>BSBN01000379.1:1200000-2400000 GCA_027924645.1 Cunninghamia lanceolata | reverse complement strand
GGCAGCAACCTTGATTTTGTAGGCAGCAGGAAGGGATCTGAGAATTTTGCAAACAATTTCATTTTCATCCAGAACTCCACCAGCATTCTTGATTCCACACACTAGCTCATTCACTCTTGGCATAAAGGTAGTGATATTTTCATCATCTCTCATCTTCAATCTTTCAAATTTCCCTTTCAGACTTTGCAACCTTGCACTCTTGACAAACTCATCTCCTTCATACAGAAGGTCCAGTTTAGTCCCGATCTCATATGCAGTTGGTAGGTCAATAACATTTGAGAGATCTGAGTCATTCAATGCGCTTAGAAGAGCTTCCTTGGTTCGCAGATTGTTTTCAGCATATGTGATTTCATTCAGAGTTGTTGGACCACCCTGTGGAGAAACATATGGTTTTGAGACCATGGTCAAGTGTGCTTTTCCCATACACTCCAAATGACATTTCATGCGACCTTTCCAGAGAGTGAAGTTGGTTCCATCAAACTTTAGACTATCCTTCTTGTATGACGACATCCTGGATCTCCTCAAGTGGTTAAGCTCCTTTCAGAGGAACTTGGCTCTGATACCAATTGTTAGATTTAGGGCACACAACTGAGAGGGGGGGTGAATCAGTTGTACAGAAACCTGCTTCTACTTCAAACACTTGATTCTTCTTTGTTAGTTAATAGCATATCAATTAACCATCCATGAAAGCATAATGCATAAACATAGGAGCAGATAAACATCAACACATTGGACACCAAGATTTTGACGTGGAAAATCTGGTTAAGGGAAAAACCATGGGGTGATTAACCCAAGGATTATTCTCTGTTAGAAGAATAAGAAAAATGAATGGCACATGCCAATTAGGGCTCACTGCCCGAGCACATTGCTCACAAAGAGGCACACTACATACAAGAGACACACTGTCTACAAAGTGATAAGAATCACAAACTTGAGTTGGAGATTGACATCTTTACCATGTCGTGATCAGTTCCATTTAAGCCCGAGATACTTCTGCTCTGCCCTTCGCTCTTTCGCTATACCACACTCATCCGCTGCTCTACACACTTTGAAATGAACTCACAAACCTTTATTTATACAAGACATCGACTTAGGAACAATCATCTAAGTTGACAATCAACCAAAAGGACATTCGCAAGATGATTAATACATCCGGTCAGCCACCACAAGAACATTCGCAAGATGAACAACTCATCCATTCAGCTAGTCTGAAGAAGAACTTCATCTGGAAGAATATCTTCAATTCTGGGCTCTACCACCAATGTAGACCGACAACATAACCTCAACATGATCCAAGAATCTTCAAAAGCTTGCCTGATTGACCAGGTACATCCGCACTTCCTCTACTCACTGGAATCTCTTCTCCTCTTCATCCAGAACTTCAAGAACACAGTCTGCCGCCACTGTCATACTAAAGAAGGTGCTTCTGGACCTCCAAACCACGTACCAATTGAGATGACACATCACAAAGACATCCCAAACACTCTTTCCAATCCATAGAGTCTGATAGTGCACCTCTAGATCTCACCAGACCTTTTTGTGACACTCTGTTCCTCCGGAGCATCTCCCGGAACCGGTTCTACTTGACTGATCACAACTTTTTCATATCTTCATGCGGACCTCTAAAATCTTAACTGGATCATCTCAAGACTCATATCTACAAACCCTTTAATCCACATCCTCTGATTCTCAACCTATTGAGCACATTTGCCTTTTTCTTATCACTGTTCTTCACTGTTCCTGATTGAGACTACTTTTCTCAATATCCTCAACACAGCTCATCTAAACCTTCTTACCAATGCAATATGAGTATGTTGACATCAATGACAACACTAGTTAACCTCATACTTGCAACAGAAGATATTCTTGAGGAGGAGCCAATGGATAAAGAGCCTAAAGATGATGATCCTATGACATTCACCAGAAAAAAGGAAGGCACCCCTAGTGGCATCACCACCTAAAAGACAAAGAACATCTATGAGGGATGAAATAAGACATGACCCCATAGTATTAAGGGGAGCTGGTAGTGAAGTATTCATAAAAGAATTGCAACATGATGTGCCACTTCTTACCGTCATTCAGTTTAAGACTGAGAAGGCTAAAGAGCAAGCGAAAGAAACCACTAGAGTAGTTCAAGGTGGTCTGTTCTCATTAGAGGAAACTGTGGACCTATTGGATGATGAGGTGGTACACTATGTGACTTCTCAGTAGATGGAGACTCTTGCTTCTAACACTCGCATGACCCCTCATGGAACTCCATCCTCACAGAGGGTGATATTAGAAGAGTTGAAGCGAACAGAGCAAGAAAAGGAAAATAGCCCAGAGAGGGCAGCCCAACAAATCGGGCTTGATAAGTTAGTTGATCAAGTAACTAGCCCTGCGGTGATAGACCTAACATACAGAGAGGATGTAAGTCCTGAACATCAAATAGGTGCCCCAGATAAAATAGAAAATGTTGAAATAGCCAAGCTGGCAGAAACAGAAAGCAACGTTTCAGATATGGGTCAGCAACAACGAGAAATACCAGCTGAGCCCAAAATAGTAGAAGTCCAACAAAAGGGTGGGGATGATCAAGACACAAGAGGTGATGATGCCCTCTGGACTCAAGAAACCTCAGGTGATAAGGAAACATCAGGTCATGATGACCTAAAGACCCAGGAGCTAGATACATCAGTGCGGATCAGAATGTGATCCAAGATCAGGTTGATGTACCTAGCACAAACACAATGATATCCATAGATGCAAATATGCTTAGGATGAGGAAATTTCCAAAGTGGATGAAACACAAAAGGAGGGAGTAAAGGATCAAGTCCATGACCAGCATGTGGATACACAGCATGATCCTCCCCCGTAAGAAGAAGTTCTTCAGGAAGAGGAAATACAACAAGATCCCCCTCATGAAGAAGATCATGAGGAAGAAATAAGGAAGTCACCCTCTCCATCGAGAACCAAGACAAATGCTGGAGGTCAGGGTAGACATCATGATGATGACGGACACCAAGGATCTAGAGATCAAATACCTCATTGGCTTGAGAAAGAAATAGGTATGAAATCTGGTTTTGAGATTCAAGAATTTGATGTTTCAACATTGTTTTCAGAAACCATCATGAAGCCAATGAGGAAAACCAGATTAACATCTGCAATAAGAAGAGATCCTGCTACAGGCAGAAGGACTGCGCAGGTAGCACTTCCCATCATTGAGAAAGAGAAAGGCAAAATAGCCCTAGAAGAATTCCAGATTAGCACAATTGATTTGGGATTTGCCAATGAAGACCAATAAGGTCAAGAAGGGAAGGATATAATAGATTCTTTGACCCAAAGGGTGAAGAAAGAAAAGGAGAAGAATAAGCAGCATAAAGAGCACGTTGCTCAGCTGCACTCATACATAAAAGGGTTGATTAACCCTGACAATACATCATCAGATCAGGCAATCCCATTGATTGCAATTTCTCAAGAAGAGGTTAATAAATTAGACCTTATGAGGCATGAGTCAGTGATAATGAGGAAATGGATGTCATCAGCACTAATAGGAGCTGAGGAAGTAGTGAAAGCCTCTTTGCAGAGGTGGAATTCTTTGAGTATCTCTAGGAAGAAAGTTGATAAATTACAGATCCGGTCATTCCAATTGGAGAAAGCCTTGGGTTCTTTGAGTGAAATAAAGAGGATTAATCCTTAGATCCTAATAAATAATAAGGTACTAGATAATAACACTGCCATGCTGGTAGATATTTGGTATAAAGACATCAGGTTTGAATGTGATGTACTGAAGAAGTGCAGTAATAAGTTAAGAGATGTCAGTGTGAAACTGCACAGCATGATGTCTTATGAAGCAGAAGTCCTGGAAGCCCTTTAGGGAAAAGTAGAGGGCAAAATTGAAAACTAAGATGCAGACTTTGCCATAAAAGCTTTGCATAATAACTTCCAGCCGATGGCTGATGACCCTCTCAACCACCTGACAGAAGATGCAATGAACAAGATCATGAGGATCAAGGTCAGGGTGGAGAACTATAATGAAACATTGAGAAATAGGAAGGGTAAATTGGAGAACCTTAGAGATTAGTTTCAAGCCCACAAGCACGCCATCAGTAAAGCTAAAACTCACGATGGCGGGGAAGTTGAAAGAATAGTGGAAGCATATGAAAATATCAGGATGATCATGCAGGTCCATATACAAGGCGATATCCATCAAGATGATGAAGACACAGAAAGTGATGATCATGATGATCATGATGATGAAGAAGAAGAACCTGAGGAGTAGATGAAGATGTGCTATAAGGGAAACATCTGCATCAGGTACTTAGAGGAAAATAAGTTACCTAGATGGTTGCTAGCTGGCAACTTGTGCCATGAGATATAGTTGACCAAGTCAAAAAGGAATATGCACCATGGATCTTAATCGATAAATCTTGATCGTAGATCATTTGTAACTGCTCCCTCACCTTATTCTATAAAAGGTGCAGGGATGCCTTGTTTTAAACATTCAAAGCTTAATTGAAATTTGTTTGCTGAAATATCAGGGCCTATTTCAAAGTTATTGTAAACATACATGTTTTTGCATACTTAATGAAAGAGAAGACCATTTTGATTACAAATCATCGTAAATCTTGAGTAGTCTATGTTTGAATTCTTGATACATGCTTTGATTTTCTACGTCCCTTGGAGTGCTCATCAGTCTGCATGTATCATCTTCATTCATCATGCTTTAAATTTTGCATCATCTTTATCTAGCTGTGGAACATCCTGGTGAAAATATGGTTTGATTTCTTCTCCTAATGACAGTATCAAGTGTGTATGTGGCTCAATAGCTGAAGATCCATCATAATTTGAAGTATTCTTTTACATTTCTTTTAATTTCAGGACAATTCACCATCACAATTGCAAATAATAGATAATCAGAAGCAAATAAACATGAAATATGCAGACATCTCGTAGATAATTGAAGATTCATAGCATATTTGAAGTTAAAGCATGTACAATTGATAAATATCATGCAAAGATTTAAGTATAGACATAATATTTGTAGAAATATCCTATGTATAATAACCTTTCTGTGTAGCATCTTTATAGAAACATAATCCTACTGATGAGAAAACGTAAGGCCCTTGAATGGAAAACAATAACACACATCAACCACTGAGTAACATCAGTAGATTAAGAACTAATCCATGGAGACTTGGGATCATGAATTCTTTGAATTCATCGTATCTTTCAAGATGAGTAGAGGTTGTTGTGTAACTTTTATTCTATGTTTGTTTATGACTAACATCATGATCAACATAAATTGGTGTTAGAAGGATGGCCAGAAGCTAGAAGCTCATCATCAGTAAGTTATATTAGATTTGATGATGCAGACAGTAAGGTAACACTGAAACACCTCTGGATTTTGATCAATACGTAAAGATTTTCTGTTTAAAGCTTGTACATGTTCATCATTTGTGAAGTTTTCAAAATTAACCATAAATATTGCAAGATTTGTGGTAAATCATCATGAATTTGCAAAGATTAGTCCTATTCCAGGTAAATTTGTCAAAGCTTTGAGGAAATCAGCTTTAGAAACCTGATATCTAGTTGCAAGTGTCACCAGACCTCAATATCACCTCATATTTGCATATTTCATGCAAATATTCAGTAAATATCCAGTCAGTCTCACTTTCTGACTATAAATACTGCCTTTGCCAGTAAATTCCAACCGATCTTTACAGTCAACCAGCCAATTTTCCTTAAATTTGAGAAATCTTGGCTCACAGGCTGAATACTAGGTCTAGGTCAAGTGGAATCTTTGAAGAATTACCTATCAGAGGATTTAGACCTAGAACTTTAGACATCCATCATACTCCTGGTTCTAGTGCTTCAGGAGCATCACCAAAATGTCCTCCTGTAACTCCTATTGGTTTACAAACACCTACAAGATCACTTGTTACACCTCAGGTTCAGCCTCAACCTGTCATACCTCAGGCTCAACCTCCACTGGTTGCAATGTCGTTCTTTGCAGCAAAATCGCCTTTGACTTTCAATTCATATCATCCTTTGCCAAAGAATCTGGATAAATTTTTTCCAAAGTATCATCCATTTCAGGATGCGGATGATCACATCAGAACTTTCAAGGAAGCCTGCTGTAGGGCCAGAATTGAGCATCAGGACGTTGTATGCAGGTTATTTCCTTTTTCCTTAGGGGAAGAAGCCTATAACTGGTATATTAGTCTTGGTCAGGGTTCAGTCAGATCATGGGCTATCCTAGAGAAAACTTTCATTGATAGGTTCAAAATACCAATAGATCCTTCAATGAACTATCATTTATTTGCCACAATCAAATGATTTGAAGGAGAACCTATTGCCAACTTCAATGCTAGGTTCCAGAAAATGCTATCTAAGTTAGTTGCCCCTTATGTCATAGCAGATGAAGCTCCTAGGAGCATATATTATTCAACCCTGGATACTTTAACTTCCATGTTTATCAGGAGAGCACATCCTAATGTCACAACTTTGACACAGACATTCCAAGAGGCTATTAAAGTCAGCCAGCAGTTAGTTCCTGCTCCAACACCAAACATTGCTTTTCCCACACTTCCTGGTTATCCAACATACACTGCCCAACAATAGCCTAATGGAGCCATGATGCCTCTAGCTGTCATGCCAGCACCTTTGCAAATACCTCCAGTGAGTATTATGCCACCTCCAAATGGAAATGGCCAGATGATGCAGTATCTAGGACAAATACAAGCACCTCAGGTTGTAGATCAGTCTACCAATAATCAGAACAATGGATCTTCTTTTTTCAAGCCCTTGATAGAAAATGTAGTGGCTAAGGTTCAGGAAGAGAAAGAAGAGATTAAGGAAATATCAGCTCAGTTAAGGAAACTTACAACTGAGATTACTCACTTAAGGAGTGAAAATTTCTATTCCCAGCCTAACCAGAACAGAGGCTATGCTAATGACAAACCAAATTATCCTGATAGGGGGTACAACAACAATAACTATAACAATAATGGCAATAATAATCCTCCCAGACAGCCTAGAGTGTGGAACACTAGGCCAAATAATGGTTCTCTGCCATCACCCCTAGACAATTTGTGTCTTGGTGAACCCAAACAGACTACCAAAGTCAACCTTGCAAAGGCAACCCTGACTAATTGGTGCAGAATACATAACACCAATGCACATGCAGAGTTAGACTGTCCTCAGTTCAGAATTGCTGCTAGCATTTTCCAGACTGAAGTGTCTAATACTTCAAGAAATCAACCTCAGGTAGAAGGAAATGAAATTGTTCCTTGTGGATATGATTCTGCCTTAGTACTAGAGAGCTACATGCAACATCCTTATTAGCAGACAGTGCCTGCTCACCAAGATTATACCCTGGCATGTGAGGAATCAACCATGGATTTTGAGTCAAATTATGTTTTCCCCTTTGAAGATGAAAATGAGCCTTCAAATGAACATGAGGAGGTACATGCCTACCAACAACAACATTAGGGTAAGCATAACTACAA
The DNA here is from genome assembly GCA_027924645.1 of Cunninghamia lanceolata. Lineage (NCBI taxonomy): Eukaryota > Viridiplantae > Streptophyta > Pinopsida > Cupressales > Cupressaceae > Cunninghamia > Cunninghamia lanceolata. The sequence goes on along the minus strand of BSBN01000379.1, from coordinate 2,392,513 downwards.
TTTGAGAAATAATGCAAATAGGCTTGCTGGTCCTTTGACCACTTCCTTGCCTCCAAACAATTTCAATACACCTCCTGATCCCAAGGCAAGTAATAACCCTGGTTTTCCCAAGGTGAATGCTCAATACTTGGCATCACCAAATACAACACCAAAGGTTGTGAGTCTGCCTCATGAATCTGACAAGTTGGTCACTTATCTCACTGATGAGATGAAAAAGATTAAAATTAGACTATCCTTGTCAGAGTTGCATAAAACTCCTGCTATCAAGAGGGCATTTATGAAATCACTAGATGATCCTGCTCCTAAATAAGATAGTCACCCCTCAGGTCAGTCTGGTAGCAAGGATCATGCTACTAGGGATCCTAATGTTAAACACAAGGTGCCAGGTATTGTTCAAGCTGCAGAGACCTCCCACATGAACTTATATAGAGATAAAAGTGAGTCACCTCCATTCCTCCTTACTATAAGAATGTTTAGCAAAAACCTGCACAACTGTTTAGTAGACTCAGGAGCATCTATCAATGTTATGCCCCTGTCTATATGCAATGCTTTAGGCTTGCATCCTGCTAAAAAGTTAAAGAAAGTGACACAATTGGACAAAACAGAAGTGAGCGTGGTAGGAGAACTAACTCATATTCACATGTAGCCAGCATCTGATCCCAGAATCCAATATTATATTGATATTCAGGTAGTCGATATACCTGATACCTATGGGATGTTACTCAGCAGGGATTGGTCTAAAACCCTTAATGGATATATGTCCACAGATTTTAGTCATATGTGGTTACCCTAGAAAGGGATACCAAACTAGATAAGGATTGATGCTGAGCCTTGCATGAACCACATGATCACTTAATATAACAAAATTAACAAGATCATATATGTGGATGTGGAACCTGGAGTTTACTCCATCATACCCCAAACTGTTAGGATAGAAGAAATCCTGATGTATGATGTTCATCATCATGATGATGACCCCCAGGATGACAAAATAATTGTAGAACCTGATTATAACCTCGAGAATGAGAATGAGGTAGATCACTTCAGGGATTTTGAGATGCACTTATCTAAACAGGTGAAACAATGTCAATTATTAAAGATGCCTGTGAATGATATTCTAATTGATGGATGGTGCAGGTTGCATAATGAATCACATTCTGAGAAAACTTGTGAAGCATGCATAGACATGCTGGAGCTGGAACAAACGTGCAGTGATGAGTCACTTTCATCCTCATCATCAGAGGTAAGTTCTGTAGATAGTGATAACGATAGTGACACTGAATTTTGTTTGTCTTCTGTAGGAACAGGGGAATCTAAACTGCAGGATGAAAGTCATGTTCAAATGACAGAAGAGATGCTGGTATGCAACCAGAGTAATGTTAAGAGGAAAAAGAAAATCACCCCAGGGAGTGATTGGTTAGTTGAATCAGATTATGAGTTATCTGATGAGGACAGAGGCAACAATCTATCTAAATTTAAGGAGTTCCTATCAAAGGAAATTCAGAAAATGACACGGCAGTAGAGACCTCCCAGGATGTCTTGATTGGAGGCTGGTGTAGGTTACATGAAGCACCTCACTCAGAAACTGCTTGCTCTCTATGTCTGCATCTCCTGAAAAGATAGACATTGCCTAGTCCAGAAGATTTACCACCTGATGATAGATAGAAAGAAGAGGCCTCAGCTTCACAAAAGAAAGGAAAGATGAAGTCTGAAAAAGATGAGATACCAAAGCTAAAATGGATATCAAGTGGTGCAGCTGCCAGAGCTGCAAAGAAAAAGGAAGGCTTAGATAAGCCTTTGGCTGAAGATAATCCATGGATCCTTAGATTTGATGGATCCAAGTCAAAACAAGGAACTGGAGTAGGGATAGATCTTGTTGATCCATCTGGAAAATCCTACTTAGCAGCATACAGACTGCAGTTCTCATGCACCAACAATGTAACAGAGTATGAAGCTCTAATTCATGGGATACTGTTTGCCCTTAAGAAGAAAGTGAAAATTCTTCATGTCTATGGAGACTCAGAATTAGTCATGAAACAGGTAAGGGGAATTTACTTCTGCAATTATAAAAAACTGTCTAATTACAGACACAAGGTGTGGGACCTGATAGAATCTTTTGATGCATTCAATATCACCCACGTACCCAGAGAACAAAACCATAGGGCAGATGCTTTAGCCCAGGCTGCCAACACATTGGAGCTACTGTCTATTTCTGGTCTGAAAAGATTTTCAGTAGAGTTGGTATCAGTACCTTCTGTGCTTGACAATGTAACCAACCTCCAAGTATTCGATGATGATCAACATATTTTAGATTTCATCTCCAATAGAGATATATTTGATGTGCAGATCATAGATGAGAACAATGTAGAAGATCATGTCTGGGAAGAAGAAGAAATCTTAGAGTTGCCTAGCAATAAAATTCCTAAGGGAATGATAGAGCTAGAGAGAGCATTTGATCTGGACAACATGCTAAAACAGAAGGACCTTCCAAAAGCTGATGGAGGACAATATTCATAGGTTAATATTGGACAGAATGATGAAAAGAAAAATGTCCTGATAGGAAAAGTTTGCACAGAAGAAGAGTTAGAAGGAATCACCCAAGCTCTCAAGGATTACATCCATGTCATTGCCTGGACTTATGATGAGATGAAAACGTATGACACATCAGTCATCACTCACACCATACCCCTCAAGCCAGATGCCAAGCATTTCAGACAGAAGCAAAGACCTGTCAATGCTTTGCTAGAACCTATTATTTTTGAGGAGGCTAAGAAACTGTTAAATGCCAGGATCATATTTCCTATGAGGCACTCCACCTGGGTAGCAAACCTGGTCCCAGTGAGGAAGAAAAATGGAGACATCAGACTATGTGTGGACTTCAGGAAGTTGAACAAAGCATCTGAGAAGGATAATTATCCTTTACCTTCACTGGATGAAGTCCTGTAAATTATGAACGGTGCCAAAATGATGTCATTTCTGGATGGTTTCTCAGGCTATAACCAGGTAATGGTGGATAAAATTGATAGATTGAAAACTGCCTTCACCACAAAATGGGGGATATTCGCTTATAGGCGCATACCGTTTGGGTTAATCAACGCTGGAGCTACATTCCAGCAGCAATGGACATAGCCTTCAGAGGCTTAATAGGAAAATGCATAGTCATATACATGGATGACTTAACAGTGTTCTCTAAAGATAGAGGAAACCATGTAGAAGATCTTAGAAGTGTGCTTAAAAAATGTGAACAATATGGGATATCCCTGAACCCCAAGAAGTGCATATTTGGGGTAACAATAGGAAAATTACTAGGCCACTTGATAACTAAAAATGGGATTATCATTGATCCTGACAGGGTGGAATCCATCATGAAAATATAGCTTCCTGGAAGCAAAAAGGAGCTCAAATCTTACTTTGGTAAGATTAACTTTGTTAGGAAGTTTATCACTGGCTTTGCAGAAATAGTTAGACCCTTAAATGCCATGCTCAAGAAGGACGCTAAAATTGAGTGGGCACCAGAGGCTAGAGCAGCTTTTGAAGACATTAAAAAAGCTATATCTGATGCTCTAGTTCTGATCAGTCCAGACTACACCAGGGACTTCTATATTTATTCATTTGCTTCAGAGCATACCTCTGCAGCAGTGCTGACACAGAGAAATGAAGAAAATGAAGAGAAGCCCATAGCCTTCATGAGCTGCCCTTTCAAAGATACTGAATTAAGATACATGGATGTTGAAAGGCAAGCACTTGCTCTAGTCAGAGCAGTAAAGAAGTTTAGGCACTATATCCTAAGAAGTAAAGTTATTGCTATGGTACCTGATGCAGCAGTGAAGATGCTATTAATGCAGAGTGGGCCAGGTGAGAAAAGGGCTAAGTGGATAACTGTCCTAGAAGAATATGACATGGATATTACACCGATGAAGCTAGTGAGAGGATAGGCTTTAAGCCAGATGATATCAGAGATTGACCCCAATATCATGAGTCAACAGTATGTTGTTAATGCAAAGGACAATGGAGAGTGGTACTTAGACATCAGGCACATCCTGATTACTGGAAGATGTCCTCCAAGACTATAGGCCTCACAAAGGAGAGCCCTAAAAATAAGGTCATAGAAGTATATGATGAAAGGGGGAATCCTTTTCAAGAAAAATTATGAAGGGATATACCTAAGATGCCTAGAAAGGCTAGAAACAGATAAAGTGCTATCAGAGCTACATGACAAGTTTGGAACAACACATGGGTCATCCTTGGCCACTACTCATGCTATCCTCAAGGCAGGATACTACTGGCCCATAATTTTTAAGGATACTGTTGAACATATTAAATGCTGTCATGTATGTCAGGTTGCTGCTAACAGAAAGAGGTATGCTGCTCAACCTTTGCAGCCAGTGATGGAGATGCGCCCATTTGCATAATGGGGAATGGACTTCATAGGACCAATTAATCCTCCATCATCCTCAAGCCACAGGTATGTCTTAACTATTACTGACTACTGTACCAGGTGGACTGAAGCTATCAGGACCAAGACTTGCAATGCTGAAGATGTCATCAGATTTCTGGAAAGTAATATAGTCACCAAGTATGGAGTTCCCTATGCTCTGGTAAGTGATAATGGATCTGCTTTTGCTTCAACCAAATTGTCAAGCTGGGCTTTTGATCATGAGATCATATTGAAGTTCTCCTCAAACTATTATCCCCAAGGGAACGGATTAGCAGAATCCACCAATAAAAATTTGCTGAATATCATAAAAAAGTTAATAGAAAAGAACCCTAGGGAGTGGAACACCCTACTAAAGTATACCTTGTGGGTAGATAGAACTAGGAATAAGGCTGCATTAGGAAACTCACCTTATCACTTAGTATATGGGGTGGATCCCATCCTCCCTGTTAACCTAAAGATTCCTACACTGCAGTTTGCACACGAGTACCTGGGCATAGACAATAAATGAGAAGTCAGGTTGCTTCAGTTGATGCACCTGGAAGAGAAAAGAAGTCAGGCAATTGATCAATTTGCCAAACATTAGGTTATTGTCAAACGTTGGTTTGACAAAAGAGCTAGGGTTAAGGCCTTCAGGATCTCAGATTTAGTCCTGATGTGGGACAAAGCACATGAGAGGAAGGGAGACCGTGGTAAGTTTGATAAACTTTGGATAGGTCACTTCCAAATTTCTAAAATTTTAGGAGACAACACTTACATGCTTAAAAACTTGACAGGTGAGGATGTTCTATTACTAGTTAATGGACAGTTCCTTAAACATTATTTCCAAGCCTAAGTTAGCTTCATGCCAGTCATGTGTATCATATTGTATATTTGTATAGTTGTTTGTACAGTTTTGTTTTGTTTGCTTGTTGAGTTTTTGTTTTGGTTAGTCAAGATGATGCAACTTATCACCCTAGAAAATAACTAAATTTTTAGGATTCAAGTGATGAGAACAAATTCATATATAGGTTGACTTATTCTGAGAAGTACTTGTGATCAGGTTTGTGATATCTTTTCATCAGGGTGCCTTTTCTTGACCAAAGTGATTCTTTCACAATGACTCACCTAATAGCCTTGGGTTTGTTGAACACACAAGTATAGGTGTTAAGTGAAAAATCTAAAGGGACTCCCTTGCTACCAATACAATCTCCAACCTAAATCAGCAAGTGACCATATCTTGCACACTGAGCTTACATGATGACATCAGATTTACAGAATATAAAATATTGAAAATTTAGAAAAGAAATAAAATTAGGCCATCTAAGTAACTCTAACGAGGCTATAGATGCCTGCTAGCAGCGGGACTCTACTTAGGGGGATTGTATAGATAACCTTGCCGGGGCTATGGATGCCTGCTAGCAGCAAGGCTCTATCCAGGTTGGCTATAAGGGATGCTCCCAAACTATGTAGATTAACATTAGTTACTCATGTTTTCAACTTACTTTCAAGATGAGGATAATTAATCATTTGCACACACCTGATCCTTTGTTAGCATTGTTACCATGATGAAAACTTTGTCATTCAGAAAGATTATGATGCTTATACTTAGAAAAAGTTAGAATACTATATATGAATGTGATCACCTCACTTGAATCATTGGAATTTTGTTGTTTTCTTTGGTGGCAAGTTGTTGTGTGGTTACACAACATGCCCCATTTTGACTTGACAAAACAGGGACCCAACTTTTCTGCTTGGCTTGGCTTGTGTTTTTCTGCTTTTTGACGGTCTAATAAAAGTAAGTCATGCAAGTGACCCTACAAAAGGGAAGTGGGTAAGTCATCATGATGAGGTTAGTTAGTCAAAGTTAATATTTCATATCAATAACCTCATGTTTGGAAAGAGTACAAAATTTCATGCAGGTTTGCCTTTTGGATCACCCTGATATTCATTAAGGAGCGAAAGTTATTGCAAGTCAAAGTCCTGATCAAACCTGATATTCTGGGGGGGGTCATATTTCGTAACATCAGTCATCTTATGTAAGATCACCCCGATCCAATTTTATCACCCGATAATCATTTGGTCCGAAGCTCCGGACGTCAATTTTACGTGATAGTGGTATTTACCCGTCAAACAGCGTCATATATTTTGTGGGGGTGATATTTTGAATATCACCTGATCTTCTGAATATCACCTGAGGTTCCGAATATCACCCTGTCGCAAAATATCACCCTAGAGCCAATATGCCGATGACATCATCCAATCTCGATGAACAAAGAAAATCAGCATGATGGTGATGTCATCATCCTTTTTACCTCGCGGAGGTATATTTCCAGTGATCACCCTTTTTCCATAACATGACGGTGACGTCATCCCGATCTTTCGAAAGGGGGTCACTTTAGTTTTGAGAGGTCACATCTCAAATATCACCTGATCTTTAAAACATGACCTGATATTCTGAATATCACCTGATCCATTGACATCAGTCTTCCTGCTCAAAGGCAGAGGGTCATATTACACAGAGGGGGTCATATTACAAATATCACCTGATCTTCCGAAGATCACCCCCCTCATCTTGCCCCATGACATTAAATGCACATAAATGTAGTAGGTGGATTCCTGCCGATTGCGAACATGATTCAAACACCTGGCAACATCTGTAGATTCATGGCAGAAGATCAATGGTTCTGATTGATCTAACCTGGTTTTGCCCTAATTTTCCCTACTAATGAGATATAAAGTGAATTTCCAAGGTCATTTTGCATTTACCTTGCGATAAAACGAGAATTTACAGAGCGTAGAACATTCAAACCCTCATACAAACTACTTGCGGACGCATACAGCTTATAGCAGAATATAACACGTGATTATCACCGATACCTGAGGCCATTTCCGTAATCATCTACTTAATCCAGGAGATAAGCGTCATCAGGTAAGTAATTATAAACCCTCCTGTTATCATTTTCTGTAATATCCAGGTAGTAAGTTCTTTTATTGTTTTGCTCTGTAATTATGCATATCATGATGAAATGGAGATTAATAAGTATAAGATGCATGATGCTGTAAACACATAGTGATGTATATGAATGGATATAAATAGTATGGTAAGACCTGTCATGTTCATTGCAGGAATCCATGGCAAACGTCAGGCAAAACAAGTTTGAGTTTGAATTTCTTAAGCCTATGTTTGCTCAACCTGAAGGAGTGCAGTTCAAGTATGGTTTCATTAGGGATACTCATCAGGGAAACACATATTTAGTGGCATGGTCATCCAAGATGCATAACGATAAAGAAAGCACCCTATTGGATGCCATTTTTACATTAGGAATGTGGTATGCGGCTGGATTTCCTTATTCCATGGAAACTCTAGAATTGATAATAGAATGTGCAAGGAATTACAACCCTCAGACGAGGAGAGTAGAAAAACATGGCAGGGTTTATGCAGATTTGTCCATCAAAGGGATTGCAACTACTTTCAATCTCCCACTTGGAAAGAAGGTAGTCAGTATGGATCTGAAAAAACTAGAGATTGAATATATAAATAACAAAAAGACTGCAAGAAAGAGGATATATCAGTGGAGGGCAAAGAACAACACTTATACTCCCTCTGCCAAATTACCAGTGTACCTGTATAAATTTGACTTTGATGATGAATATCAGTATATGATTGCCATACTCAGCAGAGTGACAGGCCAACCTACTGCTAGAAGTTTCAAGGATTGGATGTATGGGGTCATCATGATGTGCACTTATATAGGTAATAAGCCATTATGGGCTAAAATCATTAGTGATGCCCTAGATGAACAAATGATGAACTTAGGAGTCCTGGAGTGTGCATTTTACATGACTTCATATGTTGTATATTCATGTGCTTATAAGGGTACATTTTATGCACTAACCACAGTTGGAAAGATTGGTGGCAGTTTGAATGATGCCCATATATGGGACCATTACCCTCAGTTGCAGAGAACAAATTATCTCTCTGACTACAAATTAGTGAATGATGAATTTTCTATGCATTTGGTCAGAACAATGGAGGAAGATAGAACCAAAAGACTGAGCATGGAAGCTCAGGAAGTTATATACAAGCATGGTGCCTGGTTCATCCAGTTTGCCACATTTTCCTACATTAGAGTAGAAGGTTTTGAGGGACAGCCCTTAATGCTACCCAGGTACCCTACTGATGGGGTAGTCCTGATGGAGTTTTTGAGACATGTATCAACTATACTAGATGCATACAAAGAAAACAAGAAGATACCTCCAGTTTTGTTTCAAGGAACTATAGGGTGGTATATATGCCCTGATTCTGAAAACATAAAGAAGGCCATAGCGGGTCTGAACATGATGAACCTATAGCCATTCACATTGGCCAGATCATATGACCCCTATGGAAGAATGCAAAAGATCATAGGCCAACCGATACATAAAAAGAACTTAGAGGATTTCTGGACTGACTGTGAGGATGAGGCTGAAGTCAGAAGAAGAAAATATCAAAGGCTTACCCTCAATCAGATTAAGACATTTGATTGCATTCCAGTGCCTGCACAATTGAAGAAAGATGATGGCAAGGTATTGTCAAATGAGTATGAGGACAATAAGGTGTATAATGACACCATTTCAGCCCTTGACCTGACGCAATCTGAAGACATTTCACTAGATCAGTTTACAGGTGGGGTGCTGCAGTTGACCCAAGCATGGGTAAATGAACAAATCAATACACTGAAGAAGAAAGGTGTGGCCGTAACAGTAGATAATAAGAGGAAAAGGTAGGAGATTTCAGATGAAGAATATGATGACTTTCTGGTTGAGAAGAGAAAATCAAATGGAGAAAGGCTACCACCTTAGAAACAAAGTAAATGACCCCCTAGAGGAAAGAAGAAAACTAATGATAGTCCTAAGGGGGTGATAGTTGAAAGTGTTGATAAATCAGCTGAAGGTGCATCTGCATCAGGACAGGCATCAACCTCATCTGCACAGCCTTTGGTAGATGAACCAAGAATGAAAAGAATCCTAAGGCCAGCCGTAGAAACTGCAAGAGTATAGTATGAAGGCCAAACCTCACAACAGAATGTGGAAGAAGATATTCTTGAGGAGGAGCCAATGGATAAAGAGCCTGAAGATGATGATCCTATGATATTCACTAGAAAAAAGGAAGGCATCCCTGGTGGCATCACCACCTAAAAGACAGAGAACATCTATGAGGGGTGAAATAAGACATGACCCCATAGTATTAAGGGGAGATGGTAGTGAAGTATTCAGAAAATTATTGTAACATGATGTGCCACTTCCTACCATTATTCAGTTTAAGACTGAGAAGGCTGAAGAGCAAGTGAAAGAAACCACTAGAGCAGTTCAAGGTGGTCTGTTCTCATTAGAGGAAACTATGGACCTATCAGATGATGAGGTGGTACAAAATGTGACTTCTCAGCAGATGGAGACTCTTGCTTCTAACACTCGCATGACCCCTCATGGAACTCCATCCTCACAGAGGGTGATATTAGAAGAGTTGAAGCAAACAGAGCAAGAAAAGGAAAATAGCCCAGAGAGGGCAGCCCAACAAATCAGGCTTGATAAGTTAGTTGATCAAGTAACTAGCCCTGCGGTGATAGACCTAACATACAGAGAGGATGTAAGTCCTGAACATCAAGCAAGTGCACTAGATAAAGTAGAAAATGTTGAAATAGCCAAGCTGGCAGAAACAGAAAGCAACGCTTCAGATATGGGTCAGCAACAACAAGAAATACCAGCTGAGCCCAAAATAGTAGAAGTCCAACAAAAGGGCGGGGATGATCAAGACACAACAGGTGATGATGCCCTTCGGACTCAAGAAACCTCAGGTGATAAGGAAACATCAGGTCATGATGACCTAAAGACCCATGAGGTAGATACATCAGGTGCAGATCAGAATGTGATCCAAGATCAGGTTGATGCACCTAGTATGAACACAATGATAACCATGGATGCAAATATGCCTTAGGATGAGGAAATTCCCAAAGTGGATGAAACACAAAAGGAGGGAGTAAAGGATCAAGTCCATGACCAACATGTAGATACACATCATGATCCTCCTCCGCAAAAAGAAGTTCTTCAAGAATAGGAAATACAACAAGATCCCCCTCATGAAGAAGATCATGAGGAAGAAATAAGGAAGTCACCCTCTCCATCGAGAACCGAGACAAATCCTGGAGGTCAGGGTAGACATGATGATGATGACGGACACCAAGGATCCAGAGATCAAATACCTCATTGGCTTGAGAAAGAAATAGGTATGGAATCTGGTTTTAAGATTCAAGAATTTGATGTTTCAACATTGTTTTCAGAAACCATCATGAAGCCAATGAGGAAAGCCAGATTAACATCTGCAATAAGAAGAGATCCTGCTACAGGAAGAAGGACCGCCCAGGTAGCACTTCCCATCATTGAGAAAGAGAAAGGCAAAATAGCCCTAGAAGAATTCCAGATTAGCACAGTTGATTTGGGGTTTGCCAATGAAGACCAAGAAGGTCAGGAAGGGAAGGATTTAATAGATTCTTTGACCCAAAGGGTGAAGAAAGAAAAGGAGAATAAGCAGCATAAAGAGCACATTGCTCAGCTGCACTCATACATAAAAGGGTTGATTAACCCTGACAATACATCATCAGATCAGGTAGTCCCATTGACTGTAATTTCTCAAGAAGAGGTTAATAAATTAGACCTTATGAGGCATGAGTCAGTAATAATGAGGAAATGGATGTCATCAACACTAACAGGAGCTGATGAAGTAGTGAGAGCCTCTTTGCAGAGGTGGAATTCTTTGAGTATCTCCAGGAGGAAAGTTGATAAATTACAGACTGAGGTCAGAAGGAGGTCATTCCAGTTGAAGAAAGCCTTGGGTGCTTTGAGTGAATTGAAGAGGATTAATCCTTAGATCCTAATAAATAATAAGGTACTGGATAATAACACTGCCATACTGGTAGATATTTAGTATAAAGACATCAGGTTTGAATGTGATGTACTGAAGAAGTGCAGTAATAAGTTAAGAGATGTCAGTGTGAAACTGCACAACATGATGTCTTATGAAGCAGAAGTCTTGGAAGCCCTTGAGGGAAAAGTAGAGGGGAAAATTAAAAACCAAGACACAGACTTTGCCATAAAAGCTCTGCATAATAACTTCCAGCCGATGGCTGATGACCCTCTCAACCACCTGATAGAAGAAGCAATGAACAAGATTATGAGGATCAAGGTTAGGGTGGAGAACTATAATGAAACATTGAGCAACAGAAAGGGTAAATTGGAGACCCTCAGAGATAAGTTTCAAGCCCACAAGCAGGCCATCAATAAAGCTAAAACTCACGATGGTGGGGAAGTTGAAAGAATAGTGGAAGCATATGAAAATATCAGGATGATCATGCAGGTCCATATACAAGGTGATATCCATCAGGATGATGAAGACACAGAAAGTGATGATCATGATGATCATGATGATGAAGAAGAAGAACCTGAGGAGTAGATGAAGATACACTACAAAGGAACATCTGCATCTGGTACTTAGAGGAAAATAAGTTACCTAGATGGTTGCCAACTGGCAACGTATGCCATGAGATACAATTGACCAAGTCAAAAAGGAATATGCACCATGGATCTTAATCGATAAATCTTGATCGTAGATCATTTGTAACCGCTCCCTCACCTTATTCTATAAAAGGTGTAGGGATGCCTTGTTTTAAACATTAGAAGGTTAATTGAAATTTTTTTGCTGAAATATCAGGGCCTATTCCAAAGTTATTGTAACCATACATGTTTTTGCATACTTAATGAAAGAGAAGACCATTTTGATTACAAATCATCGTAAATCCTAAGTAGTCTATGTTTGAATTCTTGATACATGCTTTGATTTGCTGCATCCCTTGGAGTGCTCATCAGTCTACATGTATTATCTTCATTCATCATCCTTTGAAGTTTGCATCATCTGTATCTAGCTGTGGAACATCCTAGTGAAAATATGGTTTGGTTTCTTCTCCTAATGACAGTATCAAGTGTGTATGTGGCTCAATAGCTGAAGATTCATCATAATTTGAAGTATTCTTTTACATTTCTTTTAATTTCAAAACAATTCACCATCACAATTGCAAATAATAGATAATTAGAAGCAAATAAACATGAAATATGTAGACATCTTGTAGATAATTGAAGATTCATAGCATATTTGAAGTTAAAGCATGTACAATTGATAAATATCATGCAAATATATAAGTATAGATACAATATTTGTAGAAATATCTTGTGTAGAATAACCTTTCTGTGTAGCATCTTTACAGAAACAGAATCCTACTGATGAGCAAACGTAAGGCCCCTGAATGGAAAACAACAACACACATCAACCACTGAGTAACGTCAGTAGATTAAGAACTAATCCACAAAGACTTGGGATCATGAATTCTTTGAATTCATCATATCTTTCAAGATGAGTAAAGGTTGTTGTGTAACTTTTATTCTATGTTTGTTTATGACTAACATCATGATCAACAATACACTGCACTAGCACCTTCCCCTACCCTTCTGCATACACAATCATCATTTGATATTGTGTCTAGATCATATAAAACACTCACATCCTTGCTGTCTACAATAGCCTATTCATTATCAGCTACCTCTGTATTTGGGGATAGAGATTTTGCAATCATGTCCCGCTTAACTTTGTTAGCATAATCAATGAACAAGTAGGCCTATTGCAAACCAACTATATTCAATTCCTCCAGTATAGAACCCAAACTTATGGAATCATCATAAGCTCTCAAATACATATCAATACACATAGGAGGATCAGGTCTGAATTACTTTGGGATGTGAGACAGGGTCACCACAAATCTGTGGTTGAGCTCCATGCTAAACTCTCCTTCTTGCCTTCTTATATCCTCTAGTTCTTGGATAAGAAAAATAGGGTCTAGACTATTTGTAAATTCTTTAAATGCAGCCACCAATTGCTCCCAGGAAGCAAAATGTTGGTCAGGGAAACTAACCAGCTGCTTCTGTGCTACTCCACATAGAGATCTAACAAAAAATCTCATCCACATATCTTCATCTTCAAACTGAAACTTATCCATGAAATCTGAAAATGCCTCAATGTTCACATTCCCATCATACAATTCACACGCATTAAATAAAGGCATATGATAATGGATCTTCTTGGGCATGGATTTTTGTTCATAATTGACCCATGAGAGGTCCATCTGTCTATATTTATTTTCATTTGCAATAGGAGGCTGAGGAAAAGAGCAATTGGGAACAACAGGAGGGGGATTGGATTGCAGCCTAGCTTGACATAGCCTGATTTGTCTTTCTAACTCTTTTTCTTGCTGCAGCAAAGAATCAAGCAACTACTCTTTTTCAATTTCTTACTACAACCTAGATGACTCATTTCTATCAGGCAAGGGCTCAAAAAATTCTAGGTTTGTAAAATTAGCAGGGCTATGATTAGAAAATGCATTATCAGGATGGTCAAAAGCCATATAGTTCCTAGGGTCTACAACATAAGAAGATGCACAAGAAGAATCCTCCCTAGGGTATACATGTTCATACCAGTTGGCCATGACCAACTACAAACCACATGTACAAGACAAAGGAAAGCAAACAACATGTTCCTTTATTGAGAAAGAAACCATGGTCAAGGCAGGAAGAAACAACATGTACCTTAACCAGCTGTAATCTCCTTGAAACATGCACACAACAACAAAACTTTGTTTCTTTTGACTACAAAGTTGCCACCTCACTGAATAAGGAAATCCCTTGAATCATGACAATCTTCAAGGCCTAGAACTGATTCTAGGTTGCTCACACCAGCATAGTCTTCAAATCTTTATAACCCAATAGTACATCAGCACCAATTTGTTGGTGTAAGTTGAAGGGTTGCCAACTTACCCATAGCAATAGAATGCACCACTGCAAACTTTTTAGTTACAAGGGCATGAAAAACGCACCAGTAGCCAAAAACCTTGCAATGGCTAAAGTAACTTTATCCCCGGCAACGATGCCAAAATGTTGGCGTAATTTGATGAGATGGTAAACTTACCCAAACAAAATGCACAACTACAAATCACTGTTATAGGGGCATTCAGAATAATTCAACCTTTTCATTCATTCCCTGGTAATGATGCCAAAATGTTGGTTCCCAAAATAGCTGCAACCCAAAACTCTAAAACATTCCCAAATCACCTAGGCTAGGGATTGTCGTCAGGGTGATAGGAAGAGGTTTATCAACAAGTTGAGGGGGATTTTGGCCAACTAACAGGAGTGGGTATACTCCTCTACAGTTTAGGCTCAACTAAACTTAGAAGGGATATTCCTAGAGGCATGAAATGAAATGCAAATAAACAAACATAGCCATACCCAATGTACACTTGACCCCCAAAGCTGTCACTAGATCAAGACAAACTGGCTGCATAGACCTCTATATTAAGCTAATTCAATTGTCTGAATGTACATGCACAAGAAGGATGATTTTTCTCCTAAACCATAGGTGAATGCTTTGTTTTATTTTAAAGAGTGATTGATCCCTCTCTAATATGGACCGGTGCCTATTCCGTTGGGCAACAGAGTCATAGAATGCAAGGGGGAAAGGAAACACACAACAAAGGATCAACATAACTAGACATACATTTATATATATGACTTCAGATAGATCTTCATGCAATGGACATACCTAATAATCCAAAAGAGAATTGTAATGATTCCTATGCAACAAAAGAATGACAAATACAAAGCCTTGTATTAACCTTGATGTTGTCACACATCTCCAAACATCAGTTACAATCATACTAGCAAATGTGGCAAAGGGAAAATACATAACTACGATTATATATTTACCAAAATCATTACAAATTCACATGGAGACATACCATTACATTCAAATTTACTTTACATAATCTTCCTACTCTATGTTGAATAAATCCCTTCACTAACAGATTAGACAGATTGTGTGTTGATGCCATAGAAACTCCTTAGGCTCTCCCAAACTAGACAATTGGCTCAGCGACCAACCCTAATAACATATTCATTTCATGTATATATAGCAATCTTGTTTCACCATGCAGCTCCTGGGCATTGAAAGATTTGGTCAACAAGCAACCATGCTACAATGAATGTGGCACATGGCCACGTCAGAAGAAACGATAGAAATTCTAGACTCCCATAGCCTACATATTGAATTGAGTCCTTGAGAGGACCTACATAAAATATGGCCATTGGGACACTACTCATTCCCATTAAATAGTAGTACTTGCACATTAATTGCAAACACTATTACAACCACTACCCTGACATCTGCAACTATGCATTCATGGCGGCCAAGGGGGAAGAAAGGTATTTAAAAAACAAGAGCCTACCCAAAGTGTTTGTAAAGCTTTTACAACACTTTAAATTTTTAAAGCTTTTACACTTTACAAATTCATGCTTTACATTTGATCTTTGCACTTTAATTTTGCCTTATCGACAAAAATCTTCCAGCGAGAACTCGTCTCTTTTGCACCTTCTTTCGCCTTATCAGCGAAACTCACCTTTCACAAACCAAGACCATACTTGCCTTTTTGTCGGCAAATCTTCAATTTTCTGAACTTCTCCACCTCTTTCCTTTCTCCATGCCTCTTCTTCATTTTCGCCTTTATCGACGAATTTGACTTTTCACGAACTCTGCAGGAAGCCCCTTAGTAAAAAAAAATCAACATTCCTGAACTAATCAATCTTTCCCCTTTATCAGAAAATTATCCATTTGCCGAACCTTGAAATCTATCTTGCCTTCTTCTGCTTTATCGGTGAAATCTCAATATGCCAAACTTCAATCTTTTCATCTTCTGTATCTGTCTTATCGACAAATGTCAACTTTCTTGAACTCAGATGGCTTCTCCATTTCCTTCTTTATTGGAAAACTTTGCCTTTGCCAAACCATGTGGCCATTCTATCTCTTTTCCCATTTGGCCTCGTCGACCATTTTTCCCTTATCGGCAAACTATGAGAAAATGAAACTTTTCTCACGTTCAGGTTTTCCCCAGTTTCCCGACAATGACTCTCACCTTAGCTTCATTCTTTTCTTTATTTGACTTATCGACAAATATGGCCTTTCTTGAACCATGCCCCTTTCTTCCTTTGTTCCCTTTGTCGACAAAATTGAACTTTGCCAAACTTCTCCCTGTCTCTACCTTGTCATCATTCTTTCTGTTGGCGAATTAGTCATCGAGTGAATGCCTAGTTGGCAAACTTGGAGGTTCGCAAACCTCCAACTTTGCTGACACAACATCATTTTTCATCATCTTTTGCCTTAGAAATATTTTATCACCCACTGCAGCCTCTTTGTTCTCCTGTCGCCTTCAATCGGTGATTCCTCTGTCCGCCGAACCGTCGATGTAGAATCATTCCGCGGTTCCACGTGAATGTATTGCCTTTTATCATTTGCTTATGTGGAATGGCAGAAATGTCCATTTGACCATCAAATTTGCAAAATGTCATCCATAGCTTAAGACTCCAATCCTTTCTTATTTTTGAGTTCCTTTGCCTTTCAGAATGGAGAGCAAGGAAGCCCCGACCTCTGCCTTCCACCCTGCACTTAGAAAAATTTCAAGCAAGTAGACCTATTGGACTTCAGACCCCAGGGCTTCTTCCTTTCACTTTACACCATGACGTCATGGCCACGTGGCAGCTTCCCGCTATTCCACAAGCCTACCACAGGCCCACCCAAAAGGCTCTGTGGAATGGCAAAATGCCTTTGAAAGAACACTTGTCAGGGGTCGACTGCCAGACCTTTTCCCTTCTGTCTTCTTCAAAAGAATGAAGAAAAGCCAACCTATGAACTCCACCACACACTTCATACACAAGTAAACCTGTCAGACTTTGTACCTTGGGGCTTCTCCTTGACACTTTCCTTATAGAAGATTGAAGGCCCAAAGCCCGAAACTCCGAAGTCTGCCACACTTAGACAAATTTTAGAGCTTGATTTCAGAGCTGATAGATAGGGCAAGGTAGAAGACATGAAATCCGAACTCTAAAACCCTGACAAAGGTGAAAATACAAGGAACCACTTGAGTTTTTTGGACTTAGTCATTTTTTGGGTTTCCTACCTTGCATTTTTGAAAGGCAAATACATGAAAACCTTTGGAAGATATCTCTGATCAGTTATAAACTATAGGTTCAACAATGGAGGTATAAAGTGGGATTCAAATGGAATTTGGGGGCAAAATGGGGCATTTTGTACTTTTGGGCTCCAAGACCTCGCATTTAGAGTTCTCCCAGACCTCAGAACTACGGGTTCGCCACACAATTTAACATTTGGTTCCAAAGTCTGTAATCCTTTTGAATTCCTAACTTCCTAAAAGAATCTAGAATCCTAGGTTCCTTTCGCATATGAGCCCCATGTCCCAAGTTCTAATGTTCTCCCAAAACCCGAAAAACCTGCCAATCAATAAAACACTCAAAATTCAACAGATTTAATGGATTTTGATGATATAAAAGGACTAACGATGGATTTTCTTGACATTGTAGGTACACATAAATGACTGATAAGATTGATAAGTTTTCAGGAACAATGAAGTACAAATTCAAATGAGCACCAAGGGCCTCCAAGATCATTTTATCCATGCAGGGTATAATTGATATAGACTTGGACATGTGAGCCTAAAATAGTTTAATTAGGATATATTTGGATATGCACCTACACCTAGGGAAAGAATATTAGTTGGCTCAGGATTAGCACACATAGCAGGATTTCTAATGGTAGTCCAATGTCCAGAGTTGATCCTGACATGTGCTCAAGCTTACCGTGCAGGGGATAGAAGAGCCTATGATGCCCAAGGCAATATCATATTGGATGTGACCCCTGCAATTATTAGGTTGACCTTTGACCTTCCTCACCATGTGGAATTGGTGATGTTGGCTGAGGCAAAATCTCATACTGCTTTTGAGGACCACTAGGTGGACAACATGAAGCATTTGAACAGACACTGGCTCCTAAAAGAAAGGAAATCAATTGTGAAGATCCCAAACAATCTGACTAGGTTAGATTTTCAACCAGAGATTGGGGATATGATCACTTTTCTGAACATAGCTATGGGAAAGACATATGCTAGATTGTACCAGCACTAGATGTTCCAGTTCATCAATGTAATCCTCAAGAACAATCAATTCTTGGATTGGGCACCAATAGTGAGTGATAGATTACATGCACAACTTATCACTACCACGAATGACAAAAAATTCACTGACTTCCTACATTGTGTATCTATTAGCCATATAGGCTCACTTCCCTAGATTGGTCACTAAGGGAGTAATGGGAGAGGCTGTAGGACAGAATAAGGTGTGGAATTTGTTAAGACCCTATTTTTCCTAATTCTCAAAATCTGCAAATTCCTTAGGCTGTGCCCCTTTTGTGTTTTTATGATTCCCCATGCCTTGGTTGAATCTTAATATGGCCTAAAAATCCAAAAAAATCTAAGTCTGAAAGGTTTCTGGCTTTTCCCCTTAGGTTTTCTATCTTTTTCGGCCTTTCAGAGTTTTGAGGTTTCCCTTATTGACATGCTATTCTCATCAGCTCTGAACTCCTTTTGGTGTCTTGCAAAATTGGCTAAGTGTTTCAGGGTCGGGGCGTCAGTTGTCCTCGTTCTCCCTTACTTCAAAAGCATACATCTCGTGGTGGGCTCGATCCCCAATTCCCAACAGCTTCAAAGTTATTCTAAGTGTTTTGGGACTACAGGATCAGGGGTCCTCTTTTCTCTTGTTTGGCGGAATGGTATTGGCCCGACCACTAAAGCCTAATGGATTTTTTTCTAAGTCTTTTAGACTTTGGAGGTTGGGGATTCTTCAGTTCCTATGCTTGAGTGTAGATGGTATGGTGAAGACCTGACTGCCAAAGTTTGACGGTTTGCCTTTTCTATATTTTTGAACTTCAGAGTTCCAGAATGTTCTTGTCCTTTGGCAAAGCATTGAAGTGTTATGATTTCAGTGACATTCCTAATTCCTGATCCCAATGTTGCATAATTGTTCTAAGTCTTTCGAGATCACAAAATCAGGCAGTGCACGTTCTTCATGATCTATTGTTGGATGTTCGATATAAACCCAATTTACCAAACCCTAATTTTTTGCCTTCCATTGCACTTGTTGGAGTTGCAGGTAGTCTTCTACCCCCATTTGTGAAGAAGGATAGATGGTTGAAGCTCGATTGGTTAGGGTTAGATAAATTTTCCTTCCTTATTAGTTGGCTGTGCAACTCGTGATGGGACGTCCCAACAACTCCCAGATTCACCATTAATGGCCAAATTTGACTCTTGCAACACCTCTTAGACTATTTTCATGACTAGATACACTTCATCTTCCATTGGCGTGGCTCCAAATGTATTTTTCTTTAATTCTAAGTTGGTGTGGTTGGCAACTCCCACGTTTTCCTCCTCCCCTGCATTCATGGAAGTGGGTGAATTTGAATCTCGGACGCATTTTCTTTTCCCACCCAAGGACTTGTGCACGCAGTGGCAAAGTATAAAGGCCATTTTATTTTCTCATTTAAGGGGTTGGTCTTTCTTATTTTCTCCATATGGTTAGTGTGCAGAATAGAGAAAAAATTTAGGGTTTTTTGCAGTGTCCATCTCAGTTCTCCAAGGTGCAACGATTGAAAGCATATGGGATATTCACTATAAAATATGGTATCAATCACTGGATTTCTCTATTCTTGTATGTATTTCTCTTAGGGATCACCTAAGTCACAACTGTGATTTGATGAATGTTCTTAAAATATTGCAAGCATTGTAATGATCATTTCAGTATTATATATGGATGAATGCATCATAAGAAGGGATTACTAAGAATTTCTAGTTTGATATCAAGTTCATGCTTCTGAGCAATCATATTTTATTTTTATTTTTGTTATCCCTTTGTTGAATTGAGGACTCTGTAGCCCATTGGATAGGCACCAGTTTGAGAAGTGTCTGATCACCCACACCCACTTAAAATCAAAACAATTATCTCAAGTGTGAAGTAAAATTATAGGTCTGTATGCAGTTAGTTCTGTGTTGTAGTCAAGGAATATTTATAGAAAACAATTGAGTTTTATCCTTTTCAGAGAAAGTATGCATACCCACATCATGCATAGTCGCAATGATGTTCCTATCAACTTAAAAAGAGGTCATTTGATGTAGTGAGCTATTGTCTAAACTTATGACAACTTTAGGGTTTAGAACAACATCTTGGGTATCACTACCTTTGTTATTTTCTAGCATATATTTTGCATGGTGATTAATCCCTATTGAGCCTGGATACCTCTAGGAATACCCTCCTTGGTCTAAGTTGAACCAAAAGTGAAGAGGAGATTACCCACTCTTAGCAATTAGCCTTTAACCATCATTAATCTATTGATGAGCCCCTTTTCTAACATCTTGATGACTTCCCCTGGCCTTGAAGGTAGGAATATGCTCCATGATTTTGGACCTATAGTTTTTGGTCTTAATAGGATTTCTATCCCCAACTAGAGTTTAAAGAAGCATAAAAACATTATAAAAGGGTCAATGATGCCTTTTTGTTTTCCATCATTAGAAAATTAATAGGGGTATCAATGTCAGGATGTCTATAGAAGCCATGACTCTAATTCAAGGATGGGGACAATGGTTCATTCAGTTCCTAAGGTCCACATACATTAGAATATATGGATTCACGAAAGCCCCTTACCTGTTATCTAGGTATTGCAGTGATAAGGTGATTCTACTGGAGTTTTGAAGGCAAATGCTCCAAGTGCACCTCAAGATACAAGGAAAAAAAAGCTGGGTGTACAATTCCCATTTGATTTGGGGTTTTATATATGTAATTCTATTGCCTTTGCTCAAGCGTCAAATAAAGAATTAGAGGCTATGAATTTCAAAGTTTATCAACCCAGGCCTGATTTTGACCCTCATGGCAGAATCAAAAAGTTGTTGGGCACTGTGAATGACCATGAGCCTACTTTGGAAGATTTTTGGGCTAATTGCAAAGATGATTTTGAGGTAAGGAAAAAGAGCTATTGTAGGTTGATTTCTTTCCAAATTAAATCTTTCAAGATTAGAGAGAACATTCCTCTAGAACTCTTGGATGATGGTCAAATCTTGAATACCATTAATGATTTGAGAAGAGTGGACAATGATCTGTTTCCAAGCCTAAATTGGTCACTAAAAGAAAACTTGTCAATTGAGTCAATAAGATAAGGAGTCTTTGAATTTAGCTTCTCTTGGTTAGATGCCAAGATTGCATAATTAGGCAAGGGCAAAGGGAAAGAGAAGAAAGATAAGAGAAAAAGGGTTGAAGAAGAAACTCCCTCAGATCTTAAGGCTCCCAAAAATACTAAGAAATAGGAAAAGAAAAGATGAGAGGAGATAATGGTGAAGTAACCCAAGAGCAGCTACACACAACCTTACTTAAGGCTACGATTACATATGATACTGCTAATATAGGAGTGGTGGAAGGATAAGGGGTTACTCCTCTAATGCAAATTCTTCCCTCTCAAGTTTCACTTGGGCAACTTCCTGACCCTGCATCAATGCAACATGTTGACATACAAGAGCCTACCAAAGAGGAAGTCAAATCTCCAGAGAGGACACCCTCTCCTATCCATCATGTGAGTACTACTCCACCTCCTTCACCAACACAACCAGAGGTAGAAATTAAGGTACAACAAGAAGTGAAGAAAACTATAGAAGAAGAGGTGGTAGAGAAATTGAAGAAAGGAGAATAGATTTTGCAAACTCCACTGGCCTCTCCTATCATAGAAATACAAGAGGACTCCACTCAAACACATGCTACTTCTCCTCCTGAGTAGAGAGGAGGTGAAGAGATCCTTAAAAAAGAAGAGGTGAAAGAAACATCCAAAGAAGATAGCCAACATCAACCTGGGTCATTGCATTTGGGAGAACATGAAAGTGTATCTCTAGATAAAGAAGAAGTTTCCCAAATGAATATTGATAAGGAAACATCAACAACCAAATAGACCTAATAGGAAGAGCTAGTAGAGAAAGAATCATCTGAACAACATCAAAAAAAGAAAATGGTTGTGAAGGATAAGACCGAGGAGATCTTAAGTCAAGAAGATGAGGATGAACTTGCAAAAATAATTGACAAGGAAATTGAGCACATAGGGACACCTTTACTGGATATTTCTGTAGAAGAAGAGCTGGTCAAGGAAACTTACTAGCAAGAAGGTCATCTAGAAGAGGAAATCCAAAATGAAGAAGT
This sequence comes from Cunninghamia lanceolata, assembly GCA_027924645.1. Classification (NCBI taxonomy): domain Eukaryota; kingdom Viridiplantae; phylum Streptophyta; class Pinopsida; order Cupressales; family Cupressaceae; genus Cunninghamia; species Cunninghamia lanceolata. The sequence goes on along the minus strand of BSBN01000379.1, from coordinate 2,369,892 downwards.
CCTTGATCAGGGTGAACAACACCAAGAAAAGGAATTGTCAGAAAAAGTTGATCAGACTTCTCAAGTAGATCTTGTCATGCCCACATGGCCCAAACTAAACTTATAAAAGAGACAAAAGGTAGTGGTTAAACCACTAGATATTCAAGCCATGCCAGTTCAAATAGAAAGGGGTAGAACTCCCAAGAAACCTAGTGTTAGGATTAAGGTGCCATCAACCTTGTAAATCTTATGTAATTAATACTCCTAATATTGTTTGTAAATCACCCAAAGGGATGAAAGGTTTCACCAGCAGTGGTCTTGCTTTAGCTACATGTTTATATTTAGTCCTCGATGCTCATTCATCCGCAACGGGGGGTCGTAGGGGGGTTTCCCCCTGTGAGGGGTCTAGGGGGAAACCCACTTTTTTTTATATTTTATCATTGTGAATCTGAACCGTTCGTCATTAGGTCACAGATTTGATGGTCGATATTTTGTCAGTTATCTTGTCCTAGAAGGCAACCCCCTTTTATAAGGATATTTGTACTTCTTTTTTATCAGATTGGAGAGTAACAGGCACCGCTGGATTGAAGACTGAAGAAATAGAGGAAGTGCATGCATTGTAATCTCATATTTGAAGATAATACAACTTGAAGCCTCCTTTCTTTGTGGATTTTTTTACATGAAAGGGTTTTCTCCACTTTACATATTGTGTTATGTGTTTAGTTCTTAGTGCATGTTATTTTTGTGTAATGGGTTTTGATTTTTGTAGCAATCTCCATTGATTCTACATTGTTTAGAGGATAATAAGGTTTGAATCAAATTTTTGTTGTGTGGTTTGCACCTTCATTTCTAACATTTGGTATTCGAGCTTGGCCAATTTTGATTCTTGGGTGGTAGTGTGAAGGTTTTTTAGCTGCAGTGGGAGATTTGATTGTTGTTTGCTTGCAGATCTTGTGTAGATATCATGGATTCATCCACTGTTGCTTCTCCCTCTCAGTTGGAAATTGAAAAGTTTAATGGCATGGGGTACGAATTGTGGAGGTTGAAAATGGAGGATTTGCTAGAAGAAAGAAACCAATGGTTGTCTGTTACAAAAGAGAATAAACCCGATGATGTTGCTCTTGATGTGTGGGAAAGACTGGATAAAAAGGCACAAGGTACAATCTAGCTGTGTCTTGTAGAGTCTGTTCTGTTGAATGTTGTGAGTGAAAAGTTTACACATAACTTGTGGAAGTGTCTGGGTGAGATCTACCAAGCCAAGAGTATGGTAAATAAATTTTATTTAAAGCGTAAGTTATTTTCCATGAAAATGAAAAAGGGTGAATTAGTTGCAAAGCATTTGAATTCATTTAATTTGTTATTGAGTCAACTAGCATCTGTAGATGTGGACGTGAATGAGGAAGATAAATGTATATTGCTTCTCTATTCTTTGCCCGAGTCATGGGAGAATGTTATTTTGGCTATCACTGCTAACCTCATAGATCTGAAGTTGAATGCTCTTGTTTCAGTTTTGCTATCACATGAATTGAAAAAGAAAAGTTTAGATAGTTCAGGGGATGCTCTTAGTGTCAGGGGAAGGTCTATGGAAAGAGGACCAAAAAGAGATCAGAAAGGGGCTAAGGATAAGTCCAAGGGCTAATCTAAGACTCTTGGGAAGAAGAACAGAGTTAAGTGTTGGAACTGCAGTAAAAGGGGACATGTGAAGGAGTGCATAAACTCAAAGAAATAGTGGGAGAGTGCTTTAGATAAGTCCTTGAATGTAGGTGAAGATGTTTTACTTTCTGCATATAATGTTGTTTCTAATGATCACTGGTTGGTTGACTCAGGATGCTTGTTTCATATCACCCCGCATAAGGAATGGTTTTCCACATATGAAGAGTATGATGGAGGTGATATATACCTTAGGGACAACTCTACATATCTAATAGTTGGGAAAGGCAAGGTATTGTTGTGTTTTAGTGATGGGAGGATTTAAACATTCCCTGGTGTTTTGCATGTTCTTAGATTAGCTAGAAATCTGATTTCAGTTTCGAAGTTGAATGATTTGGGAATGAACATGTAACATTTGACAAGCATGGCTACAATTGGTGAGAGGGAACTTGGTGGTAGTGAAGGGGAAGAGATTGGGAAACTTGTTTAAGCTTGAAGCCACTATAGTTTGTAATGCCTCTTATGTATCTAAGGCTAGTACTGAAAATACATGTATGTTGTGGCACCGTAGATTGGGCCACACTAGTAATAATGTTTTGAAAACTATCAAGAATAAAAATTTGTTGGATGCTTTCTCCTATTCTGATGAGCACTTTAATTTCTGTGAGCATTGTGTGTTTGGTAAACAAAACAAAAACCATTTCCTTTAGGAAGCAATAGAGCAAAAGAGAAGTTAGAAATTATTTATACAGATGTGTTTGGACCTATAGATAATGATTCTATCAGAAAATCTCATTATTTTGTCACCTTCATTGATGATGTATCCAAATTTACATGGATTTATTTTATGAAACACAAATATGAAGTTTTCACTAATTTTAAGGATTTTAAAGTCTTAGTTGAAAACCAATCGGGATTGAAGATAAAAATATTAAGATTTGACAATGGAGAGGAATATTGCTCTAATAAATTTGATAAATTTTGCAAGCATGCATGTATTATCAGACAAAAGACAACTCCATATACACCATAGTAGAATGGTGTTGCAAAAAGGATGAACTGAACAATCATGGAAAGAGCCAGAAGTATGTTGAGTGATGCATAGTTGGATAAATGCTTTTGGGCAGAGGCTGTGTGTACTTCTTGCTACTTGATTAATAGATCTCCTTGTAAGGATCTTGATTTGACACCTTATGAAGTGTGTACAGGTAAGAAACCTTTTGTTTCACATTTATGGGTTTTTGGCCATGAAACTTTTGTTCATGTGCCTAAGGAAAAGAAATCTAAGTTGGATCCAAAAGATGAAAAGTGTACATTCATTGGATATGGTGATAATGTCAAAGGTTATAAGCTTTGGAATCTACTAACCCATAAGATTATCTATTCTAGAGATGTTATTTTCAGGAAACTTAGAACTATTTCTGAACCTGAGCAGCCAAAAGAAAAAGAAGAAGAGGTAAAGAGAGTGCACTTTGATTTAGAGCAGCAAGATGCACCTCAAGAAGAACACAATGATGGATTGGGGGGGTGAAGAAGAAGACAAAGATTTGAGTAGTTTTGATGAAGATGAATATGTTGTTACAGAAGAAGTTGGTGTAGATGATCATCTAGAAGAACAAGCTGAGACTCTTACTCCACCCTTGAGGAGATCCACAAGACAACAAAATCTAGTTGACAGGTATAGTTTGATGAGACTAGAAATGTCTCATCTAAATTCATCTCTATTTTCTCTTAAATTTAGCATTAAAAGTGGATTTAAATGTAGTTTTATGAACTACTAGCTTATTTAAAATAGAATATAGATATATATTGGTTTGTTTCTTAGAAGTCTATTGCAATTTAATTGCTAACATTTTCTAATATTTATTAGAAAAAATAGATTGCAATATGTTTTAAAATGATGTAGAATTAGTCTTGAAGTATTCCAGCCTCTTTCAGCCAACCTTGAAACATTCTAAAATCACTTCTGGAGCCAATTTTGAAAGTATTCCAGCTTGATTTTAGCCAAAGGTGTTTCAACTCATTTGACTTGAACCATGGATTTGATATTCTCTCAACCTTTTATTTTCTAAAAAAAAGTTGAAGATAAATTATTTTGGGAAAATAATAAAAGTAGCAAAAATAAAGCCTTTTTCCCTTAAAAGGATGTGGATGTGTTGTAACTTTGTAATGAGGGAATAAAGGATGTTGTTCCTTTAGCATAGGATTAGTAGAGAGAATAAAGGAATTTGTTTCCTTTAGCATAGGAGTAGGAGAGATATGTGTAGAGAATAAAGGGAGTTGTTCCTTTATCATAGGAATGGGAAAGACAAGTGTATTTATGCTTTCCACTAGTTTAGGGAGTTGGGTGAAGATCTTCAATGTATAAATAAACCTCTCAACTCTAAAGAAAGGAGTTGTTATTTTGGCAAATTTTTAGAATAAGAAAGCTATAGCAGTTTTAGAAGTAAATTTGTAATATTTTGTTGAAGAAATAAGATTTATGGAGCACTGAGCACAAAATTAGGTGAATGATCTTGGTCCAATTCCAAGGGAGGAGCAGGTTGCTCATCCCGAGGAAGAGGACAACATTTGGTACTTATTTGATTGTTTGTATTATTTTAGTTTTATGCATTTCTATTTATTTTAAATGTATTAAATTAGATTTTAGTGCAAGAGCTATTTTATTTCTATATTTTTAATTCATGGAAACATGTTTTAAATTTATTGTTTTAATTTATGCAAGTGTGTTTAAATTTTGCATGTGTGATTTCATTAGATTAATTTAATTTTTCTTTTTTGTTTTTGTTAGAAAGAACTGTTTGTGAAAAAATCTTTAAGTTCTTAATGCATATAGCTTTTGGACACCACCCTGGATTGATAAATTAAATGAAGAGGATTGCAACGATCCTCATCATAGCCCACCAAATTTCTATTGTATATTTGCTTTATTAAGTACTGACGACGAGCCTAGATCCTACAGGGAAGCTATTCTTACAAATGATAGTGAGTCTTGGTAGTTAGCCATGCAGAGGAAATGATGGATTTAGACTCTTGTAACACTTGGGATCTTGTTCATTTGCCCAAAGGAAGAAAGGCCATAGGTTGTAAGTGGGTCTTCAAGAAGAAGTTTGGAGCAGATGGTTCATTAGAGAATTACAAGGCTAGACTAGTAGCCAAGGGCTACTCCCAGATAGAGGGAGTTGATTTTGGTGAAATTTTCTCTCCTGTTGCTAAATTAACTTCTATTAGATTTCTTTTATCCATTGATGCATCTTATGATTGGGAGATTGAGCAAATGGATATTAATACTGCATTCTTGCATGGAGATGTTGAGAAAGAAATTTATATGCAACAACCTACAGGTTTTGAGGTAAAAGGAAAAGAACATTGGGCTTGCAGGTTGAAGAGGTCTCTCTATGGTTTGAAATAGTCCCCCAGAATGTGGTATCAAAAGTTTGATTCATTTGTATTGAAATTGGGTTTTGTTAGGAGCGAGGAGTATCATTGTGTCTACATTCACTGTATTGATGATTCTATACTAACCATTGCATTATATGTTGATGACATGTTATTTTTTAGCAATACTAAGGGAATGATCAGTGAGCTTAAAGCCCAACTTTAATGTGCATTTGATATGAAGGATCTTGGAGCTCGAAGGTATATTCTAGGTATGGAGACTAGGAGGGATAGAGGTAACATAAAGCTTTGGTTGTCGCAAAGTAAGTATGTGAATACCATTTTGCAGAGATTCAATATGCAGGACTGTAACCCAATTAGAGTTCCTTTACCCATTGGTACTAATCTTTCATTAGATACGTGTCCAAAGAATGAGGATGACTTTGAGCATATGGCTAATGTGCCATATGCTAGTGCTGTAGGGAGTTTGATGTATGCAATGGTTTGCACTAGGCCAGATATTGCCCAAGTAGTGGGAGTTTTGAGCAGATTAATGTTTATCCCTGGTAGACAACATTAGAATTATGCAAAGAGGGTGCTTAAGTATCTTGTAGGTACTCCTGATTATTGTTTGGTTTATTTTGGTACTGATAGTGATGATAAATCATTGGACATACAGGGTTTTGTTGATGTAGATTGGGCAGGTGACTTGGATAGTCGAAGGTCCACTAGTGGCTATGTGTTTACTCTATTTGGAGTAGTGAGTTGGATGAGTAAGAGGTAGCCCACAGTTTCTTTGTCCACCACATAAGTAGAGTATATGGCTGCTACTCATGTCTCTAAGGAGGTAGTTTGGTTGAGGAGACTATGTATAGGTATTGGATTTGATTGCAGGATCATTCAGATTGGTTGTGATAGCTAGAGTGCTATATGTTTGGCCAAGAATCCTATGTATCATGCTCAAACTAAGCATGTTGATGTACAATATCACTTTGTTTGAGAAATAGTTACAAATAGAAATATTGAGCTGAAGAAGATAGACAGTCAGGAGAATGTTGCAGATGCTTTGACCAAACTTGTGAGCATAGAGAAATTTGTTTGGTGCAGAGAGGCCATGGACCTTGCTTCTAGTGCCTGATTATTCTATGGTTTTCCTATGGGTATTTACAATGTATGATGTCAAGTGGGAGAATGTTAGGATTAAGGTGCCATCAACTTTGTAAATCCTATGTGATTAATTACTCCTACTATTTTTTGTAAATCACCCATAAGGGATGAAAGGTTTCACCAACAATGGTCTTGCTTTAGCTACATGTTTATATCTGATCATAGACGCTCATTCATCTGTGACGGGGGGTTGCAGGGGGGTTTCCCCTTGGCAAGGGGTACAGGGGGATCATCCCCTCGGTGAGGGGTCCAGGGGCTGTGCGCCCCAACAGGGGTGTTGGCAAGAGACACTACTATGTTGAATAATTGAGTGTTGTCATTGATGGTAACAAGAAAAGGAATAAGGTTGGAACAAAGATTGTGGTCCGGTGAAGAAGACTTAGTCATATTGGCTAAGTGTTGGCAATGTATAGAAGCAGTGATAGAAGAATAGTGTTTGGATTGGTTTGGTCCACATTTCTTCGGTGTTGTATATCTTGTTATGCAGTTTTGAGGTGTTTTAAACACTTGTATGAAGTGTCTAAATCTAGAGTTATAGGTTCTAAAGTCCACCAGAAAGATTGCTACATGCTGCTGAGTATCGCTACACTGCTTGACAGAGATTGATTGTGACAGAGTTTGAATTCTAATGGTCTACATTTTGCCGCTAAAGGATATTTTGCTTTATGGTTCTAAAGGTATGATTAGTGATGTCTTAGGAGTTTTTGACATGATTTTGAGCAAGCCCTATGGTCTGTAGTAAAAGATGTAGTCTGACAGATGAATTGAATCAGTGGTAATCAGAGCTAGAGGCCAACATAATAAGTTTGAATTGTGGAATGCAAGTGTGAATAGATGTATGTACGACATGCAAAGTAATGTGATGGTGTGGAATTAATAAGAGTAGAAGAAGAGAGATATTGCTCCTATGTAAAAGCAGAGAAGTGAAATAGAGCAGTTAGAGATGAAGAGTTTTGAGACAGTATTTCTGTGCATCATTGGAGCTGCAACCATGCATGTGTAGATGCAGTCTGAGTAGTTCAACTTGCAGTGAGCCATTCTTCCTTCTTCTTTCTTTCTCTAGGCATTGAGCCTTTCTTGCAGTGAGCATTTCTCTGGGTAGTGAGCCCTAAGGCAGTGAACCTTCTTGTAATCTGGTATTGTGCTATAATAATATATTTTGAGCTAACATTCATTGTGGTTTTTCCCTTTTTGGGTTATCCATGTAAAAATCTTGGTGTTCATGTGTTATGTCTTTGTGGTTGTTGTTCCTATGTTTATTTTGCTTTCATATTATTAATTTTGGATATTGGATTAATAAACTTGTTAACAAGTGGTTTTGTGGAATACTGATTCACCCCCCTCTCAGTATTCCTTATTATCAACAATTGGTATCAGAGCAAGGTTCCTTGGAAGAAGCCTAACAGCTTGAGGAAGATCTAGGAGAGTTCACTCATGGCAGCCAGAAGACTTGGAAATTTCTCAAACAATGTTGAACTGGAAACAACTCTTGTTGATATTGAAAAGTCTGAAGCAGAAGTCAGATTTGAAGGATAACTTACAAGAAGCTGATAAATGCATTTCAAAGTTAAAAGAACAAGTCAAGAAATTCAAAGAAAAATACAAAGAAGTTAGTGATCAATTGATATCAGCTAATGAAACCCTAAATAATTTGGAAGTGGAAGTTATAGAAAGAGGAAAAACAGAAGAAGAACTAAATTTAATGGTGAAAAGCAAATCAGAAGATTGTGCCAAACTTGAAAAAGAAAATGTGAATCTAAAAGAAAACTTGGAAAAAGCCAAGAGCTATGAAGAAAAGTTCAAGATAAGTACTGCAAAGCTTGATGAAATGATTGCTAGTCAAAAGAGTGCCGATGATAAGCAAGGTTTGGGATTTGAGAAAAGAGAAAGTTCAAAATTTGGTCAAACAAACACTGAGTTTAAACAAAATAGAGGGAACCAGTTCAGAAATCAAAGAAGAAGACCTAGAAGAGCTCCGGTCAGACAACCAAATGCTCAAACGTATCCATCTTTCAATGGCCACTATTTTAATTGCAATAAGTTTGGTCATAAAGCTACTCAATGTAGAATAAATTAGAAAGCTCCATCATTCTCTGGTCAATGTTTCAATTGCAATAAAATTGGTCATAGATCAAATGAATGCAGAAATCCGGTAAGAAATGGCTTTCAAAATTCAAAGAATATTCAATCATTCAATGGAAGATGTTTTGCATGCAATAGATTTGGACACATGGCTAATCAATATAGATCTAGGATGAATTCATTCAGAGGAAGGATTCAAGGACAAGGAAACATTGTGTGGTACAATTGTAACAAATTTGAACATGTTGTGAGAGTTTGTAGAAGCAAGAATGTGAAGAGAAATTACTATGCTGAAGAAAGGAACATAGAACAGAGGAATGATAAGGGAAAATAAAAGGTTGATCCGGTTGAAACTCAAAAATAAATGGACAATATCTAGATCAAGAAATAAGTAATTGAAGAAAAAGATGGATCCGCACCAGCATCTGGTGTAGATACTTCCTCTAGGAAGTAAATTGGGTGCTCTGGCTCAGGAGGAGCAATGTTCAAAATCCAAACCCCTAGCTAGATAGTTAATGCTAGAGTCCAGCATGAAGATAGGTGGTAGAATCGGATATGAAAGATCTTATGGAAGAGAATCCAGAAGAAAATGAGTCAGTGTGGCACATTACAGAGCAATTTTGATCAACTGTATCTATAAAAAAAAGGGCCCAGGCAGCTTTTGAGAATGAGTATTTATGACAATTAGGTCAAGTGCGGAGGATAAAAAGAAACTCATTTTTCTTCTAACTCACTTTACATTTGAGCCACCAGATTTCTAAGAAAGATTGAAGCAAGATTTCAACCACAACAAAAATTCAAAGAACTCAGAGCGATTTAGGCAAAGAAAACCCTAATTCGGCATAACAAGGTATTTACCATTGGAACCTTATTGTGAATCTGTTAAATATTTGCAATGACAACCCCACAAGTTGTTGATATCACTAAGCGACCATGACCTAAATTCAAGAAACACCCATTTAAATCAGTTGAAGTCGATCAGATGGGTGTATTTTAAGAAGTTCCACATGGAGTTTTGCATGCAGAGGATGTTAGGGCTTATATTCATGTTGCCCTAGAAGAACATGGAAAAAGCAAACTCACAGATTTATTTATAGATCACTTGTGCGGTGAGGGTTACGATTTAAAAAATGAATACAAGGCATTGGAAACAAAGAAATTCATTTAGTACATTGACTTCCTGACATGCGCTGAGGATGAGTGGATCTGGTATGTATTGAGCAAGGTTCATGATGAATTCATGTGGCTCGAGAGACCCTTTAAGATCACAAAAGATGCTATAAGGGCAGTAATTGGGTTATGCTCCACCGGATTGGTACCAGTGTTGAAAGCTGTGAAGAATGATAAAGTAATGGCGGCCACTTGAGAAAAGTTTGACAAAAGGGTGCTAACAATCAATGATATTGAAGAGCATGCAGTAAGATTCACATCCATGGTTATTGGCTACAATGTTTATTTCTCAAACCGATAAAATTCAGTCTCCGATACATCAATCTACACAGCGTTTGAGATGATTAAAGAAGATGCAGAGTATGATCTTTCTGAACTGATTCACCAACAGCTGATGGAAACCTTAAGGAAGACCAAAGAGCAAAAATATCCATTCAAGTATGGTACGCTGCTTATCTGTTTATTCTTTTACTTCATGCAAGAGTTGCTAGGTATGAAGAATCTATTTTGGACAAATGATAAACCTGCTGTAGTTCAAATTAGAAATCATCTAAATAGCATAGGTAGTATTGATGCTCAAAATTCAGCCCTATGGGGCTATTTCAAAAACTTCCAAAGGTTAATGCAAGCCAGGGAAAGAATCCCCAGAGCAGTAGTTGAAAAATACAAGGACACTATCTACTTTATTGTAACAAAAGATCAATGCTTGATGGAGGCCATTGAGCCTAGAATAGTATGGGTTATGAGGTAGATGGAGGAATATTAGATAATTATGCTCAACATGTGTTAAGTAAACCTAGAGATCCCAATGAAGGAAGATTTGGGACTTATGAGGAATTACATGCTAAAATCTTTGTTGAAGTGAGAAAACTTGAGATCTCTAAGAAAATGCAAAAAGTGGCAGAACAAATTTCCCTAAAACATGGGTTCACAAAAGAACAAGTGGAAAAGGAAAGAGAAAAATCACAAGCTGATAAGGAAGCAGAAGAAAAGAGAAAAAGTGAATCAATTGGAGCTTCAGAAGAACCCAAGGGTGAACTAGAAAAAACTAGAGGTAACAAGAAGGAGAACAAGAGGATCTACCTCTACAGAAGCTGCATCTATTTCCTTCGGTCCCACACCATCTGCAAGTGTGGAGCAACCATCCAAGAAATCCACTGACAAAGGTACAAAGAGACAGAAAATGAAAGGTAGAAGGATGTATGTCAGTGTAAGAAAAATTGAAGAAGAAGAGACAAAATTTGATGAAGAAGTGAAAAAGATGAAAGCAGAGCCTACTAAAGCCTTCGGAAGCAGCAAGGAGAAGCCCTCTAGAAGGGATAAACGCAAGAAAAGGCTAAGGAAAGATGAGCCATAGACTGAAAAAGCCACAACAAAGCTAGAAGATGTTCTAAAGGTAGTTACAATAGATGGCAATCTAAAACCAATGGCCGAATTCTATGATGATTACAATAATGCAGACAAGAGGATCTTAGAAGAAGCTACTGTAGAGTATTTGAACATATACAATAGAGACCTCATTGAGATCATTGCTGATCTCCTAGAAACCTTTGGTAGTATATTGTCCACCAGAAAGGAAGATGCTATGGCTAAGGACATTAAACTCAGAGAACATACATTGATAAAATTATGTCCAGAGATCACTCTCGAAGAAAAGGCCAAGATCTCCAAAGTACTTAACAATGAGTTCAGATCAAAGAAAAGAATAAACACACTGATGTTAGGAGAAATGGATAAAGTGGTCAAGGAGACTAAGGAGATCATTTTGGAGATACTAAAGAAATATAATATCACTACCATCTATGACAATCAAGAAATAGATGTTGGAATTGATACATTTGCTCTAGAAGAAAATCTTGAGAAAAAAATAGATGAAGATGTCAAAGTGACTGAGGAGAAAGAAGTATCTGCCGCTGAAACAAGATCCTCTCCAAGACATCAAACAGATGACAAAAGTGACAATGAGAAGATTGAGAAGGAATAAGATAAGGAAAATCCTTCACCGAAATAGAAGGAGGACTCTAATGAGGACATGGATCTAGATAATCCAGAGTAGAACTTGAAAGAAGAAGTCTCTACTACACCAAGAGACACTGCAGAGTCAGTTAAAGAACTTTTGGAGAAAGATAAGTTTTGGATGAGCCTGATTTTCTACATGGTCCAATAAACTTGGATACAATGTCCCCTGTACAAAAACTCAAATTGGCTTCAATTGTACAGGCAAAAGCAAGAGAGGAAATGTTAAAGTCTCACATAGAGGACAGTGAGCTCATTGGTGAGGCATCTAGCATTTTGGAGAAGTTGATGCCAACATACTAGAAAGACACATCTATGTCATCAACAAATCAACTAAAGGAACTCATAAACTCTGTAAGTAAACATTTTGAATCTCTTGAGAAATCTATAGAAATAAAAGTTGTTAGACCAGACAACTATGAGGGGGGGTGAATCAGTTGTCCCACAAAATAAAACCCCTTTTTTATTTTAACCTTCTTTATTAACTTACTATTAGATTAATGATGTAAACATTATAGCATGGATCAACAACATATAAGCAGAAACATAAGCAATACACTTGACACCAAGATTTTGACGTGGAAACTCAGTTAAGGGAAAAACCACGGTGGGGGTTAACCCACAAAGACTTGTACCCTGTTAAAAGTACTTTAGAAAAATAGAAGGCACATGCCTTCGGGTGCACTACCTAGAGCTCACTGCTCAAAAGAGAGGCTCACTGCCTATAGAATTTATTTTAGAACAGAAAGATTTAACTGAGAAATAGCATCTACTTCATGCCTAGTTTAGTTTCATTGAATGCTCACAAAACTTCTACTTTGCCCCAAAAACTTCTTCTCTAACTCTTCATAGAAACAAATCTTGTTCTTCTGCTTCTCCTCTGCTCTACTCTGCCTTTTGATCTTTTCTTCGGATTATATTATTTTCACACAAGGATAATTTTCCATGACTCATCAACAAGTATTTATATGCTTCATCAACCTTGGAATGAACATCAAGGTTGGCACTACAAACATTTGACTTAGTACAAATCACTAAGTTGTTGGCCAAACATAACTGGGACTTAAATCTTCCTTGATCAAAATGCCACGCTTCATAGAATTGCTCTTAGATCATCTGCAACATGCTTGAATCATTCGGTCTGCCAAGACTGGGAAAAATAGCAACACTGAGAAGAAAATTTTCATTGACAAGTTCAAACTTCAATGCGGACCTCCAACATAGCGGTCACATGATCCAGAGACTTCCACAAGCACATTAAATTCAACAAAAACATCCACACTCCTCCAAATCATCCGAATCACTTGCATCTTCCTCTGGAACCTCAAGAACACTATCTGCCATGACTGTCACATTAGAAAGATTGCTTGCGGACCTCCAAAATATGAACCAATTGAATGGATGATACACACTGACTTTGTAAACCTGGCTTTAGATTTGCAAATCATCATTTGACATATCCGGAACAATCCGGACCTCTTTTATGTTACTCTGTCTCTTCTGAATATTGCAGGAGTCAGTTCTACTCAGATGGCCATAACTTCTTCAGATCTTAATGCGAACCTTTCAAATCTTAACTAGAGCTTCTTTAGACAAACCTCTACATAGCCATCTCATCTGCATACATTGATCTTTATTAATTTTCTCAATATCCTCAACAATCTAGTCTTCTATATGGGCATAAAATTAGGATAGAGTTGACACCAATGACAACAAAAATATGTTGACATCAATGACAACACTGCTTAAGCACATATTTGCAACAATCTCCCCCTTTGTCATTGATGGCAACATATGATGTGAAAAACTTAATTCAACCATCAAGACAAGAATTTTTCCCCCTTTCTCTTCTCACTTCTGCAAATACTTTCTTTACTGCTCCCCCTTTCATTAGCAATTAGTTTTTCACATGAACTTCTCTCCCCCTTTGACATCAATGGCAAAGGACACATATTTGCAATCTTTTCTCCCTCTTTTTGTTTCAGACCGATCTCCAAAATTTGCTTACTAACTACTCCTCTTGAGTAGTATCTCCTGAACATCAATCCAGATCACAAGATATGATTGTGAATTCCACTGGACTGATGCACCTTAGTGCATCTTAGTTCTGATCAGGAGGGGTAATAACCCCTAACTTCTCTCTAAGATACTCAAAAGTATCCTTGGGAAGAGGCTTAGTGAAGATATCTGCAATCTGATCTTTTGAAGACACAAACTCCAACTTGACTTCATTCTCATTTACCTTCTCTCTCAAGAAATGAAACTTGATAGATATATGCTTTGTCTTTGAATGCAACACTGGATTCTTTGAGATGCTTATTGCACTTGAATTATCATAGAAGATTGTGACTGGCTCCTCAAACACAATTCTAATATCTTTCAACATTTGCTTCATCCACATAACTTGAGTACAATTATTTGCTGCTGCCATATACTTTGCCTCTGCAGTAGACAGAGATATTACCTGTTACTTTTTGTTCATCCAAGAGACCAATCTTCTTCCCAAGAAGAATGCACCACCACTAGTACTTTTTTTGTTATCCACATCTCCTTCCCAATCAGCATCTATATATGCATGAAGAGTGAAGTCATTATCCTTTGGATACCACAATCCATAATCAATTGTCCCCTTAAGATATCTAAAAATTTGTTTGGCTACAACAACATGGGATTCTTTTGGATCAGCTTGAAATCTAGCAACAAGTCCAATTGCATTCATGATGTCAGGTCTGGTCTGAGTCAGATAGAGCAATCCTCCAATCATTGATCTATACCTTTTCTGATTTGCCTTAGGGGAGTCATCATCCTTACTTAACTTGCATCCGATTACCATAGGTGTACCTACTGGCTTTGAGTCTTCCATTCCAAACTTCTTCAATAATTCTTTCACATACTTGGACTAAGATATGAAGATACCTTTATTTGATTGAACAATTTTCAGATAGGAAGAAATTCATCTCACCAAACATTGACATCTCAAATTCACTTTTCATCTGATCAGCAAATGCTTTGCACATACATTCATTTCCACCAAAAATGATATCATCAACAAAGACCTCAACAATCAGGATGTCCTCATGATTAATTTTGAAGTAAAGATTACTATTAGCAGTACCTTTGCTAAATCCTATCTTAAGCAAATATTTATCCAATCTTGCATACCAGGCTCTTGAGGCTTGCTTGAGTCCATACAAAGCTTTTCTCAGTGTGTAGACCATATTTCTCTGATCAGACAACTGAAAACCTTCCAGTTATTCAATGTAGACTTCTTCCTCCAACTCTTCATTCATGAAAGATGATTTGACATCCATCTGATAAACTTTAAAATCTTTGAAAGCAGTAAATACAAGAAATAATATGACTGCTTCTATTCTTTCCACCGGAGCAAAAGTTTCTTCAAAATCAATTCCTTCCACTTGAGAATAGCCTTTGCAGACCAATCTTGCTTTGTTTCTTATAACTTCACCATCTTCATTTAGTTTATTCCGGAAGACCCATTTGGTTCCAATCACATTTTTATCCTTGGGTCTAGGAACAAGATCCCAAGTGTGGTTCTTTTGAATTTGCATCAATTCTTCTTCCATTGCTCTTACCTAGTTTTCATCATTACAGGCTTCACTTACTGATTTAGGTTCAATCTTTGAAATCAAACAAATCTCCTCTTGATCTTCAAAATTTTTTCTTCTAGTTTGAACACCTTTACTCTTATCTCCTATGATCTAATCTTCAGGATGATTTAGTCTTACATACCTAGGGGTTTTGAGAATTGCTTGAACTTCTATTTCTTGAGTTTGTTCCTTAATATCTGTACTATCCTCTTGAGTTCCTAGAGTTTTTGGATGAATCTGGATCTGAGTTTGGGATTGAACTTTCCTTCATTGACTTGGATTTTCATCTTGATCATCTGAATCATATCCACAAGACCTGGCATCTCCTTCTTTGCTCTCATCAACTCTAACATTGGCACTTTCAACAATATTTTTCAACCTCTTGTTAGAGCACTAGTAAGCTTTGCTTTGAGTAGAGTAACCCAAAAAAATTCCTTCATCACTTCTTGCTTCAAACTTGCCTAGATCCTCATCACTTTTTATATAGCACTTACTACCAAAAACTCTAAAATATCTTACAGTAGGAGGATGACCAAACCAGAGTTCATAAGGAGTCTTACCAAAATTGCCTTTGATCTGCACCCAGTTAAGAGTGTAGACAATAGTACTTACAACTTCTCTCCAATAAACTTGTGAAACATTTGATTCCATCATCATGGTTCTGGCAACTTTTTGAATGGTCCGGTTCTTTCTCTCCACAACTCTATTTTGCTAAGGAGTCCTACGAGTAGATAACTGCCTTTTTATTCCATGCTTTTCATAGAAAGTAGCAAACTCACCGGAGATAAATTCTCCACCTTTGTCGGATTGCAGACACTTTATCTTCATACCAATCTCATTTTCCACCATAATTTTGAACACTTTGAATTTGTCAAGAGCTTCTCATTTTTATTTTAAGAAAGTTACCCAGATCATCTAGGAGTAATCATCAATCAACAACATAAAATATTCGTCTCCTTGCACACTCCTAATTCTAGCAGGACCACATAGATTGGTATGCACAAGTTCCAATCACCCATTTGAAGATTGTTCTTTACTGCTGAATGATGTTTTGTTCTGTTTATCCAATTGACATTCTCTACACATGCTATTAGGTTTCACAAGTCTTGGGAGATCTCTCATAGCCTGAGTAGAACTTATCGTGACAATGTTGTCAAAATTCACATGACACATTCTTCTATGCCACAACCAACTCTGATCTGTCTGTGCAATCAAACAAATTTTACCAAAGCTACTTAATTGAAAGATGTTACCTCTAGTTTGTGTACCAGATGCAATTTTAGTTCTGGAGCTTTCCAAGATTCTGCATTTGCCATCCTTGAATCAGAGATCATAACCCTTGTCAACCAACTGTCCAACATTGAGAAGATTATGCTTTAGTCCTTCCACATACAAAACATGATTGGTGTTATTCTTACCATCAAAAGAGATGGATCCTTTGCCACAGATTCTACTAGCTGAATTATCTCCAAATTTCACAAGCCCACCTTCATATTTTTCAAAGCTTACAAACTTACTTTTATCACAAATCATATGATGAGCGCATCCACTATCAATCACCCATTCATCCTTCTCAACAACCTGAGCAGCCAAGGCACTTTCCACATTTGTACAGCTAGCAGACTTAGTAGACATTGGATCTTCTTCTTTAATAGCAATGAACACCCAATCATTTTCAGTGGAACCTCCATGGTCAGATTCATCATCTGTGACTCCTTCTTCTCTAGCTTCTTGGATATAGTAACATTTCTTCTAACCTTTATATCTATTAGGGTTTGGTTTTGAAAACCTCTCCAGACATCTTGAGGCAAAATGACCAATCTTATTACAAGTAAAACATTTGAGTGGCAACTTTCCTTCATACTTATCGGATCCTCTTGGCATTCTTTTGGCAATAAGAGCTTCAAGATATGTAGTCTTGATTTCATCATCTTCAAGATCCTTCCTTGCCTTTACAAATCTGTTTGATCTTGCTGAAGAGATTTCACCTGGATCATATCTTTGTTTTCCATAGACACTGGCCTTAAATGTAGATTCAGACTTAGGAAGAGAATCACAAAATTCACTTAATTCAAAAGATGAAATTTTGCCAACCTATTGATCTCTTGTAACTTCTGAAACAGTGCTAATCTCCTCTATATGAATTAGGTAAAGATCTGAGCACTTTTGCTACAATCTCTGATTCTTCCAAAGTTCCACTAGCACACCTGATACCACACACAAGTTCATTTATCTTTTGCATGTAGATTGTGATGTTTTCATCTTTACTCATCCTCAGATTTTCAAAATTTCCTCTCAGACTTTGCAATTTGGCACATTTGATAAATTCATCACCTTCATACAGATTCTCCAACTTTTTCTAGATTTCATAAGCAGTTTTTAGTCCAAAAACATTTGTCATTTCTGAATCAGTCAAGGCACTCAACAAGGGTTCTTTAGCTCGAAGGTTATTTTCAGCATCTTTGAGTTCATCTGGAGTTGACGGACCTTTCTCTGGAGGATTATAACCATCCTTAGTTAACACCCAATATGCTTCACCCATGCATTGCAAATGGCACTCCATACGACTCTTCCAAACAGAGTAATTTGTTCCATCAAATCTTGGATTGTCCTTCTTCTAGGTCGACATCCTAGATCTCCTCAAGCGATCAAGCTTCTTTTAGAGAATCTGGCTCCGATACCAATTGTTAGACCAGACAACTGAGAGGAGGGGGGGTGAATCAATTGTCTCATAAAATAAAACCCCTTTTTGCTTTTAACCTTCTTTATTAACTTACTATCAGATTAATGATGTAAACATTAAAGCATGGATCAACAACACATAAGCAAAAACATAACCAATACACTTGACACCAAGATTTTGACATGGAAACTTGGTTAAGGGAAAAACCACGGTGGGGGTTAACCCACAAAGATTTGTACCCTGTTAAAAGTACTTTAGAAAATAGAAGGCACATGCCTTCGGGCTCACTGCCTGTTGGCAAGAGACACTGCTTTGCATTGATAAGTGTTGTCATTGATGGCAACTAAGATCATCCCAATCATCCGGATAACACAATTTGTTCATACCGGAAGTCAGATTCAAAATTTGTCTAGGTCTAGGCAGCTAGGAACAGAGCAGTAACAGGGTCTGGTATTTTGGTCTGGATCTCTCTGATGGGAAGTCATGATTAGCTGTGGATCTAGGGGAGTCATATGCATTGTCAAGATAGTCTAACTCCAAATTTTTGCCCTCTGGTAATGAAGGATTCAAAAGTTATTAGCCTCTGAGTACCGAGTTCCAGTTTGTCAAAGCAGACAGAAGAATAACAGGCCGACCTTGTAGAAGATCTTGATTCTGAATGTATAGAAGTTGTTTACTGCGCAAATGTGATGACTAGTGATATTGGCCAACCTAATTGATGATTTGTGAGTGCAAGTTTTGGTCTGCATCTCATATTATGTATGGATCTAGCTGACAGAGCAGAGTACTCAACAAGTTCTAAATGATTTTTGAAGCTGACTGGGAAAATGATTGTGGGTCATGTTGTAGATATATATAGCTGATGGAATTGGATGATTTAGTATGTATGGTATGCGAATAAGATGTATGTGAGAAGAGCAGAAATCCAAAGTGCGAATGAAGGCAAAACAATAAAAAGAGTAGAGCAAAGATGAAATGTGTAAGATCAATTTTGGCACTTAACCGGAACTAAAATTCTTGCATGAGTAGATACTATTAATTAGTTCAAATCTCTTTCATTCTCTTGTAATATTTCCATAGGTAGTGAGCCTCCATTTGAGTAGTGAGCTCTGGGTAGTGAGCTTGAATGCATGTGCATTCATTTATAAAAATACTTTTAACATGGTATTAATTTTTGTGGGTTAACCCCCACCGTGGTTTTCCCTTAACTGGGTTTCCACATCAAAAATATTGGTGTCAAGTGTACTATTTCATTTATGCTCATGTGATATTGATTAATGCTGAAATGTTTTAATTATAAGTTACAAAAGAAGATTAAGAGAAAGAAATTGGTAAAATTGTGTGACAACTGATTCACCCCCCCTCTTAGTTGTCCGGACCTAATTCAACAATTGGTATCAGAGCCAAGTTCCTTAAAAGAAGCTTAACAACTTGAGGAAAGATCTTGGAAGAAGTTTTTTAATGGGTTCACTTAAGGATCAACTTCAGTTGGCTCTAAAAGATCTTGATCAGTCCAAAGAAGAAATATATAATTTGAAAGATGAAATCAAGGATGCTGATGATACCATTGAAATGTTAAAAGATAAATTGAAGAAATCTTTGGGAAGGAATAAGGAGCTACTTTTGTAATTATCCAATTTATCTAAAGAAAATACAATGAATGAAGCCTTGGAAGAAAAAAAAAAGGAGTGTGATAAGCTATCAAAAGAAGTAGTTGTTCTGAAAGTTGAGATGGAATTTGTGGTAATGAAGTTTACCAAAGAAATTGAGCAAAGGAAGAAAACTGAAGAAGATTTAAATCAAACTCTAAGAGAATGAACTGATGAATGCTACATATTGGACATTATTACTGGTCATCTAAAATCTGATCTACAAGAAAGCAAAGACAATGAAAGAGATCTTGAAAGACAAATTGTCATTCTCAGACATGACCTAGAAGTTGCAAATGAATACAAGGAAAAGTTAAAGATAAGCTTAACTAAACTTGAAGCAATTCTTGAGGGTCAGAAAAGGGTTGAAGACAAGCATGGTCTTCGATATGAAAAAGGTGAAAGCTCCAGATCTGGTCAAAGAAACTTTCAACCAAGGAATGAGAGAAATAAACCTAGAAGACCTCTGATAAGACAGCCTAATGCTCAAAGGTATCCATCTTTCAATGGAAATTGTTTCAAGTGCAATAAATTTGGTCATAAAGCCACTCAATGCAGAAATAGAGTAAATCAAAATAATCCATCCTTTTCTGGACAATGCTTCAATTGTAAGAGGTATGGTCATAAATCTAATGAATGTAGAAGTATGATAATGAATGACTATTCAAATAGAGGAAATAAGAAATCTTTCAATGGCAAATGTTTTGCATGCAATAGATTTGGACATATGGAAAATCAGTGTAGATCAAGAGGAAATCAATCAAATGGGAAAAGAAATGTTGTGTGTTTCCATTGTAATTGATCCGGTCATTTTGCAAGATCTTGCAGAAGTAGGACCAATGAGGGAAGAGGTCTAGTAAAGAGAAAACCAGATGAGTAGAGACAAGACAAAGGCAAAAGAAAAATTGAAGAGAACGAGATCCAGAATGAAACAAGTGAGACATGGGTGAAGAAAGCAAGTGTGAACCATAGTGATGGGTCCGCACTGGAATCCGGTGTAGATAATTCCTTAGGGAATTAAATTAGGAACTTTGGCTCATGGGGAGCAGCATTGTAAATCAAATTCCCCCAGCCAGTAGTTGAGTGCTTGGTTCTGGCACAATGAGAAAAGGTATCTTGAATTGTTTTGATCATTTGGAAGGATTTCTGGAAGAAAAGAGGTGGATATGGAAAATTGTGGAGTAATTTATGTGAAATTGTTCAACAAATAGAGCAACTAGATGAATTAGGGTAGAGCATTTATTACAAAGACAAATTAGGTGTTGCAAAATATAAAAGATCATTCATTCCTTACTTAGATCACTTTGCATCAGAAGAAAGCAAGAAGAGGAGAAGTGAACAAGTTCATGTTGCAAATATGTGCTTGAGTGGGTTGTCATTGATGTCAACATATCCTTGTTGCCATTGGTGTCAACTATATCCTATTTTGCTGTTTGCACAGAAGACTGAACTGTTGAGGATATTGAGAAAATTAATGACAATCAATGCATGCAGATCATGTGGCTATGTAGAGGATTGTCAAAGATTGCTCCAGTTAAGATTTGAGGAATCCGCATGAAGATTTGAAGGAGTTATGGCCATCTGAGTAGAACCGGTTCCTGCAATAATCAAGAAAGACAGAGTGACAGGAAAGAGGTCCAGATTGATCCGGTAATATAAAATTGTGATCTGCAGATCTAAAGGCATGTTTGGGAAGTCAATGTGTATCATCAACACTAGTGGTTTGTGGTTTGGAGGTCCGCAAGCTATCCTTCTAGTTTGATAGTCATGACAGAGAGTGTTCTTGAGGTTCCAGAGGAAGATTCAAATGCTTCTGATAATTTGGTTTAGAATGAATGTTATTGGTGAATTCAATGTGCTTGTGGAGGTCTCTAGATCATATGGCTACTATGTCAGAGGTCTGCATTGAAGTTTGAGCTTGTTGATTGAAGATTTTCTCTTTGAGGTTGATGTTCTTCCTAGTCTTGGCTGACCGGATGTTCCTAGCCTATTGCAAATGCCTTAAAGTATTTTTATGAAGCATTGAGTGGTTGTAGAAGAAGATTCAAGTCTCAATTGTGTTTGGCCGACAGTGTGATGATCCGTGCCAAGGTTAGCCGACCTTGTTGATCATTCCAAGGTTGATGAAGTATATAAATACTTGTTGAAGAGGTATTGAAATCATCCTTGTGCAAAACAGATCAATCTAAAGAAAGGATCAGGAGCAGAGCATAGAAGAAAAGAAGTGAGAGCAGTATAGAGTGTGAAGAAGAATTTGGGGTAGAGCAAAAGTTCTTGAGCATTCATTGAAACTAAATCAGGCATGAAGTAGATGCTATTTCTCAGTTAATTTTTTCTAAATAAATTCTGTAGGCAATGAGCCTCTCTTTTGAGTAGTGAGCTCTGGGCAGTGCCCCCGAAGGCATGTGCCTTCTATTTTACTAAGTACTTTTAACAGGGTACGCATTTTGTGGGTTAACCCCCACCGTGGTTTTTCCCTTAACTAGGTTTCCACGTCAAAATCTTGGTGTGAAATGTGTTGATTATGTTTTTGCTCTTATGTTGTTGATCTATGCTTTAATGTTTACATCACTAATCTGATAGTAAGATAATAAAGAAGGTTAAAAGTAGAAAAGTTTTTATTGTGGGACAATTGATTCACCCCCCTCTCAGTTGTCTAGTTCCAACAATTGGTATCAGAGCCAGATCCTCTCAAAAAATCCTAACCGCTTGAGGAGATCCAGGATGTCAACCTACAAGAAGTATAGTCCAAGATTTGATGGAACAAATTATTCTGTTTGGAAAAATCGCATGGTGTGTCATTTGCAATGCATGGGCGATGCTTATTGGGCAATAACTAGTGTTGAGTATAAACCTCCGGAGAAAGGCCCTTCAACTCCTGATCAAATCAAAGATGCTAAAAATAATCTTCAGGGTAAAGAAGCCTTGTTGAGTGCCCTGATTGATTCAGAGATGACAAATGTCTTTGGTCTAAGAAACTGCCTATGAAATCTGGAAAAAAGTTGGAGTTTCTGTATGAAGGTGATAAATATGTCAAATGTGCAAAGCTGCAAAGTCCAAGAGGAAAATTTGAAACTATGAGCATGAGCGAAGATGAAAACATCACAATCTACATGCAAAAGATAAATGAACTTGTGTGTGGCATCAGGTGTGCTAGTGGAACTTTGGAAGAATAAGAAATTGGATCAAAAGTACTTAGATCTTTACCAGATTCCTACAAACATAAGGTTATAGCTATAGAAGAAATTAGGACAGTCTCAGAAGTTACAAGAGATCATTTGGTTGGCAAGATTTTAGTTTTCAAATTAAGTGAGTTTGGTGATTCTCTTCCCAAGTCTGAATCTGCATTTAAGGCTAGTGTGTATGAAAAACAAAGATATGATCCAGGTGAAAGTTCCTCTACAAGATAAAATAGATTTATGAAGACAAGAAAGGATCTTGAAGATGTTGAAATAGAAACAACAGATCTTGAAACTCTTATTGCCAGAAGAATGCCAAGAGGATCTGGTAAGTATGAAGGAAAATTACCACTCAAATGTTTTGCTTGTAATAAGATTGGTCATTTTTCCTGAAGATGCTTGGAAAGGTTTTCAAAACCAAACCCTAACAGGTATAAAGGTCAGAAGAAATGTTACTATGTCCAAGAAAATGGAGAAGAAGGGGTAACATATGCTAAATCTGATCATGGAGGCTTCTCTAAAAATGATTGGGTGTTTATTTCTATCAAAGAAGAAGATCCAATGTCTACTGAATCTGCTAATTGTGAAAATGTGGAAAGTGCCTTGGCTACTCAGGTTATTGAAAAGGATGAATGGGTGATTGATAGTGGATGTTCTCATCATATGATT
Source organism: Cunninghamia lanceolata (assembly GCA_027924645.1). Lineage (NCBI taxonomy): Eukaryota > Viridiplantae > Streptophyta > Pinopsida > Cupressales > Cupressaceae > Cunninghamia > Cunninghamia lanceolata. Next base: position 2,346,662 of record BSBN01000379.1, on the reverse strand, counting down.
GGTGACAAGAGTAAGTTTGTGAATTTTGAAAACTATGAAGGAGGACTTGTGAAATTTGGAGACAACTCAGTTGGTAGAATCCATGGTAGAGGATCCATCTCTTTTGATGGAAAGAACAACACCAATGATGTTCTGTATGTGGAAGGACTGAAACATAATCTTCTCAGTGTTTGACAACTGGTTGACAAGGGTTATGATATTCGATTCAAGGATGGTAAATACATAATCTTGGAAAGCTCCAAAATTGAAATTGCATCCGGTACTCAAACTAGAGGTAACATCTTTCACTTAAGTAGTTTTGGGAAAAGTTGTTTGATTGCTCAGACATATCAAAGTTGGATATGGCATAGGAGGATGTGTCATACAAATTTTGACAACATTGTAAAAATAAGTTCTACTCAAGATGTAAGAGATCTTCCAAGACGTGTGAAACGTAATAACATATGTAGAGAATGTCAATTGGCCAAACAGAACAAAATTTCATTCAAGAGTAAGGAACAAGGTTCAAGTGAGAGATTGGAACTAGTACATACTGATCTCTATGGTCCTGCTAGAATTAGGAGTGTGCAAGGAGACATATATCTTATGTTGTTAATTGATGATTACTCCTGGATGATGTGGGTAACTTTTCTAAAATAAAAATTAGAAGCCTTTGACAAGTTTAAGGTGTTCAAGATGATGGTTGAAAATTAGATTTGTGGGAAATTAAAATGTCTGAGATCTGAAAGAGGTGGAGAATTTACCTCCGGTGAGTTTGATGCTTTCTGTGAAAAGCATGGAATAAAAAGACAGTTATCTGCTCCTAGGACTCCTTAGCAAAATGGAGTTGTGGAAAGAAAGAACCAGACCATTCAAGAAGTTGCCAGAACCATGATGATGGAAACAAATGCTGCTCAAGTTTATTGGAGAGAAGCCATGAGTACTGCTATCTACACTCTTAACCGGGTGTAGATCAAAGGAAATTCTGGTAAGACTCTTTATGAACTTTGGTTTGGTCATCCTCCTACTATGAGATACTTCAAAGTCTTTGTTAGTAAATGTTATATCAAAAGAGATGAGGATTTAGGTAAGTTTGAGGCAAGAAGTGATGAAGGAATGTTTTTGGGATACTCAACTCAAAGTAAGACCTACCGGTGCTTCAATAAAAGATTGAAGAAGATTGTTGAAAGTGAGAATGTTAAAGTTGATGAAAGCAAAGGACATTCCAGGTACTCCAGATATGATTCAGATGATCAAGATGAAAGTCAAATTCAAGGAAGGAAAATTCAAGTTTAGACTCAGATTTAGTTTGAATTGGTAACTCCATAAGTTAACACAGATGATGAGGAACAAGTTCAAGAAACAGAAACTCAAACAATCTCCAAAACTCCTAGGTATGTAAGGTTAAATCATCCTGAAGATCAGATCATTGGAGATAAGAGTAAAGGTGTTCGAACTAGGAGAAAAATGTCTGAAGATCAAGAAGAGATTTGTTTGATCTTAAGGATTGAACCTAAATTAGTAAGTGAAGCTTGCAATGATGAAAACTGGGTCAAAGCAATGGAAGAGGAATTGATGCAAATTGGAAAGAATCACACATGGGATCTAGTTCCTAGACTTGAGGACAAAAATGTGATTGGAACCAAATGGGTCTTCTGGAATAAATTGAATGAAGATGGCGAGGTAGTAAGGAATAAGGCAAGGTTGGTATGTAAAGGCCACTGTCAAGTGGAAGGAATTGATTTTGAAGAAACTTTTGCTCTGGTGGCAAGAATAGAGGCAGTTAGATTATTTCCTGCATTTGCTCCCTTCAAAGATTTTAAAGTATATCAAATGGATGTGAAATCAACATTTCTGAATGGAGATTTGGAGGAAGAAGTCTACATTGAGCAACCAGAAGGATTTTAGTTGTTTGATCAGGGAGATATGGCTTGTAGATTGAGAAAAACCTTGTATGGACTCAAACAAGCTCCAAGAGCCTGGTATGCTAGATTGGATAAGCATTTACTTAAGCTAGGATTTAGCAAAGGTATTGTTGATAGTAATCTCTACTTCAAAATTGATCATGAGGACATTCTAATTGTTGAAGTTTTTGTTGATGATATCATTTTTGATGGAAATGAATGCATGTGTAAAACATTTGCTAATCAGATAAAAAGTGAGTTTGAAAGATGAAGTTCTTCCTAGGTCTGCAAATTGTTCAATCAGATAAAGGTATCTTCATATCTCAGTCCAAGTATGTAAAAGAAATGCTAAAGAAATTTAGAATGGAAGACTCAAAGCCAGTAAGTACACCTATGGTAACCGGATGCAAGATAAGCAAAGATGATGACTCTCCCAAGGCAAATCAGAAAAGATATAGATCAATGATTAGAGGACCGCTTTATCTAACTCAGACTAGATCTTACATCATAAATGCAGTTGGACTTGCTGCTAGATTTCAAGCTGATCCAAAAGAATCCCATGTTATGGCAGTCAAAAGAATTTTTAGATATCTCAAGGGGACAATTGATTATGGACTGTGGTATCTAAAAGATAATAACTTCACTCTTCATGCATATATAGATGCTGATTGGGCAGGAGATGTGGATGACATAAAAAGTACTAGTGGTGGTGTATTATTCTTGGGGAGAAGATTGGTATCTTGGATAAGCAAAAAGTAAGAGGCAATAACTTTGTCTCCTATAGAAGCAGAGTACATCGCAACAACAAATAATTGCACTAAGGTTTTGTGGATGAAGCAAATGTTGAAGGACATTAGAATTGTGTTTGAGGAGCCAGTCACAATTTTCTATGTTAATTCTAGTGCAATCAGCATCTCAAAGAATCCTGTATTGCATTCAAAGACAAAGCATATATCTATCAAGTTTCATTTCTTGAGAGAGAATGTAAATGAGAATGAAGTCAAGTTGGAGTTTGTGCCTTCCAAAGTTCAGATTGCAGACATCTTCATTAAGCCTCTTCCCAAGGATACTTTTGAGTATCTCAGAGAGAAGTTAGGGGTTATTACCCCTCCTGAGTAGAACTAAGATGCACTAAGGTGCATCAGTCTGGTGGAATTTACATTCACATCTTGTGATCTAGATTGATGTTAAGAAGGTACTACTCAAAGGGGGAGTAGTCAATATGCAAATTTTGGATCATTCTGAAGCAAAAAGGGAGAAAAGATAGCAAATATGTGCCCTTTTCCATTAATGTCAAAGGGGGAGAGAAGTCATGTGAAAAACTAGTTGCTAATGTAAGGGGGAGCAGTAAAGAAAGTAGTTGCAGAAGTGAGAAGAGAAAGGGGGAGAAGTTCTTGTCTTGATGGTTAGATTCAGTTTTTCACATCATATGTTGCCATTAATAACAAAGGGGGAGATTGTTGCAAATATGTGCCTAAGTGGGTTGTTATTGATGTCAACATATCCTTGTTGCCATTGGTGTCAACTGTATCCTATTTTGTTGTCTGCATAGAAGACCGAATTGTTGAGGATATTGAGAAAATTAATGATAATCAATGCATGCATATCATGTGCCTGTGTAGAGGATTGTTAGAGATTGCTCCAGTTAAGATTTGAGAAATCCACATGAAGATTTGAAGGATTTATGGCCATCTGAGTAGAACCAGTTCTTGTAATACTCAAGAAAGACAGAGTGACAGGAAAGAGGTCCAGATTGCTCTGGTAATATAAAATTGTGATATGTAGATATGAAGGCATGTTTGGGAAGTCAATGTGTATCATCAACGCTAGTGGTTTGTGGTTTGGAGGTCCGCAACCTATCCTTCTAGTTTGACAGTCATGACAGAGAGTGTTCTTGAGGTTCCGGAGGAAGATTCAAATGCTTTTGATAATTTGATTTAGAATGAATGTTATTGGTGAATTCAATGTGCTTGTGGAGGTCTCTAGATCGTATGGCTACTATGTCAAAGGTTTGCATTGAAGTTTGAGCTTGTTGATTGAATCTTTTTTCTTTGAGGTTGATGTTCTTCCCGGTCTTGGCTGACTGGATATTCCTAGCTTGTTGCGGATGCCTTAAAGTATATGAAGCATGGAGTGGTTGTAGAAGAAGATTCAAGTCTCAATTGTGTTTGGTCGACAGTGTGATGATCCGCGTCAAGGTTAGCCGACCTTGTTGATCATTCCAAGGTTGATGAAGTATATAAATACTTTTTGAAGAGGTATTGAAATCATCCTTGTGCAAAATAGATCAATCCGAAGAAAGGATCAGGAGTAGAGCAGAGAAGAAAAGAAGCAAGAGTAGTATAGAGTGTGAAGAAGAATTTGGGGCATAGTGAAAGTTCTTGAGCATTCATTGAAAATGAATCAGGCATGAAGTAGATGTTATTTCTTAGTTAATTCTTTCTAAATAAATTATGTAGGCAGTGAGCCTCTCTTTTGAGCAGTGAGCTCTGGGCAGTGCACCTGAAGGCATGCGCCTTCTATTTTACTAAGTACTTTTAACAGGGTGCGTATTTTGTGGGTTAATCCCCACCATGGTTTTTCCCTTAACCAGGTTTCCATGGAAAAATCTTGGTGTCAAATGTGTTGATTATGTTTATGCTCTTATGTTGTTGATCTATGCTTTAATGTTTACATCACTAATCTGATAGTAAGATAATAAAGAAGGTTAAAAGCAGAAAAGTTTTTATTATGGGACAACTAATTCACCCCCCTCTCAGTTGTCTAGTTCCAATAGTTTAGAGCTAAGAATTCCCAAAAATTGAAGCGTGAAGAGGATCTCCAAGTAAAACCCTAATCTGCGGGACAAGGTATTTCTATTTTCTGCGAAACTTCTTGAATTCTCAATCTCTACAAATGGTTACACCTTTACTTGTTGATGTCACTGAGAGGCCCCATCCTAAATTCAAGAAGCATCCCTATAAATATGTTGAAGTCAAGCCGCTAGGTGCCTTCTCGAGTGTTCCATATGGTGTTTTACATGTTGAAGACATTAGGGCATACATTCATTGTAGTATAGAAGAATTTGGAAATCTGAAACTGATGGAGCTATTTAAGAACCATCTGAAAGATGACAATTATCGACTAAGACCTAAATTTGAAGCCCTTGAAAGCAAACATTTTCTGCAAATGATTGAAATTCTATCTTTTGAATGGGTTCTATACATCTTAAGCCTAATACATGATGAATTCATATGGCTAATGAAACCATTTAAGATTACAAAAGATGTTATCAAGATTGTAACTCGGTTAAACTCCTCTGACGGATTACCCATGTTGAAAGTCATGAAAAACCAAATAGTAACTGATGCTACCAGTGCAAAGTTTGACAAAAGGGCAATGACCATCAATGATATCATAGAACCAGATGTTAAGTTTGCCTCTATGGTGATTGGGTACAAGATTTATCACTCCAGCAGGGAAAATTTAGTTTTCGGAACTGCAATATATGCAGCTTATAAAATGTTAAAGGAGAATGTAGACTATGAACTGTGTGAATTGCTCTAGAATCAACTGATAGAGAATCTGAACAAAATCAAAAGAGACAAGAAAAACTCTTTCAAATATGGTTCCTTGATCATATGTCTATTCTTCTATTTCATGAATGAAGTGCCTAGAGTGCAAGGTGTGCATTGGACAAATGACAGGCCAGTGGCAATCCAAATAAGAGACCACTTATATAATCTTGGAGATTTAGGTGCACAAAAGATTGCAATCTAGGGTTATTTCAAAAACTTTCTGAGTCTAATGCATGCAAGGGAAAGAATCCCTAATTCAGTTGTAGAAAAGTATGAAAATGAAATATGTTTTATGGTCTAAACAGATCAATGTTTGATGGAAGCTGTAGAACCAAGAACTGTATGAATAATGCCAATGGGTTATGAGGCGGATGAAGAAATTCTAGACATGTATGCTCAGCATCTTATGAGCAAACCTAAAGACACCTCTATTGAAAGGTTTGGAACCTACAAAGAACTAAGCTTGAAGTTGCATGTGGAACTAAGACAACCGGAAACAAAAAAAAGTGCACAAAAGAAGTAGTGAGAGAGAACAAAGAAAGGATTGAGAAAATGAAGAAGAGCATTGAGCAGACTTCAGAAGAAAAAGTAGAAAGTGAGCTAATAGTCACTTTGGAGGTCCCTCCAAGCTCCTCAAGGAAGACAAGGAGTTCTGTAAATCTCACTGAGCAACCTAAGCCCACTTCCACCAAGAAACTGGAAGCCACTCCATCTAGTGAAGGAGGAAAAATAAAGAAAACCAAGGCCACAAGAGTCCACGAAAGCACAAAAGATGATGAGGAGACAAAAACAAATGAAGAAATGAAAGAAATAAGATTCAAGAAAGCCAGAGCTTCAAAGACTTCTGAAGACCAACCTTCCGCAAGAAATAAAGCTAGTAAAAGCAAACAACTAGTAAGGTTGCTATGTCTATTGATAAAATTGTAAAAACAATCACTGTTCATGGAAATTTAAAGCCTATCAGAGTTTACTATGATAATCTTGATCAAGCAAATAAGAAAACTTTGGAGGATGCCATTATCATAAATTTGAATAAATTCAATAGAGCCTTGTTGGAAATTTTACAAGAAATTCCTAAAAGTTTAAGGAGAGTACTGGAAATGAGAAAAGAAGTAGCTAAGGCTAAAGATCTAGAACTTAGAGAGTATGTGCTCTCCACACTATGTCCTATAATGACCAATAAAGAAGCAGATAAAATTCTCAAAGAAGTCAAAGAAAAATTTAGAAGCAAACTCTGGATGAACAAGCTAATGCTTGGTGAGACTGAGGAAATTGCAAAGGAAACAAAGGAAATTCTGAGAAAGGCTTTAGAGAAAGATAAATACTTTATTGTTTTAGAAGAATAAGTTGAAGAAGACAATCCTCCTGGTCCAAAACAAGAAGCTCCTGAAGAAGAAACTAACAAGAGAATTAATGATCAAAGTGCTACTCTAGATCATCCAGAATCAATCGATGAGGAGAAAGGAAACAGAGGAAATTGCAAAGGAAACAGAGGAAATTTTGAGAAAGGCTTTAGACAAAGATAAATACTTTATTGTTTTAGAAAAACAAGTTGAAGAAGACAATCCTCCTGGTCTGGAACAAGAAGCTCCTAAAGAAGAAACTAACAAGAGAATTAATGATCAAAGTGCTACTCTAGATCATCCAGAATCAATCAATGAGGAGACCAATGATGGACTTGATTCATCAAATCTAAATATTGGAGAAGATCAATAAGAGGAACAAGTCAATCAGGAGGACAGAGAAATGATAGACATAATAGTTGATGCAAGGGTAACTCCTCCATCTGATCACTCTAGAGAAGAAGAGGATATTGCTGCCACACAGAGCCCTTCGGATCAGGTAGCAAGTGGTGAACAAACAAGAAAGAGTCCCTCTAGAGAAAATAAAGAGAAGAGTAAAAAAAAAGAAAGAGGAAGAAAAAGGAAAGAAGATGGTGCAAATGTTGAAGCACCTAAAGCAGATACTGAGAAATTAGGAGAACAAAAGGATGGTTCTGAATTGGTTGTAAGAGACACTGCAGATGCAGTAAAAGGTCTTCTTTAAAAAGAAATGATTGAACTTGATGAGCCTGAGCTACTCCAAGGCTTAGCCAATCTAGATGCTCTCTCTCCAATTCAATTGATGAAAATAATATCATTCACCCAAGTAAAGGCTAGAGAAAAGATGTTAAAGTCCCACATGGAGGACAATGAGCTACTGGGGCTTGCAACCAAAATTTTGGAGAAATTAATGCCAACCTATCAGAAGAATCAAAATGATTCCCCCTCTGGACATTTAAAAAATCTTGTAAGTTTAGTAAACTCACACTTTGAGTCTTTTGAAAAGTCTGTGGAAGAAAAAGTTCAGAAAGAATTCCTAAATAAGAAATTCAGTCAAGTTAAGAATCTGATAAGGAGTGATAGGCTAATACTAGGCATTAGCATAGAGAGAATTCAAAATGCCCTAAGTGATGGAGGAGATATATATAAGTTTTGCCTATCATGGTCTAAAGTCAATAAAGATATTGAAAAGAAGATAAAGGAACAAGAACAAGAAATATCAGTTCTATCTTAAAATTTTGATCCTCTAACTGCCTCTCCTATAAGCTAGGAATGTCAGGTTATTAGCTTGATAGATGAAATAAAGGGACTTGAAAAAGAGAAAGGCAATACTATGAAGAGGATGTGTGAACTCCGGGGATTGATTGCCCCCAAGTTGGAATCCATGCATAATGCCTTATCCAAAGCCCGTAATGCACTTCAGACAAGTGATCCTCATGATCTGGCAAAGGCAAAAGCATATGCATTTTTGTTAAGTGGGCACATCTCCATTTTGGATGGAATGAAGAGTACTTGGGCCTCTAAACTTGTGCAAATAAAAACCAACTTTGCAGACATTCTCAAGTTCATGTAAATGAGACTCAATGATTATTTGTACATATGCGATAGTATATACAAAATTTTTGGAGAGTTTTGGCTTGCAGACCCCACCCTTTTCCATTGATGTCAAAGGGGGAGTAAAGGGAAGTGAAAAATGAGGTATTTAGCAAAGGGGGAACACTGAAATAAGTGAAGTATACAAGTGTACAGACAAAGGGGGAGTTGCACTAGACACTTAGTCATTTTTCACTAAGTGTTGTCATCAATGCCAAAGGGGGAGATTGTTGGCAAGAGACACTGGTTTGCATTGATAAGTGTTGTCATTGATAGAAATTAAGATCATCCCAATCATCCGCATAACATAATTTGTTCATACCGGAAGTCAGATTTAGAATTTGTCTAAGTTTGGGTAGCTAGGAACAGAGTAGTAACAGGGTCCAGTATTTTGGTCCGGATCTCTCTGGTAAGAAGTCATGATTAGTTGTGGATCTAGGGGAGTCATATGCATTGTCAAGAGTCTAACTCCATATTTTTGCCCTCCGGTAATGAAGGATTCAAAATTTATTAGCCTCTGAGTACTGGGTTCCAGTTTGTCAGAGCAGACAAAAGAAGAACATGCCGACCTTGCAGAAGATCTTGATTCCAGATGTATAGAAGTTGTTTATTGGGAAAATGTGATGACCAATGATATTGGCCAACCTAATTGATGATTTGTGAGTGCAAGTTTTGGTCCACATCTCATATTATGTATGAATCTAGCCAACATAGTAGAGTACTCAACAAGTTCTAAATGATTTTTGAAGCTGACTGGGAAAATGATTGTAGGTCATGTTGTGGATATATATAGCTGATGGAATTGGATGATTTAGTATGTATGGTATGCGAATAAGATGTATGTGAGAAGAGCAGAAATCCAAAGTGCGAATGAAGGAAGAACAATAAAAAGAGCAGAGCAAAGATGAAATGTGTAAGATCAGTTTTTGCACTTAACCGGAACTGAACTTCTTGCATGAGTAGATACTAGTAATCAGTTCAAAGCTCTCTCATTCTCTTGTAATATTTCCATAGGCAGTGAGCCTCCATTTGAGCAGTGAGCTCTGGGTAGTGAGCCCGAATGCATGTGCATTCATTTGTAAAAATACTTTTAACAGGGTATTAATTTTTGTGGGTTAACCCCCACCGTGGTTTTTTCCTTAACTGGGTTTCCACATCAAACATATTGGTTTCAAGTGTACTATTTTCATTTATGCTCATGTGATATTGATTAATACTAAAATGTTTTAATTATAAGTTACAAAAGAAGATTAAGAGAAGGAAATTGGTAAAATTGTGTGACAACTGATTCACCCCCCTCTCATTTGTCCGGACCTAATTCAACATTACCTACATAATTTATTTTAGAATAGAAAGATTTAACCAAGAAATAACATCTACTTCATGCTTGGTTCAGTTCGTGGAATGCCCACAAAACTTCTGCTTTGCCCAAAACTTCTTCTCTAACTCTTCATCAAAACAACTCTTGTTCTTCTGCTTCTCCTCTGCTCTGCTCTGCATTTTGATCCTTTCTTCGGATTATATTGTTTTCGCACAAGGATAATTTTCCATGACTCATCAACAAGTATTTATATGCTTCATCAACCTTGGAATGAACATCAAGGTTGGTACTACAAACATCTGACTTAGTACGAATCACTAAGCTGTTAGCCAAACATAACTGGGACTTAAATCTTCCTTGATCAACACACCACGCTTCATAGAATTGCTCTTAGATCATCCGCAACATGCTTGAATCATCTGATTGACCAAGATTGGGAAGAACAACAACACCAAGAAGAAAATCTTCATTGACAAGTTCAAACTTCAATATGGACCTCCAACATAGTAGTCACACGATCCAGAGACTTCCACAAGCACATTGAATTCAACAAAAACATCTGCACTCCTCCAAATCATCCAAATCACTTGCATCTTCCTCCAAAACCTTAAGAACACTATCTTCCATGACTGTCACATTAGAAAGATTGCTTGCGGACCTCCAAACCATGAACCACTTGAATAGATGATACACACTGACTTCCCAAACCTGCCTCTAGATCCAAAAATCATCATTTGACATATCCAGAACAATCTGGACCTCTTTTCTGTCACTCTATCTCTTCTGAATATTGTAGGAACTAGTTCTACTCAGATGGCCATAAATTCTTCAGATCTTAATGTGAACCTCTCAAATCTTAACTGGAGCTTCTTTAGACAAACCTCTACATAGCCATCTGGTCCGTATACATTGATCTTTATTAGTTTTCTCAATATCCTCAACAATCCAGTCTTCTATATAGGCAGCAAATTAGGATACAGTTGACACCAATGACAACAAGAATATGTTGACATCAATGAGAACACTGCTTAAGCACATATTTTGAACAAAATTAAGGCAAGAGTTTAATGAGAAAAGATTGAATGAGTTAAAGGAAATGATAGTTAATGACAAAGTCCAGCTAGATAATAGGATAAATAGCATTCATAGTGTCATTAAAGAAGCTGGTGGCATATACAAATTTTGCTTATCCTAGCCAGAAGTCACAAAGAAAACAGAAGAGAAGATCAAGGATTTGGAGCAAAAATTGATGAACACCTCCAAGACATTTGATCCGGTAGCAGAATCCATTAGCAGCAACCTGAAAGTCAAGTCATTAACCTTCATAATGAATTGAGCAATCTAATAAGTGAGAGGGATCAAATTAGAACCAGAATGTGTCAGCTAAGAGGACTAATCAATCCTAAATTAGACTCTATGTTTAATCTTGCAGTTGAAGCACAAACAACTTCACTTACTGACACACCCTTTGATCTTCACAAGGTAGAGATCGTAGTTTTCCTACTTAGTGGTCATATTCAAATTTTGGACAATGGTAAGAAAGGCTGGGATGGTGAGCTAGCCCAAATTAAGAACATTTTTCAATGACATCATCCAACACATACAAAATAAAGTTGAAGATTGTACGTGTACATATGCGGCGGAGTATAACAAATTTTGCAGCTTTGACAATTTTTTACTCCAAAACCTACACCTTTTCCATTGATGTCAAAGGGGGAGAAGAAGATCAGTGAAAAATAGGCAAACATCTCAGAGGGAGAAGAAATATAGAATGTATAAGTCAAGGCAGTCAAGCATTTTTCACTAAGTTTTGCCATCAATGCCAAAGGGGGAGATTGTTGGCAAGAGACACTGCTATGTTAAATAATTGAGTGTTGTCATTGATGGAAACAAGAAAAGGAACAAAGTTGGAACAAAGATTGTGGTCCGGTGAAGAAGACTTAGTCATATTGGCTAAGTGTTAGCAATGTACAGAAGCAACGACAAAAGAACATTGTTTGGATTTTTTTGGTCTGCATTTCTCTGGTGTTGTATATCTTGTTATGCAGTTTTGAGGTGTTGTAAACACTTGCATGAAGTGTCTAAATCCAGAGTTATAGGTTCTAAAGTCCACCAGAAAGATTGTTACATGCTGCTAAGTATCGCTACACTACTTGACATAGATTGACTATGACAGAGTCTGAATTCTGATGGTCCGCATTTTGCCACTAAAGGATATTTTTCTTTACAGTTCTCAAGGTATGATTAGTGATGTCTGAGGAGTCTTTGACATGATTTTGAGCAAGCCTTATGGTCCGCAGTAAAAGATGTAGTCTGCTAGATGAACTGAATCAGTGGCAGTCTGAGCTAGAGGCCAATATAATAAGTTTGAATTGTATGTGGTAAGTTCTATTGTTTAGAACTTAATCCTAAGTTGTTAAATAATTGAGACTGACATATGTGATTGTAATTCAAGTGTTGTTTGAGTCCGCTGGGAATTTTGGTAAATGAATTTGGCTGACTAGCTACTTAAGTTATGAGTGCATGCTTCACTTTCCTAGGCCAACCTAATATGAAGATTTTAAGTGTTGCAGATATATATAAGGGATCGAATTCAGTGTTTGTGGTGTGGAATGTGAGTGTGAATAGATGTATGTATGACATGCAAAGTAATGTGTTGGTGTGGAAGTAATAAGGGCAGAAGAAGAGAGATATTGCTCCTATGTAAAAGCAGCGCAGTGAAACAAAGCAGTCAGAGATGAAGAGTTTTGAGACATTATTTCTATGCATCATTGGAGTTGCAACCATGCATGTGTAGATGCAGTCTGAGTAGTTCAACTTGGTAGTGAGCCATTCTTCCTTCTTCTTTGTTTCTTTGGGTAGTGAGCCTTTCTTGCAGTGAGCATTTCTCTGGGTAGTGAGCCTTCTTGTAATCTGGTATTATGCGATAATAATATATTATGAGCTAACACTCACTGTGGTTTTTCCATTTTTGGGTTTTCCACATAAAAATCCTGGTGTTCATGTGTTATGTCTTTGTGGTTGTTGTTCCTATGTTTATTCTGCTTTCATATTATTAATTTTAGATATTGGATTAATAAACTTGTTAAGAAGTGGTTTTGTGGAATACTGATTCACCCCCCCTCTCAGTATTCCTTACTATCAATAGGGGATTCGGGGGCAGTGCCCCTGAAACCACATTTTATTTATATTTTATCATTGTGAATCTGGACCATTCATCATTAGGTCACAGCTTTGTTAGTCTATATTTTGTTAGTTATCTTGCCCTAGAAGGCAACCCCCTTTTATAAGGATATATGTACTACATTTTTATTAGATTGGAAAGTAACAGGCACCATTGGATTGGCGATTGGAGAAACAGAGGAAGTGCATGTATTGTAATCTCATATTTGAAGATAATACAACTTGGAGCCTCTATTGTTGGTGGAGTTTTTTTACCCGAAAGGGTTTTATCCACGTTACATATTGTGTTATGTGTTCATTTCTTAGTGTATGTTATTTCTGTGTAATGGGTTTTGATTTCTGATGCAATCTCCATTGATTCTACATTGTTTAGAGGATACTAATGTTTGAATCAGATTTCTATTGTGTGGTTTGTACCTTCATTTGTAACACCTAGAACTCTTTCTACCATAAGGGTTAATGAATAGGGAGAAATAATAATAGAGATAGCTACACCTATGGTGGAAAAGGATGATAAAGACCTCTCTATTTTAGATTATCAGATATCTAGGGTTAGTATGGGAAAGAAGACAAGGGAAGAAGAAATTACTTCTTTAGGGTCAACAATTGACATAGTAGTCACTAGAATACAAAAGATAAGCAAACCAAAGAGCAATTGAAAGAGAAATTGGAACAAATCAAGATGTTTATTAAAGAGCTCACTACTCCTTTGTCACAATAGGACACTCTTCCTCCGAGTGGCTCAATTTTGATGACTAAGAAAGATGCAAACTCCTTGCATACTATGAAGAAAAGGTCAAATGAAATTGACCAATGGGTCTCACAATTTTTTGAGGAAGCAAATAAGGTCTTAGACCAAAGCTACTCATTATATGAGCAAGCTTATCATTTAAAAAAGAAAATAGATTCACATATGAATAACCTTAGAATTGAAGAAGGTAAATATGAACAAAATCTTTGGCAGCTACATGAATTGAAAAAAACAAGCTCAGCAGAATTGAAGGCTGACCGCATTCTTCAAGATGAGGAATCGAGTTTTGTAAGTGTATCAATATAATAACATTTAGGATAGATTTAATAACAAAGTATAATGTTAGAATTTTGCAAGCACAATAAGATATGTGTCAGGCTATGAGCAATTTTGAAGATTTTGTGGAAAATGTTATAAATCCTAGGTTATTATTAAAAGAAAAATAGAGGCTTGATGCAATGGAAATAATTAAAGAAGCCCTAAGGATGAGCTAAACCATGCCCTATATTTTGACAATACTACTTTAGATAAATGCATGGAAACACAAGCCAATTTTAGGGTTATTGAAAAGGGTGTCCAGTTGATGAAGACACAAATAAACTATGCACATAAAGGTTTTGAAGAATCTAAATTTAGAATAGAGTGGCTGGATGGACCAAATGAAGACAGGTTGAGCCAATTCTTAGCAACTTTTGAAGGGTATAAGCAAAGACAAAATGCTAAGGACCCTTCTACTCTAGAAATTTTGAATTAGAGACTTCATTTCTATTTTGGAAGGCTTAATGTTGTATTTAAATTTAATTTAATTTATTCTTTTAAAGGCAAAACTGCAATCATCAAAGGTGTGATCTTCAATTTTAGTTTTCAGACAGTAGGACTACGATGCTATAATCTTTTCTGAGTTCATTATCAGATTAGGGAGTAGTTGCTTCCTTGGGTTGTAGCCCTAAAATAAAGTTTGCAGGGAGTTGTAGCTTCCTTAGGAATGACCCTAAAACAAAGTCTACAAGGATTAGTAGCTTCCTTGGGTTGTAGCCCTAAAACGAAGTCAGCAAGGAGTAGTAGCTTCCTTGGGTTGTAGCCCTAAAACAAAGTTGTTATTTTGAGCTTCATATATTGTGAGTTAATCTTCACCGTGGTTTTTCCCTTCTTGGGTTTTCCACGTATATCTAGTGTTATGTGTTGATGTGCATTGTGTTGATCTTTCATGTTTATATGCTTAAGTTTTAATCTACTCTGAAGGATTTGAAGTTTGTTTAGATACTGATTCACCCCCCTCTCAGTATCTTGGTGTGTTCACACACCAATTATTGAAACAATGAGGGGAGATACAAAGGAATTCAAGTGGATTGTTGTAACTAATAAAAAAATTGAATTGTTGAAGAAGAAAATAATTGAACAACCTATGTAGCTTTGTTAGGTTTTAATCAGTTATTTCAAGTTGTTTGTGATGCAATGCAATGCACTTGGGGGTATAGTATTATAGTGTATTAAGTAATAATAAATAATGTATTGGGATACATATGTTATGTAATTAATTCCACTAGTTAATTAGAATAGAAGTAATTATCACACGTGTGGCTAAGTGGTAGTGGTAGGTAGTTGAGTAGTATATAATAAAGGCACGAGACTCATATGAGAGGTGTCAAGAATATTGTATATGTTTGGATCTTATATTAAGATATATTGCAGAGTGGATTCCTTATAATAAGGAGCATTGTATGGTGTTGTCCTACCTTAAGGGTTTAATCTATTTTTTAATACATTGAAGTATTTCTATTATTGAGTTGTGAGATCCCTCTTCTATTATTGGGTTAATAACTTGCATACAAATATAAAAATAACCCATCAAAGTGATTATCTTTCCAAGATGAAAAACATAAAATAACAATTGGACAGTTGTAATTGTGACCTTATCCAAGACAAACTTCTTTATTTCATTATTTAAATGAATATACACAAAAAAGTAGAAACTTTATTTAATCCTAAAATACAAATATCAAAATGAACAAGATGATCTTGATCTTTTGACTCTTTCTTCTTTTCTTATATAGGAAGAGCAAGTGATGTCAAACTTTGATTAAAAAAAAACTTCTGAAGCATTATTTTCTCATTAGAAAAACAAATGTTTTTAAAAAAATAAGGGCGACAAACAAAATAAACACCTTAATTTAATAAAAATTCAAAAAGGATAATAAAAGATCCCTCAATAACAAAACCCTAAAAATAACAAAAATAAAAATATTCAAATCAAAATCAATCTCAAAACTACCAAAACTAATTTAAATTTGAAATAAAACCACTGCTCTTTATATTTCTCTCTACATGTAATGATAATGAGTGGATCCTAGATAGTGATGTATTAAAACATATGATGTATGTGTATGATATCTTAATTGATATTAATTTTTGTAATGAAAACATTTATCTAGGAGATAACTCAATCCTAGAAGCACAAGGGTAATGAAAATTGAAAATTTAAATAATTTCATAGGAGATGCTCTGTTTGTTCCTAAATTAAGAAAAATATCATTTATTACTCTCAACTCATTAAGGAAAATTTTAGAATCATTATCTTCAAAGCTAAATGAATTTTTAAAGATCAAAATGAATCAATAGTAACCCAAGGCATTCAAAACAATAACCTTTACATTTTCAATGATTTATAAAAGTAATGTCTTTTAGTCCAATCAAAAGATGAAACTTAATTATGCCATGAAAGACTAGGTCATCTAAATATCAAAATTTTAAATGATATGATTCATCATGATTTTTTGGTTGGTTTACCTACAATTAAAAGTAAATTAGAAACTTGTGATAGATGATTAGTAGGTAAATAACACACATTACCCTTTAACAAAATTCATGTTGATAATACTTCTAA
Organism: Cunninghamia lanceolata; assembly: GCA_027924645.1. Taxonomy (NCBI): domain Eukaryota; kingdom Viridiplantae; phylum Streptophyta; class Pinopsida; order Cupressales; family Cupressaceae; genus Cunninghamia; species Cunninghamia lanceolata. The sequence continues at coordinate 2,330,168 of BSBN01000379.1, read as the reverse complement.
CCCCCTAGAATTGGTCCATAGTGACCTAATGGGACCCTTACAAGTCCCTTCTCTAAGTTGATTTCTTTATGCCCTAACTTTTATTGATAACTATACTAGGATGATTTGGGTAATATTATTTTAAAAATAAAATGAAACCTTTTACTAAATTTAGGGAATTTAAAGCCCTAGTCGAGAATCAATCTAACCTAAAATTAAAAATCTTAAGAACAAACAATGGGAAATAATATATAAATAAATAACTTGAAGAAATCTATACCTTATGTGAGATTTAAAGGGAGCTCACAACTCCCTCTTTCCTCACCAAAATAGTGTGGTACAAACAAAAATCAAACCATGATGGAAAGAAATGGTTAGATAGTTGATGCAATATGCCAATGTACTTAAATTTCTATGGATAAAGACCGAATACAACAATCCATATTTTAAATAAGGTGTCTTCATAAACATTAAATATTTCTACACCACTAGAAATGTTGGAGAAAAAAAACTAATTGTTTCCCACTTAAAGAATTTTTAGAAGCCCCACTTCTACTTTCATTCCAAAAAAGTAAAAGAAAGAAACTTGATCTAAATTATTTTAAATGCATATTTTTAGGATATGAAGGAGACAAAAGGTCTTAGGATACATGATCCATCAAAAAGAGATGACATATTAAGTCAAAATTTTCATGCTTTTGAAAAACCTTTATCTTCCATTCAACCTACTTGAATTGAGTATATTATAGAGTCTTCTAGATCTCAAATTATGATAGTCAAATTGATGAATTTAAGGGGAAGGAATTTCTAGTTAAACCTTGAACCAAAAGACCCAAATGAGCTTTATCTTTCATTTGAGAAGCAAATTTAGAGAATGCCCCCTCTTACAAAATGATTAAAAATAAACACACATATTTTTTCCCAATGAATTTCTATGAAAGTGAACCTCAAACCTTTGAAGAAGCTAAAAAATAAAAAAATGGAGATATGCAACACAATTAGAGTATGATTCTTTAATTAGGAACAAAAATTGAGTTCTTGTTCTTGCACCCTCATAAGACACATTGTTGATTGTCATTAGTTGTATAAAATTAAATATAACTTAAATGGTGAAATAGACAAATACATAGCAATATTATTTTCTAGAGGTTTCACTTAGCCACATGATTTAGGCTATGGTGAAACTTTTTTCCTAGTTAAAAAATGAGCTCTAGTTAGATGCTCCTTGCTCGATCAACACAAAATGGCTTGGGGATACACCAAATGCATTTTTAAATGGTGACCTCCAAGAGGAAATATATATGACTCAATCAAAAGTTTTGAACAACAAAACAAATAATAGATTATGTTTGTAAACTTAGAAAATCTTTATTAGTCTTAAACAAGCTCATAGATCTTGATATGCAAAAATTAATAGTTTCTTCCAATCTCTTGGTTTTTCTATTTGCTACACCAATAATGACCTCTTTGTGAAAATTGAATATGATCAATCATTATAGTTATATTATATGTAGATGACTTACTTGTTATGATTAGTCTTAATTCTTTAATTAACAAATACAAAAACAAACTAAGTCAATCATTCAAAATAACCAATTTAGAGATTTTGCATCATTTCTTGGAAATGACTATCTTCCAAGATGAACACTTTATTGTAGTTGTTGTCATGAAGGATTGCGCCCTAAATGCTAAGCCTTTGCAAGCTTGGCAATCCTGTGCAACATGGGAACATTCTTAGACATGGGTCTGTCTGTTTCAAGAATGAACCTCCAGAAGAGCCAGCTCCCTTTAAAAGCCACTTTGGATCTGATAACTGATGAGGAAAAGAGATAGGAGAAAATTGAATAACTGAAAACTATAGTAAAATTCTATCCTAAAGGGGGTGATACACCAATGTATAACTTGACATTAAATCTAATTCACAACTAATTCTCAAAAATCTGTCCACACAACTCAGTTTGAGCAACTTGATCACATTTGTAATTCATAAGAAGGTTTGATAAATCTACCCTTTCTGAAGGAAAATAGTGTTTTCACAACTTTGGAGATGAGATAAACCAATAATATAGCCTATGACCTGTGATAAAGAGGCATTTTGTGTACATGCAACTATGAATGAGACATAAATTTAAAGGTTTGCTACTCAAAACACATCAAACTTTCATCAAAATCACTCCTAAGAACAAGACACCTGAAAATAAGAAGGCAAACACATTGATTTTCTGGAAAATAAAAAAGGAATTTCTGTAAATAATGATGATAATAACCTGTAAACTACTACTGAATATCAATAACTGTGAAAAAATCTAAGTTACCAAAATGTCCTTCTCTTTGTAATGCACAAGAGAGGTGAAAAGCAAGAATTGAGGAAAAAAGCTAAGTCTTTTTCTTCTAATACATCAAAATCTGTCTCCAAAAGACCTAGAAAGGTCAACTCTAGTGCCAATTGCACTCCAAAAATATCTCCAAACTGATCCACGAGCAAAAATGAAAATCCTTAAAAAGGGGAACCACAATTGCTCCAAAATGAGCTAAAATAGCTCCAAACTGCCCCTCTCAACCAGTCCAACTGAAAAATGACCCTAAATGTTCTCCAATTTGACTAAAAGTCAAAAAGAAAACCCTCTCCAGTTGATTGATCCACTCCAGTTCACTGATTGCCAACTCATCATCTGACTTTCCTTTTGCTCTCTACATGATTTCGGGGCAAGATTAAAATATCCAACAAATATTAAAGGTAGTCAAAGTGACTTACCTTAATATGTGGCATATGACATATTAGATTTTGCATTTACGTGTCAAATAGTTTAAGGTAATTTATTTAAGTATTACCTTTAATATGTGTTGCATATATATGGTGTAGTCACGATAGGAGGGTTCACAAAATGAACTATCTAGGTCGTGCAACAAGAGTAAACACAACAGAAACAACTCAAAGATATGAGACAAACACAGATTTAGTCATTTAGTATATCATAGAATTCAAATACAAATTGGCTGGCAATATGCAGGCTTACAATTAGGGCTCAAAGGCCTGACTAGAAAAAAACTGAATATGCACAAGATATAGCATTAAAGCTCCTTTGCAAAGAATCCAAACTATGAAACTATCACTACATGCATCACTTTGATAACTACCTTCCTAGGGATCTATTACATCATTATATATCATATCTGGAACATTAGATTCCTCCGCGTCAGCCAAAGATAATTACAAACTCCAATGAAGAGCTGTAACGTGTGTACACGAATAGGTCAGCCCTAAATGTGTAGAACTCCTCCACAAATGAATGGAATGATGTGCGGATCTTGGGGAAGGTTGGATATGAACCAAACAATGTTGAACGATGTGTCATTAAGCTTCGAAGGTCGTGAAATGCTCCACAGGTCTTCTCCTTTAGCAGATTGTCTAAAATTGTCAAGATGCTCTGTTCTGAAAAATAGTTGATCTTCTGATATCTTCCCGGTACCTTAACCAAATGCTTTGAGATTTGGATATGTTGTGCATGAATGAATGTAGATGCTAAGTCCAACTCCACAAGTCCTAATATGTAATTGTGGTAGAATACAGACCAAAATACAGAAATTGCTACTGACTGAACTGCTTGAACTGAACTTGGAAAATGAAAAGAAACAAACTGAAATGCAAATGTTTTTGGTTGATGCAAGATTGCTATTGAACCAGGGATGTTCCCACATTAGACATCCAGGGTTATTGAGAAAAGTGAGTCGCTCACTTTGCAGGGCCAGAGGGAAACCAAGACAGTCCACCTCAGCCTGAGAAATCCATGATGAATCTATTTTTGGTTTGCCTTTCCATTTCACAAGATATTCTTTGTATTGTCTTCCTCTAGTGCTACGTCTAACTCTGCTATCCAAAATGTCTTCAATCTACTCTGGTGTTTGTTGTGGTAATTGCTTCAAGTCTTCTTCCATGCTATCACTGAACTCTGCTTCATGATACTAATATAGGTCTGCAATGTTGAAAATAGGTGATATACCCAATGTATCCGGTAGCTCCACTTCATATGCATTTCCTAAATCAATCTTTCTAAGTATCCTACAAGGTCCAAACTTCTTCATCTTCAACTTGTTATAAGTGCCAACTGGAAATCTTTCTTTTCTCAGGTATACCATCAGTTCTTCACCAACTTCAAATTCCTTATTTCTTCTCTTCTCATCTGCATGCTCCTTATACTTGCTGTTCATATCCTCCAAATGCTTCTTCACCTGTTTATGTACTATTTCCATATGTTCTACAAATTCCTCTACTTCTGCACTTCTCTTTTCTGCCATGTTGATATCTCTCAACTCTGCAACTCCTCTAGGGTTTGCTCTAGTAACAATCTCAAAAGGTGTTCTTCTAGTGCTCCTATTTACTAAATTATTATATGCAAACTTTGCTTGTGAAAGAATCAAATCCCAACTTCCTGTCTTATCTCCAACCAAACATCTCAATAAGTTTCCTAAACTCCTATTCACTACTTCTGTCTGTCCGTCAGTCTATGGATGAAATGCTGAACTAAACTTCAAATCTATCTTCATCTTCTTCGAAAGTGTCTTCCAAAAGTATCCAACAAACTTTGTATCTCTATCTAAAAATATACTCTTAGGTAATCCATGCAATCTCACAATCTCCTTGAAAAATAGGTCAGCTACATGCACTGCATCAGTTGTCTTCTTACAAGGTATGAAATGTGCCATCTTTGAAAATTTGTCTACCACTACAAATATTGAATCATGTCCTCTCTGTGTCTTCGACAATCCCATTACAAAATCCATGCTGATGTCTTCCCAAGGTCTCTCTGGTACTGTCAAAGGTTTATACAACATAATATTCTGACTACTCCCTTTTGCAACTTGACAAACTCTACAACTCTGCACAAATTTCCTAACATCCTTATGTATCTGAGGCCAAAAGTAATTTTCACTCACCAAAACCACTGTCTTATCAATGCCAAAATGTCCTGCCAATCCACCACTATGTTTCTCCTTGATCCAATTATCTCACATTAAACTTCTAGGTATGCATAGATGATTTCCCTTGAAAAACATATCTTCCTAAATAAAATAGTCCAGCCACTTACTCCTATTAGTCACAACAGATTCCTTACATGCTTTCCAGGGTTCTACAAAATCAGTGTCTCCCTCATATAGGTTCTTCAATTCATTAAATCCTATCACTTCAACTCTCATCTCTATCAACAAGTTTCTTCTCCTACTAAATGCATCTGCAACTTTGTTTGATTTATGACTCCTATGCTTCAACACAAAAGTATAACTCTGCATGAACTCCACCCATCTCATATGTCTTTGATTCAACTTTCCTTGACTATTCAAATATTGTAAAGCTTGATGATCTGTATACAACACAAACTCCTTAGGAAATAAGTAATGTCTCCACTTCTTCAAGGCTTGAATTATGGCATAGAACTCCTAATCACAAACTAAATATCTTCTCCTTGCATCATTCAACTTCTCACTGAAATATCCCATTGGTCTACCTTCTTGGCTTAATACTGCTCCAATTGCATTTCCACTTGCATCACAATCCACTTGAAATACCTTATTGAAATCCGGTAATGCCAAAAGAGGTTGTTCTGTCACTTTTTGCTTCAACAACTCAAAACTTTTATCTACTCCTGATGTCCACTTGAAATCTTTTCTGTCACCTCTCATTGTCTCTGTCATAGGGTTACAAACTGAACTAAAATTTCTGATGAACTTCTGGTAGAAACTAGCTAAGCCATGGAATGATCTGACTTCTCCAATACTCTTTGGTGTAGGCCATTCAACAATTGCTTACTTCTCAGGATCCATCTTCAATCCTTCCTCAGAAATCACAAATCCCAAGTATATCAATTCTTCCTTCATGAAACTACACTTCTTGATTTTTATTAGCAATTTCTCTTCTCTCAATCTTTGCAAAACTTGTCTCAGGTGCTGCAAATGTTCCTCCTTTGTCTTACTAAAAATTAGAATGTCATCCAAATATACAATAACAAACTTACCCAAGAATTTCTTCAAGACCTCATTCATCAACCTCATGAATGTACTAGGTGTATTTGTCAATCCAAAGGGCATCACTAACCACTCATACAATCCTTCGTTTGTCTTAAAAGTAGTCTTCCATTCATCTCCTTCTCTGATTTTGATATGATGGTATCCACTCTTCAAATTATCTTTGTGAAATATCTTGCTCCACTCAAACAATCCATGATATCATCCATCCTAGGTAAAGGAAATCTATACTTAACTATGATCTTGTTGATTGCTCTAGAGTCTGTACATATTCTCTATTCTCCATCATTCTTAGGTGCTAACACTATAGGTACTACACAAGGACTCAAACTTTCTCTGATCAAACCTTTCCTCAACAACTCTTGTATCTGTTTGTTCAATTCTTCATTTTTTGCTGGTGTCATTCTATGTGCTGCTTTGTTAGGCAAACTAGCTTCTGGTATAAGATCCATGTGATGATTGATATTACTGATAGGTGGTAGTCCTTTAGGTACATTATCTGATATGATGTCTTCATACTCTGTCAGCAACTCTTTTATCTTCTCCAGTGTGCTTCTTCATTCTCCTTCTTCAATGTTTTAGGCCTCTTAGGGATCAAAGCATAACACATATTCTCATGTCTCAAACCATCCAAAAAATTTCTTCCATCTACCAAACAGATTCTAGCATTCCCACATACTTCATTCTTAGGGTCATCCTCCAAAGGAATCAAATTAATTCTCTTTCCATTTGTTGTTACAGTGTATGTATTCTTTCTCCCATCATGTATAGCTTTTCTATCATACTGCCAAGGTCTACCCAACAAAATATGACATACATCCATAGGCATAATATCATACAAGACTTCATCATGATAAGATCCAATATGAAATTTCACTAAACATTGTTCACTCACCAGTACCTTATAATCATCCTAAATCCATGCTATCTAATAGGGCTTAGGGTGTTTTAATCTTTCTAACTTCAGCTTATTCACCATCTCCTTTGAAACTAGGTTATCAGAACTACCACTATCAATAACAACTTTACAACATTTACCTCTTGATTTGCATCTTGTTCTGAACAAACTCTTTATCTGTGGTGGTTCCTCATTTGTTTCTGCTTGAAATAGTGCTCTTCTCATCACAAGTGATTCTCCTTTCTTAGGTTTGCCAACTGAACTAGGGCCACTGAGTTCAATAGGTTCTTCTTCCACATAGGCTGCTCTTCTATTGTTCTCTATTCTCTTGCTTGTACTCCCCTGCTTACATTAAAATTCTCTATGTCCTTCACCTACACACTTGAAATAGGTTCCTCTGAATGTTCTCCTATCAAATCCTCTTCCCTCTCTTCTATGTCCTTCATTCTGATATGAGTTATAATTACCTCTATGATAAAAATTTATGTCATTGCTCGAGTAGGCATTTCTATCTCTGTCGTCCTTCTTAAATGGGATGTCAAGCTTGTTCTGCTCCGGATGTGATCTGTCTCCTCCAGAAAATGTTCTGCCTCTCTAAAATTTACCTCCTCTTCCTCTCTGTCTCTGATCATGCCTCTTGTTCAACTTTTCTTCAACTTTTAGGGTAAACTGATATGCTTCCTCCAAAGGTGTCATCCTTACCAAACTCAGTTCTTCTTGAATGTTCAATCTTAGTCCATTGATGTATCTAGCCATTTTCTCCTTGCTTTCTTCACTATGTCCTATCCTTATGATCATCTTATAAAATTCTTCAGTATACTCCTTCACAGATTTCTCCTTTTGTCTCAGGTTCTGCAATCTCTTCAATAATTCCAACTCATAGTCAACAGGTATAAATTGATTCTTCAATTTTGTCACCATCCTATCCCATTTTGTAATCTTTTATTTTCCTCTTCTATTTCTATCCAACTGAACTTCCTTCCACCATAGAGCAGCATGTCCTTTTAACTTGGTCTTTGCAAATTTCACCTTCTTTGGATCTTCAACTTCTTCATACTCAAAGTATTCTTCCATGTCATTTATCCAGTTGATCAACTCTTCAAGGTTCAAATTGCCAGTGTAGTTCAGTACATCAACTCTAGGTCTCTTCCCAATCTTTGAAATAGCTCACAATATCTTAGCTTGATCTTATTCTTCTTCTTCATCACCTCCTAGGGTTTCACCAATTTGTTAACCAGATTGAAATTCTTCTTCATCATCACTTTCAACATTAGGTCTAGGTGGCAATCCTCTTCACCTATCTTCCTTGACATCATCCAATCAAATTCTCATTGTTTTCATCATTTCCATCATCTCATCCATCCTTCCAGCCATTGTTCCAATAGCAGGGATTCTCCTCGGCGGCATTCTTCCTCGGATCAAGTGCAAATTGCCTCAAGTTCGGTGATCGGGCTACAAGGTGACAATTGCCTCACAATCAATGATCGGTTGCAACACAAGTAACCTACCTTAGATTTGGTGTTTTGTCCACATCAATATCTTATGGAATTCCTTCACTCACTTTACTCAATTCTCTCCCAAAGATTTGAACTTTCGCTCTGATACAACTTGGTGCAGTCATGGTAGGAGGGTTCAGAGAATGAACTATCCAGGCCGTGCAACAAGAGTAAACACAACGGAAACAACTCAAAGATATGAGACAAATGCAGATTCAGTCATTCAATATATCATAGAATTCAAATACAAATTGGCTGGCAACATGCAGGCTTACAATTAGGGCTCAAAGGCTTGACTACAGAATATCAGAATATGCACAAGATATAGCTTTGAAGCTCCTTCACAAAGAATCCAAACTATCAAACTACCACTATGTGAATCATTTGATAACTACCTTCCTAGGGATCTATTACATTTTACATATCATATCCGGAACATTAGATTCCTCCGCGTCAGCCAAAGATCATTACAAACTCCAATGAAGAGCTGTAACGTGTGTACATGGATAGGTCGACCCTAAATGAGTAGAACTCCTTTGTAAATGAATGGAATGATGTGCGGATCTTAGGGAAGGTCAGCTATGAACCAAACAATGTTGAACGCTATGTCATTAAGCTTCGAAGGTTGTCAAATGCTCCGTAGGTCTTCTCCTTTAGCAGATTGTCCAAAATTGTTAGGATGCTCTATTCTAAAAAATAGTTGATCTTCTGATAGCTTCCTGATACCTTAACCAAATTCTCTAAGATTCAGATATGTTGTGCATGAATGAATGTAGATGCAAAGTCCAGCTTTGCAAGTCCTAAGATGCAACTGTGGTAGAATGCAGACCAAAATATAGAAACTGCTACTGACTGAATTGCTTGAATTGAACTTGGAAAACAAAAAGAAACAAAGTGAACTATAACAAACTGGAATGCAAATATTTTTGGTTGATGCAAGATTTCTCTTGAACCAGGGATGCTCTTGCATCAATATAATTTTGACTTGGTTTTATGCAAAAGGCAAAAGGGAAAAATAGCTACATGTTTAAGTTCGAAAATAGAAGACCACCTCAAGTCTTGGACCTCACCCTAGGCATTAGTCATGTTTTATCTTTTATGAAATGTATGTGATAAAAATACCCCAAAGGGGTTGACCACTTCTAGGGATTTGTGAGATAAGCAAAAAACAAAACATGCCCTAATGTGGCTCATTTGCATTCTCACTTTTCTCTGCCACCATGCTACCCAGCTAGGGTTTGTACTCCTATTTCTCCATGTATTTTCAGCTTGTCTGAGAGATTTTCATGCATCTGGTTTTCTATAGGCACTTTCATGGCTTTTCTCTAGTTTTTCTTAGGTAAGGAGACCCCCTATGTGTTGAGATTTCTACATATTCAATGAAAAACTCTTTGAATAATTTGGTAATGAGAAAAATCCCCTGGCTTTCATGGTATTTTGCTCCGTTTACCTCTAGTTTTTATGGTATTTTACTTTCTATCATTCATTTAATGTTTCTATCTCTTTCTCTTATCACCGAATAGAAATGAGCTCCTATGTATAAATGTGCTCCTTGTGTCTCCCCAGTTTTAAAAAAATTCATTTCAACACTTTCATTGGTCAAGTCCCAGTATTTATCATTAGGCTCAGCTATGCTTTGAGTTTCTGTGTCTCTACTATAACACAAAAGATCTACTTCTCGAACCTATCTCTTTGGTGTGATTGTTTCAAGCATTGTTCATAAAGTTTGGTTGTCATAGCATTAACTATCGATTGTCCCATCTAATTTTTAGGATCGATTGAGTTAGTAGTACCATTAATAGATGGATGACTCATGTTCCTCCTTAGCTAAGAAAAAATTTGCTGCTCTTGTTGTGGGTTTTGTTGTTGTTGTTGCCATTTCCTTTCCTATTGCTCATGCTATATCTGCAGCTCCCTAGCTTTTGTTTGTTGCATATCTATATATGAAGCTTCCTTCTCGAAGTGTTTCTCATTTGTTCGTGAGATGAAAATATCCAAAAACATAGACCACCACTCGAACAAAAAGCCTCCAGGTGCATCAATTACAACTGGCTCTGTATAAACTTTCCCCTCTGGCATGAAAGTCTTGGCTGACAAGTGGAGACCTCTTTTGACAAGATAGTCATGAATGTACACATCCAACCTTTATAGACTCCTCATCATGTAGTGTCATCCTTGCATTCATGTCTACATCTTTCTTGGAGATGCATGCTTCCCTTTGAGGTGGTGTTTACATGTATTCTAACATCCATGTTTTGACTGTCCATATCTTTTCCTTGCACTTATTACTGACTTCAAATACTATCACTGTCTCCTCTTTGTTGTCTAACCCTGTCCCTTTTTGGTTTGGTAGGTTTCCTACATCTATATGCTCTTATTGATCTGATTGATGATTGAGCGTGATCAGAAATACTCGTTTGAAAATTTTACGCTCAACTTCGTCTAGATGCTTTATTTCATGATAATGGATCATTCAACGTGATCGAAAACATTTGTTTCAAAATTTTACGCTCAGTTTCATCTAGATGCTTTATTTCATGATATTGGATCACTCAATGTGATTAGAAACATTTGTTTTAAAATTTTACACTTAGTTTCATCTAGATGCTTTATTTCATGATATTGGATCACTCAGTGTGATCAGAAACATTTGTTTTAAAATTTTACACTCAGTTTCATCTAGATGCTTTATTTCATGATAACAAATCATTACGTGTGATCAGAAACATTTGTTTTAAAATTTTACGCTTAGATGCTCCTAGATGATTTATTTCGTGAGCATGTCTTTAAATTTGGTGTAGGTGTTATCACATGGAGTAGTAAAAAATGACCTACCATCTTTCATCCATAGAGGTTGAATGGGTGACTGTAAGATCATGATGGGCCAAAACAATACCCCTAAGTGGTAATGAAAATGCTAAAAACAAACTTAAGTAACTTCACACCAAAAATTGAATGAGTTATTTACATAATATGAAAATAATGTAGTAATAAAAGCTGTAAGAAATTGAATGTAGTTTATGGGCTACTACTTTTGTTTTGAAAATTTTTAAATTAGTTTGGTGAAAATTGGATATTTCAATGAGGCACTACTAAAATTTTCAAAAAAACATGAAAAGTAGGTGTCATTCTAGCCAACCTAAGTATGAGAAAAAGAAAATAATTTTCCTCCAAGCTTTGGATTTAAGTAAAGGACGCATGAGTGGATGTGACAAATTTTTTGATTTATTTTAATAAATAAATAATTATTTTATGAAATTTTTACCGACTTTTCAAATATTAAAAAATAATTTTCTGGCCATCCTGACTTGGTAAAAAAATATGAAATTTAATTTTTTAAAAAAATCTATATCTAATAAATCCTAGAATATCATGCATTTTTTGAATTTAAAAAATGATAAATAGTTTGAAAGTTATGAATGTATTTCAATATGTATATCTTAAAGGAAATCATACATAGTGCATGTAGAAAATTAGTAATAATCACCTATTAAAAATATAATGAGGCATACATTATATTTTTATAATCTTGATAGTTTCCTCTACAAACGCTTTTGATTTTAGTAAATTTAGTTACAAAAAAGTCTATTAGGTCCAAGGATGAAATCATGAAAATTTTTGGGATAACACTAAACATGTGGTTTTGCAAGTTTCTTTAGCAAGTTTTAGGACACCCAATTGCCTAAATCTAAGGCAATTATCCTCATCATTGCTTTCATGGACCAACAACTCATAATTTTTTTAATATGTTCTTGCTGTTCCAAATTAGCTGGTAAGTTGAGTACCTGTATGCTCTCTTCCTCATTGTCAACAAAACTAGGTAGTTGATCAAACAAGGAAAATGAATCTTCCTCCTCATGTGGTGCCTTCTCCAATGAAACTTGGACAACTTGTCTTTGCAACAGAAGACTTTCACCTTGTAGCCTTTCCATTCTACTTTCATTCATCTCATAAACAACATTAGAAAACTTCTTAAACGAATCAAATTGTAAAGGATTCAATGCCAAACATGAACCAACTTCCTCTACACATGCATTATGCTCATATTCAGTTGAAGACATAGTACAAACAACAGTAACCTTTTGCTCCACATCTAATTTTTCTGATTTGGTGGCACAAAAAGGACTACAAGAACCTTCAGTTGTTGAAGTAGGATGAATATGCTCATTACTAAGCTCATTATGAGGTGTTTCAGATTGCTCTTGGATATGAATTGGCTGCTGTATTGAAGGGGTACTCCTAAAACTTGGAATTTTGATTGGCTTGGACTCTACAACCCCTTGCTCCTACCCACCACACCAACTTGGAATCTTGGTTGGTTTAGATTCTACTACTCTTTCTTCTTTTTGTTTTTGAATTGGTATGGAAGGAGTAGCCTTAACAAGGTTTGGCATTTTAAAATTAGGATGCTTAGTCCAAGAAGGCTGCCATAGCTGTTCAAAACTTTGGTGACTTGGTTCAGGCTCTCGATATGACTGAAACTGAGGATTAATGGACTAGTTTTGGATAGTTTCATCTTGTAACCAAGTACAAACTTAGGCTAGAAGTTGTGTCATTTGTTCCTTGTCAACAACAATCTGCCCATTTAGAGATTCTTCTTGAGAGATCTTTTCTTGTTCAATCTGTTCCTACTCTAACCTATACTGCCCCATAGCTTTATGCGCAAAATTTATATTCCTAGCTTCCTTCATGGTGAGTGAGTCATCTTGAAAGACAATAGGTCCACCCTTATAAAGGCATATAGTAATAGGACAATCAAATTCATCTGATAGGGAAACTTGGGGAGTTTCTTGAGTTTCGTGGAGGAAAAAAGGCTCTTCAAGTGGCTAGTTTTGAAGCATAACAAATTTAGATTGTGCCAACTTAGGCTCTTGCAACAGTAAAGGATTTCTAAAACTTGGAACCTTGATTTTAGGAGGGTTAAGAGGCTCATTTTTCTTGAAACTTGAAAACTTACACTTACAAACCTCATCTTGAATAGGTTGATCTAAGATGAAAAAAACTATTTGGACCTCGTGCCTTTGTGATTGAGCAAGCAAAAACTTGATTCGCTCCTCTTTTGCGGCTATCTTCCTCTTAAGACTTTCTTCAAATTGTAACCTTTGTGCCTCCAACTCCTGCTCATGAAGATAGGCTTGATAAGTCAGTTCCTCCTACTGCATGTTATACTCTCATTCTCTGTCAATATCATCTAACTGTCTTTGAAAATTCAAAGTAAAATCCTGAATGCTTGTGCTATCATCATACTGAGGCTGATCAACAGAAACAATATGCTGAATGGGAACAAAATCGTCATTCTGGGACTGATTTTGAGCATAGTCAGGCTGCCATGAAAGTTGAGCAGGGGTGGGTGGGAGGTAATCATATTATGCATGCTGGTTTCTTTGGAAATCATAGGAATTAGGTGTAAAACCATCATCATGGTTAGCTTGGTAAGGTTGGAAGGAGGGTACTCTAACAGTTGCTTCATGAAATGGCGCATGATGAAGCTTTTCTCCATGAAATGGATACATTTTCCAACATTTATATAAGCTAGAAACTCATTGAAATACCCAAAAATTAGAATAATCAAAACTAATTTTTATCAAAACTTAAGAACATACCAGCATTTTGTCCACCTTGAAACTAGTAGATTTGAGCTCAGAGTCATGAGATGTGTGTAGATTTTGCCCCCAAAGGTAGATCTTACTAATGTACACACCTAATATCAATAATATTTTGATATAAAGTTTATCACAATCTGCATTAGATTTGATTCAAAATAAGAGAATTGAGTCGCCAGGTATGCTGCTTTCACCTCAAAAGGCTGAAACTCTGCTGTGCATACCAAAATAGCAAAGACAAATTGTGTTTAAGTGGCTTGGACATCAGTTTAGGGTCCCACTGGGCATGCCAAAAACTATTGTCATGAAGGATTGCGCCCTGAATGCTAAGCCTTTGCAAGCTTGGCAATCATGTGCAACATGGGAACGTTCTCAAACGTGGGTTTGTCTATTTCAAGAATGAACCTCCAGAAGAGCCGACTCCCTTTAAAAGCCCCTTTGGATTTGATAACTGATGAGGAAAAGAGATAGGAGAAACTTGAATAACTAAAAACTACACTAAAATTCTATCCTAAAGGGGGTGATGCACCAATGTATAACTTGACATGCAATCTAATTCACAACTAATTCTCAAAAATCTGTCCACACAACTCAGTTTGAGCAACTTGATCACATCAGTAATTCATAAGAAGGTTTGACAAATCTACCCTTTCTGAAGGAAAACAATGTTTTCACAACCTTGGAGATGAGATAAACTAGTAACACAACCTATGACCTGTGATAAAGAGGCATTTTGTGTACATGCAACCATGAATGAAGCATAAATTTAAAGGTTTGATACTCAAAACACATTAAACTTTTATCAAAATCACTCCTAAGAATAAGATACTTGAAAATAAGAAGGCAAACACATTGATTTTCTAGAAAATAAAGAAGGAATTTCTACAAATAATGATAATAATAACCTACAAACTACTGTTGAATATCAATAACTGTGAAAAAATATGAGTTACAAAACTGTCCTTCTCTTTGTAATGCACAAGAGAGGTGAAAAACAAGAACTAAGGAAAAAAACTAAGTCTTTTTCCTCTAATACATCAAAATCTATCTCCAAAAGACCTAGAAAGGTCAACTCTAGTCCCAACTGCACTCCAAAAATATCTCCAAACTGATCCACAAGAAAAAATGAAAATCCCTAAAAAGGGGGCCCACAACTGCTCCAAAATGAGCTAAAATAGCTCCAAATTGCCCCTCTCAACTACTCCAACTGAAAAATGACCCTAAATGTTCTCCAATTTGACTAAAAGTCAAAAAGAAAACCCTCTCCAGTTCACTGATCCACTCTAGTTCACCAACTGCCAACTCATTATCTGACTTCCCTTCTGCTCTCTACATGATTTCAGGGAAAGATTAAAATATCCAACAAATATTAAAGGTAGTCAAAGTGACTTACCTTAATATGTGGCATGTGACATATTAGATTTTTCATTTACGTGTCAAATAGTAAGGTAATTTATTTATATATTACCTTTAATATGTGTTGCATATATAATTTTGACTTGGTTTTATGCAAAAGGCAAAAGGGAAAAATTGCTACATGTTTAAGTTTAAAAACAGAAGACCACCTCAAGTCTTGGACCCTCCCCTAGGCATTAGTCATGTTTGATTTTTTATGAAATGTATGTGATAAAAATACCCCAAAGGGGTCGACCACTTCTAGGGTTTTGTGAGATAAGCAAAAAACAAAACATGCCCTAATGTGGCTCATTTGCATTCTCACTTTTCTCTGCCACCATGCTACCCAGCTAGGGTTTGCACTCCTATTTCTCCATGTATTTTTGGCTTGTCTAAGAGATTTTCATGCATCTGGTCTTCTATAGGCACTTTCATGGCTTTTCTCTGGTTTTTCTTAGGTAAGGAGACCCCCTATGTGTTGAGATTTCTACATATTCAATGAAAAACTCTTTGAATATTTTGGTAATGAGAAAAATCCCCTGGCTTTCATGGTATTTTGCTCCTTTTACCTCTGGTTTTTATGGTATTTTACTTTCTATCATTCATTTGATGTTTCTATCTCTTTCGCTTATCACCGAATAGAGATGAGCTCCTGTGTATAAATGTGCTCCTTGTGTCTCCCCAGTTTTAAAAAATTTCATTTCAACACTTTCGTTGGTCAAGTCCCAGTATTTATCATTAGGCTCAGCTATGCTTTGAGTTTCTATGTCTCTACTATAACACAAAAGATCTACTTCTCGAACCTATCTCTTTGGTGTGATTGTTTCAAGAATTGTTCATAAAGTTTGGTTGTCATAGCATTAACTGTCGATTGTCCCATCTAATTTTTAGGATCGATTGAGTTAGTAGTACAATTAATAGAAGGATGACTCATGTTCCTCCTAAGCTAAGAAAAAATTTGCTGCTCTTGTTTTGGGTTTTGTTGTTGTTGTTGCCATTTCCTTTCCTATTGCTCATGCTATATCTGCAGCTCCCTAGCTTTTGTTTGTTGCATATCTATATATGAAGCTTCCTTCTCAAAGTGTTTCTCATTTGTTCGTGAGATGAAAATATCCAAAAACATAGACCACCACTCGAACAAAAAGCCTCTAGGTGCATCAATTGCAACTGGCTCTGTATAAACTTTCCCCTCTGGCATGAAAGTCTTGGCTGACAAGTGGAGACCTCTTTTGACAAGATAGTCATGAATGTACACATCCAGCCTTTATAGATTCCTCATCATGTAGTGTCATCCTTGCATTCATGTCTACATCTTTCTTGGAGATGCATGCTTCCCTTTGAGGTGGTGTTTACATGTATTCTAACATCCATGTTTTGACTGTCCATATCTTCTCCTTGCACTTATTACTGACTTCAAATACTGTCACTGTCTCCTTCTCTTTGTTGTCTAACCCTGTCCCTTTTTGGTTTGGCAGGTTTCCTACATCTATATGCTCTTATTGATCTGATTGATGATTGAGCGTGATCAGAAACATTCATTTGAAAATTTTACGCTCAGCTTCGTCTAGATGCTTTATTTCATGATAATGGATCATTCAACGTGATCGAAAACATTTGTTTCAAAATTTTACGCTTAGTTTCATCTAGATGCTTTATTTCATGATATTGGATCACTCAGTGTGATCAGAAACATTTGTTTTAAAATTTTACACTCAGTTTCGTCTAGATGCTTTATTTCATGATAACGAATCATTACGTGTGATCAGAAACATTTGTTTTAAAATTTTACGCTTAGATGCTCCTAGATGATTTATTTCGTGAGCATGTCTTTAAATTTGGTGTAGGTGTTATCACATGGAGTAGTAAAAAATGACCTACCATCTTTCATCCATAGATGTTGAATGGGTGACTGCAAGATCATGATGGGCCAAAACAATACCCCTAAAAACAAACTTAAGTAACTTCACACCAAAAATTGAATGAGTTATTTACATAATATGAAAACAATGTAGTAATAAAAGCTGTAAGAAATTGAATGTAGTTTATGGGGTACTACTTTTGTTTTGAAAAATTTTAAATTAGTTTGGTGAAAATTGGATATTTCAATGAGGCACTACTAAAATTTTCAAAAAAACATGAAAAGTAGGTGTCATTCTAGCCAACCTAAGTATGAGAAAAAGAAAATAATTTTCCTCCAAGATTTGGATTTAAGTAATGGATGCATGAGTAAATGTGACAAATTTTTTGATTTATTTTAATAAATAAATAATTATTTTATGAAATTTTTACTGACTTTTCAAATATTAAAAAATAATTTTCTGACCAACCTGACTTGGTAAAAAAATATGAAATTTAATTTTAAAAAAAATCTATATCTAATAAATCCTAGAATATCATGCATTTTTTGAATTTAAAAAAGGATAAATAGTTTGAAAGTTATGAATGTATTTCAATATGTATATCTTGAAGGAAATCATACATAGTGCATGTAGAAAATTAATAATAATCACCTATTAAAAATATAATAGGCATACATTATATTTTTATAATCTTGATAGTTTCCTCTACAAACCCTTTTGATTTTATTAAATTTAGTTACAAAAAAGTCTATTAGGTCCAAGGATGAAATCATGAAAATTTTTAGGATAACACTAAACATGTGGTTTTGCAAGTTTCTTTAGCAAGTTTTAGGACACCCAATTGCCTAAATCTAAGGCAATCCAAAGGAATTTTTGGAGGGAATCCATATTTGACCAATATTAACACTTTTATCATCCAAATCTAAATATGAGTCTAAATGTTAGAATTTTTCATCCAATAGTTTTTTTTTCCATTGCCACTGTTTGGCCCATCATGATCTCACACTCACTTGAATATAAAAATACTATATAAGCAACAAAAGAATCAATGTGGCTTAAAAGGTTATTGAGTAAGCTTTTTATGGGTTCTACTAATTGTACCACCTTGTTATGTGATAGAAAAAGTTGTATTGTTCTTGCCAAATATCATGTTCAGCATCAAAGAACAAAGCACATTAAAGTCCATGCACACTTCATATGAGAAAAGTTCTTAGTGGTGATATTACTATATCCATTTTTTTCAAATTGGTGGTAAGATAGCAGATATTTTTACAAAATGGCTAAGCAATACAAAAAAAATAAGTTTAAAATAATGTTGGGCTTCAAGGAGTTGTCACTGAGGTGGAGTGTGGATAAAAATTCTAGGTCTCCTAGTGGTCAACTATTGTATCATACATGTAAGACCTATAGGTATTATGTAATTTCTTTGCCTTCTTATTTTTACTTCCACTTGTAAAACATTGTATTGTGTATAAGAGCTATGGGCAGCCTGTAAAGACCTTAGGGGAGACTATTTTGAGGAGGTTTGAGTTCCAATAAGAAACTTTATAAGACCTCTCTATAAGAATCATTGAGAAAACCTGGATTTAAATTGTGATAAGAAGTTTATCATGTAGTTCAAAATACATGATCTGCATCTTGACATATATTTTATCATTGTTGTATGTCTATCAAACAAGTCCTATGTTACTATGTTCAACTTCATCTTAAAAAAAAAAATTGATAGCATACACCCCTATAAACATTAAGGGGAGTATTAGAGCATATGCTTATTAGGGATCTAATGTTTATAAGTATGACTAAAATAAACATCTATAAGGCTCTAATATGAGGTATAAATCTTATAAAATAAATATGCATATAACATATTATAAAGATATTTAATTAATTAATATTAAAAGACTTATCTTTAATATTAATTTATTTATTAATTAAATACTAAACATCTTAATGCAAACAATTTGACAACTTCTCCTATGGATGTAACCAACCTTATTTCCCTATATTTAAGAAAATCTCATTGTGGGATAATGCAAGAATTTTGAATTAGTGAATATTTGTATGTATTCACTCTATATAAGAATTTGTTTTGTGAGGCCATATAAAATAAGAATGAAGGGATTGTGAAACCCTAAGTTCTTAAGTATGTTATTATACATAAATTATGTTTTTATCATTAATGACATTTGTGGGGTTTTCACCTTTAGTGTTTTTTCCACGATAAATTTTATGTCTCTATATAACAATGTTGCTTCTTTTTTACAATTATTTTATGCTTAATTATTATATATTTAATTAATTTACATGCCCAAAGAATGAATAGATTCTAACACTAAAGAAGTGTGATGACTTGTAGCTAAATAATTTGGCAATAGATTGTATAAATGGTAAAATATTCATATAGACAAGCTTAAATTGAATATTGTATTCAAATATATTGGAATATTTCAAATAAACAACATACAAATATCTTCTACAATGAAAAAAATAACCTTCAACACAAATTAAAACATCTATGCAAGATTACCTTCATAAAATTAGAGGGTTTTCATTTTTAGATCCAACAGATGAACACAAGCACTCAAACTATGACAAATTAGACATTTATTTGATAAAATGGCAGAAAGATCAAAATTAATGAAGTTGCTAAATTATATAGAGATTTAAGGCCTAGATTGGGGCCCAAAATTCCATGCACAAATCCATCTCAAGTAGTCTTGGAGGGAGAGCAAGGTTCATTTGCAAGTGTACAAGTCACCCATGCCTACTAGCAACGTCTTCACATGGTTGTGTAAATGAAACCACACCCTCTACATTAAAAACCATCTATATTTATACACAAACCATGTCTTTGAGAGGCACACATACAGACCCTTGGGTTCTTGAAAAAAATGTTGATGGTATTGAATGATCTCTTGAAACTCTGGTGGATCTTGAGTTTTCATTGATTATATTTTTACAAAATGTAGTTATGCCATTATGCCATATGAGCCTTTCTTAAGTAATTTATCCATCCTCTAGGAGTTAAATTTTTGACTTGGTGGTGATTGTATCCCTATAATTTTATACTTTTGTCCATTTGTACTAAAAGCAAAGAATAAGTCCTAAAAATTCAAGGACACTATTACAAACAATTTAAGCATTGTACATCCAAAACTACATCTACTCCACAAATTGGGATAGAAAACATTTATAAATGTAGCTAATAATCTCTTATTGAAAGTTTTATATGATGGAATTTACCACAACAAGAGAGTTGTTTCCCACAGGATGTCATGATTTGAAAATTAGAGACTGGATACACAAAACAATTGAGCTCATTATCCAATCTTCTGTCAATAAAGTTGTGTGTAATACCAATATCAATCAACATTGTCACCTTTCTCTTTTTGATATAACCAATCACTTTGAGTGTTTGTGATGTGCTTATGCCATTCAATACATGTAGGGATCATATAGTAGTGTTATGTAGAAAAGAGAGATCTAGCCTTGGAGTCAAACTAGGTCAAACCCTCTTCTACAAAACTTTGAGACACAAACTGAGCTTAGATTCTACCCTTGAGAGAGAGATTAAGCTACAATGGTTCTACCTCTTTGTCATATAGATGAGTGTCGAACCAAATCCAACCAATCTAGCTAGGGCATAAGATCCAAAGCCTTAGATTAAGATAAATGAAGCTACAAACGACTGTCAGAAATGAAATCAAAGTAGAAAATGGAACAACATAGGTAAGAAAACTGTTTAGAACCTAGACCAAGTGACAGAAAGTCACAGGACCTGGATGCTCGGGCGCCTTGAGCCTCTTTTAGGGTTTCCAAAAACTACTACTTTTGTTAGGTCTGTACCTATAAGTTCTTCAATCTTTCAGCCTGGTACCTTCTGAAACCTATTCATCAAATTTGCACACAAGAAAGAAGAGGAAAAGTGTTGTGGCTATATAGAAGATTTCCTTAGTAAAGCCCTCGTTTTGGTATTCTTACATTATGGACAGCCAAGATTAAATCCAGATGTTGTGTGTGCTCAAAAAACCTGTGTGAGCAATAACATGCAAGATCTAACCAAATAATATCAAACCCTAGCCCTATATGACTCAAGAAAATAGAAAGGGATGACGTAAATGATGATCCACTTAAGGGAACTAACAAATTCACCTCAAGGACCAAGATTCATGGAAGGTCTACAAAATAAGAAGGTGATGCAACCATACCCTAGGAGGGTACTCAACCCAAACTCAATTTGGTGGTTCCAACCCTTCTCCCAATCATGAAAAGTGTTCCAACCTAGGAGCTCATGAGATAAACTCAAGAACTCATGTCCTAGCCTTCATCAAATATTTCCAAGAGCAAAGTAGATCTCCACTTGATCAAAACCTGCAATAAACAATAGCATAGAGTGAAACAACAATAGAGAGCTTGTTCACATCAAGAGCACTTCCAAAAATCTCCTTTCAAAATGATTCAACTCACTTACCTTTATATAAGGCTTATAGAAAGAGAGTAATTCAAATCAAAATACCAACATAACGCGCTCAAAATCAAATTTTGATTTAGGGTCAGCCTAAGCAACATTAAGGCTAACTTATAACTTAAAATTATCCCCCAAAGCACAAAAGGGACAAGGGCGCTTGGGCGCCCTAGGCCCGGGGTCATTTCAAGGCCCAAGTTCACTCTAAATGTGAGGCTAACTCTAAATCTTCATTTATCTCTCGAGGTCATGATGAAATTTTAATTAGGATTACGACTTATTCTATAAATGGGGTTAAAAGATGGTTTTAAGGGTGGATCTAAAAATGGACTAGGCATGAGACCACTAAAAGGGAGGGGCTAAACATAGTGAAATTATGCCTACACACAAGTGTACACAATTTACGTCTCAACATTTAGCCCCCACTTTAGCAGTCATATGACACTACGTGCATATGCAAGCTAAAGGATAAGAAAGTAAAGAAATATTTCAAAAAAGATATAAAAAAGGATACTATAGTGGACGTAGATCATCACCGAACAAGAGGTTGAAGCCCCCAGTCTGTGATCTTGCAAACTACAACGTTAGATAAGATAAACCTGCAACCAACAGATGTATGTGTTAGTCTGAAAAACTCTAAAGGGGAAAGGTGATGAGAGAGAAATTCACGGGTAGATGTGTGCCCCCTATTTCTGCTTTCTACTTTAGGATGTAGAAATAGGGTGGCAGTCTTTCCACTTCAACTTTCTAGATAGAAGGTTGATGAATATGCTTCGGTAAGATCATTCTAACGAAAAATGTCAAGACACAAAGCATATGGATGTGAAGACGATGGAACCAAGATTCCAATGCAACAAGTGACATTTGAATCTAAGCTTGTTATCCCGAGTTATGATGTTTAGATGAAGAGATGTCTAGAGAAAAGTAAATTTTCAACCCTAGATAGTAATTGGGAGTTCTACTTTTTACTATTAATAGTAAAAGTAGTTCTCACATTTTACCATTCCATTGTCATTTTTAGTTTTTGAGGAGAAGGAGCAAGGAGGATAGCCAACATGCCGAGCTGAAGGCCATATCGACCACTGAGGCTGGAGGTGCTACGGAGTTGAGTGGCACAGGGACTTGATGAGCACAAGGTAGACTATTGTCCTCTTGGGGCACCCAGGTCCTTCCTGAATGCCCCAGACCCTTTCGGGCGCCTAGGTCCTCCCTGAGCGCCCTAGACCAGTCTGGGCACCTTAGTCCTAGGACTAGGCTAGTTTTGATTTTTGAATTTGTTGATGAATTAAATATGCTCAAGGTCTGATGTTTGTCTTACTTTTTCTGCTATAGGATCTCCTAGGTATGCGAGAACACACTAGCGGTCGTCTATTCACATTATTGTGTAGTCGATCGAGCACACTTTCAAATGCAGAGATAGGACATCTGTGAGATGTTGGACTATGGTGGGTGTACCCTATGCCCACGATGACATACCACCATTCTATGCTGATGGCACTCATGGAGTGGTGGAACACTTATACATCCACATTTCATCTACCGACAAGAGAGATGATAGTGAATTTGGAGGATGTGTACATGATACTGTGATTACCTGTGCGTAGTGAGGCAGTTAGGGTTGTAGAGCATAGGTCTGAGGACTACGCTCGCATGAGCTAGCTATACTGTCTTTGAAACATAGTACCATCAAGTTCTCAAGGACACATCAATATTAGATACCTAGAGCAGGGTGTGGCTATTATACCGACCGTCTGTCACATCATGATCACTACTATCACATTTGTTGTTACACAGGATGGGCGAGGGACTCATCTACACAAGGGCCTAGCTTAAACCATTAGAGCAATTGAGGAGTAAAGGACAATATACTCCTAGGGACGAAGTATGCTTGCTCACTTATACTATGATTTGGGTCCTTATGTTCATCATGAGACACATATCTTGATGATATGCATGCTCCTATAGGTGTGGGCATTTGAGCACATTACATGCACGAGCCCAGTGGGTTATCCTATAGAGATTATCATGACCAACCCACGAGCACATGCCTATGAGTTGAGAGGACCATGGAGACATGGTGATTTACTATTCTGGAGGATTGTATTCAATAGGCTACAGCCAGAGGCCATCAGGTGGAGACCATACAAGTGATGCAAGCTATGGATGGGTCAGAGGAGGCATCTAGCGAGGATGCAAAGAGATTAGTTATTGATTGGTCATCAAGATTGCATCATAGTCACCTTCTATTATGACATGGTGATGAGGTAGTTTGGATGAGTGCAGGGTGTTCTTGCCACATGGCCATTCTATGTGAGGTCATCACGCTACGGTGTGCGGCCTCAGGATAGGGCACGACTTACTATCACAGACGTTGTGTTGAGTGATCCTGATGATGATATAGAGGATGATCCTGTCTTCAAGGCTAGCAATGTGGGAGTGACTCTAGCATATACAACATGGTGGGAGATAGCACGCCTGAATCCTATCTTCCTCGATGACTATCCTACTGGCGATCCCAAACCTTGGGTCAAGCAAGGAGAGGATTCAAAGGAGGGAGAGGGAGAGAGTGATAATGATGATGATGAGGAGGAGGATCCCCCTGAGGTGATGAGGAGAGTTAGACAATGCTAGCTAGCGGGTGGTGTAGATGTCGACGAGGAGGGACCCGAGGCCCAAGCTCATGGTCTACAACCATGAGGTACAGCCAGAGTAGTGCAGTGTCACTTCGAGTGCAGGGAGTCAAGTGGTGGTGTCACTATGATGCCCCCAACGACTGGGACAACCGTGGATACTATTATCAGAAAATTGGAATGATTATCAATAATATCAAAGTAATCCAATAAACTTAATGAAATAAGAAATAAAGAAGATTTAAAATGATGAACAATACCTCAACAAACCTGTTTACTTCATGGATTCCATTGATCACCTATCTCAAATGATCTTGTATATGAATATGGTCCTCAGAAGGTGCACTTCCTTGCTATTTCTTCAAGATGTCAAGTGGGAATGGCTATGTTATTTTTATTGCAATGAATATGAGCTTCACAACAATGGTAATGATAAAAGGGTGATCGCAAGCAATGGAGGAATTTGGGTGCCAAAGGCGCGTTGTAATTCCTGTAGAGTAAGGGTACTAAAAGCTTGGATGAATGAAATGGAGGAATAGGGTTCAATTTATAGACTCACAAGAGAGAAGATCAATGGTATAGAAGACTTGAGAGGATGTGTGTGAATAGGAAGAAGACAAGTGTCACACAAAAAGCTATTTTGTTTGAGTTAACTGCTTTCTTTTATAAAGATAAGATTTGATTTCATAAATTAGAATGCTTTTTTTTAATTTAAGAGTTATTTATAAAAACAAGGTTGATTGAGTCAGTTAACTCAACTTGTGATTTGCTTTTGCATGATTTGAGAGATTTTAAATAATAAATTATTTAATTTTGTGTGCATGAAGAAGAAGATTTGGAAGATTTTTGAAGATAAGAAGATAAGAAAGCAAATTAAATAAACAAATTTATTTAATTATTTGTGCATGATTTTGGAAGAATAAATAAAATATTTGATTATATTTTATTTTTTAGAGATTGAGAGAATTTAAATAAATTTGATTGATTTATTTAAATTTGGAAGAAGAATTGACTTAATTAAATAATTAAGAATTATTTAATTGTTTGGAAGAATTTAATTAAATAAAGGATTTTATTTAATTTTGACTTTAGAAGAGGTAATTAAATATTTTGATATTTAATTAATTTAGAGGAATATGAATCGAATAAATAAATTTGTTTATTTATTTATTGATAGAAGAATTATAATGAAATAAATATTAGGAATATTTATTTAGACAAAGTCGTGTCATTTTTAGGCGTATACATTTTGCCCCTTTGATGCAATGTGTTTTATCACGTTGTTTCAAAGAATAAGAATTTCTTGATAATGATACATGCCCTAGTTTGCCCCTGGTACAAGTTTAATGACCGGATGCCCCCTCGGGAGATTGGACGGGGAAGAAGGCAGAAGGGACATGAAACAGACAATCTCACGATGAAGAAGGTTTGAACAGTTAGGTTAGGGTGAAGAAAGCGCTGAAATAATACGTGATGCAAGATAAAATGATAACACACACAAGCAAGTAAGCAAGTATGCACAAATGATACAAGAACAAACAAGGTATTGCTCCTGTCAAGTGGTAAACCATTGATGAATCGATAATGATATATGATAGTGTTGTCATGGCGGGGAACGATAGATCCCTAGAGCAACACAAAGGATAGTGTTGTCATGGTGGGGAACGATAGGCCCCTAGAGCAACACGATAGGCATGGGAAAGACATATCCCACTGATATTTATGATTAAATGATATGATTTACGACAAGATTAGGATCAAGACCATTGATTGAGATTAGATAATTTGACAAGATTGACTTTACTTTATTGGTATGGATTAAGGATGCACTTGCATTTGGATCATTTCTCAGATTAATTGGATTGGGATGAGAGATACAATGAAAGACAAAATTTTGATCGATAGAAGAAATGACTCGACAGAAGGAATCACAAGCTTTTAATGGTAAACATTGATACTCTGCAAAGAATTTTTATTGCATGGATAGTATGTGAAATGTAAATGGAATGCAATTGGATATGGATACGGATATGAGACACAATTGGATACGTTATGGATATGGATATAGATATTAGTCATCTTGATTTTGCAAGTATTTTGAAGTGCTTTGTTTCATCATTGGGCTTTTAAAATGTTGTAAGAAAATACAAGTATCTAGGTATAATTAAACCTAGACATCCTAAGTATTGCTTACATGGATTTTGATTTAGCAAGTTAATACAAGCATCTAGGTATAATTGAATCGAGATGACCTGAGTATTTATTGCATATCAATAGACAAGGATTTGCCCCCTTTCATGTTAGACCTCTGAAGTCATCGATGATCTTTTGCTGATCATGTCGTTAGACAAAAGTCATCACATTAATAAAGATTAATCCATAAATAGCAGACAAAGAAAATAATCATGCCCCCATCATACCATATCTAGCTTTTGGCATCCTCGAGTAGCATAGGAAACATGATAACAAAAATCAAGACGCTGTAACCTAACCTGATCACAAACACAAAAATTTCTTGTATTTAGATGTATCTTTCTTGCCATAATTTAGATAGAATCAGTTTGAGTGCGTAGGTACTTGTTTGATTTGCTTTGGATAGGTTGATGTCTTGCATCAAAACTTCTGTTTGAAAGTGGGGTTTTGCTTGTTCTTGCATGCCTGGTGAAACAAACTCTAAGGGACTAACCTAGTGCCTCAGGGGTGCATTGCTAAATGGCCTTGCCTACATGACGACGCAAAGGCAACGTAGTTCGGGGACTTGGACCATGTGGATAGACTAGAGGATAGACAACAAGATATGGGATAGACGGGAAAGCCTCGGGGGTGCATTGATAATGGCCTTGCCTACGTGACGACGTAGAGGCAACGTAGTTCGGGGTTGACCTTATGATATTGACAATAGACACTATGCTAGGCTGACATTATGGATAGGATACTAGATAAGACCTTAGTTGATAAGGTGACAAAAGAGATAGAGTATCAAGCCATGATAGGTTATTGCTAGGCGTTGTTGATATCGTTGGGATTTTGAAATGCTTTGGGATAGCACTGGAGAAGAACTTTGGATAGCCTTAATGTTAGATACTGATGACAAGGAAACACCATGAATAGGAAGATGGATGGGTTACAGGGTATGAAACAAGTAGATATGAGGATGGACAATAGTGGATAGAAGGAACGTACGTAGAAAAGGGGAAGGATGTGATCGCCAAGGACTGAGTCGCACAGGAATAACGTGCCCCATTGTAGGTAGGATACTTAGGATTTTCATGAAAATGTTTACGACAAAGGAGGATGAAAGGATTGGATTACTTTGGCTTGGAGGGATAAGGCATGTCAAGAGACATCTGAAACATTTGTCAACATTGTGCCCCCAATCTTAATCAAGATCAAAAAGATAGAGGAATGGAAGATTTAGGATGGACGGACTGGACAATATAGGTACGCAATGGATAGAAGGATAGGATAGGAAACGGTACGGAAGGAAATTGATAGGAGAAGAGTGATATGCCAATGAGACAAAGTGCCCCCATGTATAGGTGATGTAGAAGATCAACTTACACATGATGCCTATTTGCCAGGTTTTCATCATGGTACTTATCCACGGCGCTTGTTTGCTAGATTTTCACTGTTGGACAAAGGGATTTCTCTTCACTTTTTTTTGGAATATTTGGATAGAATAGGTGGAATACAAACGAGAAGGACTCAAGCATCTGGCTCCATGAAGGTGATAATGTCCCAGTAGATGGATGTTGTCGCATGGACTATGTCAAGTGTTTCTCATAGATGTTGGTAGGGGATAGCATAAAAGTGAGATGGAGAAGGGAGATAGCAGATTATGGAAGGTGTGATAGTGGATGATGATGCATATTAGGTAAGACTTATGCATAGATGGAGGGAAGGCTTATGCAAAAGCATGGACCATGGGAATAGGATGGGGAAGATGTGTAGGATAATAGTGGAGGGAAGGGGAGATGGAGTGATGTGGAAGTGTCGCAGGATGGAAGGGAATCATGACCAACGGTTGCACATACCGTGATAAACATTGAAGCGTATGATGGGAAGGTGGTGTAGGAAGTAATGGAGAGTTTTTCTTGGTGGATGAATGATGTAGACATTTAGGGACCCACATAGACTTAGTATACTTCTGATTTTTGCTTGTCATGTAGGATGGAAGGATTTGAGACTTTTGGATGCAATGGGATTTTTGATAGGTGGATGTCTCATTTAACTTTATAGATTTTTGCTTAGGTACCCAAACCATTTTGCTTGTAGACGTTACCTGTGAAGGTATGGGCTTGGGTATACACATCTTTTGTGTAGCTTCTGAGGTAATTACCTAATGCTTGGGGACCCACACCTTTTTCAGTTTTGCTTTGAGGTGTGTGGGTTTATGCAACTTTTGAGATGGATAACTCTTTAATTCTTGGCTTTTGTATCCGTAGGCATGAGGACCTTTAGGATTTTTGACTTGATAGGTAGAGGCATCCAAATATTTACTGTTGAATTCCCTTGGGAAGGTGGAAATGGGGTTGGTGGAAGCTCTTTGTTTAGCTAACATGTGCATTTGTTGGCCATGATTGGGATTTTTAGACGATTGATAGATGACCGGATAAGGTGTTGGAAGAAGTGGTGGTAAAATGCATGGAGGGATGTTAGGAGTTGGAAGTAGTGGAGGTAGATTGGATGGTGGAAGGTGTATGGCCACATGCTTTTGGAATGTATATGATAAGGGAGGTGGAATGGCGACATATATTTTGGGGATATGATAGGATTTGCAATGGAAAGTGGTGAATTTAGGAGGCATGGAGGAGGTACCAACATCTTGAGATTGTTCACCTTGGGGTGTGTATCCAAGGCCGTACGAGCGAGGAGGAACATTGACATGGACGGGCTCCAAAATACAATGTTCATGAAGGCCTAAGCCTTTACCTTGATAGTTCATATGTTGGAGTATGCGGTGGACAATGGGATTATGTATAGGTGGAACACTAGACATGAGTTCCTTACTGGATGGAGAAGGTGAGATAGAGGATAATGGTAGCTAGTGTTCTAAGGAGGAACATTCATGCATGAAGGTGGTAAGTCCAATAGGATATGATATTGGATTTGCAACATGGTTGATAATGGATGGTGGGGGATCAATAGGATCTTAATTATCATTGTGCTTGGTAGGATCCAAGTTATTGGTTTGATCATTTACGTGGACTTGGGAGGCAGGTGTCTCATCAAGGGAAGTGTGTGTTGTTGGATCATGGATAGGACTAGGTGGAAGGTGGATAGGAGTAATGGAGGTTTCTTACATATGGATGGTTATGGAGTTATGAATAGATGGGGGAATAAGCTCATGACCATGGAATGCATAAAGTTGGATAAGAGGATCATCATGGTCTGCTTGATCATAGACAAGCTTTTGATTGTAGATGGGATCTTGATCATAGATAGGATTAAGCATGATGGGATCAATGTGCTCATGCATAGGTTCTTCATCAACGATAATATCTTGATCATAGAACATATATAGGTTATGGAGGGGTTGGATTTGGATCTCTTTCTCATGTATGGGTATAGGACCAAGTTGCTCATGGATAGCTTATTTAGAGGTAATATCTTGGTCTTAGAAAAGACAAATGTTCTGGATGGGTTGGATTTAGATCTCTTTCTCATGTATAGGATCGCAGAAAAGATAAAGGTTATGGATGGGTTGGATGGGGTTTCTTTGATCTTGATTTAGACAAAGGTTTGATGTTTCCACATGTTCTAAAGTGTGCTCTTGACATAACTCTTGATGTGCTTGAATTGAAGTAGAGGTAGAGGACTCTTGGGCAACAACATGAAGATACGACAGACCTCAATTTTGGTTCATGGTGGGAAACTCTTCGATAAGCTTGATGGGTTGTTGATTACACGATGAGGTTGGAGGAAAGGCCATGTTATTGGAAGGATCGTTGGTAAGGTCAAGGACGAGAATTTGGGGACATGGTTGACTCTCTGCTAGTAGCCCTTAGATCACATCCTTTGTAGGTGCATGGCTAGATGAATGAGGTAATGGTTGGGTGGCTTTGGCTTGTTCCATATCTTTTCTTTTGCTGCACAAATTTGGAAAAAGTCTTTGGAAAATATCGTTCGAGGATTCTTTGGTTGTCGGATTAGAGCTTGGGGAACTCGATGTCAATAGTGGTGGAGGACTAGTATGCTTTGGGCTATGCCCTCTAGAGGATGGTGAAGGAGGACTAGTAGAAGGAGTGGTATATGATTTTGAACTGGAGGTGGTGCTTGCCTTGTCAAGAGTATCATTAAGACGGGAAAAGAATGTACGATCTTGGTGCGAGGCGTAGCTAGTACTGGCATGCTCATGTTGGGAGGGACTAGGTACACGTGGATAATCTATTTCCCTATACTTGTCAAATGTGGGCTCATTAAAACTAGAAGAGAAAGGTATCTTAGCCAAGCTTTTATTAGAAGGATAAGGAGATATGCCCTGTGGCAAACATTGCTCTTTGGAAGATTTAGTTTTTAAGATTGCTAGTTGCTACTGTAGGGCTTGGAGTTCTTGAGCAATTTCTTGTAATTGGTTTGTCATATCCTCAAAAACTAACACAAGGCCGAAATGGGTACCCAGAAATGCTAAAAATTTTCTCTTAAAAGATGTAGAAAAGCTCACTGTCTTGGATGCGCAGCTACAGATGCGCTGAAATAGAAGGTATATGCATAGCAGGTCTAGATAAATGCGCAACTCTGGTAAATGATAAATGCGTAGTAACAGATCTCAAATGCGTAGGAAGTCAATGTAAATGTGCAGTAGGTTGACACAGATGCGTAGCTTCAGAGGGTATATGCGCAGCTCTAGTTTTCTTGACTTTTTTTGCAAAGTTTTTTGGCACGTTTTTTGATGTTTTTGGTTTCTTAGTTGCAAGTTGGTCTTTTTGATCTAATTGCTTAATTATGGCAAGAAGACATAGCAAACACAAAGAATATTTTCACAGTTTTTAATTTTTTTGTAATTTTTTGGACTCTTTTTTGACTCAAAAGCAAGTACAAATCCTAGGCTGGCTGGGACAATATAAACTAAATTCTCACTATTTCTAGATGAGGCATCTTCGAGAGGTGATAATCGCCCTTCCCTGCACCAGCTTATAGGGGTTTTTGGCTACTAAGAACAAATGATGATTAGTAAGTGCAATAGTTTGAGTGGTTATACGTGCAGCAGTGCTACTCTCTGTTATGGAGTCTCCCAACCTTCAAGGGTTGCGCCTTGGAGGGTTTTGGGGGAGGTTGGCTATCGGTATAACACAACTTCACTTGTTTGAAGTTTTCGTTCCAAACATATTTTATTTATAGTGGCTTGGCAGAGCTTGGCTTTAGCTTATTACCACTTAAGGTCATTCCCACTTGGATGGAAGGATATCCAAGGGCAGGCCTCTCTAAGGGTTTAACACATGTGAAATGATATGTTTGGCATTTTGGTCACCCAAGATAGGGGAGAGCATAGGCCTAGTATCATTCCAAAAACATGAAAGACAGTGGTTCTTTTCCCCTAATTAAAATTAAAAAGACTAAATGTGTTAAGCTACTTGGGCGCACACACAAGTTGTTAAATTTGAAAGCAAGATAGCAATGGTTTAATTTTATCCTCCTAGTATTGGGACTAAATTCAATTTGTTTATGCAACAAGATCAAATTACAATCCTTCCTAGCTAGAACTAAATGAGATTTGCATGAACATCTGATTACTATCCTTGCTAATTAAATCTATGATGTGTGTTAACAATGCAACTAGAATGTCTAACCAACCCCTAACCTACAAGCAGATCAGAGAAAGTTCCTGTGAGAAGTGTTAACGTTAGCAAAATCACAAGAAAACTCAGAAAGTCATTGTCAGAATTAGATGTGCAGGTACAAAGATTAGATGCGCAGAGATAGAGGTCATATGCACAGCTATTACAAAAGTGCTAAGACAGACGTCAAAAGCACGAAAATAGAGAGCATATGCGTAATTTTAGTAAATGTGTCATATCAAAACATAGATGCGTAGCTTCAGGAGGTAAATGCACCAAAACTAGATGTGCCGGAACAAAGCTCAGATGCGTGTTAGAATTGATGAGATGCGTCGAATCCTCCTGTGTACGGAACCTTAGCAAAAAAAACTCAATTTTTGGGTTAAATCAGGGCAAGGCCTCACAGTGGGCACCAAAACTGTTATCAAGAAATTGGAATGATTATCAACAATATCAAAGTAATCCAATAAACTCAATGAAATAAGAAACAAAGAAGATTTAAAATGATGAACAATACCTCAACAAACCTCTTTACTTCATGGCTTCCATTGATCGCCTATCTCAAATGATCTTATATATGAATATGGCCCTCAGAAGGTGCACTTCCTTGCTATTTCTTCAAGATGTCAAGTGGGAATGGCTATGGTATTTTTATTGCAATGAACATAAGCTTCACAACAATGGTAATGATAAAAGGGTGATCGCTTGCAATGGAGGAATTTGGGTGCCAAAGGCACGCTGTGATTCCTGCAGAGTAAGGGTACTAAAAGCTTGGATGAATGAAATGGAGGAATAGGGTTCAATTTATAGACTCACGAGATAGAAGATCAACAGTATAGAAAGAATGAGAAGATCAACGGTATAGAAGACTTGAGAGGATGTACGCGAATAAGAAGAAGACAAGTGTCACACAAAAAGCTGTTTTGTTTGAGTTAACTGCTTTCTTTTATAAAGATAAGATTTGATTTCATAAATTAGAATACTTTTTTTCTAATTTAAGAGTTATTGATAAAAACAAGGTTGATTGAGTCAGTTAACTCAACTTGTGATTTGCTTTGCATGATTTGAGAGATTTTGAATAATAAATTATTTAATTTTGTGTGCATGAAGAAGAAGATTTATTTTTAGAAGATTTGGAAGATTTTTGAAGATAAGAAGATAAGAAAGCAAATTAAATAAATAAATTTATTTAATTGTTTGTGCATGATTTTGGAAGAATAAATAAAATATTTGATTATATTTTATTTTTAGAGATTGAGAGAATTTAAATAAATTTGATTGATTTATTTAAATTTGGAAGAAGAATTGACTTAATTAAATAATTAAGAATTATTTAATTGTTTGGAAGAATTTAATTAAGTAAAGGATTTTATTTAATTTTGACTTTAGAAGAGGTAATTAAATATTTTGATATTTAATTAATTTAGAGGAATATGAATCGAACAAATAAATTTATTTAATTATTTATTGATAGAAGAATTAGAATGAAATAAATATTAGGAATATTTATTTAGACAAAGTTGTGTCATTTTTAGGCGTATACAAATACCAACACAGTCATTGTTTCACATGATCCATCATGGTAGGAGGGTGATCCATGTGCTGATTATATTTTTTATTACAGTTTAAGATGCATAATGTTGATTTGATTAAGATGCTGACATGATGATTACTTGTACACTCTATAGTTGGTGCATGGTGCGACTTTGTTAGTCGAGTCATAGCAGCAATGATACCCACTGAGTCAACACAACATCTAGTGCAGCCTTTTACAGGCCACCACATGAGGTAGGTCAGCATATAGAGTTATTTGATCCTATCGTGCAACTTAGAGCAGCGTATGAGGTAGGATGTGTTGAGCGAGATCAGCTAGTACTTGATAGGGATCAACTAGCAGTTGTGAGGGATCAGCTAGTAGTCGAGCGAGACTGGGTGGTTCAGAGAGCAGATGTTCTCCAAACTCAGCTAGATCAACATAGAGTCATGGCGACATCAAGTATTGAGTGTGGTCTACTGAGTTATGTACAAGTTGATGTGGACTAGCTACAAGTTGAGAGAGATCAACTCCAGCGGGAATACAAAGAAGCCAGGGAGGAGGTGGGGGAGCTCAGAGGTGTACTTAGGAGCTTATAGGTGCGGAGCATCTCTAGGAGTTACTCACGGTCCACAGCTTCACATAGGCAAGCATCTGTGACTCAGGCACCTCCAGGTCCTGAGGGATCTAAGTATCATGGTCTAGCACAGTGATGGTATTTATTGGATTATGATTGGATTCGCCACATTTTGATGCAGTGGTGAACTTATGTACTTAAACTCTTGTGATTTTTATATATAGCTTTGATTCATGATTTAGTGTGTTTACTCCATATGTCATTTGTGATCTACTTGTAAAATAAATGCAACAAAGATCTAGATTTATTTTATACATGTATGCCAAATTAAATGCTAAAAGTGATTTGTGTCAACAATCGTAATTGTTTAACAAATGCAACAATGATTTAAATAATACATGCTCTAATGAAACACACATATGTATCCTTAATTAGGTTTTTAACAAGATGTACACACATGATGAAATAATTTAGTTATGATCTCATGAAACAACGTTGTAACATTGTTAGATTAGATTCAATAACAATTATTGAACATGATGTACATCTACCAATTTGTATGCTAATAAAAAAGTAATTCTCTAAACTAAGAAACCTACTCTAAATATATCAATACAAACTACATATTTTGTCAAGACTAAAGCAAATAATGAAATAGGGAATTTAAATTTACTATCTACCAAACATTTTCTTTTATGAATAAAATGATAGCATATAAATGAAAAACTAAATTTAGGCATAATATCTACATAAATGAATAGCATTGATAGGATCTTTAAGAGGTGTACCTTGTTCATCAGCTAGTCTATATGCACCAGATCCAAAGGATTCAATGATGATGTAAGGTCCTAGCCAGTCTAGGCTAAACTTCCCTCTTTCATTAGGAGGTGCATTGACACTTCCTTGATTTTCATAGAGTACCAAATCTCCAACTTCAAATGTATGGTTAATAACGTGTGAATTGTACCAGCGTTGCATGGACTTTTGATGAGATTGAAGATGTTCGAGAGTGTTTATACACTATTCATCGAGCATTCCAAGTTGTTGATATTGTAATTCCCTTTAAGTATTCTCATCGAGGATGCCCTTGAGAGAAATTTGCAATGAAGGGATTTCTAACTCCAAAGGCATAATCACATCAACGCCATACACAAGGTTATACGGGGTAGTACCCGTAGCCATACGAACACTAGTTTGATAATCCCATAATGCATAAGATAATTGGGTGTGCCAATCTTTTTGATGTTTGTTAATGATTTTTTTGAATAATTTTTCCAATTACCTTGTTAGAGGCTTCTGCTTGTCCGTTTGGTTGAGGATAATATGACATAGAGAAGCGATGTTGAATATGATATCTTTCAAGAAATTTCTTCACATCTTTGTTCTTAAATATGATACCATTATCAGAAACCAAAGTGGAAGGAATACCAAATCGAGAGATTATGTTGTCTTGAATGAGACAACAAATTACTTTAGTAGTTGTGGATCGGAGAGGAATCACTTCGACCCACTTTGTAAAGTAATCTATAGTTGTGATGATGAAAGTGTATCCCTCAGAAGGAGGAGAAATCTGAAAGGAAGCTAGGTGTGCAGAAATTGCTTCCTACACTAATCTAATGAGGAGAGATGAATGTAAATTCTTTTCAACCTTTACAATTACAGATCTGTTAATCTAATAATAGAGATATTGCAGCAATACACAACACAAGAATGTAAGACAGAAGAAGAGAGAGACAAGATATACGTGGGGAAAACCCTTACGGGTGAAAAACCCTACACTCCAAAACATAGCTCAAATGTATTATCTAAACAATGAGGTTTACAATACAGTTACAGAGCTAATGCTCTTGTAGGAGTCTTTGACACTTGTATCTGGAGATAATTTGGCAACATAACAGTACCTGTCAATCACATACATACATCTCTTCTCAAAGCACCTGCTTAAATAGAAGTTTACAAGGCAAAAATGAGCTTTCCTTGAGATGGGCATCCAACATGGCCTGATGGCCCAAAACCCATGCCCAAGGACACTTGTCCAACACTGCAGCATGGTCATGACACTTGTCATAACACCCCATCCCAAAATGGTCACCTATTCCCAAGTTGGGCAATGACAGATGCTCTTACGACTCTTACAATCGTCATAGAATTTGTCATACTAACATATCTTACAACTGTAAGAGAATCCATCATACACAGGCTAAAAATAGCATATTCTCTTACAACATGTCATAACCCTCCTTGGGGCACCTAAAGATGCCTTCTTCCAAGATGCCTTGTGACACATGTCTTCACCTGTCATAGAACATTCCATTTTTGACTCTTAGCATCATTGATTCTGTCATAGGAATCTATCATAACCGTTTCAGTCAAGATTCATTTACACACTAGTCAAGATGCCGACACATGGTAAAAAACCTCTACCACACAAAGGGGATGCCTTATGTCCACATGGAGTGAGTTGACCATTCTAGTCATCTTACAAGTGGAGTGACAACTCACCATGCCACTTCACACTAAATGACAAAATATGATGTGCAACAAAAATACAACATAGGCTAAATAAATAAATACATTACAAATAATAAATGCAAGGAATTACCAAGGTTGAGACACCTTAATTCCCAAGATTCTCCCACTTGTCGAACATCTTGTAAGAGCCAATAGAAATAACAGGATTTAACTGCTATAGGCCAAGAGGCCCATAGACTCCGAACACCATATGAACTTCTATGTGCCCACTGGTTTTGTCAATGCATTTGCAACATTCTTCAAAGTGTCTACCTTCTCCAAATTCACCTTCCCATCCTCTACCATGTCTCGCACGAAGTGAAACTATACATCAATATGCTTTGTTTTGGCATGGAAAGTTGGATTCTTTGCTAGGCAAATCACACTCTGACTGTCACAACAAATCGTAATCTATCTTGCATCAACACCAATATATGAACACAATCTCTTAATCCAAATGGCTTCCTTACAAGCATGAGTTTCTGCCATATACTCAGCTTCTGTCATGGACAAAGCAACCACAAGTTGTTGCTTACTCATCCAACTAATTACACCACCGAACATAGTAAACACATAAGCACTGGTGGATCTCTTGCTATCAATGTCACCCACCCAATCAGAATCTACAAATCCACAAATACAAACTAAATGCGGAGGTCCTATAAGATTACCATGCTAGCATATGGAATACTCGAAAGTACCCCTCAAATATCTGAACACTCGCTTAACTGCATCCCAATGTACCCGTCCATGATTAGCCATAAATCAACTAAGGACTCCCACTGCTTGGGCAATGTCTGGTCTTGTGCAGACCATAGCATACATCAAACTACCAAAAACACTAGCATAAGGTACTCTGCTCATGTCCTCCACCTCACTAGGAGATTTTAGACAATCATTAACAGACAACTTTGTCCCCAAAGAAACAGGAACACACAATGGTCTACAATCTGCCATGCTAAACCTATCCAACACAGTCTTCACATACTTACTCTGGCTTAACCAAAGTTTTCTCTTAGCTCCATCTCTTTTGATTTAAATTCCCAGAATGTACCTGACTACCCCTAGCTTTTTCATCTCAAACTATGCTGACAACTAAGACTTCAAATCAGAAATCATATTCTTACCATTCCCAATTAACAACATATCATCAACATACAATGCAATAATGAGAATATGATCATTGTCAAATTTGTAATACACACAATGATTTGATTTTGATCTCAAAAATCCAACCAACAACACAAAGGCATCAAATTTCATATACCACATCCTAGGAGACTGCTTCAAACCATACAAAGACTTCTTCAACTTGCAAACCAAATTTTCTTTACCTTTTTCTATGTAATGCTCTGGTTGTGACATGTAAATATCTTCCTCCAAATCACCATGAAGGAAAGTTGTCTTCACATCCATCTACTCCACCTCTAAGTCA
Source organism: Cunninghamia lanceolata (assembly GCA_027924645.1). NCBI lineage: Eukaryota > Viridiplantae > Streptophyta > Pinopsida > Cupressales > Cupressaceae > Cunninghamia > Cunninghamia lanceolata. The sequence goes on along the minus strand of BSBN01000379.1, from coordinate 2,291,987 downwards.
TAAGTAGCTGCATGAGATAACAAGAACTAAATGGATGTCAGCTTTGCAACAGGAGAGAAAATTTCACCATAACCAATTCCCTCCACTTGTGAATATCCCTTCGCAACTAGTCTGGCCTTGTACTTTTCAACACTGCCATCTGCACCGAATTTCTTTTTGAACACCCATTTACATCCAATAGGTTTCTGTCCTTCAGGCAAAGGCACCAAGTCCCATGTTTTATTCTTCTCCAAAGAAGCCATCTCATCTCCCATGGCCTCCTTCCAGGAACCTACATCTTTCATGCCCATAGCCTCTGTCATAGTTCTAGGCTCATCAGTGTTAGTAAGAAAGGCAAAAGCACAACTAGAATCAAGCAATAAATAACCAAACCTATCAGGTTGCTTTTTTGTTCGTGTAGACCTCCTCAATGGCTGAGGTTGAGGTTCTGCTTCTTCTTCTGAGATTTTAAAGCTGCTAGAGCTCTCCTCATCATCAGGGCTCACAGGGTCTGTCGGTCCAGTCTTCTCAGGGGTAGAAGGAAACTGAACCACATCCTCTTTCTTTTCTGTCTGTTCTAGCTGTAGAACAATGGAAGAAGGTGTTAGCTCTATAAAAATAACACTTCTTCTATACAACACTTTTTCAGCCATAGGATCCCAAAGCTTCTATCCTTTCACACCGACACCATAGCAAATGAAAATACACTTAACAACCTTATTCTCCAATTTAGACTGTTTCTCCCTAGGCACATGTGCATATGGCTCACAACCAAAAATACGAAGATGTCTAACTGAAGGCTTCTTACCAGACCACACCTCCATAGGTGTCTTACCAACAAGAGTCAATGTAGGAGACTTGTTTACTAGGTAGCAAGCAGTGGCTATAGCTTCAGTCCAAAACTTTTGTTCAAGGTTTTCTCCACTAAGCATACTCCTAGCCTTCTCCATCAGTGTCCTATTCATCCTCTCTACAACTCCATTTTGCTGCGAGGTGTATGGAGTTGTCTTATATCTTTCAATCCCTTGCTCTTTACAAAACTTATCAAACTCTGCCGAACAAAACTCACCATCGTTGTCAGTCCTCAAACACTTAATCTTTTTACTAGTCTAATTCTCAACAAAAGCTTTAAACTCTTTGAACCAACTAAAGACTTCAGTCTTGCTTCTGAGAAAATAAATTCATGTCCTTCTACTATAATCATCTATGAAAGATACAAAGTATACAGATTTGGAAATCGAAGGAACACTAACAGGACCAAACACATTAGAATGAATAAGATCCCATACACCAGAAGACTTGTGAGAACTAGAGTAAAACTAAACACAGTTTTTCTTTCCATATATACAATGTTTGCAAAAGTTGAACTCAAGATTACAATCATTTAACCCCTCAATGAGGTTTTTATTTTTCAGGGTTCTAAGACCCTTCTCATCGATGTGGCCAAATATCACATGTCATAACATTGTATTTTCAGCAGGAAGCTTAACTTCTAAAGCATGAGCACCCTTAGGTACCCAAGATGCACTACCATCAGGATTTGTTACAATAGATTTCTTCACTTCTAGTTCAGATGGTGGGGATGAAGTGACTACAGCTCTTTTCTTCGAGTCAGAAGAACTATTGCACTGTGAAGTGCATGCCTCCAGCTGAAATAGAGTACCTCTCTGAGTACCCTTCGTAAGCACCATAGATCCTCTAGTCATCTTGCATCCATCCTTCGAAAAGACAACCTGCACACCTGCATCATTCAACATACTTATAGAAAGTAGGTTCCGTGCCAAGCCTGGGATGTGCATAACCCCAGTGATCCCCTTCACTCGTCTATCAGGAAATTAGATTGAGACTCTTCCATGACCAACAATCTTCATATGAGAATCGTCATCCAGGTACACTCTTCCACCATCAAACTCCTCATACTTCATGAACCAGCTTTGATGCGAGGTCATGTGGAAAGATGCACCAGAATCAATCAACCACACATCATCAGATGCATGGGTGGCCAGGGCTGCGATGAAGGCATCACCATCATCTTATGACTTGTCAGAATCTGAGTCTGGGACATTCTTCTTCTTATCTTTCTTTTCCTCTTTGCATTCCTTTCGAAAATGCCCAATTTTTCCACAATTCCAATAGAGAGCCTTGGACTTTCTAGGAGATTTGGATCTCCCATGGGATTTAGATCTACCCTTCTCATCTTTCTTGTACTTCTTTTTCCCTTTCTCCTTGGGTCTTCCACGAACTGCAAGAGCTTCTTTGGCTACTTTAGAATACTTTCTCTACATCTCTTTAGATAACAGCGAAGATACCACTTCATCCATTTTGAAAGTGGATGTGGTGCTCCCAATAGCCATAATAAGATGATCCCATGAGTTTAGCAAAGAACAAAGTAAGGTCATACAACGATCCTCCTCCATCTTCACACCAACAGATGTCAACTATGCAACTAACATGTTGAAAGCATTCAGGTGATCTGCAATGGATCCTCCATCCTCCATCCTCAGAGAATACAACTTCTTTCTCAGAAAAAGCTTGTTCACCAGGGATTTGGCCTAATAAACATCTCCCAGCTTCTTCCAAAGGTCTTTTGTGGTCTTCTCCTCATGGACATTTAACAAGACAAAATCAACTAGATTGAGTCTTATGAGACCCTTAGCCTTTTGATCTTTGAGATCCCAATCAGCTTGTGCCATTGCGGTTGGTTTTACACCGGATACGGTTTCCCATAGGTCTCGATCAACAAGCATGTCTTCCATCTTAAGTGTCCATAACTCAAAATTTGTGATTGAATTTCTCCACCTCTAATCTTCCAGATGTGCCTGCCATCTCCTTCCTGCAACAAGATTATAGAATACTCTGTACAAAACTCCCACTCAACCTAATATTAGCTCAAAAAACCCCTACCCAACAACTAGGACCAAAGGTGATCAAGCTCTGATACCAGCTGAAAGGAATCTAGGTGTGCGGAAACCGCTTCCTACACTAATCTAATGAGGAGAGATGAGTGCAAATTCTTTTCAACCTTTACAATTATAGAGTTATTAATCCAATAACATAGATATTGTAGGAATACACAACACAAGAATGTAAGACAAAAGAAGAGAGAGACAAGATATATGTGGGGAAAACCCTTACGAGTGAAAAACCCCACTCCAAAACACAGCTCAAATGTATTATCTAAACAATGAGGTTTACAATATAGTTACAGATCCAATGCTCTTGCAGGAGTCTTTGACACTTATATCTGGAGATAATTTGGCAGCATAATAGTACCTGTCAATCACATACATACATCTCCTCTCAAAGCACCTACTTAAATAGAAGTTTACAAAGCAAAAATGAGCTTTCCTTGAGATGGGTGTCCAACATGGCCTCATGGCCCAAAACCCATGCCCAAGGCCACTTGTCCAATATTGCAGCAGGGTCATGACACTTGTCATAACACCCCATCCCAAAATGGTCGCCTATTCCCAAGTTGGGCAATGACAGATGCTCTTACGACTCTTATGATCATCATAGAATCTGTCATACTGACATATCTTACAACTGTAAGAGAATCTATCATACATAGGCTAAAAATAACATATTCTCTTACAACATGTCATAACCCTCCTTGGGGCACCAAAAGATGCCTTCATAGTTTCTGTCATAATTGTTTTGGTCAAGATTCACTTACACACTAATCAAGATGTTGACACATGGAAGAAAACCTCTGCTAGACAAAGGGGACGCCTTATCTCCACATGGAGTGAGTTGACCATCCTAGTCATCTTACAAGTGGAGTGACAACTCACTGTGCCACTTCACACTAAATGACAAAATAGGATGTGCAACAAAAATACAACATAGGCTAAATAAATAAATACATTACAAATAATAAATGCAAGGAATTACTAAGGTTGAGACACCTTAATTCCCAACAAAATCTTTCCAATAAGATCCAAGCCCCACACAGAAAATGGCCAAGGTGAAACCTAAACATGAAGATCCTGGGCAGGAGCTCAAATGAGATTACTGTGTTGTTGGCATTGCGGGCACTTTCTGACAAAGGTGAAGGAATCTCATTCCATGTCTTGCCAATAGTAACCCATACAAAGCAGTTTTTGAACAAGATATTTTCTACCGATGTGTCCTCTGCAAGCACCTGAATGTGCCTCCTCTAGGGCAATCGGGATCTCAAAGTTATTAAGGCAATGAAGGAGGGGACCTTTGTAACTTTGTCTATATAGAATGTTTGATAAGATGATGTAACACATGGCAAGTTTGTGTATGTGAACTTGAGTGCCTCTAGATGTTGAATCAGGAAAGGTACCATCATGCAAATATTAGAATATATGGGAGTACCATTCTCGTGATTCTACATTATCACAAAAGGCAATCTCAAGCATTATTGAAGGTATCGTGACATTATGGATAATAAATTTATAATGCCCTTCAGAACCACTGAAGGATAGGAGGGAAGTAGCACTTGCCATCGCATTCACATGTTGGTTGTCCTTTCATGGAATTGTGTCGATTGTGTAGGATGAGAAATTCTTTAATAAAGATAAGGTCAAGTTTCGATACCTAGATAACTTATCTTGTTTTGCCTGATAAGATCCAGTGACTTGTCTTATGATCAATTGAGAATCACCAAATATTGAGATGTGTTTGATGTAAAGAGACAAAGCAGTACGCAAGCCAACAATAAGGGATTCGTACTCTGCAATGTTGTTGGTACATAGAAAATTAGACTGTAAGATAGAGGAATCGACTTCCCTGAAGGAGGTACTAGTATGATACCAGCACTAGAACTAGTTCTACATCTAGAACCATCAAAGAATAATTTCCACTTACCATCAACTTCCAAGAGGAGGATTTGATCATTGGGAAAAGATTCTTGATTCGGGAAAGTGAATGGTGAAGGAGATTCCGTTAAGTGGTCAGTCAACACTTGTCCTTTAATTACCTTTTGGGAGACAAATTTGAGGTCAAACTCTGTTAACAACATAATCCACTTTGCTAAGCATCCTAAAAGATCTATTTTGGCAAATAGATGCTTTAATGGGTCAAATTTTACAATTACGTTAATTTCAACATTCAAGAGATAATGTCTTAGTTTTTGTGTTGCAAAAATGAGAGCTAGGCATTGCCTTTCTATCGCAGTGTATCACGTTTCATAATCGAGCAAAGTCTAACTAATGTAATACACATCATGTTCTTTGTGCTAACAAAGCTATGAGAGCATTAAGAGATGCCGATGAGTAAGGAATGAACGGTCATCTAGAGACGATTGGTTGCAAAATAGGTGGATTGGCAAGGTATCTTTTGAGATCATCAAAAGCTTTTTGACAATCACTATTCCATTTAAAGGTAGATTCTTTCTTAAGCAATTGTGTGAAAGGAAGAGTCTGATCCGTGAGTTGTGAAACAAATCAATGAATAGCCTGAATCTTTCCTTGTAAACTATGAAGTTGAGAAACACTCTTAGGAGATGGCATGTTAACAATAGCATCAATATTTTTCGTGTCTACTTCAATACCACAATGCGAAACAATGAATCCTAATAGCTTACCACTATCAACACCAAATACACATTTACAAGGATTCAAGCACATGTTGTATTTTTGTATGCATTCAAAGATTTGACAGAGAATTTTGACGTGATCCTGGCACAAAATGCATTTGGCCAGAATATCATTGACATAATCCTCTAAGATGTTATGCATGAAATCATGAAAGATAAGTGTCATAACACGTTGATAAGTTGCACCAGGATTCTTTAATTCGAACGACATGACAACCCAACAAAATGTTCCCCAAGTAGTTATAAAAGTTTTTTTGAATTGATCTTGAGGATTGATGAATATTTGATTGTAACTAGAGAAACCATCCATAAAGGAGAGTAGCACATGGCCAGCAGTAGAATTGACTAAGGAAAATCATCCTTCAAAGATGCTTTATTCAAATCTCAAAAATCATTATGCATTCGAATATGGTTATCAGATTTAGCAACAACTACAATATTTGAGATCCAAGGCGAGTAGTCAATAGGGCATATAAAGCCTTCTTGTAAAAGCTTCTCTATCTTATCTTTAACCAACAATGCAACCTTAGGACTCATCTTATGTATGTTTTGTTTAACTGGTTTAGCATTAGGATCAATGAAAATATTATGTGTTACCACTTGAGGATCAATGCCGGACATATCAGAGTATGTCCAAGCAAATAGATCAGGATATTCATGTAGAAGGGATGTGATTTCTTGTTTTTTTTCCATGTCTTAAAAATTCCCAATAGGGATGACTTTTTCGGGGTCATCCTTATCCATCAAGACATCAACAATTTTCCCATTAATGAGAGTACTACAGTCTTGAATGTCAGGGGGATGAAGGGATTCTATAAGTGACTCATGAGATGTCAAGGTATCATCAGATAAACAAGTGTCATTCCCAAAGTATGCTTCCACATTTAAACAAGAGGAAAGGCCATGATCATGATGATAATGAGGCAAGTGATCATAAGTGCCTAAGAATTCAACCAAAGCTTCATCTGTCAAAAAAGTATCCAAGGGGATATCTTGAAGATCAGAATATGTATCAAGTAATTTTGGATATAACCATTTAAGTGAAGATGATGAGATTGTATTAACATTTAGATTAGGATGACAAGCGGCTTTGGTGAGACTTAAAGGATGGTATCCAAGTCCAAATGAAGATTAATGTACATTAGCCTCTAAAGGGACTTTAAAACCCTACTCCTTTGTACCACAACCATTACCATTGTATCCACATCGAGGGAGGATTTGAAACCCTCGACCATAAATAGATGCCATTTCCAAGGAGGAAGGAGGCAACCCATAGGTCTCATATTCAATAGTTTAAGAATAAGTGTTATCATTATTACTTTTTAAAGAAATTTTAGGTGATACAAGAGCAGAGATTGAAGCCACCTTAGGACTTTTCGGCTTTAAAGGTGAGACTTTATACTCTCCCACAAAGGTAGGTGTAAAGTCTAATGAACCCCAATCATCACCAAAGAGTGAAGGTGAATTAGATTCTTCTACTATAACCTCCTCAATATAGGGAGAAGAATTAATATTAGAGAAAGGAGAAAAGGATTTGAAGTGTTGATTAGTTTTAGCTTCAGTTTGTAAACAACTGTCTAGAATCGGGTCAACTTCAATTGTATAGAGCTGATCATTGTGAACAAACTTTATTGATTGATGAAGGGTAGACGGGACTGCCCCATGGCATAAATCCAAGGTCTACCAAGAAGAAGATTATATGAAAGAGAATTAGGCATGGCATGGATAAGGGTAGGCAAAGTCACTTGACCAACCCTAAGAGGTTAGGTGATTGTACCCAATGATTGTCTACCAACATTATCAAAGCCACGAATGTTGAGTTTATCTAGTTTAATAAGAGAGATATAAGCATTGATTTTATGTAACAAGTCTATGCCACAGACATTAAGACCTGATCCACCATCAATCATGGTGCGTCTAACTCTTTTTTATAAATGAAAATAAATATCATAAGAGGCTCATTTTGGTTTCAAACTTCTACGAGAGGTAATTCATGTGGTTGAAATATAATATTTGTTTTAGTCACATGCATACAATCTACCAGAGTTGCTACATCTTTCGGTTGAACAACAGGTGGGACAATCACCTATACATAGAGAGATCTTTGCTGGAGTAGCTCAAAGCTACTGAACAAGATCATAATCTTTACCACTATGACTAGGAAGACAAGGTGCTTGAGGAAGAATAGGTTGAGAAGGCGGAAGAGAAGCAAGAACAAATTGGATTTGTTTATTTTGTTTGTTATTTCAAGTGTTGTATGCGTGAGCAACTTCTTGATGAATAGGTTGCTGCAACACATTTTGATTAAGAAGACTTCTAGTAATTTGTTTTGCATAATTTAAGATGTAACTAGGAGGTCTAGGTGTTTTCAGAGAACCTCCTATTATAATAGGTGATTTAGGAGCATCTTGTCGAAGATGCAGAACAATTTTAGGCTTCTTAGGTTCCTTTGGAGAATTAGAAACATAAATTATTTTGATGATTCTTTAAAATAGTGATTGTTTAGGAGTCGTAGTGGAGGATTCCATAGAGATAAAGCCATCCAAGGCTTCATCTAACATATCAAAATCATCACTACTAAATGAATCATCCAATGCATTAAAATCTTGAATAAAGTAGTCCAACATAATTGAATCTCCTTGTTTTCAAACTTTATAGTAATGAAATCAAAGAACAAGGGATAAAAAGAAGTATCTTTATTCTCAATATGAAATATATCAATTATGAACAATAATGCTTTAATTATGTTATCCAATAGATAGCTACAACATGCTTAACTTTTATCAATTTCCAAGCTAGAGTTGTCATAAAATGAAACGCTAATGAATGTGTAAGAATACAAGCACCTCAACAAGCTAATCTTTATAATAGAAGATAAACCTTTTCAGCAATAAAGAAGGAAGAAAAGGTGTAGGAGATGTTAGGTTCACCAAAATGTTACGTAGAAAAGAGAGATCTAGCCTTAGGAGTCAAACTAGGTCAAACCCTCTTCTACAAAACATTGAGACACAAACCAAGCTTAGCTTCTACCCTTGAGGGAGAGCTTAAGCTATAGGGGTTCTGCCTCTTTGTTGTATAGATGAGTGTTAGACCAAATCTAACCAATCTAACTAGGGCATAAGATCCAAAGCCTTAAATTAAGCCAAATCAAGCTACAAACAACTATCAGAAATGAAACTAGAGCAAAAATTGGAACAATAGAGGTAAGAAAACTGTTCAGAACTTGGACCTGGTGACAGAAAGTCATAGGACTAGGGCGCTCGAGAGCCCTAGACCTGTTTTAGGGTTTCCAAAAATTGCTACTTTTTTCAGGTCTATACATGTAAGTTCTTCAATCGTTCGACTTGGCACCTTCCGAAACCTATTCGTTAGATCTCCACACAAGAAAGAAGAGGAAAAATGTTGTGTCTATATAGGAGCTTGCCTTAGTCAAGCCCCTATTTTGGTATTCCTACCTCACAGATAGCCAAGAATAAATCCATATGTTGTGTGTGCTCAAAAAACCTGTGTGAGTAGTAACATGCAATATCTAACCAAATAATATCAAACCCTAGCCCTTTATGACTCAAGAAAATAGAAAGGGATGATGTAAATGATGATCCACTTAAGGGAACTAACAATTTCACATCAAGGACCAAGATTCATGGAAGGTCTGCAGAATAAGAAGGCGATGCAACCATACCCTAGGACGGTACTCAGCCAAACTCAAGTTGGTGCTTCCAACCCTTCTCCCAATCATGCAAAGTGTTCCAACCTAGGAGCTCATGAGATAGACTAAAGATCTCATGTCTTAGCCTTCATACAAATCTTTTTATGAGCAAAGTAGATCTCCACTTGATCAAAACCTACAATAAACAATAACATAGAGAGCAACATCAATAGAGAGCTTGTTCACATCAAGAGCACTTCCAAAAATCTCCTTTCAAAATGATTCAATTCACTTACCTTTATACAAGGCTTATAGAAAGAGAGTAATTCAAATCAAAATTTTGATATAATGCGCTCAAAATCAAATTTGGATTTAGGGACGGCCTAAGCAACATTGAGGCTAACTTGTAACTTACAATTATCCCCCGAAGCATGGAAGGGACTAGGGTGCTCAGGCACCTAGGGCCCGGGGTCATTTTAAGGCCCAAGTTCGCTCTAAATGCGAGGCTAACTCCAAATCTTCATTTATCTCTCGAGGTCATGATGGAATTTTAATTGGGATTACGACTTATTCTATAAATGGGGTTAAAATATGGTTTTAAGGGTGGATCTAAAAATGGACTAGGCTTGAGACCACTAAAAGGAAGGAGCTAAACATAGTGAAATTGTGCCTACACACAAGTGTACACAATTTATGACTTAACAAGTAGCACTTTCTTCCTCCTCTAAATTAGCATGCTCAAGTTCCACATTTGGTTCTTCTGTAGCTACTCCTCCCTCATCTTCAATCTCATTCTCAATAGTCATTAGTGTTTTCTCATTATTAGCACACTTGTGACCTCTATACCATTTTCCATCATAATTCCAACATAGACCTTTTTCTTTTTTCTCCATCTCTTATTGAAGAGCGAGTTTAGTAATTTGCCTTGGATTAAAGAAGTTCACCCCATTTTTATTGACAAGAGTAGTCACATTCTTATCTTTCCATCCTATGGATTGACCTTGTGTGGATCTTCTTGTGGCAGAGTTTTGTTGCTCAATATACAATGCTTGTTGCATAGGTTTCCTAACTGTACAAGGTTCCTACAAATGAACATAATACTTAATTTGGTCATTAAGTCTATTGATGTAGAGTTGTAGCCTCTGATAAGGTGTCACATCTTGAGATTGGGTTGTTAATCTCATATGCTCGGCATTATATTCAGATATAGACCCTATTTGTTTTAAGTTTGTTAGTTGGTTGAAATAGCTTCCCTTCCATGGTTGCTCATAGTTGGGCTACTAAGTCATTAGTAAACTCTTTCCAACTAAGCATTTTCCCTTGCTTATCACTCATCATCCACTAGTACCATTGATAATGTTTAGATTCTAAATGTAGTGAGGCTATGTGAACCATTGCATTGTCTGGTATATTATGAAGCTTAAAATATTGTTCCATGAGACTTATCCATGAAGTTACATTAGTGCCATAAAACTTATTGATGTCTATTTTGGGTACAATTTTGGACCTTGAAAAAGCTACCCAATCCCTAGATTTTGTCTATTAGGGTTGTACTCACCCAAGTTGTTTTGTTAGGGCTTAAATTCAAACACAGTTATTGTTTAAACCTATCTAAACCCTCATTTAAAGATGTTAGAAATGGGGCAAACAAATTAGCCTTAATAAAATGTACCACTGTTTCACATTCTAGTGGAAGTTTCCCCTCAACTTTAGGTGGTGGACAATAAAGAGGGTAATTCCTAAATATGTCATGGCTTCTAATATTTTTTGAACTCTAGGTTTTTTATTAGGTAAGGGAGGAAAGTATATAGTGTGATTTGTAGCCATAAAATTTTAAAACATGAGCTATAACTAAATTTGACTTTTATCTTTTGACCAAACTTTGACGACTAAATTATGGAATTAATTTTTCCTCTAATAAGAAATTATAAAAACTAACCTTTTTCATGATCTTTCTAAAAAATTAAAATTATGAAAAATGCGGCCTGTAGAGCAATTTAATAAAAAATAAAATGGTAATAAATTGTGCAAAAATGATCGTAGAAAGCTAATTTTTACCTAAGCTTCCTTGATTATATACCTCAAAACCTTAGAAGAATTAGGTCTAAATTCATAATGGTTTGTAATTTGTGGCAAAAACAAAATAATTCTTGGCCCAAATTGTAGCTTTGATACCACTTGTTAAGAAATTTCTTGGAAATAAATGTAAAAATAAATAAAATAATAGATCACTTTGAGGGGTGACCTCCAATAATAAAAAAATAATAATATGAATTCAATAAATTAAAATTATGATGGTTTGGGAGAGCCTTTCTTTTCCTTATTTATAGACATAACTATGTAGGGACACACCCCTTCATCCAATTAAGTTGACCTAAGGAAATAACTAAAACTAATAAATAAAAATATTAGAGGGTTAAGCATGCCACAAGTGCTTAACCTTATTACATTTAGGAAGATAGAATATTAGGGGCATACCAGCAAGGGAGATGATCATTAGGTAGAATGAAGGGACTTTAAATTATGGGGACACTAGCAAGTGTTCTTGTATAAGAGGACATGAGCATGCTTGCTAATGTCTCAAGGGACACAAGCACCTTTTGGGAACATTCCTTAAATAGACATGTATGGGTGGAAATTGACCATTGGAAGACATACTAGAGTTGGCAAGGGAGATGATCGTTAGGCAAGAAAAATGGACTTTGAATTGTGGGGATATGAGAATGCACTCTTGTCCAAGAGGACACAAGCATGTGTGCTAGTGTCTTGGGGGTCAAAATTGTAGGATGCTTATGTTTCAAGTGATTAGGAATCAAGAATCATTGGCAAAACAAGGTTTTTACAATAGAGGAAGTTTGTTTATATTGAGATAAAGTATTTTTAGGATGGTTTGAGCTTTAAGAGGGTCAAGAATAGTCCAAAAAATATGTTTATTGTCGGTGATCACTAAAATAGGTATAAAACAAGATGGAAAAGTACAAAGTATGTACTTTTTTGTCTCCCTACTAAAAATGAATGATACCTTGACAAACCACATTCTTTTTCCACACGATGCATCAAACTACTATAGTCTTATAAAATTGAGCGTAGTATTTGCAAGTAATGTTTCCACATTAACAATCTCTCTTGTCCATTGGGATCAATCATTGTGTCCCCCTTCTAAAACCCTTGTCCCCATCCCCATAGCCATTTCTAGGACTTTGGGATGACAAGGGATGTCCCTTGGCCATCCCTAGTTTGCAAGAATTTTTGGGAACATTCTCAGATGCCATTCAAAAAATTTGAATTTTACCAAGACATTTGGCTATCCTCAAGGTTATAGGGGACATCTGAGATGTCCCTTGATTGTCTTGAGGATGCCCATGAACCCACAACAAAAAAATCCCAATGTAAAAAATCACTTCATTTTAAAAATATATAATTAAAAGGGGTGTGGGAATTTGGTTTTAACTTTCATAACTACACCATGTTCAAGGAAGAAATCCACTTTTTTCAAGTAATATGGTTCATCTGTGGTGTTATGGAATCTAGTTTTAGCATTTACAAATTTATTCCCTAGGGATGGTGTCATTTAGCACCAATTAACTCTTAATATATCTATTTCAATTATATTTGTTACATCCTCTCGATGTTACAGTTGTAGATTATTGAAATCATTTAAAAAATTACATTTAATATGATAGAGAAACATATCTATCATATTGCATGTAGATTTTAAAAGTTACATTTGTTATATCTATCATATCACCTATAGATTTTAATTTTTTATTGTTTCTATACTGTTATTAGTCATATTAATTATATTTTAAATCTTTGATTTAATTTTAATATTGAATTTAATATATTATATAAATATCTAAACTTAAAATTTGATGTCATCTATAATTAAACTTATAAAAATTATGTTTTTATAAGTTTAATTATAGATGACATCAAAATTTAAGTTATATATATATACCGTACCTAAAAAATGGCCTCCCAATACATCTTGCCATCTCCTAAAATCCTCACTCCCAAAATACTATGGAACATATATTATCTCTACAAATTACTCCTAATTTTAATGTTTTAAATTTGAATGACACTTTTAGCAAAGATTTTTGGCAAGGTTTTCCACATTTAAACCAATGCCACTACTCATTGGTAGCTTACAAGTGATTTGAGCAACCAAAGACTTATATTAATCATAAATATAATCATTTTTTATCATGCAAATTGAAAATAAAAGAGAACATAATTCTTAATTTCATAATGCATAATAACTTATACATCTAACTGATCAAAATTTCATTGAAAACTCCTAACTTTATTTATACTACATATTACATATAAATTTTAAAATCTTTAACATCAACTTTAAACTAAATGAAAGTTTTATTAATAAAAAGATAATAAAATATACAAATGTAGTTTAACATGTTACATAAGAACCAATAAAATTGTCATGGCAAGATGAAAAACTCACTAATCAATAAATTAGAGTGATCACTTACAATGCTTGTAATACAAAAAAACAAGCAAACAAAACACTTTGTAAAAAGAAAATGAAAAACCTGAAAATGACATACAAGGAAGAGCACATCAACAAGGCATAGTACTCTACTCAACATTCGAAGTAATAACTAAAAATTCAACACTGCCAACATCCATTTTCATAACATAATCATCTCTACTTGATCTAAACACTCATTCCCAAACGGCCCACTCCCTTAATTACGAATGGATCAATCTTATGGTTGTCCTTGAAAAGTAGAGACAAGAAGAGTATCACCTCCATATATAGACTAAGAAAGTTTGCCATGGTGAATTGAGACAAGCCACTATTAGTACTTTGAAAATAACAAATACAATAAAAATCTTAAAAATCCTTAGTGCCGTCCTATAGGTCTAGGAACAAGACAAAAACACAAAAATCTATGGTATGTGAATCTCGTGACTTATTGAGTAGGACCTTTTGTCACAATTATTTGTTTCCCATACAACCCACAAGGAAATTGTGTATGTAGGTGGTATTCCACAAAGATAAGATACATTGGATCCTCTCCTACGAGTACCTACCTACTCAAAATGGGCCATAAAAGATCATAAAAGATTGGAATTTTTTTTTTATAATTTTTCAAAACACTTTTGCCTTTAAATCGTAGGTGTGGGAGGCCGTAGAAGAGTATTTATATAATGTTTCATTTATTATTATAGATGGATTTATGGATTTAAATTTGGTTCAAATTGCTTAGGGGTAAGATTGGACGGTTAAGTCGTTAAAAGATATGGATAATAGTTCCAAGGTGTAGACGGAAGATTGAGATGTTGAAAGATGTGAATAATGGTTAGAGGTTTGAAACCCAATTTACTTACTATATACGTTAGGGGTAGTGTGTATAACCCAGAGGTTATAGGGGGCTCACTTTGAGGGTCGTTGGATTACCAATTCCTCTGTGGTTAAATAAATAGATATGGATAATGGTTGTAGGTTCGAATCCCCGACTTCAACTGTTGCATAACTAAGGGCAGCTTATGTGGTTGGAGGTTATAGGAGTCCTGTTATTAAGACCTCACAAATGGAGTCATAGCTAGTGTTAATTTCTTTGTATAAAAAAATGGTTTGAATTGAGTTTATAGTAGAACATTTTACTTTTTGTCATTTTAATATTTTTTTGGTTTTAAAGTTTAATATTTTTTTGTTGTTGTCTTTAATGTTTTACCTACTGCTACAGTGGGATTTGAGTTCAGTTTGATTTGAACTTCCAATAGAACATTTTACTTTTACTATTTTAATAAGTCTTGAATAGTTATGTTAAACCCCACAAATTTATTAAGGTTGAACTTCCAGCAAAACATTTGGTATTTTATCATTTTAATAAGTCTTAAATTGTTATGTTAAACCTTGCAAATATTAGATATAAGTTTGATGAGCCCAGTAAATTTAAAAATAATTGTTTATTTAATTACTTTAAATTTATAATTACAAATAATTTTATTGATTATAATTATTATTTTTCATAAAATTGTATTATAGTTATTAAGATGAGTAATTTCATGTTTTAGAGTTTAAGATAAAGTTTCTCTACCACTTTATTTTGATTAATATTTTCAATTTGTAAAATCTTCCATTATCAAGATGGATTAAAATTACCAAGATGGATTAAAATGATAAGAAGTAGACTAAAACTCCTTATGTAGATAATTCTACCAATGGAAATTATTCATTACACACACACACACATATCAAATAACTATCACAACTAATTAAATATATTCATTGTTCAATTCTTAAGGTGATACAAGATTTTCAAATTTATTTATAATAAGCCTTTAAATAACACTTAAGAGTAGACTAAACTTTAATTTAACTTTGCTCATATTTGTTGATCTTTCTTGCTTACCTTAATCACCTTTAAAATGATGATTTTCAGCCACAATGATCTTGGTGTCCTCAACTTTGTTGTTGTGCTTTTAATGTATATCCTTATAATACTCTCTAATCTTTACTTTGACTAATATCCTCATATCCTTAATATATGGAACACTGTAAGAACATTGATCCCATTTTTTTACCCTGACTCTAATTTGTCATTAATTAATCTCAGCATCTCCCTTGGTTTACTTTGTGATAAGAAATAAATTTGATGTTATATGGCTTTATGATCTTATAGTCAATTATTTGAAATGAATATCTTCTTGATGATGCATTAGCATACCATACTTTCCAATTCTAACATTACATAAAGAAACCATGAACACATTCTAAATATACAACCTTACAAGGCTAAAATGGTAGTTGAAGATTTAGTATACAAATTTAAACTACAAGAACATCATGAATAAGTAAAGAATGAACTCAAATGATATTAATGTAAAGCTATGTACTTTTATGATGTCACTAAGAGAAGAATGTAATGTGCATCTATCCTCCAATAGGCCCAAGGTAGGTTGGAGATGCCAAGTTTTTGGCATAGTTATTTGTGTGCACAATAGGTAAAATCTTAAATATCTAAAAAGATAATGTATCATACATTATTGAAAATCTTGCAAAAATAAATATAAAAATGAAATGCCAAGCCATGAGCACATTATATAATATTCAAGTCTTATAAGGCCAAAATTATAGATGAAATTTTTGTATACAAATTTAAACTAGAAAATTAATTTTATAAACAATTAAGCATTGACTAAAATAACATTGATTCAAAACCATATGGTTTTATAAACCAAATGAGTTATTGACAACCTTAGTCATGCATCTATCCTCACATCTAGGCCCATAATAAGTTTGAATATATATATAGACAACCAAGTTGATGGCATTGTCACTTGTTTGTACAATAGGCATGAAATAATTAAATTTCAAGGTTTACAAACTAGATCTCAAACTATCAAAATCCTTTTTATGTCTAAGTGAATATGTTGTTTACACAAGTAAAATGTTAAGTCATCCAAACTTGATGAACAATAGCTATATTGAATGTACAACTAAATCTTGAATAAATCCACTTGAAATAGTGTGAAATGGATATCTTTATCCCATTTGAGAGTCATAATATTACAATAGGGTTCCCTCTAAATCCACCATCAAGAGGGTGGTGGGAAGACAAATGTGACAAGTAGTAGAGAGAAGGAGATTGGTTCAAATCTCACTTTCATAATATATCAAAGAATGTGGCAAGTAGTAAAGAGGAGATTGGTAACAATGTGAAGGTGATGATGCATTACAAGGGTACAAGGAATTGAAGAAAGAGTATAAGTGGTATGTTATTACTCTTTGGGATTGTTATTTATAATTAAAATTTATATTAAAATGAATATATGAAGTATCATTTGATTAAGACATCAGTTTTAGGCATTGGGACCAAAAGTTATAATCTATCACATTCCATAACATCCTACTATAGTAAATGTATACATAAATGAGATTTTCCTTTAAGAGAAGCTATTAAAAAAGGTGATGACCAAATAAAAAACAAGATTAAATTTATGATCAACAAGATACAATAGTAACATAAACCAACAAACATTTACAATGATGAGTACAAACAAAAACTCTACACCAAGTTAGAAAAAATGTTTTAAGTGTGATTCAAGTTAGACAAAAGCCATGGGTGTGATTCATTTGGTATTCAAGACATGCCAAGACTAGTCACTCAAACCAATCAAAGTTCTCATCCATGGAACCCAAAAGTGTACCACCTTTGAAGGCCAACTTGGCTATTTTTTATGTTGAGGTAAAGTAATTTATGCATTTCTATAATGATTCTTCTATGCAGTTGAAAAAAAATAATCCAATGTTTTTTTCAATAATATGTTTAACAATAACACATTGGCCTTTATGATGAGTAGAATCACAAACCTTGCATCCAATAAGATAAATTGTAGGGTTGTGATTAGCTTAGCAAAATGTTAAGGGTGATTCATCCATGACATATAGGAGCACCAAGTGTTAATCCATCATGATTAAGTTTGTTTTCGAGGGATTAAATTTTCACATATATAATCATGGTGATTCAAACCTAAATCATTTTCCATACAACATTTTCGTTTAAACCAATTAGGACACATAGATTGGACAATAATGGTTATTCATTTGATAGTGCCTTTCAAATGCTAAGGTAGTCCATGGTTAAAAATGGAAATGTTAAAGACTACATATATAAAATTACCATCCTTTGGATTTTTTACAACTTGCTTATAATTTCCCTTTTGATTTAATATAATTTTAAAAAATAATTATATTTTATGATAAAAATGTGTAAGGAGTGCACTCACACCTCATATTTTAAAAGTAAAGATGTGAGTGATCCATAAATGGGGTGGATATTACACTCCAAGTTCCTTAACAATGGATTTTAGATGCTATCTCTTCTCTACATAGTTTTAAGAACATTGTTAAGTGTAATTTAACCACTAACAACAATCTAATATCAATTGCAATATGTGAACATCAAAATAAATATAAGAGAGATAAACACATAGAGAACCCATGACAATGATTGTACACACAAAAGTTACCTTAGATAAATTCTAAGAGGGTGAAAACTCAAACAAGAGTGAGTATCAACTCCTCATTCCACTATATAGCAATTATTTTTACATTGTTGTAAATGGCAACATGCTAAAACCAAGATTACAACATGTCTTCAAGCTTGTAGAACCTTCAACAAAGTCATCTATCTCCAAACCCCTATCTCACATCAACAAAACCCTACTTGAGTGAGTAAAAACATGAAGATACCAAGAGAGCCAACCCTTGAACAATGTCAATAATAGTGTATTATTAACCTCCCATAATTATAGTGGCACCAAAGCGCAGTTCCCAATGCTTGGGAGCTAAAGTGAATCGACAAAAACCTTCACATTCCATGCCCTATCTTGACTATGATGAACTTCTCACTTCTTTTAGGGGATGTTTAAACTTTCATTACTTTTTCCAAGGGACATTTATATTTTTGTCATGGTTGTGACAAATTTCTCACAATTGTTGATGACTTTACCATGGTTGGTGACACTTTTGCCACCTATGGAAAGTGGCAAAAATGCAAAAATTAAAAAAAAAACCTTATTCTAATATATGTGTGCACATGTCCTTTGGCTTCCCTAGGATGCTCCAGATTATCTCAAGTCAACAAATAACCTATACACAAGCTTTTTAACTTCTAAAACTAATGAAACTTGATCTCCATTTGAAGGAAAACACTTCTCTTTGATTGATGTCATGTACAACTGATTACTTGATCATGAACTTGACCTACTTTTACAAATCATACCTCCCTAGTAGAGAGGATATTGGCCCCCAAAAGCTCAACAACTCATGGGTATGGTTTTTAGATACCATTTTGTTATACTTGGGAGTTGGCCCTCTAAGCCAATCGGTTAAGTATCATGAAACCCTCCACAAGTTTGTCTTTCTTTCCTCTAGAGAACTACATCTCACTCTATTTCTTATAGGACCCCTAAAGAAAGATCCTCAACTAAAGGAAAAAACACATCTTCCTTCTCATCCAACATAAAGAGCTCAAATATACATAATTTTTCAACACCACGAAATAAATATTCGTCTATGGTGTCAAATCAAGACAAAAAGCATTCTTCCCTATCTACTCTAGAGTGAGAAATGAAATGAATCATAACTCATAGGCTTAAAATTCTTGCTATTTGTTGAAGTCTTTCTGTTCCCAGTTACAACCATGCCTTGTCATCTGTCTTGAACTTGTGTTGAACATGATGTTGGTCATGTTGAATGCACAAGACAAATGAGAGGGGGGGTGAATCAGTTGTAACATAATTCCAAAACCCTCAAACACATTTAGATCCACATCAATTCAATTAACCCTTAAACTATTATGATGATTAAGCATGAAAGCAAATAATTGAAACTGAATCAAATCAACATCAAACACAAGAGAACACCAGATTTACGTGGAAAACCCAAGAAGGGAAAAACCATGGTGAGGATTAGCTCATAGTATAAAGTAATATCAACACTGAAAAATAATAGGCTCACTACCCAAAAGAAAGGCTCACTGCCATAATAGAGAAGAAGATAGAGAAGATTGTTACAAGGAGAAGACTATCTCAATGCAACAGAGAATTCCATTGCAACACCGTCAACACCTTCGTAGTCATACTGAAGAATTGTAGACACCTTCTGCTCACTGCATCTAGTAATCTAACACATGAAAGCTTGTATTGCACCACACACTCTACCACACTATTATTCACATCACATACATCATACACACACACCTTCACGATCCCTTGATACTTATTTATACTGTCTTCAACCTTGAAAGCATTCTCCAAGGTTGGCAAATCATCTTAGCTTTGCAAATTCAAATTAGGTCAAACCTAAAACATTCCCGCGGTGGAAAGGAATGAAGACAGGCCAAAACACACCTTATCTCAGACCTAAATTTATCCAAGAACACCACTCCATGCTTTCACAATCACCGAAACAACTCCGTAATTAGTGTAAACACCCAAGGTTGACCAAACCTGTGTTAACACAATGAACTTTTAAGTACACGCTTCCTCAAGACAATATACAACTTTGTGGACCATATGCCAAGCTTTAACATAATCTAGAGTATTCCACAAACATCTTGAAACATCCTAAAATCTAGCAAATTATTCCACAACAACTTTCACCTGTAGCACAACCTTATCCTATTTATCCAATATACTTAACTATCTTTGTCATGCACTGTATCTCTAGAAATCAACTTCTGGAGCACCACACCATGAACAACTTCAAGAGAAGGACACGACCTTTTAAGTACATTTCTAGAACCACAAGACCTAAAATGACTTTGTGGATAAATGCGGAGCAAAGACATTTCTCCCAAACACCTTTGTAAACATCTGCAAATCACAGTCTTCATACCGGTGAACACACCTCCCTCTACACAACAATCTAGCATGTCAAATCCTAAATGTAGCATCTATAAACAATTCTAAACAACATATTCAAACCGTATGAACATATCTTCAATATATAGGAAATACGGAGCAAAACCAAAACACTACTCTGCAACATAGAACATCTTTACAACACACTGTTTCCTTTATTATTCAAATTTTCTCAAAAGCACTTGGAAGACAAGCACCATAAGCATATTATCACCAACTTCAAAACTTCCTCAACATTAGAGACAACATCCACTCAACACCAACTACTCATACTCTTGCACCACTTCTTACTCATATAGTTGACACTATTGACACCAGTGACAACACAAGCTTATTGACATCAATGACAACACCGACTGCACATACTTGTAATAGGTCATGCCTCTTATTTTACTTGTTTTCACTCATTTTTAGTTTTTCTTGTAATTGAAAATGAATTTGTCAAATGCATTCAATAAACTTTCCATCCATGTAGACATTTAAGTTTACATCATCTTCTTCTCTATGTGATTACCCTACAACAACATATAGAGGGATAGGCAGTAAGTAACATAACCATGTCTCAAATGGTGAAAATTTTGTAGAATTAGTATTATCCCTATTGTATGATTGCTGAATGTAAGAAAGGATCTCATCCCATGTCCTTAGGTACTTTTAATTATAACCTCTAAGAAACTGTACTAAATTCCTATTAACAACCTTAGTTTTCCCATTTATTTTTGGATGGAAAGTGGTGTGACCTTGTCAACTGAGTATCCATATTTTTCCATAAAGCACACAAAAAATTCTCTAGAAACATTGAATCTTTAATTGATATAATGCTTTCAAGAAAACCAAAATGAACCCAAACATGTACAAAAATGCAGATCTTTCTAAAATGATCAACCACTAAAAAAAGATAATCTTCTCCCTCCTTTGACATAGACAACCCTCCTACAAAATCCATATAAATGCTTTCCTATTGATAAAAAGGCATGAGTAATGACTGATAGAACCTTGACTTCTAGTTGATTAGTTTGTTGGCCAAACTACATACTCCTAAAGTTTTGAAAAAGTATTAGTGAATCTAAAATGTCCTGCCACCTTGGAGTTTTAAGCCTCCCTAAAGAACAACAACCTTGTTTCCTTAGGTATGCACAATTTTCCTAGTTTGAAGAGTAAACCATCTTTGAAATGAAAATTAGTTCTAAGAGAAAAATTATGAATTTTACCTTATTTTTCTTGCAAGAACAACTCCCTAAAGTCTTAATCATGATCATAATCCTCCACATACACTTCTTTGGTGAAGGGCTCATGAATAGAAAGTGTACATACCGTTGTCATCCATGGTAGTCTAGATAACAATCTACTAGCTTTTTCATGGCACCCCTCTTGTACTTTGTAACCAAGTGAAACTAATGTAAAAATCCCATTCACTTGGAATGGTATGCTTGCTAAAGTTTGAACTACATGTGTGCAAGCATTGGAGTGGTTGATGGTTTGTATGAATGATACTCTTTCCCCAACAACTAGTGTTTCTATTTCTTCATTGCTTGCACCAACCTCATTGTCGTAAATTAAATACCTAAAGAATGAACCATGGAACAAAACAAAATGATAACACACGGGCTTACCTCTGTGCATAAGACAAAACCCCCTAGCATAATGGCTTGCATCTATCTCCATCTTGAATGGTTGTTGTAAATTAGGCAACACTAGCATATGTGCATGACTTATTTTATGTTTTGACTCCTCAAATTCTTTTTATTGCACATTTCCTTATTTATATGCCTTACTGTGGTCTATTGTGACATATAAAGGTGTTATTATGGATGATAAATAGTTACAATCTTCCTCAAGCATTGAGTTGCTCCATAAATCTCCTCAAATTTTGATGGCAATGTTTGGCTTAGGCCACTTCACTCTAGCCTTCACCTTTGTTGGATCTATCTATACTAATCCATATCCCACTACATGTCCAACATATACTAAACATTGTTGAGAAAATTTGCACTTCTTACAATTTAAGAGTGTTATGTCGTAAAATGTCCCCCTAGGACTTTTTACCACCTAGTTTAGCTCCTAGGTCCCCTTGATTTAATCATGCATGTGTAAAACTTATCCCGTAGAAAATTACCCCGAAACCCATGACAAATGGGGCTTAGGGGCCCATCCTAAACGATAATCATGACAAAAAATAGCCCTCTAGACTTGGGCACCTGTGCCCTAGTCTAGACCTATCTTACCGGGATCTAAATTTAAATATGTCAGTTTATGACCGTTAAAAGGTTTTCCTTTGTCAACCTTTCAATTTGAATTAGGAATTTTAGTGGGAATGCATATATAAACATGTTTAGGACTTCATTTTACTCCTAGTTGATTAAGGTGAACTTATGATCATCAAGCAAAGAGCATTCAAGGCATTCATTGTGTTGCAGAGCATAATTGTGTTGTGTTTGTATGTTTTTGTTGCAAATTTGGCTCCATCAACTCATCTCCTCATGATTTGAAGGCACTTCATCTCCATGAAGGTTTCATCTCTAAGGTGATATCTATTTTGTGTTTCAATCAATCTATCTTATTATTTGATTTTTCCTCTAGCTACCAAGGACACACAATCCATCTAACAACAATGTTGGAAGGCTTGAATGCCATTCTAGGGCTTGACCGAGGCAAGCTCCTAAACACCACAACCCCCAACCCCTCTCTTGTGATTGCAGGTTATAGGTGCGGGATCTTGCAGAGTGAATTTGCAGAGAAGATGAGTAGAAGATAAAGATTCAAGATCTAAATAAAAGAGTAGAGAATATTCCCTTCTGAACTAGGGCACCTTCCCTGTAGTCCTCTATTTTGGCTTTTTTGAAAACTCTAAAGCAAGTTGCAGTCTGACACATATCATTGTTCCAGATCTGTAGAAATGTTGCCCTATCAGACTCGAGCACCTGCCCCCTTGTCCTTGAAGTTTCCACTTTTTGAAATCTGAATCCTGGTATGTTTCTTATATGTATTTAATGCCTTCCTATGCGATCATTTGTCGTATTTCATTCGTCTGTATCTGGAATCATATAATTAGGGTTTAAGGCTTAATCAAATTAGGGTTTGATAAATTCATCAATCATTCTATCTTTCCTTATCATCTCATAGTGACACCAAACCTGTAGCTGAGTCCTCTTGCAATAGTAGTGACTTAACTCGGTTTATGTCCTTGAATGTGTATGTGAAAGGAGGGTTTGATTGAATCTATCATACCACACCATTAATCCTATCTCCTTTTCATATATAACATTTTGGTGAACCCATGTTTTTACTGAACTTGCATCTTGATGAGTGTTGTAATCAGTTTTGCATTCATTCATATCACATTCATCATCATACATTAAAAAATCTTGCATAAATTTGAAAAAAAAAAAAGCATTTTTTGCTTGCATTAAGGCATAGTTTGCATATTTTCCTTGCATATCATTAAAAAAAATTAATTTTCTGATATTTACATCAGATCTGAGATAAATTATAGTATTTCATCATTTCATGATCGTTTACCTTGCATTTGCATATCTCATTTTCTAGGTTTTTACTTGAAGTTTTGCATTTTTTCATATAACCTAGTAATTTCAAAAGCTAGGGTTTGTAGTTAAAATCTTGTTTGAGATTTTACTACTCATTCAAACACTATTTTAAATCTGATTTTGGACTGAAGTGTTTCATCATTGTGTGTTATTGTATTTAGATTTCAAATTTTGCATTTACACATTGTGTATTTCAACAAAAACAAACACATTCATCCATTTTTCCTCAATTTTGATTGTGCATTGAGCATTCTAGGATTTTAGCATCATTTTTGCATCAGATATAACCTATATTACACATTATATCTGATTAGATTCCATTCACCCATCATTTTTCATAGTTTCATAACATCTTTTGTGCATTTACATTGGAAAAAGTGAAAAATTTGAGCATTTTAGATTCATAAACAAGCATAGATTTGTGTTGCTTCATTGAATTTATCATAAATATCTTTCATTTCAGATCTTGCATCCATTTTCAAGCATATATTCATCTATCATTTGAAAATTGTGCATTGTTCAATGCTTTAAATTGAAAATTTGCATATTTTTAATTACACAGTGTGTATTTCAGCACTAAAGGTTGTATACACTTTCTTCAAATTTCGTTAAACAAACTTTCAAATCACTTACTTTGCCTTGTTGTGTAGTACTTTTTTCTTTACCCACTTTGTTTGTTGTGAACTCTGTGTGTTTTTAATAACCCATTTTCCTCAAACAAGTGTGTTAGTGTGAAACAGTCTCACATCTATGGTTTCTCATCATAAAAACAATACTATAGTCTCTCCCTAACTTTATAAGAAAAGGAAGACCCCTGAACCAGAAATAACATTTAAACCACAAGATAGAATAGTTGGAGACATTGAAGGTCCCCTTTACATTACTGTTAACATAATGGAGACTCCTGTAAGAGGAGCCCTTGTTAATCCAAATTGCATGACTAACATTGCTACAAAAGAGTTCCTTTATTCACATAAATTGATACAAGAAACTTATGAGCCTACAGACACGATGATAAAAACACACATTGGAGCTTTCCTCTCAGCTATAGGAGGATCACTTTAATGATCTGATTGCTTGATAAAGCTTTAGACCAATCATTTGACATCATCCCTACATCTGACCTCTTCCGTATAAAACTAGGCCATCCATGGATCAAGGCTATGAAAGATGTCCCTTCAACCCTTCACCAATGCTTAAAATTTCCTCACCATGGGTCTATATGAACTGTTCACCATAGTCAATGGCAACCCATGGTTATGCAGAAAAAATTCATTCTTGATTACTTTTGGCCGAAACCTACTGATGAGCCTGAACCACGGTAAGATCAAACTTTCTTGGGATATCAACGTTACAAAGCACAATTACTATCAAAATTTGTCAAACCTCCTATTCAAAAAACAACAAATAAAGAACAACCTACATTACAAGAACCCCCTAGACCACGAGGTAAGGGGATATTTGTTGAGGTTCCTCCTCTATCATCCTTACAAGGATTGAGACATACCCGTAGAAAACAAAGCAATGCACCAATAAGAGATAATCACATATCTGATTCTCCTTCTGAGATACTAAAAACCATGGAAAATCATGAGAATCCTCTTTATAACATCACTAATAAAACACGAAGGAATAGACTAACAAGAGAAAGAAGGAAGAGAAGACAAGCCTTGGCTTGAAATACACCACCACAACAAGAGAGCATTTCACCATCTAACATTGAACCAAGCAAAGGAGATCTTAAGGCTGAAGAGTTAAAGGATGATAATTTAAGTCAGACAATTATACCTTATGTACCTCTTTCTTCTTGCATTCAAGATTGGGAGGAAGATGACTTGCTTGATGACAACTGCTAGATTAGTTGTGTACACAGGTAAGTATTTCTAACCATGTTAGCCACCTTTGTTGTAGCATGCCTTCTCTCGCTTGTGTGGCCTCCTCTTATGTGTTGTGTTTCCCCGTGATGTGTTATGTGTTGTTTTAGGTCTCCTTGGATGACCCTTGATACTCTTGTAAGGTCAAGGATATCGAGAGACCACCTCTGTTGTGACCATTCTTCTATTTGTTTCATCATTCTTCTATCTTGCATCTCCTCTATTTTATTGTTGTGTGTCGTGCCTTTGGGGCATAGTATTGCAAAGGGTGTTTTGGGGGCATCCTCCTACGTGGTGTTCCTAAGGCACTTGTTCTCCTCTCTCATTTTTATTATTTACCTTCTTCAGTGATTCTACCTAGTTGGCGTATGATGAAAACAAACAAATACTGATACAGACCGTGTGTCCCTTTAGTGAGAAAGAAAAAAAGGACTTATTCCATATATGAAGATGGGGTTGATATATATATATCCGTTGCTTGACTAATAGAATCACTTTGTGTGATGTATCATCTTATGGTATTTCTTGTGACTAACATTTTACAAACTACTCAATCTGCTCTTGCACACTTTGATTGGTATCTCACCTTGTTGCTACACTCAGTTCTGAGGTACCTACAGTATAGCCCAATGGTTGTACTCGACTCTGAACCCATGAGTATAGCCTTGGTCCTTGATGTGACTATTTTCATGCATAGCTTTCATGATTTGATCTTGTTGTTTATCCTAGCATATTATATCAATGTGTTTGTGGGAACATTCGACGATCGTAAGCACATGTCACCTCGGGGGCATGAGTTTTTTGAGAGCTCTTATTCCCTTGTGTGTTTTCTCTTTACCTTAATGTGCTTGATATCAGTAAGCGACATCAACCACCTTAAGGTGGGGGCATCTATAAAGGTATATGTCTTCTTATTTTGACACTAACGAAGCATGTTTGTAAGCCCTCTTTGTGAGGTGGGATGGTGTATCTTGAGCTAGTGCACATCCTTATTTAAATTTCAATCAAAAATCCCTCGTTGTGAGGCAGGATAACGTATCTCTTAAGCTAGTGCATATCCTTTTATACAAAGCCCTTCTACGGAAAGCAGAATGGTGTATCTCTTGAGCTAGTGCACATCCTTTTATACAAAGTCCTCATCGGGAGGCGAGGTTGGATCTTGAGCTATCCTCCCTTAAGTGTGTCTTTAGTGGTTGTTGTAGCATAAGCTCAACCGTCAGGTGTGTCTACAACATGTTTTAAATGGTGGGACTTAGCAATAAGCTCCTTCCATTGCCCCTGTTTGTCATGTAGAAGACGTATAGTATGTCTATGACATGCTATATGATGCTTGTGTATTTCATGTGTCTTCCTTATGTGTTTGTTGTGTATTCCCCTTGTGTGGTATCAAGGGCATAGCGATGAGCCCCCCACACTCAGGTTTTGTTTGGCATGTCTTCCCCCTAGTGTAGTATCAAGGGCGTAGTGATGAGCTCCCCCTACATTTTGGGTTTTGTATTGCATGTTTTTGGCAGTTTCAAGGGTGTAGCGATGAGCTCCCCCTGCCCCTTAGTTAGGATTTTATTTTATATATGAAAATGTTATATCAATGTATTCATCGTGTTTTGCATGACTGCTCTCATGTCTTCATCGTGTTTCACGTGCTTCCTCTGTATTCACTATGTTTTGCATGCTTCCTACTATCTTCATTGTGTCTTGTGTGTCTTCAATGCGTCTTCTAGTGCTTACCTAAGACTGGGGTCTAGAAATAGTTCCTCAATCTTTGTGTATGCCTTAGCTTCATCTGCCTGACGTGTTTGATGTGTTTTCGACTGTACTTTAATGCATGTATGGGTCGTAAGATCATACATACGTTAAAGTGGGGGCTAAATGTTATGTTGTAAAATGTCACCCTAGGACTTTTTACCACCTAGTTTAGCTCCTAGGTCCCCTTGATTTAATCATGCATGTGTAAAACTTATCCTGGAGAAAATCCCCCTAAAACACATGACAAATGGGGCTTAGGGGCCCATCCTAAATGATAATCATGACTAAAAATAGCCCTTTAGACTTAGGCACCCGCGCCCTAGTCCATATCTATTTTGTTAGGATCTAAATTTAAATGTGTTAGTTTATGACCGTTAAAAGGTTTCCCTTTGTCGACCTTTTCAATTTGAATTACGAATGTTAGCGGGAATATATATATATATATATATATATATATATATAAGCATGTTTAGGAATTCATTTTACTCCTAGTTAATTAAGGTGAACTTATGATCATCAAGAAAAGAGCATTCAAGGCATTCATTGTGTTGTAGAGAAAAATTGTGTTGTGTTTGTATGTGTTTGTTGCAAATTTGGCTCCATCAACTCATCTCCTCATGATTTGAAGGAACTTCATCTCTGTGAGGGTTTCACCTCTAAGGTGATATCTATTGTGTTTCAATCAATCTATCTTATCATTTGATTTTGCCTCTATCCACCAAGGACACACACTCTATCTGACAATGATGTTGGAAGGCATGAATGCCATTCAAGGGCTTGACCAAGGCAAGCTCCTAAACACCACAAGCCCTAACCCCTCTCTTGTGATTACAAGTTACAGGTGCAGGATCTTGCAGAGTGAAGTTGCAAAGAAGCTAAGCAGAAGATAAAGATTCAGGATTTGAAAAAAAGAGCAGAGAATATTCCCTTCTAGACTAGGTTGCCCACCTTGTAGTCCTCCATTTTAGCTTTTCCATAAACTCTAAAGTAGGTTGTAGTCTAACACATATCACTATTCTAGATCTGCAGAAAAGTTGCCCTATCAAACTCGAGTGCCCATCTCCTTGTCCCTGAAGTTTTCGCTTTCCAAAATCTGAATCCTGGTATGTTTCTAATCTGTATTTAGTGCCTTCTTGTGTGATCATTTGTCATATTTCGTTCGTCTATATCTAGAATCATATAATTAGGGTTTAAGGCTTAATCAGACTAGGGTTTGACAAATTTATCAATCATTTTATCTTTCCTTATCATCTCATAGTGACACCAAACCTGTAGCTGAGTCCTCTTGAAACAATAGTGACTTAACTTAGTTTATGTCCTTGAATGTTTTTGTGAAAGGAGGGTTTGATTGAATCTATCATACCACACCATCAATCATATCTCCTTTTCATATATAACAAAGAGTAGCTTCTTATCCTTTAAGACTTTTAACACTTTCTCTAGGTGCTTATCATATGTTATGTTGAAAATCAATGTCATCCAAGTAAGAAATAACACATATTCATCTATGAATGAATCTAATACCTTGTTTATTAGACTTATGAAGGTTGTAGGATAATTACATAAACCAAATGGAATTAATAGCTGCTAAAAAAGACCCTCTTTGGTCGTAAATGTGGTTTTCCATATGTCATGTCTTTGATGTGCACTTAGTGATAATTGGACTTTAGATGAAGGTTTGAAAAGTACATAGAATGTTGCAATTGATCCAATAAGTTATCAATCCAAGGTAGTGGATACATATTCTTGATCATTATCATGTTTAGCCTGTGTAATCTATGCATAGGTACAATGTTTCATCTTTTTTATCACCATAATGGGGGAACCCCATGAAGAGGTGCTAGGTATAATTACACCATGTTCCAATAGTTCTTTTAGTTGGTCCTTGACCTAATTATCCTCTAAAATGCTTTGAAAATATAGGGCCATGTTTGGAAGTGTTCAATAAAAGAAAGCAAAGGTGCAAAATGTGCTTCCTATGCTAATCTATGACAAGAGGTATGTGCAAAAACAAATTTGATCATATAGTTACAATGAAAAATAACACAAAAGCAATATACCATAACACACAACTTTATGTAGAGAAAATTATTTCAAGAAAAAAACCCCCACACTCTAAAGTAACTTAATGTATTATTCAGTAATCAATACAGTTACAATACACTTGCATATTCTTGGTTTTTACGGGAGTATCACCAACTAGAGAATTTGGGGCAATTCTAGTAGCATAAGGGTACCTACAAATTCACTATGAAATCTCCACCTCTAGCATCCAATATATAGGAGATTCAACATATGAAACAACAAATGGTAAACCATAAACCATGGGCCAAAATCATGAGCCAAAAATGGTGCCCAAATCTAGGGTCCAAATTCAAACATGCTAAACATAGTAGATACTCTTACATTGTTATAATGCTCAAGAACCCCATCATATTCCACTCACTAAATTGAGCACTCCATTTTGGCTCCATAATCTCTTTCAAAAGATGCTCTATGATGTGTCATAACATGCATCATAAAGTTGGTCAAGATTCCTAGTCAACAATGTAACTCCCCTACACTCATGCTCTTACACATCATAATATCTCTTTACAACTATCTTCATCATAGATGCTCTTACACATCCTTAATGACAATATATTCTATTACACACAATTATACACATAATAATAAGTCATACAGATTACATAATGGCCAAGTCGTAAGTGGGACACCCTTTTCCATGTGGGCTCACAAATAATAAATAAGTACAATATTAAATAATTAGTTTCAAGAATTAGAATTTCAAGGTGTATCAAACACATATCCTAACATTAGATCCAACTTGATGTATACCTTGAAAGAGAAAAGGGCAACATAAATACTGTTAACTAACTACTAGGGGTCAAGACCCAAATTTCTCTATGCCCACCGACTTTGTTAATACAACTTTCTCTAGCATCATACTCCCATCCTCTACCATGTCATGAATAAAATTGTACAATTGGACATTAATAGGATTCATCCTCATGTGAAAGGTTGGATTCTTTGCTAGACATATGGCACTTTGACTATCACAAAAAACTATAATAGCTCCTTGACTCAGCTCCACATCTAAACACAATCTCTTAAGCTAGATGGCTTCCTTACATGCATGAGTATTTTCCATGTACTCAACCTCTGTAGTGGACAAAGCAACCACAATGTGTTGCTTACCCATTCAACTAATAACACCACCAAATAAATTGAAAACATATCCACTAGTGAATCTTCTACTATCAACATTTCTTGCCCAATTTAAATCCATGAATCCACCAATATCCATTGAGTGTTGGTCCCCTATAGAATCAATATGATAACAAATATAGTACTTGAAGGTACCCCATGAATATTTTAATACCCTATTAATTGCATCATAATGGTCTCATCCAGGATTAGCCCTGATTTGGTTAATTTGAATCCCATTGCTTGGGCAATGTCTAGTCTCATGCAGATCATATCATACATCAAACTCCCACCAAAACTAGTATAAGGAACACAATACATGTACTCCACATCACTATGTGTAGTCATACATTCTCCACATATAAATTAGTCCCCACCAAAATAGGAACACTCAATGGTCTAAAAATTGACATATTGAATCTCTCTAACACAAAGTTCACATACTTGCTCTGGCCTAACCAAATTTTTTTCTCTATCTCTTTTGATCTCTATACCCAAGATATACTTGGTAGACCTTAAGTCCTTCCTGTTAAATTGTGTTGAAAGATAAGACTTCAAATCACATTCTTATTGTTACCAAAAAACAACACAACATCTACATACAATGTGATAACAAAGAATCTGTCACCATCAAGTTTATAACAAACTCAATGATCTGATTTGGATCTTAGAAATCCCAATCCCAACACAAATGAATCAAAGTTTTGGTACCACATCCTAAGAGACCATTTTAGACCATACAAAGAATTTTCAATCTACAAATGAAATTCTCTTTATCTCTTTCTATGTAGTGCTTAGCCTGTGTCATGTAGATCTCTTCCTCTAGGTCACCATGCAAGAATCTTGTCTTCACATCCATTTGTTCTATTTCTAAATCAAAAGATACTACTATAGATAACACGAGCCTAATAGATGTTCGCTTAGTAACTAGGGAAAAATCTCACCAAAGTCTATCCCCTCAACCTAGGAATAACCGTTCACAACCAACCTTGCCTTGTGCATTTCAATATCACCATCAGAATTGATCTTTTTCTTAAACACTCATTTACATATAAAAAAATTCATCCATTGGGAAATGGTACCAAGTCCCATGTGTCATTCTTCTTCAATGCAGCCATCTGCTCATTTGAAGTGCTCTCCAAGACTTATAATCACCCATATCTGTTACCTCCTTCATATTTCAAGGCTCATTGGTGTTAGTAATCAAAGCAAAAATGCACCTCCAATTAGTAGGGGTATACCTTTTTGGTTTCTATTTATTATGAGTGGACCTATTTAAGAGTTGAGGTGGAGGTTTTATCTCCTCTTTGTAAATATTAGAACTATTTGAGTTCTCCTCCTCTTTAGTTCCTTCACAAGATTTTGGTTCAACCTTCTTGGTCTTTGGGGGTAGTTAAACTACATCTTTCATCCCATATTCTAGCTACAACACTATAGAAGAAGGTTTAACCTCTCTAAAATAACACTTTTACTATACATAAATCTTTCAACTACATGGCCCCAATGCTTGTACCTTTCACACTGACACCATACTCGATGAAGATACATTTCACTACCTTATTCTCTAGCTTTGTCAACTTCTCCCTAGGCACATGTGCATATTCCTTGTAACCAAAAACATGAAGATGTCATAATGAGGGCTTTTCCCCATCCATGCCTCCATAGGGGTCTTCTCAACAAGAGTTGATGTGGAAGACTTATTAATTAGGTGACAAGTGATGAGGCCATGTTTTGTCTTATTTCTCTTGCTTTAAGTACATGTTTCCTGAGACATTCCCATACTTTTATATAAATTAACTATGTCTATAATCATCCTTAAGACATTGAAAGCATGAAGATGGGTATATAATATGTTGTTAATTAACTATGTGTGAATTGTTGATTGCTCATGAAATATGATCGTACTTTATGTTAATTTTAGTAATTGTGATGTATAGATATCATGTGATGGACTAACCTCTCATGGAACAAGAATGTGGCTACATTTCATGAAGACCACTGGGTAGTCCAAAACAAAGGAGGTGTTGATATCCACAGTAGATAGTACATGCACCTGCAGCCAAAGGAAGACCCCTAATTGATTGGAATGAGTCATCCATAACTCTCCACTCTTTGATGGTTATCCTTCGACAGTTGATGTAGTCATGAATAACGAAGGAATCTTAGATCATTCTCCATGTTCTATTTCTAGTCTTGACTGTTCTTCATAAAGACTAGAGAGAGTTATAGCAGGACTATGTCATCTATATTACCTTCATGACATTTTAGTTTCCTATTACTAGTTTGCTTTGTAATAAAGTCTTCCTACGTTGTTGGATAATGGATAGTTATGGTATTTATTGTTCAGTAGTCTTGTTCAAATAGACAAGTCTGATCTTGTCTATAGATAGATTAGATTTTTGTATATGAAGGAGGTTAGACAAAGATTATGTTATTAGATTTGTTATTGTACTTATCTCTTCAACATTCAATAAAGGAACACATGTTTTGAGTTCAGTCAATGGTTTCAAAGATACAATAGAGATCTAGTTAGATTTCTTGGGATTATAGTCACTCAAGCAAGGGACACTTGAGGTACTGTGTCTCTCTAATCTATTCATATGTTTAGTTTATGTCGTATATTTATGTATATATGATTAATGCATGTTGTAATGAGTTGTATTATATGAATTAGTTAGATTTCAATAATTTGTGTTGTTGAATCAAGGTGATCACCAAACTAACTGTTAGTTTCTCTTTTATCTGGAATTATATAAGACCATTTGATTACAGCCAACTAAATAGCATTAGTTATTTATTAACAGTATTGTTTACTTAAAGTATTGTTAATCCTTGCAATTAGAGTTGTTTGTCTTTCAATTGGTTTATTCCTATGCATAACCTCTAGATTAAAACTTAGGAATCCTTAACTATACACATAATACGAGCATCATCCAAGAAGAATATGATTCCTTGGTTTGACAATTTAAATGTAATGCATTATATAGCCAGTAGGTTGCTTGATATAGGATCCGTTGGTCCATTGAGTTGTGTACATACCCTTTCTACATCAATGTATTGGTTAATAATGGAGTTTGACATTTTTGGCACCATTGCTGGGGATGGTGCTAAGGTTTAGAGTTTTTGAGTTCTTTTTTATTTTTGCTTGTACTTTCTTTCATAGGATATAATATTTTTTAGCATTTAGAATTACTTAGACATTCAATCTATCTCCAAACTATCCACTAACACGGTGCAGGGATAGACCTATTAGCTTATACATCATTGTATGCGGTGGCCAAGAGACCATAGAGGGAGGTTTCTTCCAACCAATTTAGAAGAAGAACACTTTGAACTATCCCTTGGATAGGATAACACTGAAGATTTTGAGGATATTGCGAGTTGGAATCAAGACACAATGGCAGAGGAAGCAGTGGAAAATCCAACTGAGCCGTTTACCTTTGCCTTTCTTATTACAAACCAAGAAAGAGTTGACACCTTGAAGAACATTCATCCTTTAGCCCTACCAAACTTTCATGGGCTAATCATGGAAGACCCAGATACCTTTCTCTTTGAGTTTGATGTACTCTAGAGGAGCTATAACTACACTACAGATGCATACAGACTCGAGCTCTTTCCAGCCACCCTCAAGGATGCTGCATTGCGATGGTTTATGGGATTGGGTGAGAATTCAGTAACAACTTGGGATACCATGAAGGAGAAGTTTTTGCAAAAATATTAGGATTATTGTCGTGGCAAAGATATGAAAGGGGATGGAATCTTTAGGATGTCACAAAAGGAAGATGAACCCTTGGAAGATTATGTTGAGAGATTTCAGTTTTGCCTCAAGAAGTCAAGATAGAATAGGCTCTCCCTAGAGTCACAAAAGTTGGTCTTCCTAAGAGGTGTGAGTGAAGAATGCATGGATGCACTAAATTTAATTGGAGCGGGGGATATTTCTCAACTTGGGTTTGATGAAATTTATCAAATCTACAGAAACTATTCACACTCTACCTTGAAGAAAAATAGAGGTTTAAGAACCCTCACTTCGAGTAAATCATCTACTAGAGTGAAAGAAGATATCAT
The DNA here is from genome assembly GCA_027924645.1 of Cunninghamia lanceolata. Lineage (NCBI taxonomy): Eukaryota > Viridiplantae > Streptophyta > Pinopsida > Cupressales > Cupressaceae > Cunninghamia > Cunninghamia lanceolata. Next base: position 2,256,956 of record BSBN01000379.1, on the reverse strand, counting down.
AAGCCATGGTTTGGCAACACAACTAGACAATATGCACATAAAGAAGAAACAAGAGGCAACATAGGCATCTTTGAGTGAATATTGTCCACACTGTCGACAAAAGGAGGCAAATTGCTAATGAAAGGGTATTGCTAGTAATTCTAAGGGAAAGAATGAGAAAGCAGATTTATGAGCTATAGAAGATGAAGAAGGTCAAGTGTTTTACATTTCACAATGAAGGCCATGGAAACAAAGACAAGGTATGTCTCAGGACCCCTTGACCAATACCATGCCATTTGCATCATTTGCTTCAAATATCTATAATTGGAACAATGCACCTTGGTATAACCCGCCACAGCAACAATGGGCAACCATGCCACCTAGCTGGAACCAGTAGTAGGGGGTATGGCCACAAAAACCATTCCAACCCTCAAATTATAATCCACAATGGCAGGCCAATCAAAACCCCTAGCCACAATAGTGGTGTGGGAACCAACCTTGGAAAAATCCAAATGTGAACTACTCATGGCCACAGCAAGCCCTGCCTCAACAACCTACCCTTATGCCAAATTCAGCCTCACCTACTCCTGTCCCACCTAGAACCACTCAATTACCAGCCCAACCTGCACCTAACCCTAACAACAAGCCTATTCAACAGGCTTATACTAATGAGGCCATCCAATACCCAACCTATACAGTTGAGGTTAGTGATGTGCACTTGCGCTCGGGAAAAATGCTTGCTGGACCTTCATCTCCACTCATCATAGAACTTCATGGTGAGGGGCAACCCTCCATCACTGACAACTATATGAATAACCAACAGAGGCCTTCTGATCAAATCTCTCTGCAGGAAGAAACCATCACCAGGAGCCCTTTATTTCCAGAGAGATCAAAAATGCACCTTCCACCAACTCCATCTAAACCTAATTTTGATTTTATGGGGCAATTGAAAAATGTCTGTGTTAAAATTCCCCTCATCCAAGCTATCAAGGATGTACCCATATATACAAGTCTATAAGGGAATTATGCCTTAGGAAACCAGGTTGGAAAAGAAAAGATCCTCAGACAGTACATGTTATAGGACAACTTGCTGATATCATGTTAGGTAAATTGGCTGTCCCAAAATATGTAGATCCTGGAAGCCTTGTGGTTGATGTAAACAACAATGTTACCCTTATCAAAAAACCCTTGATTGACCTAGGTGCAACCATCAATGTAATGACAAGGGAAACAATGAATAACCTTTAGCTAGATAACATAAGACCTACTCCAACAGTATTACAGTTGGTAGATGGGTCCATTGTTAGAACAAAAGGGGTTATTGAAGATCTTGTAATTACATTGGATTCATGGGAATACCCTATAGACTTTATGGTCTTACAGCATAAGGCCATCCTAGGAGGATATCCACTCATCCTAGGGAGATCTTGGCTAGCAACAACAGATGCCTTCATAGGATGTAGGTCAGGGAATATGATAATTGTTGTCAAGAGACACTATATGGATTCATGGTTGTTGTCATTGATGGCAACAAAGGTCATCCCACATATCCGCAAGTCATAATGTGTCTCTACCGGAAGTCAGAATAAAGATTGTTGTGGTCCGGTGAACAAGAACAGAGCATGTGGCAAGGTCCGATAGATTGATCCGGATCTCTCAGAGGAAGTGTCTTGGTGCAGTGCGGATTTGGGGAAGTCAAGAGGACTACCTTGAGTGGTATATTCCAAGGATTTAGCCTCTGGTGATGGACAAGGAAAAAGATATGAATAGTTGAGTACCGGATTCCTGAGACACAGTCAAAACAGAGGAAGAACTGACTGACAGAGTATCAGACTACTTTCCGGATGTGTTACTGTTGATGATAAAAGTTGTGAAGGCATGAATCATGTTTGGCCGACATGATTAATGATATCTACTAGTATATGCTTGATCCGCATTGCTTGGTGAGCAAGGATTCAGCCGACAGAACAAAGTTTGTAAGAAACTAGACTGTTCCGGATGCCGACTAGAAAGGTGATGAAATTACTTGTGCGGATATATATAGAGGATGGATTTAGTTGTGAAGAGGGTGAAGGAATTAATATATATGCGAATAAGTCCAGAACAGAGCAGAAGTAGCAAAAAGGATCCGGTATGTGAAAGATAGCAGAATAAAGAACAGAGGAAAGATGAAGTGCAGCAGATCAGTGTACTGAGCCTAACCGGAACTGAACTCCAGCATATGCAGATGCTTCCAATCTGTTCAAGACTGTGATTCTTATCACTTTGTAGACAGTGTGTCTTCTTGTAGGCAGTGGGCCTCTTGTGAGCAGTGTGCTCGGGCAGTGAGCCCTAATTGGCAAGTGCCATTTTGTAAATTCCTATTCTTCTAACAGAGAATAATTTTTGGGTTAATCACCCCGTGGTTTTCTCCCTTAACAGGGTTTCCACGTCAAAAATTACTGTGTCATATGTTTCTTATTTCATGGTAATGTTTTTGTGTTTGATTCAATGCTGCATTAATTAATAAGAAAGTTCAAAAAGGGAAATAATTAGGTTAACTGATTCACCCCCCCCACCTCTCAGTTATCAACAATTGGTATCAGAGCTAAGTTCCTCCTAATAGAGCCTAACAGCTTGAGGAAGATCTAGGAACTCAAATGGATGTATATGGTTTAAGGGAGCAACTCAAGACTGCCCTTGAGGATCTTGAACAGTCAAATTCTGAAGTCAATGAATTAAAAGAAAGACTCAAACAGGCTGATGAATTCATGAGAGAATTAAAAGACAAATTAAGTCTCTCTATGAAAAAGAGAAAGGAGCTGCTCCAACAGTTGGCAAGACAAAGTGAAGAAAGCAATACAAATGAAGAATTGACTGAGCAAACCAAGTTATGTGAAAAGTTATCAAAAGAAGTCATTATGTTAAGACATGAAATGGAATCAGGAACTATAAAGTTTACTCAAGAGATTGAAGAAAAAAGAAAGGCTGAAGACAATCTAAGACAATCTCTTAAAGAAAAATCAGAAGAATGCCACCAGATGGACAGGATTATCAGACATCTTGAATCTGATCTTGAAGATGCCAAAGATAATGAAGAAAAACTTGAGGATCAAATTGCCTCTCTCAAAAGAGACCTTCAAACAGCAAATGAATATAAAGAGAAATTCAAGATAAGTTTTGCTCAACTTGAAGTTCTTCTTGGAAGTCAAAAGAGGACAGATGACAAGTATGGTTTGGGATATGAGAAAGGAGAAAGCTCCGGATCCGGTCAGAAGAATCTTGGATCAGAAAATCCAAGAAGCAGGCCTAGAAGACCTCCGGTAAGACAGCCAAATGCTCAAAGATATCCATCCTTCAATGGATACTGCCACAGCTGCAACCACTTTGGTCACAAAGCTAATCAGTGCAGAATGAGAATGAATCAGATTAATTCATCCTTCTCCGGACAGTGCTTCAACTGCAAAAGGTATGGACACAAATCCCATGAATGCAGAATTATGCAAGTAAACAAATCATTCAAAGGTAGATGCTTTACATGCAATAGAGTAGGTCATATGGCTAATCAATGCAGATCAAGAGGATATCAGTCAAATATGCAAAGAAATGTTATTTGCCAAATCTGCAATAGGTCCGGTCATAATGCTAAAGTCTGCAGAAACAAGAATCAGGACAAAAGAGGTCCGGTGTATAATCAGAATCAAGACAAGGGTAAACAAAAGATGAATGCGGATGAAGTTAGGAATCAGATGAGCAAGATTTGGGTGAAGAAAAGTTCAGAGAATGTAGAGGTTGGATCCGCACCAGACTCTGGTGCTGATATTTCTTCCGGAAATTAAAAAGTGAGCTCAGGCTCAGGGGGAGACTCAAAGAAAATCCTGTTCCCCCAGCCAAACAAGTGGTGCCGGATGTGGCACAAGATGCAGATTAAAGGGTTTGCAGATATGAGTCTTGAGATGCTTCAGTCAAGTTTTCAGAGGTCCGCATGGAGTTATGAAGAAGCTGTGATCGATCAAATAAGACCTGTTCAGGGAGATGCTCCGGTATGACAAAGGATTACAAAAAGGTCCGGAGAGATCCGGAAGTGCACTATCTTGTTCTGCGGATTGGACAGAGTGTTTGGGATGTTCTTGTAATATGTTACCTCGATTTATTCATGATTGAAAGATCCGGATGATATTCACAGATCAGGACTAATCCGGGATACTCCAAGCTATCCAGACAAGGCAAACCGGAATAAAGTAGGTGAAGCATTTATTGCAGACAGATATTAGGGTTCGCGGAGCAATATAAGGGATTTCTCAAAAGTCATTTGCTCATTCTGCACTCAAGAAGAAGCGAATAGTGGAGCTCTGCAACAAGATTCATCAAGCACACCAAGGATCTCCTGCCGAAGTCATTGCATAAAGAAATCAATCCAATCACTCCGTGCAAATCGAAGGCGCATAAGGTATTCTCTATTTTTCATTACCTCACTGCAAATCTTTGAAGAATGGCTACTCCAAATATAGTTAAGATCTCTGATAGACCTCGCCCCTCATTCAAGAAACATCCTTACAAATCATTGGAGGTAGATCCACTAGGAGCCTTCTCTAGTGTTCCTCATGGTGTATTGCATACGGAAGATATTAGGGTTTACATCCATGCGAATCTTGAAGACTTTGGAGAATCAAAACTGATGGATATCTATCACAAACAATTGATAGATGACTCCTTTGAGATCAAACCTCAGTATAAAGCCATCCAGGACAAACACTTTGCACAGTGCATTCATTTCCCCTGTTTTGAAGAAGATGAATGGGTCCGGTATGTACTAAGTAGAGTACATGACAACTTCCTATGGTTGAACAAGCCCTTCAAGATCACCAAAGATGCAATTAGGGCTGTAACCGGTCTGCACTCATCCGGTGGATTACCTGTTCTCAAATCTGTCAAAAATCAGACAGTCAGTGATGCAACCGGATCCAAGTTTGACAAGAGAGCTATGACAGTTGATGACATCATTGAACCGGATGTCAAATTTGTAGCTATGATAATTGGTTACAAAATCTATCACTCCAGTAGGGAAAATTCAGTACCGGGAACTGCAATCTACACAGCCTATCAGATGTTAAAGGAGAATGCAAACTATGACTTGTGCGAGCTTCTAGTAAACCAACTCTTTGAAAATCTGTAGAAGATTAAGAAGGACAAGAAAAACTCCTTCAAATATGGCAATCTGATCCTTTGTCTCTTCTTTTACTACATGAATGAGCTTCCCGGATCCAGTGGATGGATATGGCAGAATGACAGACCGGTTGCCATTCAAATCAGAGACTATTTGCATGGACTTGGGGATGCAAAAGCAAGAAATACAGCTCTATGGGGTTACTTCAAGAACTTCCAAAGCATGATGCATGCAAGAGAAAGAATACCCCAATCCCTTGTTGAAAAATACAAAGACACAGTATGCTTCATGGTAGAAACAGATCAGTGTCTGATGGAGGCAGTGGAGCCAAGGACTGTCTGGATCATGCCTATGGGGTATGAAGTGGATGAACAGATAGTAGAGCTGCATGTTCAACACATGCTAAGCCAGCCCAAAGATCCTAAGGCAGAAAGGTTTGGAACCTTTGAGGAACTGAGTGTAAAGTTACATGTAGAACTCAGGGAACTGGAGATAAAGAGGAAGGTAAGAAAAGAAGTTGAGCATATTGCTCAAGGCCTTGGCATCTCAAAAGAGGCACTTGATGCCAGCCGGGAAAAGAGGAGGAAGGCTGAGGAAGAAGAGAAAAGTAAAGAAAGTGTGCCGGTTGAAACTCCCACCCGGACCAGATCATCAAAAAGATCTGCACCTCCCACAACCAAAAGTTCAAAACCGGAAGTCCAGGCATCCGGTAAAAGATCCAAGACAAAAGCCACAAGGGCTTATGAAAGCCAAAAGGATGAAGAGGAAACAGAGTCAGATGAGGGAGTAAAAGAAGTAAAGAAGCAGAAGAAGAAAGGATCCGGTAAACCCTCCACAGGCCAAGACAAGGATGAAATGGCAGAGGTATCTGTTGAAAAGCCCACTCTGTCTCTAGAGAGTGTAATCAAGTCAGTCACGGTAGATGGAAACCTTCAACCAATGACTGAATTTTATGATGACTTCAATGAGGCTGACCAAAAGGTTCTGCAGGAAGCCACAGTCAAATATCTGAACATATACAATAAGGCCTTCATTGAGATCATATCTCTTATTCCTAAAAGCCTAGAAAAGGAATTAGAAATAAGAAAGAATAATGCTCATGCAAAAGATCTTGAGATCCGGGAGCAGATAGCTATTCAGCTATATCCTCAAATTGATCCCAAAATAATGAACATTATCTTTAAAGACTGCAAAGATGAGTTCAGAAGTAAAGCCAGGATGAATCAACTCATGCTTGGTGAGACTGACAAAGTGGCCCAAGAGACAGAAGAGATCCTCCGGAAGGCCTTCAAAAGGTTCAATCTTCCTGTTGTAGAGGACTTAGGTGCAGAAACAGCTGCGGATTTGGAATCATCTGTTCCAGAAGAAGTGGGCCCTGAACAGACAAACATCTCTCCTCCGGTTTCCCCTATAGTCTCCGGATCCAAAGAAGAAAAGAAACATCTGTCTCCGGCAAGAGACACTGCACAAACTGTTCAACAATTTTTGAGCAAAGCCACTATAGAAATTGATGAACCGGACCTACTCAAAGGACCATTAGATTTTGATTCTTTGTCACCGGTGCAAACAATGAAAATAGCCTCATTTGCAAATGAGAAAGTCAAAGAGAAGCTGCTGAAATCTCACATGGAAGACTGTGAGCTTATGGAGGTAGCATCTGGAGTGCTAGAAAAGATCATGCCATCCTTTCAAAAGGATCCCACAGCCTCCTCTTCCGGTAATCTCAAAACCTTAGTCAGCAGTGTTAGTACACATTTTGAATCTCTAGAAAAATCTGTTGAAGAAAAGGTCCGGAAGGAATTTTTGGATAAGAGATTTTCAGAAGTATTAGAATTAATCTCTAAAGATAGGAAGATTGTGAGTATTGGAATAAAGAGCTTAGAGAATGCTCTTAAGGATGGCGGTGACATTTACAAATTTTGTATATCCTGGCCAAAGGCAACAGCAGCAATTGATAAGAAAATAAAAGAGGAACAGGACAAGCTACAAAGCTTATCTCAAAGTTTTGATCCTCTCTCTTCCTCCATAATAAATCAAGAATGTCAGACTATTGCAGTCTTAAATGAAATAAAGAATCTTGAGAAGGAAAGGAAGAATATCACTAACCGGATGGGAGAACTTAGAAGGATTATAATCCCTAAGTTGGAAACTATGCATGAGGCCATCAGTGATGCTCAGACCACCGCCCAAACAAAAGATCCGACAGATCTCAAGCGGGCAGAAGCTTTTGCATTTTTGTTGAGTGGTCACATTTCAATTTTGGATAGAATGAAGCAAAGTTGGGCTACAGAAATGATCCAATTGCAGACATCCTTTGCAGACATTCTTCAGTATATGTGAGTATGTAAATATGCGGCTATGTATAGAAAATTTTTGAAAATTTTGGTGTGCGGACCCTACCCTTTGCCATTGATGTCAAAGGGGGAGTGAGGAGCAGTGAAAAATGAGGAATCCAACTAAGGGGGAGTTCCGGAAATTGTATATAAAGACAGAGCATCAGCAAAGGGGGAGCATAGTGAAAACACTTAGTCATTTTTCACTAAGTGTTGCCATCAATGCCAAAGGGGGAGATTGTTGGCAAGAGACACTATATGGATTCATGGTTGTTGTCATTGATGGCAACAAAGGTCATCCCACATATCCGCAAGTCATAATGTGTCTCTACCGGAAGTCAGAATAAAGATTGTTGTGGTCCGGTGAACAAGAACAGAGCATGTGGCAAGGTCCGACAGATTGATCCGGATCTCTCAGAGGAAGTGTCTTGGTGCAGTGCGGATTTGGGGAAGTCAAGAGGACTACCTTGAGTGGTATATTCCAAGGATTTAGCCTCCGGTGATGGACAAGGAAAAAGATATGAATAGTTGAGTACCGGATTCCTGAGACACAGTCAAAACAGAGGAAGAACTGACTGACAGAGTATCAGACTACTTTCCGGATGTGTTACTGTTGATGATAAAAGTTGTGAAGGCATGAATCATGTTTGGCCGACATGATTAATGATATCTACTAGTATATGCTTGATCCGCATTGCTTGGTGAGCAAGGATTCAGCCGACAGAACAAAGTTTGTAAGAAACTAGACTGTTCCGGATGCCGACTAGAAAGGTGATGAAATTACTTGTGCGGATATATATAGAGGATGGATTTAGTTGTGAAGAGGGTGAAGGAATTAATATATATGCGAATAAGTCCAGAACAGAGCAGAAGTAGCAAAAAGGATCCGGTATGTGAAAGATAGCAGAATAAAGAACAGAGGAAAGATGAAGTGCAGCAGATCAGTGTACTGAGCCTAACCGGAACTAAACTCCAGCATATGCAGATGCTTCCAATCAGTTCAAGACTGTGATTCTTATCACTTTGTAGACAGTGTGTCTTCTTGTAGGCAGTGGGCCTCTTGTGAGCAGTGTGCTCGGGCAGTGAGCCCTAATTGGCAAGTGCCATTTTGTAAATTCCTATTCTTCTAACAGAGAATAATTTTTGGGTTAATCACCCTGTGGTTTTCTCCCTTAACAGGGTTTCCACGTCAAAAATTACTGTGTCATATGTTTCTTATTTCATGGTAATGTTTTTGTGTTTGATTCAATGCTGCATTAATTAATAAGAAAGTTCAAAAAGGGAAATAATTAGGATAACTGATTCACCCCCCCCCTCTCAGTTATCAACAATAATTTCCAATGGGAATGTAACAAAGAAATTGGTCCTTTATCCACATGCACAACCTTTTGTTGATATGGAGCAAACTGTTTGGTCAGACCTAGAGGATATTGACCAATATTCTCTTCAGACATTAATGACAATTGAACGGGGCCCATTATTGGATATCCAGGATGAAGATGAAGTGCTTTCCAATGTCATACAAAAAAATTATGGAATGGACCTGCAGCAAGACCCATGTCTAGTATGTTTGACCTGCCCACTACATAATATTCTACCTACAATCAATACTCTAGCCTATGCTTCCACTAACAGTATGTTTCATCACTTGCTACCCCATAATTGTAGCCTCAATTTATCAGGATTGGATATTGCCTCGATTATGGCCGTTGCAATACCAGTTGACATTACACCAGGTAGGACACTTAACATCAACATTGAATTGACATTTGTCTAGAAGACTAAATTGATAAAAATGTTGTTAACTCTCAAGACAACATTTGCATGGGACCATCATGATATGAAGGGCATTGACTACATTGAACCTTACCTCTGCATGCATAGGATATACATTAATAAGGGGTGCAAGCCAATTAGGCAGCCTCAAAGAAGGATGAACCCTATAGTAAGGGACACGGTGAAGAATGAATTGCAAAAATTACTGGATGCAGGATTCATATATCCAATATCAGATAGCCAATGGGTGTCCCCACTAGTCATAGTACCAAAGAAAGGAGGTAAGTGGCAAGTTTGTGTAGACTACATAGAATTAAATAATGCCACTAGGAAAGATCATTTCCCTCTTCCTTTCATTGATCAGGTCCTAGACTCCTTGACTGGGAAAAAATATTTTTCTTTCCTTGATGGATTCAGTGGGTATAACTATTGTTGATGAGGATTGTACCCTTATGCAAAGTTGTGACACTCTGCAATCCTTCGAAACATGGGGACAAACTCAGGCTGTGGGTGACCTATAGTGAGTTTGAACCTCCAGATTGTGGGCTGGTTCCCTTAAAATATTCTATTTGAAACTATGATTTTTTGTTTTGGAAAAGGGTAAGAAGGAAACTATAAGGAAATAAAACTATAAAATTTGGTGATGCACCAAGTAAGGATGGAAAAATTGCAATCTGGTTCACAATAGAATTTAGAAATCTGACCCACACAATCCAATCTTGGCATAAATATCACAAAAAGTATTTCTGAGGAAGGCTGGAAAATAAACTCTTTATGAAGGAAAATGACTTTTCACAACATAAAAGAACTATTTTCTATAACACAACCTAAGACCTGTAATGTCACTATGCTTTAACACTGCAAGTAAGAGTGAGACAATAATTTTAAAGGTTTTGATAATTAAACACAGTAAAACTTCATCAAATCACTACATACAATTAGCATCAAATGGAAAGGCAACTACTTGATTCCAAAAAATAAAGAGAATATTGCATGAAAATAAAGAAATTAGACCTATAATCTATTGTGATCTCTATAAAACTGTCAAAAATGAACTACAAAACCTTCTTCTCTCTTAAAGTGTAAAAGAGCAAAAAGGCAAGAACTAGCAAAAACCAAGTTTTACTTTACAATATATAGTTTCCTCTCTCCAAGAGGCATGCAAAAATGAAACTATAGCTAACTGCCTCTAAAAATAAGTCCTCCAAAGTGATCCACGAGAAAACCAAGAAATCCCTAAAAATAAGGGCTCAAACTGCCACAATATGTGTAAAAATAGCTCCAAGATGACCGTCTCCATGTGTTTGACCAAGAAGTTGACCAAAACCCCTCAAATCATGCAAAAGGCTCCAAATAGCCTCAGTTAACTCAACTCATTAATTTGCATGATTTTGCTTTTGCAAAATTGATGTGAGTAGATAATAAAGTAATTAGAATAATTACTCTATTTATTAGTTACAACTTGCACTATTTCTGATTTTACAATTTGTGAAAAATAATAAAGTAATTTGAAGAATATTACTCTATTATTTTCTTACATTGGTTTATTTTGTAAAATCATGCATGATGAAAAGAAAAATACAACTCCTTATCTATCCAAATACAATTGCCTAATTTGCATGTTTTGAGCCAAAATTAGGACTTAGGAGAAAATAAAACTCCCTTATATCTCCTTGTGAGAAAAAATCACCTAGCTACATGCCATATGCATTAAAGGAAAAAATATATCCTTATAACTCCATTTGCACTAGAGAGAAAACAATAACCCTCTCTGCCATATATCCTCCACACATAATGCAAAAATTTGGCCTTATTGCCATATATCTCCATCATGCAAAACATATCCTCTAAGAATTATTATCATGCAATGATAAAAACATAATGTCAACCCCTGCCACCTTGCAATCTCTTGTCTTTACATATCTTTTGTCTTTGACTGCATCAGCAAGGCATAGAGAACATCTCCTTTTGACCATATTCGGTCACTTTGCATGTATATCAGTTATTACAATGAATCCTTTGCCCATACAAATTTCAAGGATCTTTGACCATGTGATAATTTGATCATTTTGACTATATGATAGTTGACCATGAGGTAAAAAGGTTTTGTTTGAATGTTTACAAGGTATAACACTTACCTTTTTATGATCGACCACCTCTAACTTTAATTTCAATCAAAACACAAATGATAGGTGGCAAGGCTTCTGTCAGCCATCCTGAACAATGATAGCTAGGGATATACCACTTAAGGTGTTGACCTCGTCGACCATGTGGATAATGTAATGATCATAATTGAGAAGCCAAAAAAAATCTCAAGGAAAAGAAAGAAGCTTCGAACCAAAAAGGTGAGAAACCCTAAACTTTGAGTTATTTTCATTTGCTCTTTCACTCGATCATTGCTCTGTAACTCTCTGTGGCACTTTAAGGTTTGATGATTGTATGAGCTTCTCTCTGGCTTCTTTGAGCTCGTTCTCCTTGCATTCTCGAGTGAAATGAAGTGACATAGAGTGGTGAGTATGGTATCTCCAGCTTGAATGGAATTTTCCTTCATTTTTGTGGTTCTTTGACCTTGAATGGCCGCAGCCATACATGCTTTTTGTTCTTTCTGTGATATTTCTTTGACAACATTCTTTTGTTTTCTGTGTTGAAACTCTTTCCAAATGCGGCAAAAATTGGTAAAAAACCCTCCAAAGAAGGGTCGCGACCATAACTGTCTTCTTCTCCTCTACAACTTCAAAGGTAAACCCTTTTGCTTCTCTTTGTTGTAAGCTTCCTTTTCATCTTTTTATATGCAAAAGAAAAATAGGGTTTCAAGTTTTGCTATCTGGGTATCATTTTATACTATCATTTATGACATGGCCTCGGCCATACTTGCATTCTATAGCATTTTCTTTTGATTTTCTCTGAAATAAAACTTGAAGGTTTTGATGTTTATATGAAATGAGGGCTTCTTTGAAATCTTGCCAGGAAACTCCTTTACCCATGGCCATGCTTCTAAACACTTCATATCATTCTTCCATGACTGTATTCGTAGAAAGAAAGAAGGGTTTGTAAAACTTTGACAAGGGTTTCAAAAAAATGCATATTAATGCATTATATATCCATGGCCTTGACAGAGAACATATTGTAGCATCATTCCTTTTCTAAACCAACAAAAATGTGTTAGGATTTCATAAATAACCCATATGGGTTGTAGACACCTAAAAATGTCTCTTACCATCAAACCGACTCTTGACATCCCTAAAACTATCAATTTCCCTTCTATTCAATTAATTAAATTTTTATTTAATTAATTATCCCTTCATCGTCTAATTTTTCATCATTTTATCTCCAACAATTGAATTAATTTTATTAATTCAATAGTTCAAGCCTTAGCCAATTGATTTAATAAATATGCAATATTTATTTGGTCAATTTCCCTCTCCTCACTAAATCCAATTAATTAGCTAAATCATGTTTAACTAATTAATCCAACCTATTAATTGACCTATCCCTACCCTAGACAATTAAATAGCTATTATTTAATTGCCCATCCTAGCCTACCTCATCCTAACCCTAGGATTAATTAAATAAAACCTATGTTTAATTAATCCTAACCTCTCATTTGGGTGGTCAAACCTAGTTTAACATCCTTCACCACATCCTCCAAATAAAAAAATAAAATATATCCACATAAGTCATTTTTTTATTTAAATACATCCCACATCACAATTAATTCCTCTTACAACCCCTTACCACCCCCATACCTCATTTATCTCCACTTATCCCTAAATGAATTTTTAATTCATTTTACATTCCCCATATGAATCTTTAATTAAAAAATATTCTATCTCACTCATACTCATTTAATTCACCCCTTTCCCAAAATGAATAAAAGATTTACTTTTATTCCTAGCCCTCCATTCCTCCAAGATCTAATCTAGGCCCTCCACATCACTTTTATCCTCCACCATTGGTCTTCCAAACCAATCTCCACCCTTGGATCAAAATCTCTATAAATACTTCATCCTCCAACCAATTTGGGATGCAATCTTTAAGTAATGTTACCATGTCCAAATGTCTAATGAGCTAAGAATTGTGAGTTGCAAATAGAATAGAAGCATTTCACATTTGAATCATTTATCTAGGGTTTATCTTAGGAGCTTTTGGGTGCAAGTTTCTTCTCCCTTGATGAGATTGGGTCTTTCTTGTTTGAGGTACAACTCTTTGTTTTATTGTGCATTTAGTGTGTATTTTGCCTTCAACTTGATTTTCCTAATCACATTGGCATGCCTGGTGGGACCCACAAGGTCCATATCTAATCTATTTTTGTGAGTTTTTGTGCTTGAGACATAATTTTGCAGGTGTAGCGCTATATACCTTGCATAGTGGCGCTATCCGTAGCTTATTTCAGTGCTATATACGGTTTTGGGGCTATTTCACAAAGCATCTTCTCTCTCAATTCTCACTCACAAATCCGTTCAATCTCTGGTTTTCCTGTGCTTTTATAGTGTTATCTGCGCTCTGTTTTGCATGAATATTGAACAAAGGAAAGGGAGGTCATGCCAAAAATTTGTTTAAAGACACATGCACTTTAGCTTTCATTTGGTCTTGTCTTTTCATTTGTTATATTAACAGGACTAATAGGACCTCTTCTGTGTGATGTCTAACCCTCTGTTTCGCTCAGGAATACCTCTGTTTCACAGGATGGACACGTTCAGACGCGTATTGGTGCTATCGACACCCAGATCGATGCTATTTTCGCTGTTGACCAGACCCTTCAGACGCATGCGCAGTGGCACCTTCTTAGATCCATAGTAGCGCTATTGTCTATTTCAGCGCTTTATATATGTCATATTAGCACTATTTTCCTTTATAGCACCTTCTATGTGTTTTATTAGCGCTATATTGAACTCTGGCACCTTCTGTATTCTGTTCTAGTGCCATTAGTTGAATCAACGTTGTCTGTATTGTAAATCAGCACCATTTGTCTAGAGTGTCAGGGTTTCTATCTTTTTTTGTCAGTAGCGCCATCTGATGTCTGTAGTGGCGCCATTAGGTCTTTGTTTTAGCGCTATTGTCTGAGACTGACTTTGGGTTCTGTGTAGGGACTAACAAGTGGTTTGCAGGTTATCACCATCATTTTGCGGGCACTAACAAGTTTTTGCAGGATGTTTTTATCTCTAGTTTAGCAAACACTTCAATTGGAACTTAAAACGAACCCTTGCATGTTATCTTAGAGACAAAAGCTTCGATTTGGTGCCATAAAATTGATCAACAACCAACAAAAAAATCTTTGTGTGTGTGAATTAGCTTAGAAAACATTTGAAATCAGTGCTCTAAAATTTACTAGTGTTTGCCAACAAACTATCAAAACATTTTGATTTTGGGCTTTAAAAAGAACCACAAATTGTATCAATGAAATCATTGGATTAAAAAGAACAATCTGCATTCTTCACTCATATAATCAAGAAAACCAAGCTAATTTGTGTGAACTATTTTCGTGGTCTATGTTTGTAGTGTGAAAAGTGTATGCTCTTTCCTCGCACCATTTGGTGACCTTGGGAATCAAAAGCTTCTCACAACACTTGCATTAATCACCCCCAACATAATCCAAAGAACTAAAATGAACCATGTTTAGTGTGATGCAAGCACAAAGAATACATATGCTCTCCCCTCACATCTTTGTATGAACTTGGGGATCAAAAATATTTCTGTGGTTGTATTGCTTTTGTTAATCTTTAGAGGGCTTGCCACCCCGCTTCGAAAGGTGGTAACGACCCAAGCGGCAACAAGCTAAAGCCAAGCTCTTTCAAGCCGCTATATAAAATAAGGTGTTTGGGATGAAAGTCACAAGCAACAGGTGTTGTTGTGTTATACCGACAGCCAACCTCCCCCAAAACCCTCCAAGGCATAACTCTTGGAGGCTGTGAGACTCCATAACGGAGAGTAGTGCTGCAGCATATATAACCACCTGAACAAAAGCACTTACTACAAACCTTTGTTTAGCAAGCCAAAAAACCTTCTATTTGTTGACGCAGAAGGGAAACCTTTGAAGTGGCCTCGATTCATGCGGTTCTTAGTTGAGGTAGCAGGGATAATCCAAAGGTTTGATGAGGGACAAGCCTTATAGGAAACCTGAATCTTGGTATGCATGAGAAGTGTGTGCAATTATAAGGAGGAGCCGGTGCTACCAAGATCTTGGAGCTACTTGCTTTGAATAGGCGTAGTGAAGGGATTCAACAAATACTTTCATATCTTCACCTTAGGTTGTGCAAAGTGCTTGTTTAACAAAATCACATGTCTTTTTCACAAACAAAAATCTTGGTTATTGTATGTTATTGTGCTTGAATTTGTTTACAAAACAACTTGCCAAGAGACAATGAGAATCATTTGATCAAACTTCAATCAAAACAAATCCAAAATTGCCATCAAAATCTATCTTTTTCAGAGCCTCGACAAACACTGCCCTATTTCAATGCCATCTCTGTCTGATTTTGGCACCATTTCACCTGTGGATTGGCACTATTTAGAGATTGACTTGCCTAAAACTAAGACCCATTCAGTTGAGATCTTTAGGACCTGTCATGCCATAATCCATAGTCACCTTCCAAAAAACCGTCAGTACCCCATCCATTTTTCTCCTCAAATTTTCCAAATCATACCTTCGTTGCGACCTTAGAGAAATCAAACATTATCATTGTTGGACCCTTTTTCTATATCAAATCCTCTCGTCCATTCATCCTCATTAAACCTTTGCATACCTTTTTCGACCAAACAAATATCCTTGTCATAAGAAATCATTCCAAAAATCCAAAAAAACATATCCAAAATCTTTCAAATCAAAACACCCATCAAAAAATCATCAACCAAAAACTCATCATCCCTTTGAGCCAAAGCTAGATCTAGATTTCATCATTCACATCACATTTTGCCTGGAGGGTCATTAGTCAACCTTTCAAGTGAAATCATCATCCTTCTTTGTGTAAGTTCATTAGTCTACCCCAAACAAAGAGAAACATCTATTTGTGTGACACAAATCTAGGTCTTACCTAAGCTCAATTTGTTGACCATTAAATCTTTTTGAAAAATATCATCCTAATCTCTCATATTGAACATCAAAATCAAACATCAAAAATCTCTTCAAACAAACATCATCCATCATCTACCTTTTGGTCCAAATTAGTGCAAAAAGTCAATACCATCCATTCCTATCACCCCTAGGTTAACATCTTTTTGAAAAAACCTATCGATCTTTCATCACACTACAATCACTTCTTCCCTTCTCCATCTCACTACCACATCCATCTTTGGGTCCAACAATTTAATCCAAATTCTCTAAGGTTTCCATCTCCATTTCACTCTACCTTAAAATCAAATCCATACACGTGCATGCCCATAACTAGATCACAACACAAAAGAATCAAGAAATAGCAAAATCCAGACAATATGGCGGCATAAGAATGCCTAACACCAACAACAACAACATACCCATCAACCAAACATTCAACCCACCTACATTCTTCCAAATCCCAACATACAATCCCAACGAAAACCCCTTCCATTTTTTGCAACCACCACCACCACCCACCATGTCCCAATATGATCAAGATGTCTTCAACTTTACACAAGATGCCGATAACATGGACATACTTGACAAAGTCCTAAGGTCGGATCCAAATAGATTTCTTGACTATCTCCTCAAAATTTGTGCCCAACCACCCCATAACACAACATCATCCCAACCATCCACCTCTACCATCAATCTTACCACATCCTCCCAACCATCTACATCAAACACCCAACCTATCATCTCTTAAACATCAACACCCACCATATCTACCACCTCCACAAGCTCTACCGCTACCACATCTATGATTCCCACAAGTACCTCCAATCTTACCACATCCCAAACTATCACCACATCCACTATCACAGCTAATGTAGCCTCTTTCGTTCCACAAATCACCTTAGGCATACAAGGGAACATCACGCATGCAAGTACCTCCACGAGTGTGCCTCCACCCAACCCTCAAACCATAGCTTACCTAAGACAATTATTCTCACAACCACCTTACAATACAACCAACCCATCAAACGCCAACCCATCTAATGTTAATCCGTCCAATGCACCATCAACACAACATAACCCCAACCCTCAAATAACTCCACACATTCTCAACAACTCTACGCTCATCAACAACATCTTGCACAAATCAATCAAAACACCACCCCACAATATCAAAACACAACCTCCCAAAACCTCCAACATCAAATACCACCCAATCTTCAACACCTCATCCATCAACAACCCTACACACCCCAACCGCAACCAACATAGGATCTCACAACCGTTGTACAGGCCTTGATCCAAAAGGTAGACGACATGCAAACTGGGGGAAAGCGCAAGCACTATTCCTTTGAGGATATTTGCCCCTATCCATTTGATCACACATTGTACATGCCCCCTTTCCCCAAGAACTTTGAAACACCTAAATTTGACAAATACAAGGGAAAGGGAGACCCTAGGGATCATCTTAGGGAGTTCTAAATCACTTGCTTAGAAGTCTCAAATAACGATACCTATCTAATAAGACTATTTCCAAGAAGCCTTGATAGTCAAGCTGCTGAATGGTTTGCACATCTTCCCCCAGGCATTAGGACTTTCCCTGAGCTTGCGAAAAAATTTGTAAACCATTTCTCCTACAACTTCGAGCATGAAATATCTATGACAGACCTTTGGAACACAAAACAAAAAAGCGAAGAATCATTCGCTTCCTTCTTGCAGAGGTGGAGAAGCTTAGCAAGCAAACTCCCATGGCCAATCCTTGAAAAACAACTTGTCACCATGTTTGTGACCAACCTCAATCAGGAAATAGGGTTCCATTTACAAATCCTTTGTGCATCTACCTTTGAGGAAGTCATCGACAAAGATACTACCATCGAAAGGGCCCTCATTACCAAGGGCTCCATCAAATTGTATGACTACAAATCCAACAACAACAACAACAAACCCCATAACAACACCCCCAATACAAACAACAACGCCAACACGCAATCAAATGACAAGCCACACTATTGGGGGAAGAACAAGAACACTTTGAACGACAGCATCACGGATGTGAAAGCCATCCAACATGTACAAAATCAAACACCTGCACATACATATGCAACCAATACAAATAACCCAAGGGGGCAAAATAAACCAAACAAACCTCGAAGGCAATTTACACCCTTAGGGGAACCCATTGAGGACATCCTCGATAGATGTCTCAAGAAAGGTTTGATCACGCTCCCACCTATTAGACCACATCAAGAGAATAAGCTCAAAGCTGCATGGTATAATGAAAATGACTATTGTGACTACCACCGCATTGTGGGCCACAAAACTACTGACTGCATGAAACTAAAGCATTGCGTCCAAGATCTCATAGATCAAAATCAAGTCAGCCTTGATCAAAGCACCCAACCATTGCCAAATACCAATCTCATAGCTTACAAGGATCCACTGCCTAACCATAATAAAGCCTCCTCATCCAATCAAGCATACAACGTCACCCCACCACTCGCATCCTATGACTCTATTGTATGGCGGATAGAACCATCATCTTACCATGTCAACACAGTCACCATTCAGGCACAAGTACCCGATTGCGCTGTCACAACCCATTGTGGCCGTGTATCCATCCACACAGCCCCTACCACTGAACAAATGCCCACATCCACATCAGATCCCCTACCCCTTCATCCAACCACACGCCCATCACCTACCAATCAGTACAACCTCCTAGAGCATGTAGGAAAGACCCCTGCACAAATATCCATACTTGAGCTGCTCCGCACATCACCCCTTCACAAAGATGTCCTTGACAAAGCACTCCAAGAAACTCAAGTTCTCGCCAACTTGAATGTGACCCAATTCCAAGCCATGGTAGGACATATCACCGCACCTCACCATCTCACATTTTTAGAAAAGGATCTCCCCACTTCTGAACACTTACACAATGATGCCTTACACATTGAAGTCTGTATCCACAAGCACATAATCAAAAGAGTCTTAATAGATGGTGGCTTCGGCCTAAACATATGCACTCTTAAACTATTAAAACACTTGGGATACTCATATGTGATTGTAGACACCAGTGAGTGCATCACGATCAAACGGTATGATGACACTGAGGTATGATGACACTGAGCGACTCTCTGAAGGCACTATCAAGCTCCCTATTCAAGTGGGACAGAAAATATCGAAAACAAAATGTCAGGTCCTTGATCTTGACCTCCCCTACAAAATTCTTCTTGGCTGACCATGGATCCATGCCATGTAAGCGGTCCCATCCACATTCCATCAATGCCTCAAGTTCCCTCACAATAGCACGGAAGTAACTGTCTATGCCGACCCTCGCCCCTTCCAATACTGCAGTTTCTTGGAAGACCACGACCACACCTTCTGTCCATACAACAAAGCCACCACTAAAGCCAATCCAATGGCTTCCACCTCATACATCAACCCCACCAACATTGCCACCACTTCATCCCAAACACAACCACCGCCCGAGATCAAGATCAAGCTCAGTGATATAGGATGTGGGGAATACGACCTGCACGGTACCTTTTGTGTGGGCACACTACCCAATCCTAAAATGTTTGGCATTCCAAAGACAGAAGTAGCCAACACAATAGTCATCAAGTGTAAACCATCACCCATCTTTGAAAGGAGACATCTCCTAGATCAGGACGTGCTCAAGGATATCTCATCCTGGCTATATAAGGATGAAGAACCTGAGTAAGAAGCCCCCACCATCCCAACAGAAATCTATGGTAAAGGGTCTGAAATTATCAAACACATGGGTTACAAAGGACAAGGAGGTATTGGCCTTCATGAACAGGGGATCATGGAACTGGTGCAAGCGACAAGAAATCCCTATACTCAAGGGTTAGGATATGGTCAACGACAATGTATCCTCACTACCGGTGAATGTATCTTAGCCGAGGTCGCTACGGTCTCCCTGGAAGTCGACAACGTCAATGAAATGGGCCTTCAAGACTCCTTTAGTGACTTTGCTAATTTCTTTGACTCATCCGTATGCACCATCTACACAGTCACCACCCTAGCCTTGTCACCCAATGACCTACCACTTGTATACCCGGACCTCATAGACTGGGACCAACAGGGACCTCCTATCTTTGACATAGCACCTAACGATGAGGCCATCGCTGAAATGATGGGGGTTAGAGATCACTTCCCCTGGGAGATCACAGAGTAGGATATATCATGGAACTTGATATGCATACCTATTTCGGGGAGACAACCCCTACTTCCAGTCATAAAAATATAAAAATCAAACAAGGATTTGATGGTGAAAACCATTCCGTGGTAGTGTCAGATCCCAAAAAGGTAAAAACAAAAGACGTATCTCCTAGTGAAAACCTCCACGACGCGCTAGGAGATGGAAGCATGGGCCTTCCTGAGATAGACAAGGTTTATCTAGATAGGTCAGTCGTCCTGGTAGACCCAGCTCAAGAGATTAATCTTGGGACAGAAGAAGAGCCAAAAATCACTTTCAAGGTAGAATCTCTCAGCACAGTAGAGCAAGAAAACTTCTTAGCATTCTTCAAATGTAGAAATCACAATTTTGTGTGGACCTATGCAGACATGCCAGGGCTCGATCCCACCTTGGTCGTTCATCATCTTGCAGTACGCCCTGATGCAAAACTAGTGAAGCAAAAGCTCTGAAAAATGAACCCTCAGGTGGCCCTCCTAGTCAAGGTAGAGCTAAAGAAACTACTAGATGTTGGGTTCATTCACCCAATTGATTATCCCGAGTGGGTTTCCAACTTGGTACCAGTAGCCAAACTTGCGGCCGAATCCACTGCTGCACCGACTTCAGAGATCTCAACAAAGCCTGCCCAAAGGATGACTTCCCATTGCCTAACATTGACATGATAGTAGATCTCACGGCAGGACACAAGATGCTATCCTTAATGGATGGCTTTTTAGGGTACAACCAAATCTAGATTGCATAAGAGGACCAAAATAAGACAGCCTTCATAAGTCCATGGGGGACATACTGCTGGGTGGTAATGCCATTCGGTCTAAAGAATGTAGGAGCCATGACGGTCATCTTCCATGATCTTTTCCACCACATCATGGAAGACTATGTGGACGACTTACTAGGGAAATCGAAGACAAGGGAAGAACACCTCGATGTATTGGAAAAAATCTTTGACCGACTAGAGCAATACAATGTCTACCTCAATCCAAAGAAATGTGTCTTCGGAGTCACCTCAGGAAAACTCTTGGGGTACATAGTCTCCAGAAGAGGAATTGAAGTAGATCCTGCAAAGGTTGAGGCCATCACTGAAATGCCTCCTTCAAAAACACTCAAGTAGCTAAGAAGTCTACAAGGAAAACTCCAATCTATTCATTGGTTCATTGCTCAATTGGCTGATAAATGTCAACCATTCCAGGACCTACTCAGAAAAGATACAGCTTTTGTCTAGAACAACCAGTGTCAAGTTGCCTTCGATCAACTCAAAGAATACTTGGCTAACCCCCCTGTTATAACTCCACCAAGGCAAGGCAAACCTCTCCTATTGTACATCTCAGTGAGAGAGACAGCTATTGGAGCCTTGTTAGCACAGCACGATGAGCAAGGAAAGGAAAGAGCCATCTATTACATCAGTCACACTCTGATATCCTATGAGCTCAACTACACGCCAATTGAATAAGCATGTTTAGCCCTCGTCTTTACTTCACAAAAACTAAGACACTACATGCTCAATCATAAAACCAAGCTCGTCGCCAAGATCGATCCATTGAAATATCTGCTAAACAGAGCTGCTCTTATTGGGAGAATGGAAAAATGGGTCATGATTCTCACTGAATTTGACATTGAATAGACTGAGAGAAAAGCCATCAAAGGACAGGTTATCACTGATCAGCTGGCTGAAGCACCCATCCCTGCAGATCATCCGACACTGGTAGAATTCCCTGACGAAACCATCTTGACCATAACACCGGCAACAAAAACATGGAAAATGTACTTCGATGGATCATACACACACAGAGGCTCGGGGGTAGGCATCCTCATTGTTACCCCTCAAGGTGACACAATCCCCAAGTCATTCAAAATGACATTCCCATGTATGAACAATGTGGCCGAGTATGAGGCCCTTATCATAGGTCTCTAAATGGCAATCAAATGGAAAATTGAGAAGCTGACAGTGTATGGAGATTCTCAATTGGTCATCCGACAGGTAAACAACAAATATAAGACCAAGTATGATAAGCTACTGCCTTATAAAAAGATGGTCGATGACTTTAAAGACTACTTTGATGACATCCACTTTGAGCAGATCCCAAGGCTAAACAACAAAGCTACAGATGCCATGGCCACCATCGGATCCCTGGTCAACATGAAGAAAGACAACAAGAAGTGCGAATTCCTAATCGAAGAACTCCCTATCCCCACATATGATGTTCCTCAATTAGAGCTCGTGTGTGAAGTCATTGGTCCCCTATCCCCGTGGTATCAAGAAACCTACCTATACCTCCATGATAACATCACCCCTCCTAACCTATCCACCTCACAATGAAAATCTTTCATCCACCAAGCCACCCGCTTCACACTTGTAGGAGATACCCTATACAAAAGGATTCTTGAGGGCATGCTTTTACGATGTTTAGACTCTAGGGAAGCTAAACTAGCCTTGCAAGAAGTACACGCAGGTATCTGTGGGGCACATTCAAGTGGACCCGCTCTTGCTAAAAAGATCTTGAGGACAGGTTATTATTGGCCAACCATGGAACGAGACGCCTATCAGTTTATCAAGAAATGCCTACCATGTCAATAGCATGGAGATCTCATGCATGCACCAGCATAGGAATTGCAACCAATCATGACACCGTGGCCTTTTTCATAGTGGGGACTCGACCTCGTAGGGAAAATCCATCCACCATCATCCAATGGCCATAAATTCATCATCACAGTTACCTAATACTTCACCAAATGGGTGGAAGCAATACCACTCACCTTCACCACTGGAACCCAAATCTCCAAGTTTATCCTCCATTACATCATCTGTCGCTATGGTATCCCTCATTTCATCATCATCGACAATGGAAAGCCATTCAAGAACCAAGAAGTTCGCACCTTGTGCGAAAAATTCAAAATCAAACACCACTTCTCCAGCCCATATTATCCTCAAGGAAATGGTCAAGCAGAGGCTTCAAATAAAACCATCCTCCGCATTCTAAAGAAAATAGTCAATGAAGCTGGCCGTGACTGGCACCTCTGGCTCAACCCTGCCCTATGGGCCTATCACACTAGCATCTGCACTCCCACAGGAGCCACTCCATTTTCTGTAGTCTTTGGATATGAAGCCATTTTACCTATTGAGGTCGAGCTCCCATCCTTAAGAGTATCCCTGTAAAACATAATCACTAATGAGGAATACCGCGTCGCAAGGTTGCATCAGCTAGAATTACTAGATGAGAAACATCTGAATGAGTTGAACCACCTGCAGGCTTATCAAAATCGCCTAAGGAGAAGCTATAACAAGGGAATCAGAAACCAAAAATTTGAAGTAGGAGATCTTTTCCTTATGGAAAATCAGAAGAACTTGCAAGAGCGCCCTAAGAAAGGCAAGTTTGAACCCAATTGGCTAGGGCCGTATGTCATCACAACTAGCTATGGGTCAGGAGCATACTAGCTTGCAACACTTGAGGGGCAGCCTCTGGATGAACCTATGAACATTCTACATCTGAAGAAATTCTATGCATAACCCATCGAGTATCCCAATCAAAAAATCAAAAAATAGCAAAAAATCAAAAAAATCAAAAAAATCAAGAAAAATCTGAGTGCAATAAAAACTTCCAATGGTGAAAATCACTTCGGTGACGCCTTGGATAAGTACCATGGTGAAAACCTGTTTCAAGCGCCATGTGTAATGGCCGATTCTACCATCTAAATAAGTCCTCCTTCCATTGCAACACTCCATATCGCACACATCCCATGGCTTGGAATTCTAAAACATCAAGTCCTATCACCCATTCCACACTATTCCACCCAAGCCCAATCCATGGAATGAGGATCCTTGTAAGCTTCCATTTGTACAGCTGAAAATCCAAAAATCCAAAAACAATACAAATCAAAAAAATCCAAAAACAAAAAACAACAATATCGATCAACTCGCGACCATCAACATCTATCAACTCATCACATCACACCCATCCTAAACCATTCCCACATCATCAAGTCATACCAGAACTACATATTCATTTCGCCTGCATCTTGAAAGTACCTTGATCCCGTGGACATAGGGTATGTAAGCAGTCTAGAATACGAAGGACGTTTCCAGTACTCAGGTACATAAGATGCACCCATCCAACCCGTTTGGATGGTCCCCATTCACTGAGCTTGCTAAACCCATTATATGATACACACGCTAAGTATACACTTGAACCATGGTCCTTAATGTAAAAATCATCAATCAACATACCAACTATAATCCTACACCTGGCCAGACTATTCTTTTACCCACCTTTCAAAAATTCTCCAATCAAATCCAACTGATTTGTGTCCTAGGATATATCTTTCCCACAATGGACAAGAATCTGTCATTCTATCATCACGTATCTTGGCAAGAGCACACATAGGTTATTTGTATCTTTTCATTGGTCCTTTTGATTATTGATTTTTATCTTTTTGTATCACTCTAGGTGACCTCCAAATCTACCTTGATCTCATTATATCATGGTAAGTAGCGGACAACACCTGGAGTAGACAAGGTCATTGTTTCTGTATGCTGTGCTTGTGGGTTGGTTTCATTGCTCCAAGAATAGTATTCATATCTTGAAGCCTAGGTCAGTTCTAGTATGATGTGCCTCATTTGCATATACAGGAATCAAAAACCTTATATGTACTATTAGCACTCATCACTATGAGTCCCCTTCCTAGGGTAGGCAAGGTTATACTACATTGGGTACGCATTGAATCAACCTATTGATTACGGGTCTAGTCCATGCAATCGTGGGATATATATTATCACCTAGGTCATCTCATACCTTTGTGAACTATATCCTACATTGCTATAGTAAACTAAGAAATGATCTCAATTAATATGCAACTACTGTTACTAGCTCAAATCATCATCCTAATCAACTATACCATCTAGGCCTAGATTTCATAACCACCTACCTCCCCCCCTCACCCTACCAAATCCCCTCACTAATCCCACTCTTCCAACTTATTCACACACAACACATACTGAACCAAATCATATCCCCCCCACCCCTCAATGACGTGGTGTCCTATGACCTATCAATTCCCTCATCTCCAACTCCCTCGCAATCTAACTGCTCCCAATCCTATCCATAAACCATTCATCCACCCTTGACCGCTCCCCACCTATTCCCCTGGCGTACAGCCCCACCCCCTAGGGTCCAACAAAGAACATCATGTGTATCAAGATTTATTCATCTCACCTATCACCTAAATCGCATATCATAATCATTAGGTTCATTTTAGAATCTGTTAGTTGCATATTATCTCATTAGGTTCATTTTAGACTCTATTAGTTGCATATCATAATAATTTAGGTTCATGTTAAGAATCTTTTAGTTACATGCATATTATCTCATTAGGTTCATTTTAGAATCTGTTATTTGCATCTTACCTCATTAGGTTCATTTTAGAATCATTTAGTTGCACATCATTTAACATTGCAAATCATATCATACTCATTTAAGTTTGTAATCACATAGGTGCATTTTAAATTCATTAATCATCACATTGCATCCAATATATCATCTCATAATCATTTAGTTACATTTACTTGCATAGCATAAATCATTTAGTTACATTGCATAATCACAAGTCATAAATCATTTTAACTACATTTTATAATCATCTAGTTGCATATCCATATTTCCATACATAACATGTGTTTATTAAGATAAACATACATTTCCATTACATTACATTTGACATCCATAATAAATGTTTATTAATCTGAACATTTATTTTCATTATACATCATAGACCATACATCACAAACATCCATATATCACAAAAAGTCAACCATCATTTCATCCATCATGATACATCAATAGGTAAATCCTTAACATCAAAAACCATACACAGTATAAACACAACACATCCATAGCATATAATCCACAAAGAATAATGCATCCATCCACATAACATTCATCATTATCATCATAAATAAACAAGTAGGCCATCAAAAAAGCATCATATCATATATCATCATTGCAAAAAAAAATGTACATCGCTCATATATACACATCAAAAAATATAATGTCCTGATACAATGCCTCTAAGGGCTAACATGATACAACTATCACATAGACGACCCTCTCTCTGATGGAGTGGGGGATCCTGACCCTAGTTGTGGTTGTGGCTATGGCTACGGTTGTACCTGAACCTGTGGAACCTGCTGGGGCACATGTGACAGAGGACCCATCCCCTGCTGGATAGACTGAACCAATCTAGATCTGTGTGATCTAGATGCCCAGGATCCACTAACCTAACTATAACTCGGTGCACGCTGCTATACAGGCACTGCCACTTGATATAGGGCTGGATAATAGTTTGTCCGTCCTCTGGTCTCTGCCAACTACCCCTGTACCTGAGTCAGTTGTCCCTATAACTGATATGACTGTGTCTATGCCTGAGACAACTGTGTTTGAATCACTATCAACACTGGGGCCATACCAGCACCAGAAGCTTGCAAGCTACCCACTGTAGTCTCTGCCTGATGTGCTCTCGCAAGGGCCACATCCCGCTGTCTGGTCAAAACTGCTATATCACCCTAAGTCTGGGCTACCTGTGCTTGCAAGGCAGCCACCTATCCATCTGACCCATCCAATAAGGCCACTGTCCTCCTCACCCCGAGGCCGCTGATGAGGTGTGAGTCGTCAAACCTCAGAAGGGTCTGCCTCTGCCTGCTGCCCTGCTACTGGTGTGATACCTGTGGTGGGGGCATAACATCCCTATCCAATCTCAGTCATCCTCCACATTGTCGAGGCCTTCCGTGTTGTCACACCCTACCAATCTGAACCTGCTCAATAGGCACCTACTGTACAGGTGCCTACTATCTCACCTGCTGTTGGGGCACCTATCCAGCTGCTGCCGCTGCCAACACATCCATCATCTCACCAACCTCCTCCTCCTCTCCATCCCCCCCAACCTCCACAAGGTAATCAGCAATGATCTCCTCACCCTCCTCCAGGAAGTCATCCCCATTAGAATCATCATCTCCATCATCCCCAGAGTCCTCATCCCCTGACCTCGCTGCCTCCTCCGTAGGGACTACCTCCTCTGCCGGATCAGTGAACCATGTCGGTCTCCACATCTGCCACCATGTGTCATATGTAGGAGTAGTGCTTGCATCCCTAACTGTGCTCTGCCAATCCCACTGCACTAGCCATAAAGCTGCAAAATCATCCAAAGCGACCTGGGGCTGTATGGCTGTAGGCCAATATCGCGCATCTCGACGAGTGTGTGCAAAAATCACCATCTGCTATGGGGTGTCCTGCCGCAACCCAAACTACCACATAACCTGCGATGGTAGATACATGTCTATCATGTGTTCTCCTTGACCCATCAAATATCACTGCTAAAAAGTATAAGGCAAGTGAACATCATCATCAAGCCACAGCTCCACTCCGATGTAGGGTCGCCAGGTCACCCGAATGACATCATCCAGCATCCGTCTCCAATACTGAACCTGACCAGTATAAGTGTACTTAGCATCCTGATATAAGAACACAAAGGCCTCAAATGGCCACCGATAGTACCCACATCTCGGTCGAGTGACTGTGATGTGCTCCAAAATCCACACATGCAGAAGAGTAACCCCGGTTGACAATGCTGAATCATAAAGATAGACAACTATATGCATCTCATGATATAGCTGCCCCAACATCGCTGGTCCCCAGGCATACATGGTCTCATGCCTGACCATCCTCTCGATCATCTCCCCCCAGCCAACTGGAAAACCCCTGCCCCTCCTATCAGGCATCACAACACCACCAATCAATGCACACAGGAATAAGGCAAAGGGATCTGCACCCACCGCCAGTGTCCCCTCATAACTCATCTCCTGACCATCTGCTGATAGAATAATGTGATCCTGGCCAAACAATCTGATCAGGGCCCTCCATCCCCTCCTCATGTCATATCGCACTCGCCGACCGTGAATAGGTAGCTTGAGGATGCGATAAACATCCTCAAGTGTGATAGTAATCTCACCAGTTGGCAACAAAAAGGTGCATGTCTCTGAGCGGTACCGCTCCACTACTATTGTCATCAAAGCTCTATGAGCTCGTAGCATCGGTATCGACACTGTGGTCAAGAGCCCCAACCTAGCCAGTTAGGCCCAAGTGGCATCGTCAAAATGGTCAAACAGTGCCATCACAGATGGCACGCGTCGCTCTCGCGAGGTCACTATAAATGAACTTAGATCCTACATCCACAACTTTCTGGTCAGAAATCTACCTATCATTTTTCCAAATCCCCCCCCTTTTCTTCTAATCTTGAACGCCAAAATCATTTGGCGCCAAAACACACCATGCTTCGCGCCATTTTACAAATAGCGCTACTATTTCTTTTCATGGCGCCATTACAGATAATGGCACCACTACGCAAAACACATGGCACCACTTTCATACATAGCGCTACTGCCTAATACACTTAGCACCATTTTAACAAATGGCACCACCTTGTCGCTTGGCACTAATTTAAGGAATAGTGCCAATTCTCCCCAACGCGCATATTCTACATATTGCGCTGATACCCTACATAGTGCTAATACACCATATAACGCCACTACTCAGAATAGCGCTACTTGAGAACATAGCACTACTCTCCTACACATTTTGCACTAAAACGCCAAAACCCTGTTCTTCCAAACATTGCGCTACTTCAGAAGATAGCGCCAAAATGCCAAATGGATGGGAACAAATTGCCCCTATGCTACCTTGGCGGATAGCGCCAATCCAGAGGATTGTGCTAATCTGCCCTGTTCTTTGCACTACGTGATCTAGAGATAGCGCTACATTCCTAAACCCCAATTCTTGAACACAAAAATGCAACAAAATTAAAAAATCACAAAGCCAGGGTTAGACCCTACCTGGGGTCCAGCGTCTGGTTCCTGGCCAAACGATCGAAACCACTCAGAAATGTGTCGAAGTTACAAGAATCGGAGGTTGCGCTCTACCATCTCTCCTTCGGTCTTTCTTCTCAAAAGTCAATGTGTGCAAATGTGGCACTCTAAGGGCCCACTTCTCTTAATATAGTAAGCTATGTCACCCTTTCATCCACTCCTTTTCCCCTCCAGGGTGCAGATCACAGCCTCTTTCCTCTATTTTTCTTGTCATCTTCTTTTTCCGTCCCCTATCCAACTTTCACTCTCGTCGCGTCTTTTCGAGAGGTCACCCTAAAAATTTTATTTTTTCTCCGCCGACCTCTCGAGGGGGCATTCCTCACCCATCTTATTCCTTCCCGGCAGTAGGGGCATATTTTTCTTCGACCTAACGCCACGTCAAAGAGGGGCAAATGTAGACACCTAAAAATGTCTCTTACCATCAAACCGACTCTCGACATCCCTAAAACTATCAATTTCCCTTCTATTCAATTAATTAAATTTTTATTTAATTAATTATCCCTTCATCGTCTAATTTTTCATCATTTTATATCCAACACTTGAATTAATTTTATTAATTCAATAGTTCAAGCCTTAGCCAATTGATTTAATAAATATGCAATATTTATTTGGTCAATTTCCCTCTCCTCACTAAATCCAATTAATTAGCTAAATCATGTTTAACTAATTAATTCAGCCTATTAATTGACCTATCCCTACCCTAGACAATTAAATAGCTATTATTTAATTGCCTATCCTAGCCTACCTCATCCTAGCCCTATGATTAATTAAATAAAACCTATGTTTAATTAATCCTAACCTCTCATTTGGGTGGTCAAACCTAGTTTAACACCCTTCCCCACATCCTCCAAATAAAAAATTGAAATATATCCACATAAGTCAATTTTTTATTTAAATACATCCCACATCACAATTAATTCCTCTTACAACCCCTTACCACCCCCATACCTCATTTATCTCCACTTCTCCCCAAATAAATTTTTAATTCATTTTACATTCCCCATATGAATCTTTAATTAAAAAATATTCTATCTCACCCATACTCATTTAATTCACCCCTTTCCCAAAATGAATAAAAGATTTACTTTTATTCCTAGCCCTCCATTCCTCCAAGATCTAATCTAGGCCCTCCACATCACTTTTATCCTCCACCATTGATCTTTCAAACCAATCTCCACCCTTGGATCAAAATCCCTCCAAAATCTCTATAAATACTTCATCTTTCAACCCATTTGAGAGGCAATCTTTAAGTAATGTTACCAAGTCCAAATGTCTAATGAGCTAAGAATTGTGAGTTACAAATAGAATAGAAGCATTTCACATTTGAATCATTTATCTAGGGTTTATCTTAGGAACTTTTGGGTGCAAGTTTCTTCTCCCTTGATGAGATTGGGTCTTTCTTGTTTGAGGTACAACTCTTTGTTTTATTGTGCATTTAGTGTGTATTTTGCCTTCAACTTGATTTTCCTAATCACATGGGCATCTCAGAAAAAATTACCTTCTGTCACGACCATGCTACAAAAACACTCTTCTATAATTTATTATTTCCATTGTGCAAAAAGAAGACAAGGGTTTCGTTTTTATCAGTTGGGTATCTTCTTTCAAGCATAAATCTTGCTTTTCTCTTCACGGCTATGGCAGAAAAATACACTGTGTTTGATTTGTTTCTCTGTATGCACAAAAATGTATTAGGGTTTTATCCCTCTTCAAGTGTTTGTATTTTCTATGAAAACAATCATATCATATATTCTCTCTCCTGAGCATCCCTCCTTCAGTTCTGTGTATGAAATAAGACTTTGTTCAGAAATCTGAACTAGGTTTTTCAAATTTTATAACATAGAAAATACTATTTGTTGTCATGGAGACTTGTTCTTCTAGCTCTTCTACTATATCTGGACACTTCTGAGCAATAATAAATGCCCCTTTCTGTAGCAGACTATGTATCTTTTCCTGCAAAAGATCCTGTGTTATTCTTGCATACATAAATCTCTTTTCTAAGTATGGAATTTAGCTTGACATTTCATTTTGCTTTGACTGGTCATCTATCAGATAATCTTCATTATGCTGCTCTTTCACATTTACTTTGGCATTTTGATCCTTCTGTAGCATGTCTAACATATCATTGATCCTTTATATTGTCTTCCATCATGGCATATGCTTGCCATAACTATATCAATCATAATTCATGATGTATGAATAATGAATACTTGTCTTGTATCTCTTTCAGAAGTATTACTGTAGCATTATATATAGCATATCATTGGTCTTCTACTGTTTCTCTTCCATCATTGTATCAGTTAGCAACCATAATGTATGAATAATAAATACTTGTCTGTCACCAGTTAGAAGTATTATTGTCTTGTTGTCTTGATCTCTCTTGTTCACTACTTGTAGATACTTTTATTATTTGTTATGGATAATGATACACCTGTACTTATTGTTTCTCTAAAACTGTAGCATTCATTTGATCTTTCACATGATGTATCTTCTTCATTGATGACTATCAGATGCTCCTCATGATGCATTTGTCTAATTCTATCCTTTTAGAGGCATGCCCTGTATTATTTGTTTCAACTGCACTTGATCACCTTGAGCACCTGTATCTGGTCATTTTACTTATTGTCCTTTTATCATAATCAGATAATACTTTTCATGATATATCTTGTAACTTATATAAATGATACACAAGCTCTATCTCCTAGAAGCATTATTCTGGTTCTTTATCTTCATCAGGTATAACAATGTAAACACTTATATGGCTGATAAAGTTAATGACATATATAAGTGTGACTTGTCTTCAACTGTAACATCATATGTCTGAATATGTAAAAACTCCTATAGCATATCTTCACACTATAACCTCCATGGCTACATTTTTGTTTTCAACACTTTGTTAACTTGACTCAGGCATTCTGAACTTATCTGATTTGTTTCAATCAACTACAATCAATGTCATGATGACACACTTTCTCTATAAGTTGATTAAATGATGCATGATATACTTTGAATGATGCATCTTGTCTTATTCTAGTATTCCTTTTCAAATGAATAAAAAGGAAACATGCTGGGCTCAACCCTTGTGGGAGCCACATTTTCTCCACATGTTTTAAATGTCTTCAAATCAGCAACATTACTTTTCCTATTCCTACACAGTGAACAAACAAGTTAGCATAAAAACATACCTAATGGTATTGATTGGTCCTCTTCATGATATTATGATTTATGACACATGTCTGATTTGATCTTTCATATGAAATGCATGATGTGACAAGTTGATATGTCTGCTGATAAAAGCATATGATAACATTAAATATCCAAAGCTCTTACAGGACTTTCCCCAATTTTTTGTATGAACAACTGATATAATTGGAACTGAAGATGAGGACTAAAGATCAACTATCCAACTAATCAACAACCTCCTTGCTCAGGCAATGATGGATATTTAGTTTTATAATATGTTCTTCCTTATTTCTTTTATCATCAGATGTATAGCTTGCAAATGTCTGCATTGCTCAGTTTAGTTACTCCCACGGCTTGTGTGGGACACATTTGAACACTTCTTTTAAACATGATTAGTTAATTTATCTTATGCACTTGATGTATGTATGTTTCCTTTTTAATCAATGCATAGGATAAAGTAACAGATACTGAATTGTATGTTCCAAATATGACATGAAATATCAGTTCAAATAAATACCTTTCTTTCTTTCAAATATGATCAGCTGAATAATCAATCTGTCTTATAACTCCTGAAAGATAACACTATGTTAGATCAATTGTATTTCTTGAATGATTGATTCCTTGACATCCGAATTCACTTGTTATGATGATTCATCAGTCCTGATAGGACTGATGGGTTATCCTGACAACTGAATCTATCTTTGCTTTGTCAAGACATCAACTATTCAATGAATGCAATAACTTAAAGTTTTCTTTTATTCTTCCTAAAACAACTGCACTTAGGTCTAACTAAATTTAGTGTGAACAAAATTTAGTAATAATAACTAGATCAAAATAGCCCCTGAGGACCAGGATAAGACCACATTCACATGCCCATGGGGGACATATGCCTATTCAGTCCTTCCATTTGGACTCTGCAATGCACCTACCACATTCCAGAGGGTTGTTTTAAGTATCTTTGCTAACCTTGCCCATGACTATGTGGAAGTATATATGGATGATTTCACCACTTATGGAGATTCTTATGATGAGGCCCTGAAAAACCTTGAAAAAGTACTCCAGATATGTCATGATCATAACCTATCCCTTAGTCATGAAAAATGTTTCATGATGATGCAAGGAGTAGTGCTTGGCCACTTTGTGTCCAAGGCAGGCATTCAAGTGGATCCACACAAAATTGAAATCATTTCAACATTCCCTATTCCTCAAAAACAAAAAGATGTTAGAAGCCTTCTACGACATGCAGGGTACTATAGAAGATTTATAAAGGACTTTAGTAAGATAGCTGCCCCTTTGTTTATCTTACTATCTAAAGATGCATAATTTAATTGGATAGCTGACTGTTAGACATCCTTTGATAGTCTCAAAGAGTCATTGACAAAGACACCTGTACTCAGAGGACCTAATTGGGTAGTACCTTTCCTTATACATACAGATGATTTTGACTTTGTTGTGGGGCTGTGTTAGGACAGAAGGAAGGATATTTGGAGTATGCAATTTACTACATCAGTAAGAATCTACAAGGTGTTGAACTTAACTATACTGTCACTAAGAAAAAATATTAGCTGTTCTTTATGCAATCAATAAGTTTAGGCATTATATCACTTGGTATCCTATTTTTATTCATACTGACCATGCAACAATAAAATACCTAATGAACAAACCAGTGGTCAGTGGCAGATTGTTTAGATGGTTATTGCTACTTCAAGAATTTGATATCACCATTGTGGACAAGCCTGGGAAGGCCAATGTTGTTGCTGACTTCCTCTCTAGGCTACCTACTTGTAATGAGGACCCAGCTATTGATGATTCTTTTCTAGATGAACACCTTTTTGCATTAACTGTACAAACTCCTTGGTATGCAAATATATCAAATTATCTAGTTACAGGTGTATATATAAAAAATTCAGATAAATTGAAAGATAAACAATAACATGCAAATTACCTTCTTACCCAAATTTTACGAATACCTCAGATATCTTGAAAGATGGATGCATGTTGATTGCTCGAATGGTTGATTTGT
Organism: Cunninghamia lanceolata; assembly: GCA_027924645.1. NCBI lineage: Eukaryota > Viridiplantae > Streptophyta > Pinopsida > Cupressales > Cupressaceae > Cunninghamia > Cunninghamia lanceolata. The sequence goes on along the minus strand of BSBN01000379.1, from coordinate 2,222,350 downwards.
TGATTGCTCACGTTCTGCAGCACAATGATGATAGAGATTGAAGAGTGATGAGGAGAAGATAGGTAATTGATGGATGAGAGGTAGAATTTTGGCAAAGTAATGGTGCTTAGAAAGTTTCATCCATGCCAAATGGATTGGAAATGGGTGAATTTATCGGAAAAGATGAGAAAATGGAAGGATAAAACTTCCATTTTGCAAGTGATAATTGAATTGGAAAGTTGATTGTGCAACTTGGGAGAGAGAATAGAAGGTGGAAGAGTTAACTCAAGAGATGAGTTGAGTTGGAAATGGAAGGTGGGCCAAGTCATCTAGAAAGGTAATTAGAAGGTGAAAGAGATGAGTTGAGTCATCTCAAAAGATGGATATGGTAAGTTATTTTAACTAATTAAAATAAAATTTTAATTAATTAAGTGGCATGAATGATTAAATAAATAATTATTATTTATTTAATCATATAAGAAAGGGGATTAAATAAATAAATAAAATTTATTTATTTAATAATGTGAGGGATGGGATAAATTAAATAAATGTTGGATTTATTTAATTTATTAGAAGTGTTAGGATGAAGAAGGGGTTATGATGGTGCAATGGGTACCCAGGGCAAAATGTGCTACAAGATGTAATGTTGTGACAAGGTGGACATTTTTGGGTGTCTACATTTTGCCCCTCTTTGAAATGATGTTCAAGATGATGAGATTTGTGTTGAGCAACATCATTTCAAAGAAGCTAAGGTATGGATAGAGATGGTGATGGAAAGATAGGATGAGGATGGAATGATAGGATGAGGATGCCCCCTCGAGAGGATAGGCGGGTTGGATAAACACGGATAGGCTCTCGAAATGAAATGGATTGGTCGAAAAAGATTAGGGAATGGATAAAAGAAAGGAATGATGTGTTATGCTGCAATAAAATGAGCAATCATATGTTTGATTTAGCACTAGACGTTATGTACCAAGGTATGAGGACCAAGGTGATGATGTGTCTCGTGCCCCAGCATAATACAACCTTATCTAGATACAAGATATGAATATTAGCTAGGAAGATACAGATGCAAATGCAAAAATGATAACACACACAAGCAAGCAAGCATGCACAAATGATACAAAAACAAACAAGGTATTGCCCCTATCAAGTTGTAAACCAATGATTGATTGTTGATTGATTGATGATGATAGTGTTGTCATGGCAGGGAATGATATATCCCTAGAGCAACACAAGGATGATTGATTAAGTGATTGATTGATTAATGATTGGGTTTACAACAAGATTAGGATCAAGACTATTGATTGTGATTGGATAATTTGACTTGATTGATTAACTTGATTGGTATGGTTTAATGATGACTTGCATTATGATTTATTGCTTAGATGATTGATGATGAGATTGATTGGAAGAGATGATTGAAGAAATGATTGATGAAGATTGATTGGAAGAATTATTTTTAAAAAATGATGAATTGATGAAGATAGATGATAGAAGAAGATGAGAGATTGAAGAAAGAGAAATGTGGTATGTGCCTAAATCTAGGCACATCCTCCATACTCTAGACTACCTACATACCCGTTTCCACAGGATCAAAGCACTTAATGATGGAGATGAGATGTAGTTCTGATTTTGTTTTTTATTGATGAGATGATGAAGATGGAAGATGAAGATGAGAGGATTGATGTGATTTTGAATGGAATGATGGATTGATTTGAGTTGATTTTGATTGATTGATAGATTTGATGGATTTGATGTGATTTGTTTTGACCTGATTTGATGATTGGATGAAGTGATTGATTTGATTTGATGATTAGATGAAATGATTGATTAGAAGAATTGATTGGAATGACTGATTGGAAGAATTGATTTTGAAAGATTGATTAGAAGAAATTATGAGATGGATTTGATTTTATTGATTGTATTTTTTTTGGATATTTGATGTTTTTGTATTTCCTCAGGACTTTTTATGATTTTTTGGTATTTTTTCAGGACTTTTTATGATTTTTTTGGATTTTTCGGAATATTTAATTTTTATGTATTTTTTTTGGATTTTTTCAGGATATTTTATGATTTTTTTGGATTTTTGTTATGTTTTTATTTTTTTGTATTTTTTGAAATGTTTTGAGGATGTCAATGGATTTACAAATTTATGCAGCCTTTGTGCTAGATACCAATGACAAGGGAGAACCAATTCTAGGTCCCAGGAGGTAGATAGGTAGGATTGGATAGATGAAAGGATGGGCGATAAGGAATGGATGTACATGTAGGAGAGCAAGGATGTGATCTCAAAGGCTATGTCGCATAAGAATAACATGCCCCATTCTAGATAGTATGCTTAGGATTTTTCATGACAATGCTTATGGCGATAAGATAGTGATAGGATTAGGCTTATGACAATGGGATGATGATAGGATTGATAGGATGGATTGGTTTGGAAAGGATGGAGTACATCAAGAGATAACCAAAGCATGTTTCAACATTTTTCCCCCAATCTTTATCAAGATCAAAAGGAGGAAAGAGTGAATGGATGGAATCGATAGGATAGGTATGTGTACGCGGATGTAATGGATAAGGATTATAGGCTAGGAAATGGTATGATAGGATATGATGGGATGGGAAGTCATAGGTAGGATGAGACAAGGTGCCCCCAAGTATAGGTGACAAAAGATCAGACTTACACATGACGCCTTTTTGCCAAGTTTTCATCATGGTACTTATCCAAGGCACCTGTTTACCAGGTTTTCACCATTGGACGAAGGGATTTCTCTTTACTTTTTTCATTTTTTTTGTTTTTTTTGAATGGATAGGGGGATATGGATGGGAGAGACTCAAGTGTCTAGTTTCATGAAAGGTGATAGTCCTGCTAGATGGATATTGTTGCATGGACCATGTCAAGTGTGCTCATAGATGTTGGTAAGGGACATTGCACGAAAGTGGTAGATAGAGTAGGTAGATAGTTGATTATGATAGGTACGATAGTGGATTATGATGTGGATTATATAACACTTAATGGATGGATGGCTTATCCAAAAGCATGGACCATAGGGAAGTGATGTGAAAGATATGTAGGATAATAAATGAAAGGTGGGGAGATGGAGGTATGTGGAATTGTGGGATGGAAGGGAACCATGACCAACGGCTACACACACTGTGATAAACATTGAAGCTTTTGGTGGGAAGATGGTGTAGGAAGCAATGGTGTTGTTTGCTTAGGAGATGGTTGGAGTGTTTTAGGGACCCACATAGACTTATTATTTTTCTAATTTTTGCTTTGCATGTGGGAGGGAGGATTTAAATATGTTCGAATGGAATGGATGGAAGAGGAGGAAGTGGATGGTTGGGATTTTAGAGAGGTGGATGCCTCATTTTGGGTAATTTCTTTTTGTGTCGGAACACACATCTTTTTCAGATTTGCTTTGAGGTGGGTGGTTGTATGCAGCTTTAGAGATGGATTTGAAGTAATCGCTTGTTGCTTGGGGACCCATACCTTTTTCAGATTTGCTTTGAGGTGTGTGGGTGTATGCAACTTTTGAGATAGATGTTTCTTTGATTCTTGGATTTTGGATTGATATCCTAAGGCATTAGGACCTTTAGGATTTTTTCTCTATGAGTGTAGGCATCCAAGTTTTTGCTTTTGAATCCCATGGGTATGGTGGAAGGAGAGGAAGCTTCATGTTTAGACAATGTGTGCATTTGTTGGTCATGATTAGGGTTTTTAGAGGGCTTATGGATGGATAGATAAGGTTTTGGAAGTAGTGGTGGCAAAGTTGACGGTGGGATATTAGGAGTTGGAAAGAATAGAGGCAAAGTTGATGGTGGAAGGTGTGCGGTCACATGCTTTTGACATTGGTAAGACAAAGGAGGTGGAATGGCAACATATGTTTTGTGAGTATGATGGGATTTGTGGTGGAAAGAGGTGGATTTTGGATGAATGGAAGAAGTACCAACATCATTAGATTGCTATCCTTGGGGTGTATATCCAAGGCCATATGAGCGTGGAGGGAGCTTGACATGGATTGGCTCCAAAATACCTTGTTGATGAAGGCATAAGCCTTTACCTTGGTAATTCATGTTTTGGAGGATGCGATTGACTATGGGACTAGGTGTAGGTGGAAGACTAGACACGAGTTCCTTATTGGATGGTGAAGACGAGATGGTAGACAAAGGTTGTTGGTGTTCTAAGGAGGAACACTCATGGATGAAGGTGGTAAGATCAAGTGGATATGATGGTGGATTTGAAATGGAGTTAATGGTGGATGTAGAGGGATCATTAAGATCGTGCTTATGTTCATTATGATCCAAGGTATTGATATGATCTACATTTTGTTGGGAGGCACATGTCTCATTATGGGAAGTAGAAGCTATCTCATTAGGGTTAGACAGAGGATGGATAGGAGCAATTTGGATATCTTGTTCATGGAGGGGTATAGGATTATGAATAAGATCAAGGTGCTCATGGGTATCTTCTTCATAGGTACTTTCATCTTGATCATGGAAGAGGTAAATGTTATGGATGGGTAGCATAGGTGGAATGTAATGGATTTGATCTTGATTTGAATGAAAGCTCGATATATCCACATGCTTAAGATTATTCTCTTGATATAACTCTTGAGTTACTTGAAGGGAAGTATGGGGCTCTTGGATGAGTTTGATGGGTTCTTGATATTCATCCATAAGAGAGTAGGATGGACTTTGGCTGGGGCTTATGATAGGAGGATCTTCAATTAGCTCAATGGCATGTGGATCACATGATGAATTTGGAGGGATAAGCATGGCATTTGAAGGCTCATTACTAGGTGCTAAGATAGGTGGTTAACATGAGGATAAGTTGTTCCTAGCTAGTAGCCATTGGATCACATCCTGCATTAGGGTATGTGTGAATGGACAATATAAGGGATGGATAATGATAGTGGATGGTGTTGTAGGTGTAGAAGTAGGGATAGAGTTGTATGGAGGGATAATGTGCTTGGATGGATTAAGATTTGGATCGGATGAAAGGATAGCAAGATTAGATGGATCAGATGGTTGGTGGGTCAATAGACTAGGAATGGGATCACATGATGGTGTCAAGATGGGACTAGTAGGCTTATATGTTGGCATGTGATTGGATGGTGATGGAGGATGTTCATAGGATGCTTGCTCTATGTTGGTCTCTCCCTCGTCAAAGGATATTAAGTCTTGTTCCAAAGATTGACTTAAAGACTCTTGAATTATGTACAAGGGGCCACTTGGAGTAGGATTAGGTGACACATAGGTGTCCCCCTCATCAAAAGATATTAGATCTCTCTCCAAAAGTGGACTTAACGATGTTTGATTTATGTACAAGGGACCATTTGAATTTGCATGTGCTTCTTGTAAGGAAACTTGGTTTCCTTATGAATGGGTTGGGTGATGTGTTGGAAGATTAGAATGAGGAAGCAGATGATCTTGGGTTGATGTGGCATTTACATAATAGGTATATGGGTTAGGTGATACATGAGATTGAGATATAATGTGATGAGGTTGGACTTGTGGTGATATGATTTGATGTTGAATGCTTTGATGTTGGAATTACTAGATGGGTTGCGATTGTGGTTGAAGGTGTTGGTGTTGTGTTGGTGGAGGGATCACATAGGCTAATGATTATTGAGATGGAGATTGATATGGATATGGGTTGACATTGGAAGATGTGTGATAGATTGATGAAGGGGTAACATGACATGTAGATAGATGAGGTTGATATGATGGTATAGAGGACACATAGGATTGATATAGAAGTTGATGAGATGCCCGTTGGATTTGGAATTGTTGGTGTTGGCTTATGGTTTGATGTCGTGGGAATTGTTGGTGTTGTGGTGGCGTAGGGACTTGTTCCTTTCTATATAACCACTCAAGGGTATGAAGCATTCTTAGGGTGCCATAAGGATCATTCTCATAGGCCTTGTTTGGGAATGTCATGTCCATGTTTAGAAGTGGTAGATTAGGATGTGAGGATGTGAAATGATTAAGGCACGATTTGGATATGAAGTGGATGAAATTGATTGGGTAATGGTTAGGATAAAGTGATTAGGATGAAATTAGAATGATGACTGGATAGGATGATTAGGATTAGAGGGTATGGATGATGTGGCTTAGGATGTGTGTTAGGATGAGATTGTTTTGCAACATGGATTTTGGTTTTGACAACTTTTTTGGCAATTTTATGGCAAGCAAACAAGATGGCAGACAATCATACACAAGCCACTCACAAAACATTGTAACAACCTAGGCTAGGTAGAGACAGTACCTGTTGGGTTCCCACTTGGATTTCTCTAGCCGTGCCTACTCATAGTGGATAGCTCTAGGAACTTGGGGCACGAGCTCCCCCTTACAGTGCACTCACTTCTCAGGCACACCAAGATCTAAGTCCTCAAGACGCGCAGATCTTGAGGTACTTTACTATCTCTACTATGAGCCATAAAAATGTGGGATGACTATTAGAGGCCTAATCATCTATCCTCTTGTACCAATAGATAGGAGTTTTTGGCCGCTAAACACTGTCTTTAGTTAGGGTTTCCATTCAGGTGGCTATACATGCGGTGATTCACTCCGTTAAGGAGGCTTCCCAACCTGCAAAGGTTAGGCTCTACAGGGTTTTGGGGGAAACATTCGTCGGCATAGCGGAACAACACCCGTCATTTGTGACTTTCATCACAAACGTATTATTTATATAGCGGCTTGGAATGGTTTGGCTTTAACCTATTGCCGCTTGGGTTGTAGCCCTTCTCACAATGGGAAGGCAGGCCCTCTAGAGTTAGCAACAATTTCTCTTGCACCCCAGATCTGTTGGATAGGCAGGGGAGATGATACTTCTATTGCGAAATCAGGTTACAAACAGACTAGACAAGCAAACAAGTAAAGAAAAGCAAGCATGGAGTAGACAAAGTTAATTTTAAACACCAAATCTAAATGTGCCTACTCTAGTGATAAAAAGATTGTTCTTTGACTGCTTAGATCTATAGAAAACATGTCAGTAATTTGTTTTCCTCCATTCTTTGACACGCGTGTTTGACAAGTTGCACCGATAAATCATTAATTTTCAAGAAAAACTAAAGATTGAAGCCTGAAAAAATAGCTGAATTTTGACTGTAAAAAGAGATGATAAAATGATAAAATTACCTAATAAAACCTACTCCATTGTGAATTTCATTGAATTACCTTTCCAACAAGTGTTTATTTGCACGATTTGGACATCGTATGCTCCTGTTATGGCAAAAAAAAAATACCCCTTTATGGTATGTTTGAGAAGATAAGGTTGACTCAATTGACTTTGTTTGACTTTTTGATTTTTTGATGGTTTTACAAATTTTTTGATCACAATGTTGTTTAGGTTGCATGGTTACAATTTTAGGTTGATAGTTCAAATTTTAACCCCAGCTCCCTTTAAAAAAGTCTAAGACTTAACAACTCAACCTAGAGCTTTAGATTACAATATCGATTATGATATTAAATCTGAAATATTAAGGTCAAACTACCAAGTTATAATTTGAATGCTCCAAATGCTATGTCAAATAAACTATGACTAGGGTTTTCTCGAGGGTCAATTAGCATAGTTGGAAATCTGACTGAGATCCATAGAGTCGAGAGAGAGTCGACAAAAGTAGACTTAGACACTCAAAACTGACCCAAACTCCAAGACCTTGACCTAAGACTATGACCGGGACCAAAGACTAAGACCATGACCTCGACGAAGGCCCCCGACTAAGATGACGGGTTGAAGGTGACATAAACGGTAGACTGTGGATGATTGAAGACTCAGTCGATGGTTTATTTCATAATGGATTGTGAGCTTAACTTATGAACGACTACGACTTTGGACTTTTAAATTAGTGACAATGGAGTTTAAAACAATGATTATAGAGTTTCAATGCCAACTGTATGTTTCCAACGCCGACTGCAAGGAAGACAGCGGCCGAGCAGGGTCGAGGATTTCGGTGCCAGGAATATTGCTTGGGCGAGAGTTAGATTCGTTTGAAAGACAAGTCGATGGTGACAGAGGAAAAAGTGTTGACTTAGCTAATAGGTTTCAACTGGTAAGGGATGGGACTTTTGATAGAATGCCATAGAAAACAAATAGGATTAGGGTTCAAATGCAAGAGTCGATAAGGAACATTAAGGTGTCGACTGTGGTTTTTCAAATAGTTAACCTACAATAGATACACATTAACCTGCAATACCAAAACATTCAAATACAACCAAAGCACCAACAAGCTTGCAATGTAATATTACAATCCTGCAACAAAGAGCATAGAGACCTGTGAGAAATGCCCGTATGGTACGGAACCATATGGATCCATACTATATGGGCAGAAAGATAAAAACATTTCAAATTTTTACAAAAAAATTTCCCATAAGCAAGATATGTCAAGTTTATAGTCCAGGAGCTTGGAAGCGACCTCCCAGACACGATGGCACTATCCGTTTTTTCCCTGGAGATCACCTGTAGCAGATCACCTTCAAAATTTGCAAAATGAGGTTAGGTAAATGCAAATTTTTAAAGCAAAAACCTACAAAAACTAATGATTCAGTCCCACTGGGCGTGCCAAAATGTATATACAAAAAATTTGGATAAATCGAAAGATAAACATAACATGCAAATTACCTTCTTAACCAAATTTTACGAATACCTCAGATATCTATAAAGATGGATGCATGTTGATTTCTCGAATGGTTGATTTGTTGATTGCTCACATTTTGCAGCACAACGATGATAGAGATTGAAGAGTGATGAGGAGAAGATAGGTAGGTGATGGATGAGAAGCAGAATTTTGGCATAGTAACGGTGCTTAGAAAGTTTCATCCATGCCAAATGGATTGGAAATGGGTGAATTTATAGGAAAAGATGAGAAAATGGAAGGACAAAACTTCCATTTTGCAAGTGATAATTTAATTGGAAAGTTGCTTATGCAACTTGGGAGAGAGAATAGAAGGTGGAAGAGTTAACTCAAGAGATGAGTTGAGTTGCAAATGGAAGGTGGGCCAAGTCATCTAGAGAGGTAATTAGAAGGTGAAAGAGATGAGTTGAGTCATCTCAAAAGATGGATATGGTAAGTTATTTTAATTAATTAAGTGGCATGAATGATTAAATAAATGATAATTATTTATTTAATCATATAAGAAAGGGGATTAAATAAATAAATAAAATTTATTTATTTAATAATGTGAGGGATGGGATAAATTAAATAAATGTTGGATTTATTTAATTTATTAGAAGAAGTGTTAGGATGAAGAAGGGGTTATGATGGTGACATGGGTACCTAGGGAAAAACGTGCTACAAGATGTAATGTTGTGACAAGGTGGACATTTTTGGGTGTCTACAACAGAAAAACACCTCCAGACCTCTCACCAAGGGAGAGGCGCCACCTAGTGGAGCGCAACTTTCCCTATTCTTGGGTAGTTGGTTACCTCTTCTATACAAGTACTGATCATATCACGAGAATATGTATTAGAGTGGATGAAGTATATGACATTCTCAAGGCATGTTACATGATGAACCCTGTGGCGAACACTTTGCATCTAAGAGGACAACATTCAAGATCTTGAATACTAGATACTATTGGCCAACCTTGTACATAGATACAACTCTCTATACAAGAAGATGTGATCGCTGTCAAAGGATGGGAAGACCTATAAGAAGTGATGAAATGCCTCTACATCCACAAATGGTGGTCACACCATTTGACAAATGGGACATTGATTAAATTATTGGACCCATTGATCCACCATCTAATAACAAAGAATATATACTTGTTTGCACTGCTTATCTCACAAAATGGGTAGAGGTGAAATATTTGATAGTAGCCAAAGACAGTAAGGTTGCTACATTCCTATATGAGGAAATATTTACAAGGTATGGTGTCCCAAGGGAAATAGTAACATATTAGGGACCACAGTTTACATCAACATTAATTGCTAGCCTTATTTACGAATATGAAATCAGACATAAAAAGTCCACTCCCTATCATCCATAGTCAAATGGCTAGGTTGAGGTCACAAACAGGGAGCTTGAGGCAATATTAACAAAGATAGTTGCATTACACAAGAAATATTGGGCACCAAGACTCTCTAAAGCAATTTGGGCATATAGAACTACATGGAAGACAACAATAGGGTACACACCTTATGAGCTAGTTTATGGAAAGAAAGTTGTCCTTCCTATTAAGTTTGAATACAAAACATTGAGAACTGTTGTACAACTTGGAATGGACCTATCAACAACTCAAAAGGAAAGGTTGCACCAACTTAATGCCTTGGAAGAATTAAGGATGGAAGCAATTCATCACACTAAATTAGTACAAAATCAGAGAATCAAATGGCATGATCAGTATATCAAAACCAAGGACTTTCAAGTAGGTGATTGGGCACTCCTCTATGACTCCAAGTATAAAGATCATTAGGGAATATTGCAGACCAGATGGTTAGGCAATTAAGAAATCAAGGAAGTTTTTCCCAATGGTGCAGTCCAATTAACCATAATTGACCCAGTTAGATTTTCACTAATGGTTAATGGACACATATTAAAATTGTATAAGAAGCCTTTGAATAAAGGTACATTCCTACAACAATTATACTAAGGCTTCTTATACAATTTCAATTTGTGGGTACATTCCTACAACAATTAAGGGAAGATATGGATAAAGAAGTTCCACAACAGCCTACCTTAGATGAGGCCTATAGCCACGTTATAGATGATCACAAAATTCTAGCAACAAATCAAGCTATCAGCTTGACTGAGGTACCACAACAGGTTTGAGTTCTGTGCACTTTGTACATAAATAAAACATAAAACATAAAATAAATAAATAATAAAAATAAAACAAGGAGATCCACCACACCAAATAATTCAATCAAAGTTCAGGCTCTATCAATTTAGCTCCCATTATCTAGTTGAGATTTCCTTTGGCTGCCAACCACTTCATTGAAGGGACCTATAGCCAAAGGATCTTTGATGCTTCACAAGACTTGTATATTTCCACATGTAGCAACTGCACTAGTTGTCATTCACATGGGACCTATAGCCCATGGGACCTATTCACTTCATGTTCTGATTATGTGCATGCAGCCACTACTACCTACAACACCTTTTCTCATGGCATCTGCATGCCGCCATCTTCCACTATAGTCTGTACCTTCCTGCTATGTGTCACATAGCCACTGCACACTCCGTCAACACACTTCTTCAAGATCACATCATTGTGATTTGCTTTGGCTCATTTGTCAAGCACATCAACTCCAGCCGCCATGTTACATTTTGCCATGCAACATTTCCAATTTAGACATCACTTCAAAGGTTATTGCTTTAATTAACATTTATTGCTTCTTATTTTATGACTTTCAAAATTTGCACATCATTATTTTCATATATTATATCCATTTGACTTGTTTTCACCCCGTTCTTTCCTACACTTAGCTTGTCTTCTCATTTGAGGACAAATGAACCCATAGTTGGGGTGATACTGCATACGTAGGAATTATTTTATGTACAGTCAAATTTCTTAAATCCCTTCCTTCATAATTATGACTATCTGCCACATAACATACAAGCTAGCGGACTAGCAACTGGTAAGAAGTTTCTAGTGAGAAGAATTTGACGAAGAACATGGTATTAAGCTGTGGAAATTGAGTTGGTAGAGTGGAATTGGAGAGTTTCATGAGATATCATGATGGGTGGTGATCCGATCAGTAGAGAGCCTACTGCCCACTCAAAATTATTGTCTGATAGGGATTGCATGCCTATCTTTCAGCAAGTAGGGTGGTTGGAATATTTTCTTAAGCTAACAAAGTATAATGAAGACATTACCTAATTGTTTGCGGGAACATTCTAGAATGAGGAAGCTACAATGAAAGGCTTGTGGGTTGACGTGACTATAGTTGCCATAGCTGAGGTTATAGGGCTACATGCCATTGGAGAAGAATTCCCTGTAAGAGTTGACGCCATTTCAGTAAGGGACAAGTTTATACAACTAGGTGAAAGAATGGAATCTACATCTCAAGGTACCAAACAACACTCTTTGCCCTGGTTATGGCCTCTGTTGCTACCTATATTATTAAATATCTTACCTGTGATGGGAGGCAATCTTTGCTTTATACTGTGCTTTTCAAACTTTAAATCCATCTTCGTCATCGAAGGGTAGTGAATGTTCCAAATTTCTTGTTTAATTTGTTAAAAAGGATGTCTGCTGAATATAGAAGAAAAAATTGTCAGTCTTCATTGTCTCATCATGGTCTAATTGTGCTATTAGTAAAAAGGAGTTTATCTATTCAATTTTGTCGAGCACATCAACTCCAGCCGCCATGTCATCATTTTTCCATGCAACATTTCCAATTTAGACATTACCTCAAAGGCATTTATCTAGCTATTGCTTTAATTAACATTTATTACTTCTCATTTTATGACTTTTAAAATTTGCACATCATTATTTTCATATATTATATCAATTCGACTTGTTTTCACCCTGTTCTTTCGTACACTTAGCCTGTCTTCTCATTTGAGGACAAATGAACCCATAGTTGGGGGGATACTACATATGTAGGAATTATTTTATGCACAATCAAATTTTTTAAATCCCTTCCTTCATAATTATGATTATCTGCCACATAACATACAAGCTACCGGACTAGCAACTGGTAAGAAGTTTTTAGTGAGAAGAATTTGACGAAGAACAAGGCATTAAGCTATGGAAATTGAGTTAGTAGAGTGGAATTGGAGAGTTTCATGAGATATCATGATGGGTGATGATCCAATCAAGAGAGAGCCTATTGTCCACTCAAAATTATTGTCTGACGGGGATTACATGCCTATCTTTCAACAGGTAGGGTGGTTGGAATATTTTCTTAAGCTAACAGAGTATAATGAAGACATTACCCAACAGTTTGCGGGAACATTCCAAAATGAGGAAGATGTAGTGAAAGGCTTGTGAGTTGACGTGACTACAGCTACCATAGCCAAGGTTACGGGGCTACAGGCCATTCGAGAAGAATTCCCTGTAAGAGTTGACGCCATTTCAGCAAGGGATGAGTTTATACAACCAGGTGAAATAATGGAATCTACATCTCAAGGCACCAAACAACTCTCTTTGCCCTGGTTATGGGCCTCTATTGCTACCTATATTATTAAATATCTTACTTGTGATGGGAGGCAATCTTTGCTTTATACTGTGCATTTCAAAGTTTTAATCCATCTCCATTATGGAAGGGTAGTAAATGTTCCAAATTTCTTGTTCAATTTGTTAAAAAGGATGTCTGCTGAATATAGAAGAAAAATTGCCAGTCTTCATTGTCTCATCATGGTCTGGTTGTGCTATTAGTAAAAAAGAGTTTATCTATTCAGTACCCTGATATTTCTTGGGAATGTTTTCTTGAAATTAATCATGTTGATTAGGGACCTTTGAGGGTTGAATCAGAGAGAGAAGAAGAGGCATGGGCAGGAAATTTACAAATAGGGGAAGAAGAGGAAGCACCTGTGACCTCGTCTCACCAAGAAACTTCACCTACCCACTACCATGCAACTCTTGAGGAACATCTAGCTCCAAACCCTGATAATCCTATAGTTGAACTTGCTAGTTCTCCCACACCTGCAGCTTCACCAGTTTCAACCCCCTTGCCAGTGCATGCACCCTCACAAACTTCTATCCACACAAAGAAAAGTTAACACAAAAACTATAGCCCGGAGCTACCGACTCACCACCCACAACACCTGAAACTGCCTGTGAAACTCCTTATGTCTCAAAGCCCACCAAGAAAAGAAAATCATCCTCTTCTTTGTCCAAATCCAAGAAGAAACAAAAGGTCCCTACTCAATCACATAGGCGCTCAGATCACCTAAAGAAGAAAGAACTTTCAGGGGGAAAAACCTAGCTTGAAAAGAAGAATGTGGTTGATATACACACTGATACAGACTCCAAAAGGGAGCATTTGTTTGTTGATAGGGAACAAAAAAATATTGGCCATATACCCATTCTGGAGACTGATATAGAATCCGAGGAGGAAGATTTATATACAACTACAAAAAAGCTTCAATGTCCCCCTGAAACTGAAAATTCAGATTTCTCAGCCTCTCCAAATGAAACTCAAGAAGAAGAATTGTTGTTGGATTCTAAATATACAATAAAGGGAGAGAAGGATGAATTGTAGATAGCCCTACAGAAAATTGTACAATTGGAGAAGCAGTTGAGGGATTCCAATAAAAGAGACAGGGTTAAAAGAATGGGTCAAGAAGTTGGAGGATCAGCTACATGTTTTCTAGAAACAAGGGTTAGAACTAGAACATTTGGCCCAATTGGCCATTATAGAAATCAATAGAAGGAATCTAAAGACTGTGCAATTAGAAGAAGAACTAGAGGAACTTGCTCCATCAACCTTATTTACAGTTACCTTGAAACTATGGAATAATATAGATGAATTGGTAAAAGAACAAGGTGAATTGAAGGAGAAGCATAGCAAGAAGATAGAGGTGAAGAACACAAAAATAAAAAGACTAAAATTCAAAATAGACAGAATGGCAGACATGACTATCCAATTGATGAGATGTCAACCACCTGCAAGGGTTTATGCCCTCTATCTATAGGAGTAGTAGCTAAGCTTTTAGTTTAGCCAACTTTATAGTGATGCCCCTGTTTCAAATTTTACACCTACCTTATTTCTAACATCCTACTAAAGAGCTACCCCTGACATGGAAAATCAACTATGTGAATTCCACCTGCATGAACTTGCCATTCCACATGACACTCACTGGAATCCCCTAGTTGTTATTGGGGATGTGCAATTGAAGGTCCTAACCTCATTCATTCAAAATGAGAATAGGGGAGGGGTGTTACAATAGCAGTATAATGAGAGAGAGAAGTCACTCCCTCTCAAACTCAGGGTAGAATTCCCAAATGCTAAAAAGATAGTGGAGGGATGGATTGATCTAATTGAACATCTAGAGGTAGAAACCAAACTCCTGGAATGTAGAGCCATGGATTACAAGAAATTCAGGGAATTGGTCAAAGGGATTGGTAAGGAAGCTTTAGGTTTCTCACAGGGTAGGTGGAAAGAGTTAACACAATCATTGCAAGGGAAAGAGCCTCATTCAGTATTCAACCTCTCAACAACAATCAATATGGTACATAGATACATAAGATCAACCAATGAACATGGGATAACCTGGCTACCATTAGTATTCCATCCTCCCCTGCTTCTTTATCCCATTCCATATTGGATGGGGTAGAGTATGAATCAGGCAGTAGAATAGGCTAGGTGGAACAGATTGGCAAAGTAGAAGGGCTTCTATCTCAAACATGATAGAGGAGTAGAAGAACCTATAGATTACAGGAGATAGCTCTTCAATACAATCAAAGACCTTGGTTGCTGGAGGACCATCAACATGTTTAGTTGGGGGGTGTGATGAGGTCATGTTCTTGTCTTATTTCTCTTGCTGTAAGTACATGTTTCCTGAGACATTCCCAGACTTTTATATATATTAACTATGTCTATAATCATCCTTAAGACATTGAAAGAATGAGGATGGGTCTATAATATGTTGCTAATTAATTATATGTGAATTGATGATTGCTCATGAAATATGATGGTACTTTATGTTAATTTTAGTAATTGTGATGTATAGATATCATGTGATGGACTAACCCCTAATGCAACAAGAACGTGGCTACATTTCATGAAGACCACTAGGTAGCCCGCAACAAAGGAGGTGTTGATATCCACAATAGACAGTACAGGCACCTGCAGCCAAAGGAAGAAGACCCTGAATTGATTGGAATGATTTATCCATAACTCTCCACTCTTTGACGGTTATCCTTTGACAGTTGATTCAGTCATGAATAACGAAGGAATCTTAGATCGTGCTCCATGTTCTATTTCTAGTCTTGATTGTTCTTCATAAAGACTATAGAGAGTTATAGTAGGACTGTGCTATCTATATTACCTTCATGACAGTTTAGTTTCCTATTCCAAGCTTGCTTTGTAATAAAGTCCTCTTCCTACATTGTTGGATAATGGATAATTATGGTATTTATTGTTTAGTAGTCTTGTTCAAATAGACAAGTTTGATCTTGTCTATAGATAGATTAGATTTTTGTATACAAAGGAGGTTAGATAGAGATTGTGTTATCAAATTTGTTATTGTACTTATCTCTTCGGCATTCAATAAAGGAACACATGTTTTGAGTTCAGTCAATGGTTTCAAAGATACAGTAGAGATCTAGTTAGATTTTGTGGGATCACAGTCACTCAAGCAAGGGCCACTTGAGGTATTGTGTCTCTCCAATCTATTGATATGTTTAGTTTATGTTGAATGTCTATGTATATATGATTAATGCATGTTTTAATGAGATGTATTATATGAATTAGTTAGATTTTGAAAATCTGTGTTGTTGAGTCAAGGTGATCACCAAACTAACTATTAGTTGCTCTTTTATCTAGAATTATATGAGACCATTTGATTACAACCAACTAAATAGCATTGGTTATTTATTACCAGTATTGCTTACTTAGAGTATTGTCAATCCTTGCGATTAGAGTTGTTTATCTTTCAATTAGTTTATTCCTATGCATAACCTCTAGATTAAAACTTAGGAATCCTTAATTGTACACATAGTACGGGCATCATTCAAGAAGAATACGATTCCATGGTTTGAAAATTTAAATGTAACACATTATATAGCCAGTAGGTTGCTTGATATAGGATCCATTGGTCTGTTGAGTTGTGTCCATGCCCTTTCTGCATCAATGTATTGGTTAATAATGGAGTTCGACAAGTCATAGCAACCACTTCTACCTAGAACTTATGTTCCAAGCCAACTCCACTAAGCATACCCCTAGCTCTCTCCATCAACATCCTATTCATTCTCCCTAAAACTCCAATCTATTAAGGGGTATATGAATTTGTCATATGTCTCTCAATCATATGCTCCTTATAGAATCCACCAAAATTTTCCTAACAAAACTCACTTCTATTGTCAGTTGTCAAAACCTTACTCTTCCTACTAGTTTGATTTTTCAAAAGAGATTTAAAATCTTTAAATTGACTAAATACTTTTGATTTACTCTCAAGGAAATACATTCAATTCCTTTTAGAATAATCATCTATAAAAGATACATAGTACAAAGACTTAGAAATTGAAAGAACATTAACATGACCAAATACATTTGAATGAATCGAGTCTAACACCCCAAAATATTTCTAAGAGCTAGAATAAAACTAAACATGGTTTTGTTTTCTAGATACATAATGTTCATAGAAATCAAATTCCAAAGGACAATCATTAACCTCTCTACAATATTTTTATTTTTCAGGGTTTGTAGACACTTATGACCTAAATGGATCATTCTTTAGTGCAATAACATTGTCTTCTCTATAGATAAGTTTCTCTTTGAAGTAAGAGCTTTCTTGGGTACCAAAAAAGCATGACCAATAGAAGTAGATACAACACTCCTCTTTGTTGTTGGTTCCAATGGTGAAGGTGTAGATTTTATAGATCTCTTCACTATTGAATAATCAAACTATTGCATTACACATTGCTTGCATCTAGTTAAAATAGAGTGCCCACATGAACACCCTTAGCAAGTGCCATAGATCCTCACACCATCCTACACCCTCCACTAGAGAAAACAACCTCATATTTACATCATTAAGCTTGCTAACTAATAATAGGTTCTATGCCAAACCAGGGACATGCATAACACCATTGATCCCCTTCACTTGTTCATTAGGGATTTGAATCCAAACTCTACCATGACCAACTATGCTCAAATGAGAATCATCATTGAGGTGCACCTTCCATCCATCATATTCTTCATACTTCAAAAATCTGTTAAAATTAGGGCAAACAACTGAGAGGGGGTGAATCAGTTGTCACATAAATTTATCTTTTGCTGCATTTAATCTTCTTTACCACTTCTTGACAGATTAATGATATAACCATGAAAGCACAAATCAACAACATATGAGTAGAAACACAATCAACACACATAACACCAGGATTTTTAAATGGAAACTCAGTTAAGGGAAAAACCACGGTGGGGGTTAACCCACAAGATTTATTCTCTGTTAAAAGAATAGAAAAATGGGAAGGCACTTGCCTTTAGGCACACTACCCAGAGATCACTTCTCCAAGAGACTCACTGTCTACAAAAACATTCACATGGTTACCATTGAAAGGTTGAACTGAGAAACAACATCTTCTCCATGCCAAGGTTCAATTCCATTGAAGCTCACAACACCTCTGCTCTGCCCCCAAACACTTCTTCACTACCTTCACATCTTCACTTACTTGGGCACATTTACATGACTTCATTACACTTATTTATACATGACATCAACTTTGGAATGAACATCAAATTTGGCCTTACAATCATCTATCTAGAACATTCTCCAAGATAGACATTACAAGCAATTACAATCACAAGACTTGAATTAATACAAAATGCTACATGCAGACCACTACACTATCAGCCAAACATAGCTGGGACTCAAATCTTCCTCGAACAACACGCCACGCTCCATAGAACTTCTCTTAGATCATCTGCAACATGCACAAAGCATCCGGTCAACCAAGACTGGAAAGAACAACACCCAAGGAGAAATCTTCAACTACGAGCTCAATCCTCAATGCGGACCACCAACACAATAGGCACATGATCCAGAGACCTTCATAAGCACAATGAAATCAACAAGAACAACCGCACCACCTCAAATCATCAGAATCACTTGCATCTTCATACGGGAACTTAAGATCATCTTTACTAAACTTGCATCTGGTTATCATAGGAGTACTCACTGGTTTTGAATCCTCCATTCCAAACTTTTTCAACAACTCTTTCATGTACTTAGACTGAGATATGAAGATGCACTTATCTGACTGAATGATTTGCAGACCTGAAGAAGAAATTCATTTCACCAAACATGGACATCTCAAATTCAATTTGTATCTAATCAGCAAATTGTTTACACATGCTCTCATTTCCACCAAAGATGATATCATCAACAAATACCTCAACAATCAAGGTGTGTTCATGATCAATTTTGAAATAAAGATTACTATCAGTTGTGCCTTTGCTAAAACCTAACTTTAACAGATACTTATCTAATCTTGCATACTAGGCTCTTAATGCTTGTTTAAGTCCATACAATGCTTTCCTCAATTTGTAGACCATATTTCCATGATCAGACAATTGGAATCCTTCTGGTTGTTGAGTGTAGACTTCTTCTTCCAACTCTCCATTCAGGAATGTTGACTTGACATCCATCTGGTAAACTTTGAAATCTTTGTAAGCAGCAAAGGCAAGAAATAATCTAACTGTTTCGATTCTTACCACCAGAGCAAATGTTTCTTCAAAATCAATTCCCTCTACCTGAGAATATCCTTTGCACACCAATCTTGCTTTATTTCTCACAACTTCACCATCTTCATTCAATTTATTCCAGAAGACCCATTTAGTTCCAATTACATTTTTGTTTTCAAGTCTAGGAACAAGATCCCAAGTATGATTCTTTTCAATTTGTATTAATTCTTCTTCCATTGCTTTTACCCAACTTTCATCATTACAAGCTTCATTCACTAATTTTGGTTCAATTTTTGAAATAAAACAATACTCCACTTGTTCTTCAGCAATATTTCTTCTAGTTTGAACACCTTTATTTTATCTCCTATGATCTAATCTTCAGAATGATTCAACCTTACATACCTGGGCACTGGATTCTCTGGAGAAATCTGAACTGAGTTTGAGTTTGAACTTGCTTTCCTTTATTTGGACTTTCATTTTGATCATCTAATTCATATCCACAAGACTTGGAAGGTAGCTCCTTGCTTTCATCAACCTTGACATTAGCACTTTCAACAATCCTTTTCAATCTCTTGTTAAAGCACCGGTATGCCTTTCTTTGGTTAGAATAACCCAAAAATATTCCTTCATCACATCTTGCATCAAACTTGCCTAGATCTTCATCTCTCTTGATATAGCATTTACTACTGAAAAATTAGAAGTATTTCACAGTAGGAGCATTACCAAACCATAGTTCATAAGGTGTTTTACTAGTATTACCTTTGATCTACACCCGGTTAAGAGTGTAGACAATAGTACTCACAACCTCTCTCCAATAGACATGTGGAACATTTGCCTCCATCATCATGGTTCTAGAAGCCTCTTGAATAGTCTGATTCTTCCTTTCCACAACTCCATTCTACTAAAGAGTCCTAGGAGCAGATAATTGTCTTCTTATTCCATACTTTTCACAAAATGCATTAAACTCACCATAGGTAAACTCTCCACCTCTGTCAGATCTCAAACACTTTATCTTCACACCAATCTCATTCTCCACCATAGTCTTGAACACCTTGAATCTATCAAGAGCCTCTAATTTCTCTCTCAAGAAAGTGATCCACATCATCCGGGAGTAATCATCAGCAACATAAAGTATCTGTCTCCTTGCAAACTCCTAACTCTGGCAAGATCACACAAATTAGTGTGCACAAATTCCAACAATCCACTTGAAAATTGATATTTACTTTTGAATGTAGCTCTATTCTGTTTGCCCAACTGACATTCCTTACACATGCTATTAGTAGGTTTCACAAGCTTTGGAAGACTTCTAACAACCTGACTAGTACTTATCTTGACAATGTTATCAAAGTTTACATGACACATTCTCCTATGCCATAACTAACTCTAATCAATCTAAGCAATCAAACAAATTTTACCAATACCACTTAAATGAAAGATATTACCTATAGTCTGTGTGCCAGATGCAATCTCAGTTCTGGAGCTTCCCAAAATTCTACATTTTCCATCCTTGAATCGGAGATCATACCCTTTGTCAACCAACTATCCAACATTGAGAAGATTATGCTTCAACCCTTCTACATACAAAACATTATTAGTGTTATTCATACCATCAAGAGAGATGGATCCTCTGCCACAGATTCTACCAGCTGAATTGTCTCTAAACTTCACAATCCCACCTTCACATCTTTCCAAACTTCCAAACTTACTTTTATCACTAGTCATATGATGAGAACATCCACTGTCAATCACCCATTCATCCTTTTTTTCAACCTGAGCAGCCAAAGCACTTTCCACATTCACATAGCTAGCAAATTCAGAAGGCACCAGATCTTCTTTGATAGCAAGGAACACCCATTCATTTCCAGGGGTACTTCCCATATCAGATTCATCATTCGTGACTCCTTCATCAATAGCTTCTTGGACATAGTAGCATTTCTTCTGAACCCTAGGTCTATTAGGGTTTGGCTTTGAAACCCTCTTTGGACATCTTGAAGCAAAATGACCAATCTTATTGCAAGTAAAACATTTGAAAGGTAACTTTCCTTCATACTTACTGGATCCTCTTGGTAATGTTTTGGCAACAAGGGCTTCAAGTTCTTTAAGCTTAGATTCATCTTCTTCAAGTTCTATCCTTGCCTTCTCATATCTAGTTAGTCTTCTTGAAGATATTTCATCTGGATCAAATCTTGGCTTTCTGAAAACACTGGCCTTAAATGTAAATTTTGATTTAGGAAGAGAATCACCAAACTCACTCATTTCAAATGCTAAAAGCTTGCCAACCAACTGATCCCTTGTAACATCTGTCATAGTCCTAATCTCCTTAATAGCAGCAACCTATGCTTGTATGAAGCAGGTAAGGATCTGAGCACCTTGGCAACAATCTCTGATTCTTCCAGTTTTCCACCAGTACACCTGATACTGCACACAAGTTCAATCACCTTCTGCATGTAGGAAGTGATGTTTTCATCTTCACTCATCCTCAAACATTCGTATCTACCCTTTAGGCTTTGTAACTTAGCACATTTGACATATGCATCACCTTCATACAGAGTTTCCAACTTCTTCTAGATTTCATGAGCAGTTTACAATTCTAAGACATTTATCATTTTTGTATCAGTCAGGGCACTCAACAATGCTTCTTTATCTTGAATGTTGTATTCAACTTCTTTGATTTCATCTGGAGTTGTAGGACCATTCTACGGAGGAGTATACTTATTTTAGTTATCAACCAATAAGGATCACCCATGCATTGCAAATGACACTCCATGCGATTCTTCCAAAGAGAGTAATTTGTTCCATCAAATCTCAAACTGTCCTTCTTGTATGTTGACATCCTAGATCTCCTCAAGCGGTCAAGCTTCTTTTAGAGGAATCGGCTCTAATACCAATTGTTGAAATTAGGGAAGACAACTAAGAGGGGGGTGAATCAGTTGTCACAAAAATTTATCTTTTGTTACATTTAATCTTCTTTACCACTTACTAACAGATTAATGATATAACCATGAAAGTATGAGTCAACAACACATGAGCAGAAACACAATCAACGCACTTAACACCAAGATTTTTACGTGCAAACTCGGTTAAGGGAAAAACCATGGTGGGGGTTAACCCACAAGATTTATTCTTTGTTAAAAGAATATAAAAATGGGAAGGTACCTGCCTTCGGGCACACTACCTAGAGCTCACTGCTCTAAGAGACTCATTGTCTACAAAAACATTCACATGGTTACCACTGAAAGGTTGAACTGAGAAAGAACATCTTCTCCATGCCAAGGTTCAGTTCCATTGAAGCTCACAACACCTCTGCTTTGCCCCCAAACACTTCTTCGCTACCTCCACATCTTCACTTACTTGGGGACATTTACATGACTTCATTACACTTATTTATACATGACATCAACTTTGGAATGAACATCAAAGTTGGCCTTACAATCATCTATCTAGAACATTCTTCAAGATAGGCATTACAAGCAATTAAAATCACAAGACTTGACTTAATACAAAATGCTACATGCGGACCACTACACCGTCGGCCAAACATAGCTGGGACTCAAATCTTCCTTGAACAACATGCCACACTCCATAGAACTTCTCTTAGATCATCTGCAACATGCACAAAGCATCCAGTCAGCCAAGACTGGAAAGAACAGTAACACCCAAAGAGAAGTCTTCAACTATGAGCTGAATCCTCAATATGGACCACCAACACAATAGGCACATGATCCCTTCATAAGCACAATGAAATCAACAAGAACAACCGCACCACCTCAAATCACCAAAATCACTTGTATCTTCATACGGGAACTTAAGAACACTAACTGTCATGACTGTCACACTAGAAATATTGCTTGCGGACCTCCAAACCATGAACCACTTGAGTTGAGGATACACACCAACATCCCAAACATACCTCTAGAACCTCATACCATAATATTCCAATGCGGAGCAATCCATACCAAATTCCTGTCACTCTATTACCTCTAAACAACTACAAAACCTAGTTCTACTCATATGGCCATAACTTCACCAATCCTCCATGCGGACCTCTCAAATCTTAACTGGAGCCACTTCAAACAATCTTCTAAAAAGACCTTTAATCTGCAGACTCTGATCTTCGTCTCATTGGGAATGCAAAGCAATCTTATTTACTGAACTGTACTGTCTTCACTGTTTCTAACAAAGAGATATGTTGACATCAATGACAACACATCATAGGCACATATTTGCAACAAAACCACCTCCAATGGGAGGTCATATAGAAATAAACCCTAGAGTCTATCAACCATGCACTTTTACATGCATGTGTTTCCAAGGCCATGATAAAGGTATACACATCATCTTGAGATGAATTTTTACACTCATCATCTAAATAACCCTTATTTTTCTTTTCCTCCCCTTTGTAGTCTCTATGATAGTGCTTAGTCCTATCACAGTTCCAACACTTTGCCTTGGAATTTCCAAGATATTTGGATTTCCCAAGGGATTTGGATTTAGAGATCTATTTCTTCTTGTCCTTTTTGCCTTTCTCCTTCAGTCTTCCATGAATAGATAGTGCCTCCTTAGTATATTTGAAATATTTCTGTTGCATCTCCTCTAAGAGTAACACATTTACAAACTCATCCCTTTTGAGTTTTGAGGTGATTCTCCTAATTGTCATTACCAAGTGATCCCATAGGTTTGGCAATTAACACATAAGTGTCATGCAATGATCCTACTCCATTTTCACTCCAACAAAGTGCAACTCAATCATGATCATATTGAACACGTTCAAATTTTTGGCAACATATCCACCATCATTGATTCTCAGGGTATACGATTTATTTTTTAGGAAAAAAATTGTTAACCAATGATTTAGCTAGTTATAAATCTCCCAACTTCTTCCAAAGAGCTTGTGTAGGGACTTCTTCATATACATTCAACAAAATATAATCTACCAAGTAGAGCCTAATGATGCCATTAGTCTTTTTGTCCAATATATCATAGTAAGCTTGTGATATTGCAATGGGTTTAGATGTAGATATAGTATCACATAGATCTCTATCTATGAGCATATCCTATTGGAATAAGGACAGACAACTGAGGAGGGGGAGAATCAGTTGTCCCACAATATTAACCTTTTCTTCCTTTTAATCTTTTTTCACAACTTACAAATAGATTAATGATGCAAACAATAAAGCATGAAACAATAACACATGAGCAGAAACACAATTAACACACTTGACACCAAGATTTTTGACGTGGAAACCTGGTTAAGGGAAAAACCACGGTGGGGTTAACCCACAAGATTCGTACCCTGTTAAAAGTACTTAAAAAAAGGAAGGCACTTGCCTTCGGGCACACTATCCAGAGCTCACTTCTCAAAAAGAGGCTCACTGCCTACAAATTTTAGTTTAATACAGAAGGAATTAACTGAGAAATAGCATCTTCTTCATGCCTGGTTCAGTCTCATTGAGTGCTCATAAAACTTCTACTCTTCTCCCAAATGCTTCTTCATTATCACTTCATCCTTTACTGTTCTTGCTCCTCTGCTCCTCTTCTCTGCTCTACCTCTGATCCTTTCTTGGCATTTGATTATTTCGCACAAGGATGATTTTCAACAACTCAACTACATGCCTTTATATGCTTCATCAACCTTGGAATAAACATCAAGGTCGGCACTACAAGCATCTGACTTAATGCGAATCACTAAGTTGTCATCCAAACATAACTGGGACTCAAATCTTCCTTGATTAACACGCCACGCTCCATCGAATTGCTCTTAGATCATCCACAACAATCTTGAATCATCTGGTCGGCCAAGACTTGGGAAGAACAACAACACCAAAAAGGAAATCTTTACCAACGAGCTCAACCTTCAATGCAGACCTCCAACATAGTAGTCACACAATCTAGAGACCTCCACAAGTACATTGAATTTCAACAAAAACATCTGCACTTCTCCAAATCATTAGAATTGCCTGCATCTTCATCTGGAACCTCAAGAACACTGCCTGCCATGACTGTCACACAAGAAAGATTGCTTGCAGATCTCCAAACCATGAACCACTTGAGTTGATGATACACACTGACTTCCCAAACATGCCTCTAGATCTACAAATCATAATATTTCAATGCGGAGCAATCCAGACCAGTTTACTATCACTCTATCTATTCTGAACATAGCAAAACCCAGTTCTACTCAAATGGCCATAGCTTCTTCAAATTGTCATGCAGACCTCTCAAATCTTGACTCGAGCTACTTTAGACAATCCTCTATACAACTGTATGGTCTGCATACATTAGTTTCATTAATTTTCTCAATATCCTCAACATTCCAATCTTCTAAATAGGCAACACAATGGAGTACAGTTGACACCAATGGCAACAAGGATATGTTGACATCAATGACAACACCAATTAGGCACATATTTGCAACAATCTCCCCCTTTGTCATTGATGGCAACATATGATGTGAAAAATTGATTCAACCATCAAGACAAGAACTTCTCCCCCTTTCTCTTATCACTTCTGTAACTACTTTCTTCACTGCTCCCCCTTTCATCAACAACTAGTTTTTCACATGACTTCTCTCCCCCTTTGACATCAATGGAAAAGGGTACATAATTGCAATCTTCTCTCCCCCTTTTTGTTTCAGACTGATCTCCAAAATTTGCATACTGACTACTCCTCCTGAGTAGTATGTCCTTAACATCAATCTGGATCACAAGATATGATTTGTACATTCCATCAGACTGATGCACCTTAGTGCATCTTAGTTCAGAATAGGAGGGGTAATAACTCCTAACTTCTCTCTAAGATCTCAAAAGTATCCTTGGGTAGAGGCTTGGTAAAAAAATCTGCAATCTAATCCTTTGAAGAAACAAACTCCATTTTGACTTCATTCTCACTTTCTCTCTTAAGAAATGAAACCTGATGGATATGTGCTTAGTCTTTAAATGCAACACTTGATTCTTTGAGATGTTTATTGCACTTGAATTATCATAGAAGATTGTAATAGGTTCTTTAAACACAATTCTAATATCTTTCAACATTTGCTTCATCCACAAGACTTGAGTACAATTGCTTGCTACTACTATATACTCTACCTCTGCAGTAGACAGAGATATTGCCTCCTACTTTTTGCTCAACCAAGAAACCAATCTCCTTCCCAAGAAGAATGTACCACCACTAGTACTTTTTCTATCATCCATATCTGCTACCCAATCAACATATGTATATGCATGAAGAGTGAAGTCATTATCCTTTGGATACCATAAGCCATGATCAAGTGTACCTTTGAGATATCTAAAAATTCTCTTGACTGCTACAACATGGGATTCTCTTGGATCAGCTTGAAATCTAGCAACAAGTCCAACTGCATTCATGATATCAGGTCTAGTCTGAGTCAGATAGAGCAATCCTCCAATCATTGATCTATACCTTTTCTGATTTGCCTTAGGGGAGTCATCATCTTTTCTCAACTTGCATCTAGTTACCATGGGAGTACTTATTGGTTTTGAGTCCTCCATTCCAAACTTTTTCAACAATTCTCTCACATATTTAGACTGAGCTATAAAGATACCTTTATCTGACTGAGTGATTTGCAGACCTAAGAAGAAATTCATCTCACTAAACATGGACATTTCAAATTCACTTTGCATTTGATCAACAAATTTCTTACACATGCTTCCATTTCCACCAAAAATGATATCATCAACAAATGCCTCAACAATTAATATGTGCTCATGATCAATCTTGAAATACAGATTACTGTCAGCAGTGCCTTTGCTAAATCCTATCTTTAGCAAGTACTTATCCAATCTTGCATACCAGGCTCTTGGGGCTTGTTTAAGTCCAGACAACACTTTTCTCAATTTGCAGACCATATCTTCTTGATCAAACAACTGGAATCCTTCTGGTTGCTCAATGTATACTTCTTCTTCTAGTTCTCCATTCAGGAATACTGACTTGACATCCATCTGGTATACCTTGAAATCTTTGAAAGTAGCAAATGCAAGAAATAATCTGACTGCTTCTATTCTTGCTCTTGGAGCAAAAGTTTCTTCAAAATCAATTCCTTCCACTTGAGAATATCCTTTGCATACCAACCTTGATTTGTTTCTTACAACTTCACCATCTTCATCTAGTTTATTCCAGAAGACCCATTTAATTCCAATCACATTTTTGTCCTCTGGTCTAGAAACAAGATCCCAAGTGTGATTCTTTTCAATTTGCATTAATTCTTCTTCCATTTCTTTTATCCAATTTTCATCATTGCAGGCTTCACTTACTAATTTTGGTTCAATCTTTGAAATCAAACAAATCTCTTCTTGATCTTCAACAATTCTTCTCCTAGTTTGAACACCTTTATTTCTATCTCCTATGATCTAATCTTTAGGATGATTCATCCTTACATACCTGGGAGTTATGGGATTTGCATGAACTTCTATTTCTTGAACTTGTTCCTCAACTTCTGCATTATCCTCTTGAGTTATTGGATTTTACGGATCAATTTGGATCTGGGTCTGGGTTTGAACTTGCCTTCCTTGACTTTGACTTTCATCTTGATCATCTGATTCATACCCACAAGACCTGTAATGTCCTTCTTTGCTTTCATCAACTCTGACATTTGCACTTTCAACAATCTTTTTCAATCTCTTGTTAAAGCACCGATATGCTTTGCTTTGAGTAGAGTAACCCAAAAATATTCCTTCATCACTTCTTGTATCAAACTTTCCTAGATCCTCATCTCTTTTGATATAGCATTTACTACCAAAAACTCTAAAATATCTCATAGTAGGAGGATGACCAAACCATAGTTCATAAGGTGTCTTACCAGAATTTCCTTTGATTTGCACCTGATTAAGAGTGTAGACATCAGTACTCATAGCCTCTCTCCAATAGACTTGTGGAACATTTGCTTCCATCGTCATGGTCCTAGCAGCTTCTTGAATGGTTTGGTTCTTTCTTTCCACAAATCCATTCTGCTGAGGAGTCCTAGGAGTAGATAACTATCTTTTTATTCCATGATGTTTACACCAATCTCATTCTCCACCATAACCTTGAACACCTTGAATTTGTTAAGAGCTTTTAATTTTTCTTTTAAGAAAGTTACCCACATCATCCGGGAGCAATCATCAACCAGCAACATAAAATATCTGTCTCCTTGCACACTCCTAATTCTAGCAGGACCACATAGATTAGTATGCACAAGTTCCAACCGTCCACTTGAAAATTATTCTTTACTTTTGAATGAAGTTTCGTTCTGTTTACCCAATAGACATTCTCTACACATGCTATCAGGTTTCACAAGTTTTGGAAGATCTCTCATAGCATGAGTAGAACTTATCTTCAATATTATCAAAATTCACATGACACATTCTCTTATACCATAACCAACTTTGATCTGTCATCAAACAACTTTTGCCAAAACTACTTAAATGAAAGATGTTACCTCTAGTTTGAGTACTAGATGCAATTTTAGTTCCGGAGCTTTCCAAGATTCTACATTTTCCATCCTTGAATCGAAGATCATAACCCTTGTCAACCATCTGTCCAACACTAAGAAGATTATGCGTTAGTCCTTCCACATACAGAACATCATTGGTGTTATTCTTACCATCAAAAGAGATGGATCCTCTACCACGGATTCTACCAGCTGAGTTGTCTCCAAATTTCATAATTCCACCTTCATATTTTTCAAAGATTACAAACTTGCTTTTGTCACCAGTCATATGATGAGAACATCCACTATCAATCACCCATTCATCCTTTTCAACAACCTAAGTAGCCAAGGCACTTTCCACATTTGCACATCTAACAGATTTAATAGACACCGGATCTTCTTCTTTGAAAGCAATGAACACTCAATCACCTTCAGTGGAACCTCCATGATCAGATTCATCATCTATGACTCCTTCTCTAGCTTCTTGGGCATAGTAGCATTTCTTCTGACCTTTATATTTGTTAGGGTTTGGCCTTGAAACCCTCTCCGAACACCTTGAGGAAAAATGACCAATCTTATTACAAGAAAAACATTTGAATGGCAACTTTCCTTCATACTTACTGGATCCTCTTGGCATTCTTTTGGTATAAGAGCTTCAAGTTTTGTAGACTCAAATTCATCATCTTCAAGATCCTTCCTTGCCTTAGCAAATCTGTTTGATCTTCTTGAAGAGCTTTCACCCGGATCATATCTTTGTTTTCCATATACACTGGCTTTAAATGCAGATTTAGACTTAGGAAGAGAATCACAAAACTCACTCATTTCAAATGCTGAGAGCTTACCAACTAACTGATCCCTTGTAATAGTTGTCACTATCATGATCTCTTCAATGGCAACAACTTTATGCTTGTATGATGCAGGTAAGGATCTGAGCACTTTGGCAACAATCTTTGATTCTTCCAATACTCCACCAATATTTCTGATACTGGTCACAAGTTCATTCACTTTTTGCATGTAGGAAGTAATGTTTTCATCTTCACTCATTACCAACCTTTCATATTTACCCTTCAGGCTTTGTAGCTTGGCACATTTGACATATTTGTCACCTTCATACAGATTTTCCTACTTTTTCTAGATTTCATGGGCAGTTTTCAATTCTAGGACATTTGCCAATTCTGTATCAGTCAAGGCACTCAATATTGCTTCTTTGGCTCGAATATTGCATTCATCTTCCTTGAGTTTGTCTAGTGTTGTAGGACCATTCTTTGGAATTTTATACTCTTTCTTAGTTATCGACCAAAAGGCATCACCTATACTTTCCAAATGACACTGCATGCGCACCTTCCAAAGGGAGTAATTTGTTCCATCAAATCTCAGGCTTTCCTTCTTATAAGTCGACATCTTGGATCTCCTCAAGTGGTCAAGCTTCTTTCAGAGGATCTGGCTCTGATACCAATTGTTGGAATAAGGATAGACAACTAAGAGAGGGGGTGAATCACTTGTCCCATAGTATTAACCTTTTCTTCCTTTTAATATTCTTTCACAACTTACAAACAGATGAATGATGCAAACATTAAAGCATGAAACAATAACACATGAGAAGAAACACAATTAATACACTTGACACCAAGATTTTTGACATGGAAACCTGGTTAAGGGAAAAAACACGATGGGGGTTAACCCACAAGATTCGTACCCTGTTAAAAGTACTTAAAAAGGGAAAGGAAATTGCCTTCAGGTGCACTGCCTAGAGCTCACTACTCAAAAAGAGGCTCACTGCCTACAAAATTTAGTTTAATACAGAAGGAATTAACTGAGAAATAGCATCTTCTTCATGCCTAGTTCAGTCTCATTGAGTGCTCATAAAACTTCTACTCTTCTCCCAAATACTTCTTCATTATCACTTCATCCTTTACTATTCTTGTTCCTCTGCTCCTCCTCTTCTCTACTCTGCCTCTGATCGTTTCTTAGGATTTGATTATTTCACACAAGGATGATTTTCAACAACTCAACTACATGCCTTTATGTGCTTCATCAACCTTGGAATAAACATCAAGGTAGGCACTACAAGCATTTGACTTAATGTGAATCACTAAGCTATTGGCCAAACATAACTGGGACTCAAATCTTCCTTGATTAACATGCCACACTCCATCAAATTGCTTTTAGATCATTCGCAACACTCTTGAATCATCCGGTCTGCAAAGACTTGGGAAGAACAACAACACCAAGAAGGAAATCTTCACCAACAAGCTCAAGCTTCAATGAGGACCTCCAACATAGCAATCACACGATCTAGAGACCTTCACAAGCACATTGAATTTCAACAAAAACATTCACACTTCTCCAAATCATTAGAATCACCTGCATCTTCATCCAGAACCTCAAGAACACTGTCTGCCATGACTGTCACACAAGAAAGATTGCTTGCAGATCTCCAAACCACGAACCACTTGAGTTGATGATACACATTGACTTCCCAAACATGCCTCTAGATCCATAGATCATAATATTTCAATGCAGAGCAATCCGGACTAGTTTATTGTCACTCTGTCTCTTTTGAACATAGTAAAACCTGGTTCTACTCAGATGGCCATAGCTTCTTCAAATCGTCATGCAGACCTCTCAAATATTGACTGGAACTACTTTAGACAATCCTCTATATAGCCATATAGTCCACATACATTGAGCTTCATTAATTTTCTCAATATCCTCAACATTCTAGTCTTCTAAATAGGCAACAAAATGGAGTACAGTTGACACCAATGGCAACAAGGATATGTTGACATCAATGACAACACCGATTAGGCACATATTTGCAATATATCCCCTATATTGAGCTTTCATAGCTCAAAGTTAGTGCTCATGAATCTCTCCATCTCTATTCTCAATACGCTTGCCATTTCCAATTAGATGATCTTCTTTTATGCAAGCTCTCACTCAATCTAAGATTAGTACAGAAAACCTCGTCCCTAACACCTAGGACCTAAGGTGATCAAGCTTTGATACCAAATGAAAGGAAGAAAGGTACATAATACACTTCCTACACTAATCTATGAGAGGAGGTATGTGCAAAAACAAATTTGATCATATAGTTACATGTAAAAATAACACATAAGCAATACACCATAACACATAGGTTTACATGGGGAAACCCTTTCAAAATAAAAACCCCACTCTCCAAAGCAACTCAATGTATTATTTAGTAATCAACATGGTTATAATAGACTTTTAAAGTCTCATATTTTCTAGGAATATCACCAACTAGAGAATCTAGAGAAATTATTCTAGCATAACAACACCTACAAATTCACTATGAAACCTCCATCTCTAGAATCCAATAAATATATAGGAGATTCAATACATGAAACCACAAGTGGTAAACCACAAACAATGGGCTGAAACCATGAGTTAAAATGGTGCCCAAATCTAAGGCCCAAATTCCAATGCCCCCTCCATGATAAGTCAACATGTTTTAAACATAGTAGATGCTCATACATTGGCATAATGCTCAATAAATCTATCATAATCCACTCACCAAATTGGGTGCTCCATTTTTGTTCCATAATCTCCCTCAAAATATGTTTTATGATACATCATAATATGTGACATAAAGTTGATCAAGATTCCTAGTCAACAATGTCACTCCCCTATAATCATACTCAAATTTATCATAATATCTCTTACACCACTATCTTCATCATGGATACTCTTACACATCCTTCATGACAAGGTATTCTCTTACACACAATTATGCATGTCATAATAAGGCATACACATAGAATAATGGCCATCATAAGTAGGATTACCTTTTCCATATGGGCTCACAGACAATAAATAAATACAATATTAAATAATTAGTTTCAAACATAGGAAGTGCAAGGTGTATAACACACCTATCCCAACAAGCAATTGGGTAGCAATTATATTTTGTGCTCAATTGACCTATGTGGGGGAAACCCCTTTGGATCTTCAAATAACTTGTTGAATTATCATATGAGCTAGTTTATCCCTTATTTTATTTGATGCTATGGAACCAATGCATATACCTTCAACCACTTGCTTATCTTTCTTGCAATGCAACATCTACAATGCAAAGTTGCCACTTGCATTAATTAATTGCCTTTATTGGGTTGCACTAACCATGGAAACCTTGGAGTTTCCCTCATATAAATTGATCATGAACTATTCACCTCCTTTGATCAACATATACTTGTTTTGTTTCCAATAAAATATTGCATCCCACTCTTATTAGTAAGGGCTCCCAAATACCAATCTATAGACATCTAATGGAATGATGTCAACAATTATCTCATCCTTGAAGTCTATAGTGAGTCCAAACTTAATCACACAATAGGGGTTAACTAAGGTTTCAAAACCTTTTTTCAGTCACCCCAAAGATCATAGACTCATGTGTTCCCTTGTTTGTAGTCCATGTTCATTGAATACATTTAGGAAATCAAGTTTTCTTGTGAATACGTTTCAAATATAGAATCTATCTTCCTTTCCTTGAGTTAAAGATTCACATGAAACAACTTGATCATCTCATTCTACTCCTCTTGAGCATCATTACTACCCACACATGTGCCTTTCTTTATAGTGGCATGTGACAAACAATCATCAACATCAAAGGTGCACTCAATTTCCTTCATTTTCTTTTTTACAATGACACTCTTGCTTTTCTTGTACATATTAAAAGGGTGCAACTTTGGATGTAGCTTCTTGCAAGCCTCTTCATTATCCCTTTTGTCACAATGTTTAAAAAAATGCTCCTCTTTGTTGTCTTTGTCTTTGTCTTTGGTATTCATAGTGGTATTAACATTCTTCTTGCATTTCCACTTATCTTTGCCCTTGTTTAATTCCCCACCTTGTTGTTTTTTATTACGATAAGCACCTAACCAGAGGCTAAACCCTTTATAAACAAGGCCCCCAAGGAAGAACAAAATAGGCCACAAACAAGCCAGAAACAACAAAAAATAGAACATAAACAATAGATAAACAATAGCCTAGCTACAAACCAAAATAAGGAGCTAAACAACACCTAATCCCGAGGGCAAAAACCTAACTCCCTTAGCCCTCAGTTGGACATCAATGACTCACTTAGGGAGTCCTTTCTCCTTTCTCTGAATGATAGCCAAAGAAAACTCTAAGTCAAAATCCTTAGAGCGAGGCGAGAGGATGAGACCCTTAATAGACACCACAGCCAAAGAGCAATCTCGCACTGAGTGAGAAGCTGACAACACAGAAGAAGAATCAGGTATTGGTAGAGTAGTATCCCAACCTATAGAAGACGGGGCCAATAAGGGAGACGGAGACCCATCAGAGGTAGCCTGAGACGAGGCTTGGGTAGACACGGCATGATCAATTGCTGCAGACCTATTCGCCAAAGGCTACATAGGAGGAGCAGGAAGCAAGGAGTCTAGGGAAAGATCGTTCTCGTAAGAACAATCAGCCCCCAGGGAAGGTTCACCCTCCTGTGAGGAACCATTCATTGAGGAAGTGCCAACAATCAAGTGATCAGTGAGTGCATCCTTCCACCAAGTTGTCCCACCCTTGCAACGAGAATGAGGGCAACCATAGGCTAAGTGACCAATAGAGAAACATCTCTTGCACCTAAAAGGGAGACTCTCATAGTCCAACATCTGCGTCCATGGCCTGTCCTCAACCATCAAGACAACATCTCCATGGAGGGATTTGGAGATGTCAATATCCACTAATATGCGAGCAACCGTAGTATGCCCTAAATTAGAGGTTGTAGATTCAACCTTCAAGAAACACCTTATAGCGTTGCCAATGGCTTCATAGCAAGAATCCTCCCAAAACTGAAGAGGGAGATTTGGTAGTCGAACCCATATAGGTCTGGTATTAAGCGACTCAGTCAAAGGATTGAAGGAGCGAGCCCATGGTTTGATGGACATCAAATGATCGCCCCACATCCAAGCTCTATCCAAAACTAAGTCTCGCTCCTCAGAGGAAGCAAAAGTTTCTATGAAGAACCCCCTTGCGCTGGAGTAAAGTTCAATTTGCCCAATAACTACAGGTTTCTAGGATTCCATGACCTAGCTATGCAGATTGGGTAGAGAGGGCCATAACCCATTGAATCTATAGATCACTCCATGCTTCATATAATAACCATCATTTTCTAGGACTTTAGGGCCACACATCACCATAGGGGAAGAATGGGTACAGGGCAAAGGCCTAACCCTAGCCTGTGAAGAGCGTGCTTGAGCCCTAGAATTGATGACTGCATCAGAAAAGGTCTACAGAGGATGGCCTGGGGCAGACTTAGCAACGCAGGGCCCAACATGTAGACCTACAACTAGAATAGAAGTTGGAATAGTCTCGTTTGAGACATGGTTTTCCCGCCCAAAGGGAGAAGACCCCTCCCCACCCACCCCCCTTAGGGATTTTTGTAAAGCACTCACAACCAGGTGCGTTAATGTTCGTAGTTGTAGATTCCCCACCTGGAGGCTTCCCCACCTTGTTGTTTATCCTTCTTTCCTTAATGTTTTTGTTCATTAGAAGAGCTTTTCATCTTGTTCATTTCCACATAGTGGGATTGTGCACATGCATCATCAATGGTTTGAGTTTTTTCCATCAAATATTGCTTCTTAAGTGATCAAATAGTCTTCCTATGTACTTCATTAGCACATCTCTATCCATCACATCCTTATCAAGTTGTATTTCCTAAACTTACAAAACTCACTAGTATTCTCTTGGATGCTTTGACCTTATTTTTAATGGAAAATGTGTCATTGGATGAACCTCTCCTCTTTGTAGCATATGGGATGGTATTATTTCTTCAACAAGTCCTAGAACTCATCCCATTTGAAGATTGGTGGAATTCTTTGTAGTTACAAAGAAGTAGCATGAGTTTCCTACCAAGTGGTGCAGGAACACCTTGGCAAATTAATGTTGCCCTAGACAAACCTTTGAGTTTGATTAAATTTTAATGGTTCAACATTGTAAAAAGATTATTGGAGTCATCTTTCATGTGTTAAGGTCCTAGGAGGGGTTTAATGTTAAAGACTTTTGTCCATTTTTGACAAGTTGTCATACAAAATGTAAGATTCCTAAAGATGTAAAATGTGTGGAAGTTGAAGAGTCATTTGGCTCTTGGTTTGCTCCAAGTCAGTTAGGAACTGAAGAGACATGTTTTAATGCCTTTAAAAGGCCTTGTAACCATTAAGAATTTGGGGGTGGTTGATTAGAAGGTTCTGATAAATAAAAGAACACTATTTTTTTATGCATTCCTTCAAAAATTTGTTGTCTTCTGGTATTGTACGGCCCTATACGGGCATGCATGGATGTCTAATTGATTGTAAGTGTTAGATCCTTCAACCACCTTCCATTTGTAGTTGGTCTCATGCATTTTGATTTTGGTTTGAGTTAGATATTGTTAGTTTTCTGAAAACAGTCAAAACCCTCTGTTAGGGTAAACAACAGACCTTCTAAATTGTTTTCCTTCTAATTACCCTGATGGAATTCGTTATAAATTGGAGGAAAGGTTCTTAATAGCATGTATACTCATATTTCAGAGGTCTCTAATCAAATGGTTGAGTTCTAAGGAGTGTGGGATTCAAGTTTTATGACTGTATTTGTGTGACAGTCCAGAAAGACAGAGTTTGAAGAACAGTTAAGAGGTTTAGACCTAGGGTTTGTAAAATGTTTATGGGAATGAACTTTTGATGGACTATTAAGCTTTAATAGACCTATTTTGGTGTGTTCCAAGTGATGGTTAGGAGAAGTTGATGGTGGAACTAGTAGAACCAATAAGCCTTGTGTGCATGCAAGCCTATTAGGCCTATTTGGCACGGTGACAGTCCTGTTTTGAGGCATTCTTTTCAAAATGACCAATGGTGATTTCTTGATATGTTTTAAAACATCTTAATGGGTATCCAAATATGTAATCACAGTCTTGAGAAGGGTCCTATGGTGGAAGTTATGCTTTGACAGTCCCTAAAACAGGGCTACTAGCTTTTAAGACAGTCATGAAGGAATTGGTTGCATGCATGAAGAGACAACTTGGTGATTGTTTGTTTTGTTTGAGTTAAGGAGTTCTTGAGGAGACTGAAGGATATTAGAGATCTCTTTTGAGTTAGGAATGCTGAAACTTAGTTTGGTGCCATTGTTTTGTGGAAGACTCCTTGTGAAGTTTGTAGATCCTAATGGATTGAAACCCATTTTTATAAACTTTGCCTATATGAAGTTGATTTGATATTCTCCTCTGCATCAGATTGGTATCAGAGCTAGCAAAAGCTCTGGGAGAAGATGTTATTTCTGAGATGAAGAGTTGGTGACCATTATTTTGTTACTAAGTTGTTTGGTTGCAGGTGCTTGGTCCATCTAGCTGCAGAAGGATGTTTTCTGAGGTTGTGTGTGTGGGCAGACAAGATGAGGTCTGTCATGACCATTCTCCAATGGAGATTAGGTTGGATAAGGGTGCAAAGAGAAACCACTGAGGAGAGAGTGGTAGGTGCATCACCAAGATCTATTGTTGGGTGAGATGAATGGTTTGGTGAGTTGGTTTGTTGTGAAGCAGTGAGAGAGATGGATACCTGACTGAAGAAGCACTTGATGTTGCAGGCTGAAGAGTACTCCATTGATGGGAGTAGAAGGAGCCTAAAGAAGCTCTAAAGATGATGGTAGTTTGTTTGTTGGTTGGTTGGTCACCATTTCTATAGATTGGGATATTGTAGCTAAGAAGATTGAAGATTGAAGACAGAGGAGAGGCAGAAAAAGACTTTTGTTGCAAATACATTTCCAAGGGACTTGGAAATTTTGTTGGTTGGTTGTATGGTGCAGGAGCACCTTGGGAAATTAATGTTGCCCTAGACAAACCTTAAGAGTTTGATTAAATTTTAATGGTTCAACATTGTAATAAGATTATTGGAGTCATCTTTCATGTGTTAAGGTCCTAGGAGGGGTTTAATGTTAAATCTTTTGTCCATTTTTGACAAGTTGTCATACAAAATGTAAGATTCCTAAAGATGTAAAATGTGTGGAAGTTGAAGAGTCATTTGGCTCTTGGTTCGCTCCAAGTCAATTAGGAACTAAAGAGACATGTTTTAATGCCTTTAAAAGGCTTGTAACCATTAAGAATTCGGGGTGGTTGATTAGAAGGTTCTGATAAATAAAAGAACACTCTTTTTTTATGCATTCCTTCAGAAATTTGCTTTCTTCTGGTATTGTACGGCCTTGTACGGGCATGCATGGATGTCTAATTGATTGTAAGTGTTAGATCCTTCAACCACCTTCCCTTTGCAGTTGGTCTCATGCATTTTGATTTTGTTTTGAGTTAGATATTGTTAGTTTTCTGAAAACAGTCAAAACCCTCTGTGAGGGTAAACAATAGACCTTCTAAATTGTTTTCCTTCTAATTAGCCCAATGGAATTCCTTATAAATTGGAGGAAAGGTTCTTAATAGCATGTATACTCATATTTCAGAGGTCTCTAATCAAATGGTTGAGTTCTAAGGAGTGTGGGATTCAAGTTTTATGACTATATCTGTGTGATAGTCCAGAAAGACAGAGTTTGAAGAACAGTTAAGAGGTTTAGACCTAGGGTTTGTAAAATGTTTATGGGAACAACCTTTTGATGGACTATTAAGCTTTAACAGACCTATTTTGGTGTGTTCCAAGTGATGGTTAGGAGAAGTTGATGGTGGACCTAGTAGAACCAATAAGCCTTGTGTGCATGCAACCCTATTAGGCCTATTTGGCATGGTGACAATCATGTTTTGAGGCATTCTTTTCAAAATGACCAATGGTGATTTCTTGATATGTTTTAAAACATCTTAATGGGTATCCAAATATGTAATCACAGTCTTGAGAAGGGTCCTATGGTGGAATTTATGCTTTGATAGTCCCTAAAACAGGGCTACTAGATTTTAGGACAGTCATGAAGGAATTGGTTGCATGCATGAAGAGACAGCTTGGTGATTGTTTGTTTTGTTTGAGTTAAGGAGTTCTTGAGGAGACTGAAGGATATTAGAGATCTCTTTTGAGTTAGGAATGTTGAAACTCAGTTTGGTACCATTGTTTTGTGGAATACTCCTTGTGAAGTTTGTAGATCCTAATGGATTGAAACCCATTTTTAAAAACTTTGCCTATATGAAGTTGATTTGATATTATCCTCTGCATCACAAAGTGAGTGCATGACCAGAGAGCTTCAAATGATTAATAGAGATTTGTTATTGTGAGTTTAAGTTATGCAAATTGAAGTAGACCTCCATTTGCACAATCAATTGATCTAACTTCTTGCATTAACCTCACTATCAAATAGTTGGATGTCTATCTTAGCCTCAACCTTAAATAGGACTATGTTTCCACTTGAGGATGACTCTCCTTGCTTAAAATTTATCTTGTTGGGCTACTCCTCTTGTTCCCTTTCAATTCCCATCTTCCAAGTTATGGCCTTTAAAACACTTTCAAGCACATCAATCTTGCCCATAGACATAGAGATCATAGTAACATCCTCTTACAAGTTCCCAAAACCCTCTTCTTCTTCACCAATATCCCTCTATCTTTCCTTGGTTATTCCTTTTATACTCTATTCCACTCCCTAGTACCAATATCAACCTCAAATACACTAAAATTATTACTCCCACTTACCCTAGCATTAGGCATAAACTAGGAATTTTAACAAGCAAGTGGAAAACCAAAAGCTATAGCCAATTCTAACCTACTTTGATACCACTTGAGCCGTAAACAATGTGGATATTTCACTCCAAGTTCCTTAACAATAGATTTACAGATCCCAAATCTTCTCTACACAACTTCAAGAACATTATTAAGTGCATTAAAGACATGATATTTCCACAGTCAATGTAATGCATTTATAAAAACTTCTAGAGAAAAATTGGGTATAAATTTTTCGCATCAACATTTCAAATCACACTCCATGATCCATCATTAGGAAGAGGATAAAAATTATACACAATTATAGAATTGGCTCCTTAAAAAGAGAGATAAAGACTTGATACAATAAAGTTCAAGAGTCATAGGGGAAGACCTAAAGACAATTAAGGCAAAAAAAAAAAGATAATGCCTGAAAATATAATATGACAATTGAATAACAATAGAAAAAACAAATGGTTGAGAGAATCTATGGATAAATAATAATGGAAAATGCCATCAAGAAAATTAAAATAACCACTCACAATAGTCTAAGATTAATTGTAATATGTGAAATTCAAAACAAACATGAGAAAACAAAGATAAACACATAGAGAACCCATGATAATGGTGATGGACTCAACAACTTCCTTGAAGAAACCCTAAAAGGGTGAAAACTCTAGCAAAAATTGTGTCAACTCCTTGTTCCACTATATATTAATCATTTTTACATTGCAATAGTAGCAACACACTAAAACCAAGCTTACAACATGTTTCTTCGAGCTTGTAGAACTTGTAACAATGTCATCTATCTCCAAACCCTTGTCTCATAATGTCAAAAGTTAAAACCATACACGTGAGAAAAATACAAAGATACCAAGAGAGCCAATCCTTGAGCAACCAACAACAGGTTATTTCCCATGATTGTAGTGGCACCAAAACACACTTCACAATGCTTGGGAGCTAAAATGAATCAATAAATACCTTCACATTTCATGCTCTATCTTGATTGTGGTGAATTCATCACTTCTGCCAAGGGGCATCTACACTTTTGCAAAGGGGTGTTTATGTTTTTGTCGTAGTTGTGACAAATTTGTCATGGTCAGTGACACTTTCATGGCTTGTGAAAAGTATTAAGGATACCAAAATTGAAAACCCACCTTGTTTTAATGCCTATACACCTATCCTTTATCTTCCCCAAGATGCTATAGATCATCCCAAGTCCACAACCAACCTTTACGCTAGCTCCTTAACCTTTGAAATCGATGAAACTTGGTCTTCATGTCAAGGCAAGCCATGAAACACTTCTCTCCAATTGATGTCCTGTACAATTGATTGCTTGATCATAAACTTAACCAACTTTCACAAACCACTGAGAACACTTGATCGATAAATCAATAAGGGTCTTCAGCATTGTTCCCATTGTTTCAATGAAGCCTTAATGAAACCAATGGACAAAAGGTAGCATTATTTCCATCATTTTTACAAGCCTTTGAAACCACTATTATTATTCTTGTTCTTTTCTAGTAGAAGAAAGCATTGTTCCCAAAACCATTGGACAAACGAGCTAGATCCACTTGCATGACAACCATACACCAATCAAATTTATCTTGGGATGAAATTGATGGCTGAGGTAAGAGTAACCAAACAATTTACATACCTAACTATCAAAAAAAACAAAAAAACAAATATTGAAAGTTGTTACCAAATCTAAGTAAACTGAATCTCATGCCTAGAGGTTTTTTTCCTGACCCAAGAATACTTATTTGCCCCCACTCTCTTAATGGCCCAAGACTTTATTTGTTTCCCATGCAATGCACATTCTATAAAAACTAAAAAGCTAAAAATTTTCTTTCTGGCAATGAAGACCAAAGATAGGATGGGGCTGCCCTTCTACATCACATGGGAAACCATGTCTCCTTACCCATATTTTAGACACCTTTATCAGAAACACCCATTTCAACATGCAACCCCCTTCTGCCAGCACATAAATAATGCTAAGATTGTTAAGTCTTGTCTTACAAAAGTTTTATAGCCAACCATGTGATTGTGTTATGTCATGGGATCAAATCCCAAGAAATTTGAAGATAAAGATAGATATATGAGGATCTTTCTTGATTTCTTCCACAATGACTTTTTTTCCTTTGCTTCCAACTACAGCCACTATGTTCTATGCTAGTTTATCCCGTATTTGCTTTGATGCTATGGAACCAATGAATATACCTTCAACCACTTGCTTATCTTTCTTGCAATGCAATATCTACAATGCAAAGTTGCCACTTGCATTAATTAATTACCTTTATTGGGTTGCACTAACCATGGAAACCTTGGATTTTCCCTCATATAAATTGACCATGAACTATTCACCGCCTTTTATCAACATATACTTGTTTTGTTTATCACCATCTTGGAGTCATTGCGTTTATCACCATCCCATAAAGCCATTTTAGAAAAAGCTCTCTTGGAGACAAGGGTTCCTACGAACCTTACCCAAGATCAATTCTAGGCTATGGTAGGCCATCTCACCACACCGCATTTCCTATCCTTCACTGAGAAGGATGACATGTCAATAAATCAACCACACAATGCATCCCTACACATTGAGGCCCTAATACATAAGCACAGAATAAAAAGGGTCCTAATAGATGGAGGGGCTGGTTTGAACATTTGTACACTAAAGTTAATCGTTTGATTGGGGTTTTCTGAAAATGCCCTTGATCCCAAGAAAAAGATAACCATCAAGGCATATGATGAGGAAGAAAGAACCTCCAAAGGAACGGTGGTTTTGCCAATATGAGTGGGACTGGTAGAAAAAGATGTAGTGTGCCAAGTTCTCGACATGGAGATTGCATATAACATTCTTCTAGGCAGACCATGGATCCATGCAATGAAGGTTGTCCCATCAATGTATCACCAATGTATCAAGTTCCCGCATAACAGTCAAGAAATAACCATACAAGGGGACCCCAATCCTTTTCAGTACTACAATACCATATAGTCTAAACCAGATGTTGTGATACCCACCAATAGAGCAGCTTCTTCTTCCTCCAACCAAGTGGATCCAAGTTCCTTAGCTTCCACCTCAAAAACATCATAGTTAAAAATCAAAGTCAAAGACAAAGGTGTTGGGGATTATGTTATTGAACAATCTTTCTCTCTAACACAATTGCCACTATCACCAAAGTCTTATGGGAGACCATCCCCGAACAAAGCCAAGTCACTCGAGACTCCAGTGGTTCCTTTCATTAAATGGGGAAGCCTATCCAATGAGTGTGATGAGAAAGATGTCTTACAATGGATTTTCAAAGATGAAGACACTCAAACCATACCAAAGGACCAACAACCTAAGCTTCCTACAGAACAATATGGTCATGGTTTTTCCATGTTACAAAGGATAGGATACAATGGTCATGGTCCCATAGGACTAAGAAAGGATGGTATCATAGAACCTATCAAACCCCCCACTCAAAAAGCTTGAGATACTATTGTTTTAGGGTACCAAGGTCAGCAAAAGAACAAAGACAAAGGTAAACAAAAGGTTGAAGACAAACAAGCAACAACCACTAACTTAGAGGAACAAATTCACCACCTACAAGAGGCTAGTGAAACTAATTCAAATGAGTATGAGTGGGACAACCTCTCTAAGATGTCTTGTGAAGACAAAGGGATCGATGTAGTCCAATGATATAGTAATACCCCAACAATGCATGAGGGACAAAGCTCTAGGGCTAGACCGCTAGAGTCCGGACCGCAACATGACGAGAATGAATTTCACGAAGAGAGTACGATAACAAGCTTGATGAACCAACTTGAGGAGAGTAACATAATAGATCTCATTGATACCTCATCCCATTCAAATGAATTCTCCATCCTAACTATAACTACCCTTGAGTCTGATCAACCTGATGATCCCTTACCTCTTGTTCACCCTAAATTATAGATTGGGATCTATCTGAAACATCACCTAAGCTTGACACCTTTGAAAACAATGATGCCATCATCGACTACCTAGAGCTTAGAGAACACTTACCCACAGGAGACAATAAGGTTGGCTTCCCCATCAACCTTAACAACAAGGCATACTTCGAAGAGAGTGCCAATCCTTTCAGTTGTAAAAATGTCAAAATAAATATGAGATCTAATCATGAAAATTGCTCTGTGAAAGTGTTAGATCATGAAAAGAGAAAAAGAAAAGATGTATCTGAAGGTGAAAACCTCTATGAGGCACCGACGAATGAAAGGCTTGACCCTCTCCCCCTTTATGCACATCTAGAAAGATCTTCAGTATTGATTGAACCAACAGAATCAATCAACATTGGCACAAAGGCACAACCAAGACTCCTTTATCAAGCAGAGTCATTAACTACACAAGAGAAAATAAAGTTTGTTGAGTTCTATAGAAGAAAACAAATAAACTTTGCTTGGTCTTACACCGACATGCCAGGTATTGACCCTGATCTAATCATGCACCATCTATCACTAGCTCTAGGAGCCAAGCCAGTTAAACAGAAGCTAAGGAAAATGCACCCCCACATAGTTTTAATGGTAAAAGAAGAGCACAAGAAGTTATTAGATGTGGGGTTCATTAGAGCCATTGACTACCTAGAATGGGTCTGTAATATTGTACCTATTTTAAAGCCTAACAAGAGAATCATAATATGCAACGACTTCAAGGATTTAAATAAGGCTTGTCTGAAAGATGATTTTCCTTTACCAAACATTGATATCATCATTGACTTCATAGTAGGTCACACCATGTTGTCCTTAATGGATGGTTTCTCTGAATATAACCAAATCAAGATAGCATTGGAGGATCAACATAAAACAACATTCACATGTCCATGGGGCACCTATCATTCAGTCTCAAGAATGCAGGGGCAACATATTAGAGAGCAATGACTATGATCTTCTATGATATGATCCACACCATCATGGAGGATTATGTTGATGATATCTTAGGGAAGTCACTCACCAGAGAGGGACATCTTGAAGTCTTAGACAAAATATTCACAAGACTAGAGCAGTTTAATGTACAGATGAATCCTAAACAGTGTGTTTTTGGAGTAACATCTAGAAAACTACTTGGATACATCGTATCAGCAAACGAAATAAAGGTGGACCTAGAAAAAGTCAAAGCAATTATGGAAATGCCACCACCAAAGAATTTGAGTCAGCTACGGTCTTTACAGGGAAATTTGCAGTCAATTAGAAGATTCATCTCCCAACTAGTAGACAAGTGCCATCCATTCTCACATCTACTGCATAAAAAGGTTTCATTCAAATGGGATGATAATTGTGAGCAAGCATTTCAGCGCCTAAAAGAATATCTCATGAATCCACCTATCTTAATTCCGCCAATTCAAGGCAAACCTCTAATGTTATATATCTCAGCTACACCCACAGCTTTGGGAGCATTTCTAGAACAAGAAAACCATGAAGGAAAGGAGCATGCAATCTACTATATCAGCAGGACGTTAGTAGGTTATGAGCTTCAATACACACCAATTAAAAGGGCACGCCTTGCAGTCATCTTTGCTTCACAAAAGTGGAGATACTACATGCTCTCACTCCACAAAGCTGGTAGCAAAGATCAACCCACTAAAGTATCTCCTCAACAAAGCTACCCTAACAGGTAGAATATCCAAAT
Organism: Cunninghamia lanceolata; assembly: GCA_027924645.1. Taxonomy (NCBI): domain Eukaryota; kingdom Viridiplantae; phylum Streptophyta; class Pinopsida; order Cupressales; family Cupressaceae; genus Cunninghamia; species Cunninghamia lanceolata. The sequence goes on along the minus strand of BSBN01000379.1, from coordinate 2,177,378 downwards.
GGGTTATGATTCTTAGTGAGTTTTACATTGAGTACATGGACAAAGGAGCCATAAAAGGATAGGTCATCGTAGATCAGCTAGTGGATGCACCTTTGATTGATAACAACCCCTTGAGTTTTGAGTTTCTTGTTGAATCTATATTCAACATCACAACAATGGCTTGGAATCTCTATTTTGATGGGTTATACACGCAACATGGTTCTGGAGCAGGCATCTTACTAGTAACACTACAGGGGGATACAATCCCTAAATCATATAGACTTCTATTCCCATGAACTAACAATGTAGCTGAGTATGAAGCTCTGATTATTGGCATAGAGATGGTAGTTGAGTGGAAGATCAAAGAACTCCATGTGTATGGGGATTCACAACTTGTCATTAATCAAATAAATGACGAATACCAAACAAAGGATGAGAAGTTGATACCATACAAGTGTATGGTGGATGACTTCAAGGAATACTCCATTGTGATCTCCTTTGAACAAATACCAAGGTTGGAAAACAAAGCATCAGATGCAATGGCCACTATTGCATCCCTTCTAGATATCCCTGAAAATCACTCGTGTTATGAGTTTTTGGTGGAGCCAGTCTCCCATCCAGCCTATGAAAGCCCAGAAAATAACACCATCTACCACATCGTAGGAGCTAATTCTCCTTTATATGGAAAGGTTTACACCTATCTTAAAGAGAATATCCTACCTCCTAACCTATCAAACATACGTTCATATGCCAATCATCCAGATATACCATTGTTATCGACACCCTGTATAGACAAGGTTTAGATAGTACTCTCCTTAGGTGTTTAGATAGTGACGAATATCAAACCACTCTAAGGGAGGTTCATGAAGGCATTTGCAGGACGCACTCTAGTGGTCCTACTCTAGTGAAGAAACCTATGCATTTAGGATATTACTGGCCGAGCATGGAAAAAGATTCCTATTAGTTTTTCAAGTGGTGTAAGAAATGCCAGATTCATGGTAATCTGATACATGCACCTGCTTAGGAATTACAACCTTTAACGACACCTTGGCCCTTCTGTCAATGGGGACTTGATCTAGTTGGAAAGATTCACTCTTCCTCCTCCAACGGCCAGAAATTCATTATCACAGCCACAGAGTATTTTACGAAGTGGATTGAGGACATCCCATTAACCACCGTCACAGAGAAATAGATTTCATCCTTCATCCTTAACTATATAATATGCAGATATGGTATTCCATTATCCATTGTCACATATAATGGAAGACCCTTCAAGAATCAGGATGTATAGGAACTCTATAGTAAATTCCATATCCAGCATTGTTTCTCCACCCCATACTATCCGCAAGGTAACGGCCAAGTTGAGGCATCGAATAAAACTATTCTGAAGATACTTAAAAAGACTGTCGATGATGCTGGCCGGGACTGGCATATGTAACTGAACCCTGCTTTGTGGGCCTATAGAACCAGTATATGCACACCCACAGGTGCGACATTATACTCCCTTGTCTATGGCTCTGAAGCCATATTGCCTATCAAAGTTGAAATTTATTCCCTCCAGGTGTCATTAAAGGGACTCAACTGATAAGGGATATAGGGTATTAAGGATTCAAGAACTAGAACTGCTAGAAGAACGGAGACAATATGCCTTTAACCATCTTAAGGCATACCAACAGAGAATGTCAAGGAGCTACAATCACAAGGTTAAGCCAAGGGTCTTTCAGGTAGGTGATCTGGTCCTAAGAGAGAACCCATGCAATCAACAGGATAGAGAGAAGAAGGGGAAGTTTGAAGCTAATTGGTTGGGTCCCTATATCATAGTCGCTACCTACAGATCAGGTGTGTATCAACTCTCAACATTAGAAGGTGAAGTGTTTGATGATCCCATCAACAATATGCACCTTTGAAGGTTCTATACCTAATAACCCCAATGCAAGGGACATAAAAAACTGGTACAAGTGGTGAAAACCTAGAAATAGGCATTGTTTGTGACTAATCGCTACATCCATCTATTAGTACAACCCAACCCACATCCATCTTTCCTATCATATTCATCTAGTAACCGTATCCATTTTACATCTACCTCGCAATGACTTACCATAGCCTGGTGTTTTGTCACCCATATCACCTTATCCAATAGGGTCATACAATCACATTATCCTATCGTCCATCCTATCACAAGTCTATCATCAGTGTTAGTCAACACTGAACTACGTCACCTCTGAGTTATCACATAGGCAAGGCCATCATCGATGCAGCCCTGAGGCTGCTCCTTTTTCATCCATTCCATCCCATGTCATTCAACCTTCGGTCCATTCGAGTCTGCACCATTTCTCATCACCTAGGTCTTTAGGTCCACATAGGTCCACCCCGAACTATGTTGCCTCTGCATCATCACGTAGGCAAGGCTGTTGCAAGTATGGGCCTAACTGGTGTTGTCATTGATGTCAACATACTCCTATTGCATTGATGAAAAGGATTGGATGAGCTGAGTGCTGAGGATATTGAAAAAATTAGTCCTAATCAGGAATAGAGAAGAACAGTGAAGACAGTAAGGTAAAAGTCAAAGATACTATGAGGATCAGAGGATGTAGTTTAAAGGGTTTGTAGATATGTGTCTTGAGGTGATCTAGTAAAGATTTTAGAGGTTCACATGAAGATCTGAAGAAGTTGTGGCCATTCAAGTAAAACCAGTTCGGACAGGTGTTCAGAGGTGACAGAGTGACACAGACAGGTTTGGTGAGATCTGGAAATGCATTATCCTATTTTGCAGATTTGAGGGAGTATTTAGGAAGTCTTTGTGAAGTGTCAACTCGATTGGTTCATGGTTTGAAGGTCTGCAAGCATCTATTTCTTTGTGACAGTGGTGACAGATTGTGTTCTTGAGGTTCCGGATGAAGGAGAAAAGGATTTCAGTAAGTAGATGAAGTGCGGATGTTCTTGATGATTTAGGTAATCTTGTGGAGGTCCTTGGATCATGTCCAGCACATGGTGGTCCGCATTGGAGTTAGAGCTCACAATTGAAGAATAACCTCCGGATGATGGTGTTCTTCTTGAGATTGGCCAACGGGATGAGTTACACATCCTGCAGATGATCTTATAGTTGTTTTCTGACTTAGATGATTATTCCTAAGTCGTTGTCTTGTATAAATAAGGAATTGTGAAGTCATTTCAAAGTGTTTGGGAGAGATGAGTGTGTGGTAGCAAGGAGGAGAGCGAAAGGCAGAGCAGAAGTATTGGACTTAAATGGAACTGACTCAAGCATGGTGAAGATGCTATTTTCTAGTTCAAGTATGTGATACTTATTCTTTTGTAGATAGTGTGTCTCTTGTAGGCAGTGGGCCTCTTGTGAGCAGTGTGCTCGGGTAGTGAGCCCTAATTAGTATGTGTCATTTTGTTCTTTCTATTCTTCTAACAAAGATTACAATCTTGGGTTAATCACCCCGTGGTTTTTCCCTTAACAAGGTTTTCCATGTCAAAATCTTGGTGTCTTATGTGTTGATGTGTTTCTGCTCTTGATTGAATGCATTATGTTTCCATGATTGATTTATTGATATGCTACTAAATCACTAAGAAGATTTTAAGTGTGTAATTGGAAAGAAAGTTTTGACAACTGATTCACCCCCCTCTCAGTTGTCTGTTTTGAATCTAACAATTGGTATCAGAGCCAAGTTCCTCTAAAAGAAGCTTAACCGCTTGAGGAGATCCAAGATGTCGTCCTATAAGAAGGATAGTCTGAAGTTTGATGGAACCAATTTCAATCTTTGGAAAAGTCGCATGAAATGTCATTTGCAATGTATGGGAATGCAGTACTGGAACATGGCTTCAACAAAGTATACTCCTTCTCAGGGTGGTCCGAAAGCCCCAAATGAAATCACAGATGCTGAAAACAATCTATAGACTATAGAAGCTCTTCTAAGCGCATTATCTGACTCAGAGCTTTCAAATGTTGTTGACCTACTAATTACTTTTGAGATTTGGCAAAAACTGGAACTTCTGCATGAAGGAGACAAGTATGTTAAATGTGCAAGCTTACAGAGTCTAAAAGGGAAATTTGAAAATCTGAAGATGAGAGATGATGAAAATATTACTACTTTTATGCCAAGAGTAAATGCGATTGTTTGTGGAATTAGAAATGCTGGTGGAGTCTTGGATGAAGATGAGATTGTTGGCAAAATTATCAGATCCCTTCCTACTTCTTATAAAATCAAGGCTGCTGCCATTGAAGAATTCAGAGCCCATACAACTGTCACAAGAGATCAACTAGCTGGTAAATTAGCTGCATTTGAAATGATCAAGTTTGGAGATGCCCCTCCAAAGACTGAATTGGCATTGAAAGCCAGTGCCTCTGTAAAAGGTAAACAAAGATTTGATCTAGGAGAGAACTCTTCAAGGAAACTATCATGGTATGAAAAAGTAAGAAAAGGCCTAGAAGAAGAAGAAGCAAAAACTGCTCAACTTGAAGCCCTTATTGCAAAAAGATTGCCAAGAGGATCCGGTAAGTATGAAGGAAAATTGCCTTTTAAGTGTTTTAACTGCAATAAGATTGGTCATTTTGCCTCAAAGTGTTCGGAAAGAGTTTCAAGGCCAAATCCTAACAGATCAAGGTTCCAAAAGAACTGTTACTATGTTCATGAGGAAGATGATAATGAAGGGGTAACAGATGATGAATCAGAGATAGGAAACAAATCCAGAAGTGACTGGGTGTTTATTGCCATCAAGGAAGAAGAACCATTGTCCTCTAAATCTGTCAATCATAAAGTTGTAGAAAGAGCTCTGGCTGCCCAAGTTGAAGAAAAGGATGATTGGGTCATTAACAGTGGATGCTCTCATCATATGATAGGTGACAAAAATAAGTTCATAGATTTGGAAAGGTATGAAGGAGGAGTGGTAAAGTTTGGTGATAATTCTGCTAGTAGAATTAGAGGAAAAGGAACTATTTCTTTTGATGGAAGGAAAAAAACTGGTAATGTATTGTATGTTGAAGGATTGAAGCACAATCTTCTCAGTGTTGGACAGTTGGTGGACAAAGGCTATGATCTCAGATTCAAGAATGGAAAATGCAAGATCTTTGAGAGTTCCAGAACAAAGATTGCATCCGGTACCCAAACTAAAGGTAATATCTTCCACTTGGTTGGTACTGGTAAAAGTTGTTTATTTGTTCAAGTTGATTAGAGTTGGTTATGGCATAGGAGAATGTGTCATGTGAATTTTGATAATATCATCAAGATAAGCAATACTCAGGCTATAAGAGATCTTCCAAAATTGGTGAAGCCTACAAATAGTCTGTGCAAGGAATGTCAGTTGGGTAAACAAAGCAGAGTCTCATTCAAAAGCAAGGAACAATCTTCTACCAGATTATTAGACTTAGTTCATACTGATTTATGTGGTTCGACAAGAATCAGGAGTGTGCAAGGTGATAGATACTTCATGTTACTAATTGATGACTATTCCCAGATGATGTGGGTAACTTTTCTAAAAGAGAAATCAGAAGCTCTTGAGAAATTTAAAATATTCAAGGCTATGGTAGAGAATGAAACCGGATTAAAATTAAAATGTCTAAGGACTGATAGAGGTGGAGAATTCACATCTGGTGAGTTCATAGATTTCTGTGAGAAACATGGAATAAAGAGATAGTTGTCTACTCCTAGGACTCCACAGCAGAATGGAGTAGTTGAGAGAAAGAACCGGACCATCCAGGAAGCATCTAGGACAATGATGATGGAAGCAAATGTTCCTCAAATCTATTGGAGAGAAGCTGTCAGCACTGCAGTCTACACTCTCAATCGAGTATAAATTAGAAGCAATACTGGTAAGACTCCTTATGAACTTTGGTTTGGCATCACTCCTACTGTGAGGTATTTCAGAGTCTTTGGTAGCAAGTGTTACATTAAAAGAGATGAACATCTAGGCAAGTTTGATGCTAGAAGTGATGAAGGAATATTCTTGGGTTACTCTACTCAAGGCAAAGCATACCAGTGTTATAACAAGAGACTGAGAAAGATTATAGAAAGTACAAATGTGAAGGTTGATGAAGGAATTAAAAAACCCTTAAGGTTTTAAGAATATGATGAAGATTATCAGAATGGTGTTCTGATTCAAGGAGCCCAAGCCTCTTCTGAAAAATAGATTCAAACTGATCCGGTAAATCAGGAAGAAGGGATGAGGTTTAATGAGCCTGATCAAGAACCAGAAGTGCAAGAAACTCCCAAAGTTTGAAGGTATGTAAGACTGAACCACTCTGAAGATTAGATCATAGGTGACAAAAGAAAAGGTGTACAAACTAGAAGGAGAATTGCTTAAAATTCAGATGAGTATTGTCTGATTTCAAATATTGAACCTAAGACAGTAGATGAAGCCTACAATCATGAAAACTGGACTAAAGCAATGGAGGAAGAGCTGATGCAAATTGAGAAAAATCACACTTGGGATCTTGTTCCCAGACCTAGAAACAAGAATGTGATTGGAACCAAATGGGTCTTCCGGAACAAACTAAATGAAGTTGGTGAAGTAATCAGAAATAAAGCCAGATTGGTCTGCAAGGGCTATTCTCAAATAGGAGTTGATTTTGAAGAAACTTTTGATCCGGTGGCAAGAATTGAAGCAGTCAGATTATTTCTTGCATTTGCTACCTTTAATGATTTCAAAGTGTATTAGATGGATGTCAAGTCTGCCTTCCTGAATGGTGACTTGGAAGAAGAAGTGTACATTGAGCAACCGGATGGATTTCAATTGCCTAATCATGGTGATATGGTCTGCAAGTTGAAGAAAGTACTGTATGGACTGAAGCAAGCTCCAAGAGCCTGGTATGAAAGATTGGATAAACATCTTTTGAAGATTGGTTTCAACAAAGGTACTATTGACAATAATTTGTATTTCAAAATTGATCATGAAAATATCTTGATTCTTGAAGTGTTTGTTGATGATATCATATTTGGAGGAAGAGATGGTATGTGTAAAACCTTTGCAAATCAAATGAAAAGTGAATTTGAGATGTCCATGCTTGGGGAAATGAATTTCTTCTTGGGTCTACAAATCACTCAAACAAAGAAAGGAATCTTCATTTCTCAGACCAAATATGTGAAAGAATTGTTGAAGAAATTTGGGATGGAAGACTCAAAGCCAATGAGTACTCCCATGGCAATCAGATGTAAGTTGAGCAAGGATGATGACTCTCCCAAGGTTGATCAGAAAAAGTATAGGTCAATGATTGGAGGACTGTTGTATCTTACTCAAACTAGACCAGACATTATGTAGGCTGTTGGTCTTGTTGCTAGATTCCAGGCTGATCCTAGAGAATCTCATGTCATGGCAATCAAGAGGATTTTTAGATATCTAAATGGGACAGTTGAGTATGGTCTGTGGTATCCTAGAGATCATGATTTCTCTCTTCATGCATATACAGATACTGATTGGGCAGGAGATGTGGATGACCGGAAGAGTACCAGTGGTGGAGCATTCTTTTTGGGGAAGAGATTGGTTTCTTGGCTGAGTAAGAAACAAGAGACAATATCTCTGTCCACTACAGAAGTAGAATATATTGTAGCAGCAGGTAGTTGCACTCAAGTTTTGTGGATGAAGCAGATGCTAAGAGACATCAGAGTGGAGTATGAGGAGCCTATCACAATCTTCTATGATAATTCAAGTGCAATAAATATATCTAAGAATCTAGTGTTGCACTCAAAGACTAAACATATATCCATCAAGTTTCACTTTTTGAGAGAGCAAGTGAACATGAATGAAGTCATATTGGAGTTTGTGCCTTCCAAGGATCAGATTGCAGATATCTTTACTAAATCTCTACCTAAGGACTCTTTTGAATACTTCAGGGAGAAGTTAGGGGTTATTACCCCTCCGGTGATGAACTAAGGTGCACTGATGTGCATCAGTCCAGTGGATATCATAGTCATATCTTGTGATCTGGATTGATGATGGGGAGCTGCTACTCAGGGGGAGTAGCTGGTATGATTCTGAAATGGTGGAATTGCAAGTATGTGCCCTTTGCCATTGATGTCAAAGGGGGAGAGAAGACATGTGAAAAATAAGTGGTGGCTGACAAAGGGGGAGCAGTAAAGAAAGAGAAGACAAGTGAGTGGTTGTTGGTGATAGGGGGAGTTGTGTCAGTAAAGAAAAGTTCTTATCTTGATGGTCAAAATAGTTTTTCACATCATATGTTGCCATCAATGACAAAGGGGGAGATTGTTGCAAGTATGGGCCTAACCGGTGTTGTCATTGATGTCAACATACTCATGTTGCATTGATGAAAAGGATTGGATGAGCTGAGTGCTGAGGATATTGAGAAAATTAGTCCTAATCAGGAATAGAGAAGAATAGTGAAGACAGTAAGGTAAAAGTCCAAGATACGATGAGGATTAGAGGATGCGGTTTAAAGGGTTTGTAGATATGTGTCTTGAGGTGATCCAATAAAGATTTCAGAGGTCCGCATGAAGATCTGAAGAAGTTGTGGTCATTCAAGTAAAACTGGTTCCGACAGGTGTTCAGAGGTGACAGAGTGACACAAATAGGTCCGGTGAGATTTGGAAATGCATTATCCTATTCTGCGGATTTGAGGGAGTATTTAGGAACTCTTTGTGAAGTGTCAACTCAATTAGTCCATGGTTTGAAGGTCCGCAAGCATCTATTTCTTTGTGACTGTGGTGACAGACTGTTTTCTTGAGGTTCCGAATGAAGGAGAAAAGGATTTCAGTAAGCAGATGAAGTGCGGATGTTCTTGATGATTCAGGTAATCTTGTGGAGGTCCTTGGATCATGTCCAGTGCGTGATGGTGGTCCGCATTGGAGTTGGAGCTTGCAATTGAAGAATAACCTCCAGATGATGGTGCTCTTCCTGAGACTGGCCGACTGGATGAGTTACACATCCTGCGGATGATCTTATAGTTGTTTTCTGACTTAGATGATTATTCCTAAGTCATTGTCTTGTATAAATAAGGAATTGTGAAGTCATTTCAAAGTGTGTGGGAGAGATGAGTGTGTGGTAGCAAGGAGGAGAGTGAAACGCAGAGCAGAAGTATTGGACTTAAATGGAACTGGCTCAAGCATGGTGAAGATGCTATTTTCTAGTTCAAGTATGTGATACTTATTCTTTTGTAGACAGTGTGTCTCTTGTAGGTAGTGAGCCTCTTGCGAGCAGTGTGCTCGGGTAGTGAGCCCTAATTGGCATGTGTCATTTTGTTCTTTCTATTCTTCTAATAGAGAATACAATATTGGGTTAATCACCCTGTGGTTTTTCCCTTAACAGGGTTTTCCACGTCAAAATCTTGGTGTCTTATGTGTTGATGTGTTTCTGCTCTTGATTGAATGCATTATGTTTCCATGATTGATTTATTGATATGCTACTAAATCACCAAGAAGATTTTAAGTGTGTAATTGTAAAGAAAGTTTTGACAACTGATTCACCCCCCCTCTCAGTTGCTTGTCCTGAATCTAACAAAAGCCATTTAGCAATGAACCCTCGAGGCACTAGGTCAGTCCATTAGGGCTCATCACATTGTTCATCGTCAGTTCATCCATAATAAATCAATCCTCTACTTGATTGGGGGCAAATCCTCGACCTAGTCATAGAATAGGATTCTTGAATGCTATAAATTTAAAGGGTAAACAAATGGATCATGATTTTATCACTAGACAACAAACAACATGACAAGCAAGCTTTCAACATCATCTTGATACAAAAGACAACAAGACTGCACTTGGCAAATCCCTTTTGACCTAAGACATTAAACTGATTCTATCAATTTATTGCAAGAAAACATGTTTTGGGTAAGAACATTTTTCAAGGATTGTTTTAAAAGTCTTATATCATGATTTTTATTATTATGTCTTTTTACACTACTCAAGGATGTCTCAAACTAGAGAAGCTATGATGGGGGCATAATTATTTTATTTGTCTATTGTTTGTGGATTTATCTTTAGTAATGTGAAAGCCTAGTTTAACAACATGATCAACAAAATGATCATCGAGGACATCAAAGGTCTAAACATGAAATAGGTTTAATCCTTGTTTGTTGATACACAAGTAGTACTCAGGTCATCTTGGTTCAATTATACTTAGATGCTTGTACTAACTTGCTAAATCAAAATCCATGTAAGAAATACTCAGGTCATCATGGTTTAATTATACCTAGATGCTTGTATTTTCTTACAACATTTTAAAAGCTCAATGATGAAACAAAGTACTTCAAAAACTCACACAATCGAAGATGACAAGTCCGTACTTATCCTGTTACATCCCATTGCATTATAAGCATGTTATCATTTTACCAAAATCCATGTGTCTTTGTGATCATGTGTTTATCCAATTTCTTACCATTTATTACTAAATCATTCATTATCACATTTCTTATCTTTAATTATCATTTCTTTTCATGTATCCAATTCATTTTCTTCTAAAAGGTGTGTTGTTATTAAGATTGAGTATACTTGGCATTAACAAAAAAAAATCATTTTGTGTCATGATTCGATCCATCATCATAGATGCATATCATTTTGTCCATTAGGATGCATAAACACAAGTAAGTCATAAACCACCATAGCAAGAGTCATATACTCAAATCAATCATCCATTTTAGTTTCATCTGTATTTCATGATAGAAAAAAAAAAGGAAAAAACATAGATAGCATGATCATCAAATTAAACCATCTTAGTGTATGCATATATGATTCATTTCATTAAATTTAGCATTGTGCAAATCAACACATGTAGAAATCATAACGTATAGGTACATCTTGCATTTAGTATTAGGTCAAGCATCATACGCATGTAGAGGCATCATGTCTAGTAAATCAAAAATCTATAGAAGCATCAACATAATCATCATAGTACTGCATCATATAAGTCATCGCATAGAGCATCACATCCATCACATAACGTAAACATATGCATCAAAATCATAAACCATGTAAGTCATCTATAAGCATAGAACATCATAGCATCATAACATAGTATGTCGAATCATGATCTCATATCATCATCATCAAAAAGAATAAAAGTGTCCAAGTGTACAATGATATCAAAATAATAATACATCTTAAAGTGTCCAAGCTAAGGTGGTGTATACATGTCCAAATAAAAGTACTAGAAGCAAATGCATGTCAAGAGACAGCTAGGAGTGACTCCCTCCTAATGGTGTTGGCTGTGGTAGTATGGTGCCTCCTACTCCTCCTTCTCCTCCGCCTACTAACCCTGTCCCTGGTGCGCCCCCTCCTGATGGCCCACGAGGTGGCCCCATAGGTCCCACCACCTTGCCACTCTCTGTTGGTCCCCTCTGCGACCTACTATGATAGCTAGATCTATAGTTGCCTGCCCTACGCTTTGGTGGTACCTTCTACTCATATAGGGACTGCCAGTAGAAGATCTCCTAACCTGCCCTGACCATCTCTACAACCATCTAGCCAGTGCCACCGTATGTCGCAGTCTGTTGCACCTATTCCAAGAGTGCCTCTGCCCTCCCATATCTTTGGATAGATGTATCTCTCTCTAACTAGGTAGTCTGTAGGTCACCCTACAACTATGTAATCTGGGCCTACATCTGCCCTATCTATCCCTACTGCTGTTGTAGCATAGATTGAACCTGATCCAATTGGGCTCCTAACCCTACTATAACCCCATCATCTGGCCCCTGCCCCTGTGGCTGCACTGGAGGCTGCACCTGTGCCTGTAGGAGTAGTTGAGCATGCTGGGTGGGATTAATCCACTGGTGAACCCTCCTCCCATCTTTATCCCTACCATCATGTCCACTGTCATGACCAAATCCTCCTCCTCCTCCGCCACTGCCATCATGACCTCCTCCTCCGCCACTGCCATCAGGACCTCCTCCTCCATCACCACCATCATCCCCACCTCAGCCACCTCTGCCTCCCCATCCTCTACGTCTCTTGTGTCACCTCTATGGCCCCTCATCCTCATCCTCCTGATCATCCAAAATCGGGGCTCGCTCTCCTGGTCCAAAGTAGTGTGGAAACAGATGTGCAACAAACCAATCAAAGAAATCCCATGTAGTGCCTGCATCTTCCACTACCCTATGCATCACCCAAGGATGATATGGAATATGTAGAAACTCATCCCGAGCTATCTCATAGGATGGGTTGGGTCACCATCGTCCCCACTCCTTATGCGTACGGGCAAATATGACATTATCCTGGGGCATCCCCTGGATTCTACCAAATTGCCTGTACACACATGATATAATGTGTCTCTCCAATATATAGGGTGTCCTCCCTATAAGCCATCTAGTCTGAAAATAGAAGGGAAGCTCAGAGGCATCATCATCCCATACCTCGTAGTCTAGGTATGGTCGCCAAACAACAGAGTCTACATTGTTAAAAGCATGTCTCCAATACTCCAACTTTTCCAGCTTGGGCTGGGAAAGACTATCCTAAAACATGTAGGAGTAGGGCTGACCCCTACCCCGAGTGCCAATGCCAATGGGATGAGTAATGGCTGTGTGTCCATGCCCATATCTGCAGAAGTGAAACTCTGCAAGCTAAATTGGAAGAGCCATCATAGACAAACTGGTGTAGATCATGATATGGGTGAGCAAGGATATAGAATCCCCAGGCATATTTGGTACCCTCTATAGTAATCTGCTCTAACACCTACCCCCATCCAACTGCAAAACCACGTGACTGTCTGTCGGGGCACACAATACCTCCGATCAACCCAGCCACAATTGCAGGAAGAGGCTCATAGTAAGTTGCTATGTTAGCCCAGCTGATCTCACTACCCTCAATCTCGTCATCTAGTCCTACCCTGGTTTGTGGCTCATACTCAACGAGCTCTCCGTCAATAGGAATATGCAGAAACCTATGAACATCCTCTAGGGTCACTATAATCTCTCCAGTGGGAAGGTGAAAGGTCCCATCCTCACTATGAAATCTCTCAACTAGAGCAGTCAACATGCTGAGATTAGCCCTAATCTTGGGCATGAAGAACACAAATGATAATCCAGCCAATCCAATAACAAGTAGATCAGTCTCAGTCAGATAAGGCCTCAACATCTGCGTCACTAGAAATCGCTCCCTCAACATGAGGACATCATCTAACTCCTCCTGCAAACAAACAAGCGCCTATTAATCAATCAAAATAGACTAAACTGCAAGTCTATTTATCCAACATCAAAAACTTAGTTATTTCAATAGGAAAGCAATCCTATCATCTCTCTAGAGATTCTATCAATCTCAGAGATGACCTATCAGTTGACCCGCATCAATTACACAGTCAACTTCATCAAATTTCTAAGTGTTTTAATAGCTAAACTTATTTGCGCAATTCTGCCTGTCAGATTCGCAACATTATCTCATAAGCGCCAACTTAGATCACATGCGCAGAAGCCTTTTGAATGTGCTGCTTTACTTTAAAAGTGCAGGGTTGTTCTTCATTTGCGTGGCATTATCTTATTTGCACCGCTAAATATCAAAAGCGCAATAAAACATTGAATGTGCGTCATCCGTCTTTGTTTGCGTAGCGGTAATTTGTTTGTGCTAAACTACACTTCAAATGCAAAAATTACGCATATGTGTCGAATCTGGCATCATATGCACGGAATCACACCATATGCATGGTATCGCATGTCATATGCGCGCTTCTGGCTTTTAACGCACTCAAAACCTAAAACTTTGCCTAGCATTTAATGCAATCATAAATGTACCTAACCTAGAAACGAAGGGGTACTTACCAGCGGCCCGTAGTCTGCTGGACGGTTGAACCGTCTGATTTGCTCAAATCGATGAAGCTCAATAGGAAACTACTGCATCTTCGCTGACTGCTTTGTGCCCCAAAGGCTTTGATCTCCTAAAATCTCTCTCTCAAAGACAAGTGTGCAAATGACTAGGAATGTGACCCCACAGTCCTATATATAGTGCATGGAACCCTAATGGGAGGTGCTTGACCTTATCCATGTTGGGGCATGTTTTTCACCTACTTTTTCTTCCATGTTAACCAATTTCTTCACCCGTCTATCCAGTCAACCTGTCATTCCACCTATCTCATCGTGAGATTGTCCATCATCCCGTCGTCAATTTCTTCCCGTCCAATCTCCTGAGGGGGCATCCTATCATCATTAACCTATACTAGGGGCAAACTGGGGCATGTATCAATTGCAGAAATTTTTTATTCTTTGAAACAATGTGATAAAACACATTGCATCAAAGAGGGGCAAAATGTTTACACCTAAAAATGGCAAAGACAAATTAAATAAATATTTAATTATTTATTTAATTCCCATTCTTGTATCATTTAATAAATTCATCAATTTATTGATTTGATTCATGTTCATCATCAATAGTCCAAATATTAAATAAATATTAATTTATTTAATTAAATCAATTAAACCTATTCTTCTAATGTCATCCCTTAATTAAATAATAATCAAATTATTTAATCCCAAATCATCCTATTCCAAAGTCAAAAGTCCTCTACTCCACATCATCCAAGCCACCTCACACATCCACCTCACCATGTTGCACATGTAATTAAATATTTTAATATTTAATTATTTCATTTTCCCTCACCCACATGGGCCTATTCTTCCTCCAACCATCCCTATTCCAAAGGGCATGGTGTCTCCATGTCACCATGGTCAAAGGGACACTTTGTGACACTTGTTCCATAGTCCCTAGAATCTTTCCAACCTCCCTACAAACATGATCTCCTTGTTTGACCTTCTCTCTTTGGTCATTGTGAGCTTTGTGACATGTGGACTCATGTCACACCTTTCACTCCTCCATGTCAAGGTGAGAGGAACATCTCCCCCCTTTCTCTCCCTCATCTCAACCAATTCAATCCTCACCATACACCTCACAAGACCAAGTCTCCACCATTGAGATCTTGACACATGGATTTGTCCCCTCCTTGGCCTATAAAAGGAAGCTCATTCCCTCATTCTACAACACACAATATATAGCAAAGTTACTCTGCAGAAATTCCAGTGTGCTTTTGGCAAAGCATCCATATTGCTCATTGCATTTTATATCCATTATATTCATATCCATACAACCATGACTTCAATCATCCATCCCTCATCCTCACAATAGTTGCATCTAAGGTAATCTTCATTGCATTTTATCCAACATACAACCATTCAAGAATTATCATCTTCAAACAGCAAGGAAGCATGCTTCTGAGAGCTCTATTCATCAACAAGATCAATATAAGATAGGTGAACAATGGAAGCTTCGAGGTAAATCAGTCTTCAAGGTAATATTGCTTTGTTTATTTGATTTGCATCATATTTCATTGAGATTATTGGATTATTAGTAGTTTAATACTATTGACAATATTTCCACTAACAGTTTCCTATAAAATATTGCATCCCTCTCTTATCAGTAAGGGATCCCAAATACCAATCTATAGATATCTAATGGAATGATGTCAACAATTATCTCATCCTTGAAGTCTATAGTGAGTCCAAACTTAATCACACAATAGGGGTCAACTAAGATTTCAAAACCTTGTTTCAGTCACCCCAAAGATCACAGAATCATGTGTTCCCTTGTTTGTAGTCCATGTTCATTGAATAGATTTAGGAAATCAAGTTTGCTTGTGAATACTTTTCAAATATAGAATCTATCTTCCTTTCCTTGAGTTAAAGCTTCACATGAAACAACTTGATCATCTCATTCTTCTCCTCTTGAGCATCATTACTACCCAAACATGTGCCTTTCCTTATAGTGACATGTGACAAACAATCATCAACATCAAAGGTGCACTCAATTTACTTCATTTTCTTTTTACAATGACACTCTTGCTTTTCTTGTACATATTAAAAGGGTGCAACTTTGGATGTAGCTTCTTGCAAGCCTCTCCATTATCCCTTTTGTCACAATGTTTAAAAAAATGCTCCTCTTTGTTGTCTTTATCTTTGTCTTTGGTATTCATAGTGGTATTAACATTCTTTTTGCATTTCCACTTATCTTTGCCCTTGTTTAATTCCCCACATTGTTGTTTTTGATTAAGATAAGCAGCTAACCAGGGGCTAAACCCTTTGCAAACAAGGCCCCCAGGGTAGAACAAAATAGGACACAAATAGGACAGAAACAACAAAAAATAGAATAGAAACAATAGATAAACAATAGCCTAGCTACAAACCAAAATAGGGATTTAAACAACACATGATCCCAAGGGCAAAAACCTAACTCCCTTAGCCCTCAGTTGCACATCAACAACTAACTTAGGGAGTCCTTTCTTCTTTCTCTAAACGATAGCCCAAGAAAACTCTAAGTCAAAATCCTTAGAGCGAGGCGAGAGGATGGGACCCTCAATAGACATCGCAGCTAAAGAGCAATCTCGCACTGAGTGAGAAGCCAACAATGCAGAAGAAGAATCAGGTATTGTTAGAATAGTATCCCGACCCGCTGAAGACAGTGATGTAGAGCACACCGTGGAAGCACACAACTGATCAAACTTATGATCGGTGAGAGAGTGACTTATGTCTTGGCGATCTATTCTTATATGCCAAACATACCCCGTCGGCCACCTTGCAACTTCTCTGTCCGATCTCTCAACTCTCCCCGACAACCCAACTCCACTTTGTCTTCAAAGAGACTTCTTCTATCGGTGGCATCTTCTAACCTTCTACCGATACCCCAATGGTGGTTAAGTTCCCACTCACCTTAACCATGGTGGTTAGTCGTGACCTTGTCGGCAAGATTTCGATCATCAGCGACCATTTGTGAACATTGGCCGATGTGCCGATACACTTGACATCGCACGACTATCCCCCGACACTTCGGTGAGACTTCCTTTGTCGATGAGCTCCTTGTTTGTTCTCCTGATATGCCAATATATGATATCTTTAGTGGGACTAAAGCCGTTCTTCACCGATGAACCTCCTATCGGTCCAACACCGTTGATCGGTATAAGTTTCAAAAGCTTCCCCGAGGGGCTGTGTTACACTGATGGCAACTTCTGTTATTCTGCAACTACGCAGACACCAAACTAGTATACAAAAATGAAAATCAACATAATGAAAGGGGTCTATAATCCTCTGCAAACACTTGATCATCTATCAATTTGGCCACTTCACTAACTGTTCTCGCACAATAGCACTTTTCCTATCGTTTCAATGACTAGTCACATAGAGATGCCTAGTCAAACTCATGCCAAGCTCCTTGGTTCCTTGAGTTTTTGACCCAGTACCATAGAAAACACAAAATATACACTGTATTCCTCCATCACACTAAAAATGAGAATCTTGCTTTCAGTGAACAGAGGAATAACAGTCCATTTATTCACAAAACCCTAGTTTCTAGGTTTTCAGACCGATCTTTGCAAAAATAACAATATCTCACAAACTATAACACTTCAAGACACCAGACTACTTCCAAATGAAAGCTACCTTAATGTATGAACATTTCCAAACAGTTTTAGGTGATCAACTATCCGTACAGGTTGTACAGAATGACTGTTATAGAGAATTACTCAGAAAAAACAATGTTTCAACACACCCAAAAACTCCAAATCTTCATTCATTGCTCATAGTTACATCCAACTTTGCCTATAGAAGGCTTGAGACATCAATTAACATCCCTCCCAACCATACAAACTAATTTTGAAAGTCAGTTAGCCATTTGGTTTCTCATATCACAAGAAAACTACATGTTTTCATTATGTTATTACATCAAACTTGACCAAAACATGGTCTACATAGGTCTAGTGACCAAATTGACATAAAGTCCTTATTACAAACATGATGTGGCTTAAAAATCCTTATTGAAAACATAAACAAAACATGACATGCATAGTATTCAAATGATCCAAGATTGGATCCACCATAGAGAAGGTGCTCCTGCACCATACTTCCCCTGCAAGAAAAACTCAAGTCCCTTGAGTTGCCAATTGTTGAAGTGTCTTCCCATGCTTCAAAATGTCTACCTCACTCATCCATGTAGCCTCTAAATTAGGAAGATCCTACCACTTGACCAAGTACTCCTTGTACACACCCTTGTCTTTTTGACAACCTTCGAATCTAAGATGCATTCCAATTGTAAAGGCTTACTTGGGGGTAGATCTCTGACCCATTCTTCATCTTTGATCACAACATCTAATCCATCGTTAGCATTCAATGGAGGTCTAAATGGAAAGAGGTCTGAAACATTAAATATGGGAGAAATACCAAGACCGGATGGCAGTTCTATTTCATAAGCATTTAGACCAAACTTATGCACTATCTTGCATGGTCCTATTTTCTTCATCAGAAGCTTGGTTGGTTGTCCTTTAGGCAGCCTTTCCTTCCTTAGATAGGCCATCACCAAATCTCCCACCTTGAACTGTACATCTTTCCTTTTGAGATCTGCCCTATCCTTGTATTTGGAGACTATTTTTTCCAACTGAATTTTGACTTGATCATGAACTGCCTTCATGGTGGCAGTAAAATCTTCTCCTAGAGCACTCTTCTTATCCCAACCTTGTAGATCTTTGAGTTCAAGTGGTCCTCTTGGATGGAAACCATAAACAATTTCAAATGGACTCTTCCCAGTGCTTCTATTCATTGAATCATTGTAAGCATACTCAGCTTGACTGATAACCAAGTCCCATGCCATCCCATGCTATTTGGTAAGGCATCTTAGAAGGTTTCCCAAGGACCTATTAACTACCTTAGTCTGACCATCAGTTTGGGGATGGTAGGCTGATGAGAAAGACAATTGTGTTCCCAATTTTCTCCATAAGGTCCTCCAAAAATGACCAACAAACTTGGAACTTCTCTATCAGTGACAATTGAAAGGGGCAAACCATGGATTCTAACCACTTCTCTGAAAAAGAGACCAACAATGTGAGATGCATCATTTGTGCATTTGCATGGCACAAAATGAGCCATCTTACTAAATCTATCCACAATGACAAAAACACTATCCACACCCCTTGTTGTCTTAGGAAGACCAAGTACAAAATCCATACTAATGCTCTCCCAAGGTCTATTGGGAATAGGAAGGGGTTGGTACAAACCAGCATTAGAAGACATACCTTTGGCCTTTTGACATATGGTACAACTTGCAACATATCTCCTTACATCCAATTGTACTTTTGGCCAATAGTAGAATCTAGTGACTTGTTCCAAAGTCTTGTCCAACCCAAAGTGTCCTCCTAAGGTTCCATTGTGCTTCTCTTTGATGATGTTATCCCTCATTGAACACTTAGGGACACATAGCAAACTGCCCTTGAATAAGAGACCTTCCTGTAGCACAAAATCTAAATATTCACCATGAAAAGTGTTAGCCAAACTAGCACAAACTTCATAAGCAGCTTTGAAATCTACATCCTCCTTGTATAACCCCTTCAAACAATTTATCCCCATGCTTTCCATCTGTACTTCATGTATGACAAGCATCCTTCGACTTAAAGCATCAGCCACTTTGTTGGCAACACCTTTTTTATGCTTAATAGTGAAGGTATAGGCCTGAAATTGTTCCATCCACTTAACATGCCTATGATTCAACTTTTCTTGACTATTTAGAAAGCTAAGAGCATGGTTATCAGTAAAAACAATGAATTCTTTGGGCAGCAAATAATGTGTCCACTTTTTGAGAGCTTGCACCATTGCATAAATCTCTAGGTCATAGGTAGAGTACCTTTGTTTAGACTCATTCAATTTCTCTGAAAAAAAGGCCACTGGATGTCCATCTTGACTAAGAACATCACCTATTGCTTGCTAACTTGCATCACATTCCACTACAAAAACCTTGTCAAAATTAGGGAACACCAATGTAGGTAATTCAACCACTTTCTTCTTTAACAATTCAAAGCTATCATCTACTTGCCTTGTCCATTGAAATTTGCACTTCATTCCACCCTTGATGGTGTTAAGAATAGGAGCACTTATGTGACTGAATCCTCTAATGAACTTCCTATAAAAAGTTGCCAAGCCATGGAATCTTCTAACATCTCCCACTGTCCTAGGAGTAGGCCAATTGAGAATGGCCTCAACCTTTGTGGGGTCCATCTTCAAACCATTAGAAATCACAAAACCTAGGTACACGAGTTCAGTTTTCATGAAATCACACTTATCCAAGTTGATCATCAACTTATTCTCATGCAACTTCTTCATCACTTGTCTAAGATGCTTCACATGTTCTTCTTTTGTCCTACTAAAAACAAGTATGTCATCAGGATAAACAATTACAAATTTGCCAATGAATTCAACAACTACTTCATTCATCAAACACATGAATGTGCTTGGAGCATTTCTAAGGCCAAATGGCATGACAAGCCACTCATAGAGACCTTCATTTGTCTTGAAAGCAGTCTTCCATTCATCTCCCTACCTAATTCTGATTTGATGATAACCAGATTTCAAATCAATCTTTGAATAATAACATGACCCTCCAAGATAGTCCAAAAGATCCTCAATCCTTGGCATAGGGAATCTATACCTTATTGTGATCTTATTTATGGCCCCTTGAATCCGTACATAGTCTCCACTTCCCATCTTTTTTTGGAGCAAGCACACTAGGGACTGCACATGGACTAAGACTCTTTCTAATCAATCCTTTCTCTAAGAGATCTTGAATTTTTCTACTCACCTCTTCATTTTGCTGTGGTGTCAATTTATAGGCCGCCTTATTGGGCAATGTGGCACCTGGGATCAAGTCAATTTGATGACTTATATCTCTCATGGGTGGTAAGGAGTTAGGAGTATCCTCTACCACAAGATCTTGGTACGTATCCAACAATTGTTGCACTTCTAGTGGAATCTCTTTTTGCTTTTTGTCTTGCTGACCTGATTCATCTTTAGGCTTCATTACCAAGGCATACCCTTGGGTATCCTTCTCCTTCATGAGGTGTAAGAACTCTTTGCCACTAATCATCATGACATTGGTGTCATTACTCTTCTCTCCAATCTACTCTTGCATAGGATCCATCCTAAACTTCCTTCCATTCTTGGTGATGAGGTATGTGTTCTTCTCACCATCATGTTGTGCCTTCACATCATACTGCCATGGATGCCCAAGAAGAAGGTGACAAGAATCCATAGGAATAATCTCACATAGTACCTTGTCCTTATAATCACCTATCTCAAACTCAACCCAAGTTTGTTCTTCTACCATGTAATTTTGATTCTTATTCAACCAAGAGATCTTATGAGGACTAACATGGGGCAGTCTTTTCAACTTAAACTTCTCTACCATTTTAATAGTCACTACATTCTCAGTAGAACCTGAATCAACAATGATTTTACAAAGTTTACCATATGCTATACCTTGGGTTCTGAAGAGAGTCTTCCTTTGTGGGGGCTCTTGTTTCAATGGCATCTTCAACAGGGTCCTCTTGATCATCATGTTCTCTCCTTCAAGGACTGGTGCAGCACTACCAACAGGTGAATTCACACTTTGGCAATCATCATCTTTCAACAACTGATTCCTTCTTCCACCATCATGGGAACTAGTTTCCTTCTCAGGGCATTTGCTCATAATATGGCCTACTTGATTGCAGCCATAGCATCTACCAGTGACAACTCTGATTCCTCTGCCTGCACCACCACTTCTACCTCTGCCATTTGGTCTTCTCCAACCTCTAAAACTACCACCTCTATGTTCTACATCAGAATGAGACTCTTGTTGACTTGGGGTTTCATTTCTACTTGACTGTCCTCTACCAAAACTACCTCTTCCCTTATTATTTCTGCCACCTCTTCCTCTACTGTTTTGATCACTCTTCTTTTCAACTTCTCCTCTGCCCTAGAGGTTAATTGAAAACACTCATCCACTATTTTAGGAACCACCATATTGAATTCATCTTGTATGTTATACCTCAAGCCATCGAGATATCTAGCCACCATCTCTTTCTCCTCCTCCTTGTGATTGACTCTCATGCTCAATTTATGAAATTCTTCAATATATGTAGCCACATCCATATCCTTTTGTTTGAGGTGATTAAACTTCCTAATGGTATGCAACTCGTAATCAGATGGCATGAGCTTGTCTCTTAGCATGGCCACCATTCTACTCCATTTGGTGATAGGGTTCTTTCCAACTTTCTCTCTTTCACATTGCATATAGTTCCACCAAACTAGGGTAGAACCTCTCAATCTTGTCTTAGCAAACTTGACTTTCTTGCTGTCACTATACTCCTTGAAGTCAAAATAGTTGCACATGGCTTCAATCAAATCCATGAGGGCATCTCCATCTAGTTTCCCATTAAATGTAGGAACATCCATCTTTGGATCACCACTATCTCCATGAGCACCTTTGAGTGCATTCAAGAATGCCTTTTGGTCTGTAGACATATCTTGTTCTTGAGGGCTCTCCTCTACCTCTTCTTCTTCTTCTACATCAGAAGCACTTCCATCCTCTTTACTCTTACCCTTGGACCTCTCTTCTTTCAACCTTGCTTCAAGAATCTCCTCTACCATCTTCTTGATGGCTCCCTGGATCATAGACTTGGGAGGCATTGTGCTACCCTCAGTTTGTTTCTCCTCGTCTGACATATACTGCTCCAATTCAAATATTGGCTCTGATACCAATATGATGCAGAGCGCACCGTGGAAGTGCACAACTGATCAAACTTATGATTGGTGAGAGAGTAACTTATGTCTTGGCAATCTATTCTTATCGGCCAAACATACCCCGTCCGCCACCTTGCAACTTCTCTGTTCAATCTCTCAACTCTCCCCGACAGCCCAACTCCACTTTGTCTTCAAAAAGACTTCTTCTATCGGCGGCGTCTTCTAACCTCCTATCGATACCCTGATGGTGATTAAGTTCCCACTCGCCTTAACCGTGGTGGTTAGTCATGACCTTGTCGGCAAGACTTTGATCATCGACGACCATTTGTGAACATTGGCCGATGTGCCGATACACTTGACATCGCACGACTATCCCCCAACACTTCGGTGAGACTTCCTTCATTAGTGAGCTCCTTGTTTGTTCTCCCGATATGTCGATATATGATATCTTTAGTGAGACTAAAGTCGTTCTTCACCGATGAACCTCCTATCGGTCCAACACCTTTGATCGGTATAACTTTCAAAAGCTTCCCTGAGGGGCTGTGTTACACCGATGACAACTTCTGTTATTCTGCAACTACGCAGACACCAAACCAATATACAGAAACGAAACTCAACAGAATGAAAGGGGTCTATAATCCTTTGCAAACACTTGATCACCCATCAATTTGGCCACTCCACTAACTGTTCTTGCACAACAGCACTTTTCTTATCGTTTCAATGACTAGTCACATAGAGATGCCTAGTCAAACTCATG
The DNA here is from genome assembly GCA_027924645.1 of Cunninghamia lanceolata. NCBI lineage: Eukaryota > Viridiplantae > Streptophyta > Pinopsida > Cupressales > Cupressaceae > Cunninghamia > Cunninghamia lanceolata. The sequence continues at coordinate 2,154,186 of BSBN01000379.1, read as the reverse complement.
CCAAGCTCCTTGGATCCTTGAGTGTTTGACCCAATACCATAGAAAACACAAAATATACACTGTATTCCTTCATCACACTGAAAATGAGAATCTTGCTTTCAGTGGACAGAGGAATAACAGTCCATTTATTCACAAAACCCTAGTTTCTAGGTTTTCAAACCGGTCTTTGCAAAAATAACAATATCTCACAAACTATAACACTTCAAGACACCAGACTACTTCCAAATGAAAGCTACCTCAATGCATGAACATTTCTAAATAGTTTCAGGTGATCAACTATCCGTACAGGTCGTACAGAATGACTGTTATAGAGAATTACTCAGAAAAAATAATGTTTCAACACACCCAAAAACTCCAAATCTTCATTCATTGCTCATAGTTACATCCAAATTCACCTATAGAAGGCTTGAGACATCAGTTAACATCCCTCCCAACTGTACAAACTGATTTTGAAAGTCAGTTAGCCTTTGGGTTTCTCCTATCACAAGAAAACTACATGTTTTCATTGTGTTATTACATCAAACTTGACCAAAACATGGTCTACATAGGTCTAGTGACCAAATTGACATAAAGTCCTTATTACAAACATAATGTGGCTTAAAAATCCTTATTGAAAACATAAACAAAACATGACATGCATAGAATTCAAATGATCCAAGATTGGATCCACCATAGAGAAGGTGCTCTTGCACCAAACGGGGCCAATAAGGGAGCCAGAGACCCATTAGAGGCAGCCTGAGACGAGGGTTGGGCAGACACAACATGATCAACTGCTACAGACCTATTTGCGAAAGGCTCCATAGGAGGAGCGAGCAACAAGGAGTCTAGGGAAAGATCATTCTTCTAAGAAGAATCACCCCCAGGGAAGGCTCACCCTCCTAGGAGGAACCATTCCTCAGGGAAGTACCAACAGTCAAGTGATTAACGAGTGTATCCTTCCACCAACTTTTCACACCCTTGCGATGAGAATGAGGGCAACCACAGGCTAAGTGACCAATAGAGAAACATCTCTTGCACCTAAAAGGGAGACGCTCATAGTCCAACAGCTGCGTCCATGGCCTGTCCTCAACCATCAAGACATCTCCATGGAGGGGTTTGGAGATGTCAATAACCCCTAATATGCGAACAACCATAGTATGCCCTAAATTAGAGGTTGTAGAGTCAACCTTCAAGAAACACCTTATAGCGTTGCCAATGGCTTCATAGCAAGAATCCTCCCAAAACTGAAGAGGGAGATTTGGTAGTCGAACCCATATAGGTTTGGTATTAAGCAGCTCAGTCAAAGGATTGAAGGAGTGAGCCCATGGTTTAATGGACATCGAATGATCGCCCCACATCCAAGCTCTATCCAACACTAGGTCTCGCTCCTCAGAGGAAGCAAAAGTCGCTATGAAGAACCCCCTTGCACTGGGGTAAAGCTCAATCTGCCCAATAACTAGAGGTTTCTAGGATTCCATGACCTAACAATGCAGATTGGGTAGAGAGGGCCAGAACCCATTGAATCTATAGATCACTCCATGCTTCATATAATAACCCTCATTTTCTAGGACCTCAGGGCCACACATCACCATAGGGGAAGAATGGGCACAGGGCAAAGGCCTAACCCTAGCCTATGAAGAGCGTGCTTGAGCCCTAGAATTGATGACTGCATCAGAAAAGGTCTTCAAAGGGTGGCCTGGGGCAGACTTAGCAACGTAGGGCCCAACATGCAGACCTACAACTGGAATAGAAGTTGGAACAGTCCCGTTTGAGACATGGTTTTCCCGCCCAAAGGGAGAAGACCCCTCCCCACCCAGCCCCCCCTTAGGGATTTCCGTAAAGTGCTCACAACTAGGTACGTTAATGTTCGTAGCTGCAGACTCCTCGCCTGGAAGCTTCCCCACCTTGTTGTTTATCCTTATTGCCTTAATGTTATTGTTCATTAGAAGAGCTTTTCATCTTGTTCATTTCCACATAGTGGGATTGTGCACATGCCTCATCAATGGTTTGAGATTTTTCCATCAAATATTGCTTCTTAAGTGATCAAATATTCTTCCTATGTACTTCATTAGCACATCTCTATCCATCACATCCCTATCAAGTTGTATTACCTGAACTTACAAAACTCACTAGTATTCTCTTAGATGCTTTGACCTTATTTTTTAATGGAAAATGTGTCATTGGATGGACCTCTCCTCTTTGTAGCATATGGGATGGTATTATTTCTTCAACAAGTCCTAGAACTCATCCCATTTGAAGATTGGTGGAACTCTTTATAGTTACAAAGAAGTAGCATGAGTTTCGTACCAAGTGAGTGCATGACCAGAGAGCTTCAAATGACTAATAGAGATTTGTTGTTGTGAGTTTAAGTTATGCAAATTGAAGTAGACCTCCATTTGCACAATCAATTGATCTAACTTCTCGCATTAACCTCACTATCAAATAATTGGATGTCTATCTTAGCCTCAACCTTAAATAGGACTATGTTTCCACTTGAGGATGACTCTCCTAGCTTAAAATTTATCTTGTTGGTCTACTCCTCTTGTTCCCTTTCAATTCCCATCTTCCACGTTATGGCCTTTAAAACACTTTCAAGCACATCAATCTTGCCCATAGACATAGAGATCATAGCAACATCCTCTTCCAAGTTCCTAAATCTCTCTTCTTCAGTAATATCCCTCTATCTTCCTTGGTTATTCCTTTTATACTCTATTCCACTCCCTAGTACCAATATCAACCTCAAATGCACTAAAATTATTGCTCCCACTTAACCTAGCATTAGGCATAAACTAGGAATTTTAACAAGCAAGTGGAAAACCAAAAGCTATAGCCAATTCTAACCTACTTTGATACCACTTGAGCTGTAAACAATGTGGATATTCCACTCCAAGTTCCTTACCAATAGATTTACAGATCCCAACTCTTCTCTACACAACTTCAAGAACATTATTAAGTGCATTAAAGACATGATATTTCCACAGTCAATGTAATGCATTTATAAAAACTTCTAGAGAAAAATTGCGTATAAATTTTTCACATCAACATTTCAAATGACACTCCATAATCCATCATTAGGAAGAGGATAAAAATGATACACAATTATAGAATTGGCTCCTTAAAAAGAGAGATAAAGACTTGATACAATAAAGTTCAAGAGTCATAGGGGAAGACCTAAAGACAATTAAGGCAAAAAAAAAAAAAAGATAAACCCTGAAAATATAATATGACAATTGAATAACAATAGAAAAAACAAATGGTTGAGATAATCTATGGATAAATAATAATGGAAAATGCCATCAAGAAAATTAAAATAACCACTTACCATAGTCTAATATTAATTGTAATATGTGAAATTCAAAACAAACATGAGAAAACAAAGATAAACACATAGAGAACCCATGATAATGGTGATGCACTCAACAACTACCTTGAAGAAACCCTAAGAGGGTGAAAACTCTAGCAAAAATTGTGTCAACTCCTTGTTCCACTATATATTAATCATTTTTACATTGCAATAGTAGCAACACACTAAAACCAAGCTTACAACATGTTTCTTCGAGCTTGTAGAACTTGTAACAATGTCATCTATCTCCAAACCCTTGTCTCATAATGTCAAAAGCTAAATCCATACAAGTGAGAAAAATACAAAGATACCAAGAGAGCCAATCCTTGAGCAACCAACAAGGAGGTATTTCCCATGATTGTAGTGGCACCAAAACACACTTCATAATGCTTGGAAGCTAAAATGAATCAATAAATACCTTCACATTTCATGCTCTATCTTGATTGTGGTGAATTCATCACTTCTGCCAAGGGGCATCTACACTTTCGCAAAGGGGTGTTTATGTTTTTGTCGTAGTTGTGACAAATTTGTCATGGTCAGTAACACTTTCATGACTTGTGAAAAGCAACAAGGATACCAAAATTGAAAACCCACCTTGTTTTATTGCCTATACACCTATCCTTTATCTTCCCCAAGATGCTATAGATCATCCCAAGTCCACAACCAACCTTTACACTAGCTCCTTAACCTTTGAAACCGATGAAACTTGATCTTCATGTGAAGGCAAGCCCTGAAACACTTCTCTCCAATTGATGTCGTGTACAACTGATTGCGTGATCATAAACTTAACCCACTTTCACAAACCACTGAGAACACTTGAGCAATCAATCAATAAGGGTCTTCAGCATTGTTCCCATTGTTTCAATGAAATCTGTAAAACCAATGGACAAAAGGTCGCATTGTTTCCATAATTTGTACACGCCTTTGAAACCACTATTCTTGTTCTTGTTCTTTTCTAGTAGAAGAAAGCATTGTTCCCCAAACCATTGGACAAACGAGCTAGATCCACTTGCATGACAACCGTACACCAATCAAATTTATCTTGGGGTGAATTGATGGCTGGGGTAAGAGTAACCAAACAATCTACATACCTAACTATAAAAAAAAAACAAAAAACAAATATTGAAAGTAGTTACCAAATCTAAGTCAAGTGAATCTCATGCCTGAGATTTTTTCCTGACCCAAGAACACTTATTTGTCCCCCCACTCTCTTAATAGCCCTTCCCCCACGCCCAATACTTTATTTGTATCCCATGCAATGCACATTCTGTAAAAACTAAAAAGCTGAAAATTTTCTTTCTGGCAATGAAGACTAAGATAGGGTGGGGCTGCCCTGCTACATCACATGGGAAACCATGTCCCCTTACCCATATTTCAGACGCCTTTATCAGAAACACCCATTTCAACATGCAACCCCCTCCTGCCAACACATAAATAATGCTAAGATTGTTAAGTCTTGTCTTACAAAAGTTTTATAGCCGACCATGTGATTGTGTTATGTCATGGGATCGAATCCCAAGAAATTTGAAGATAAAGATAGATATATGAGGATCTTTCTTGATTGCTTCCACAGTGACTTTTTTTTTTTTCCTTTGCTTCCAACTGCAGCCACTGTTTGTTCTGTCATGCACACATTTCCTTGCATCTGCAAAACATACTGCCAAAATTCAAATACTGTGGTTAGGCTAATCAATTTCTTCCTTGACCAGTAGTCATGAAATATTATTATTGCTTTTGTATTGGAAGTACATGAATTTTAATTGAGGTTTATTGCATAGGACTGCTACTGTTAGTACAGGGCAGAGTATGTACTTGAATGACTATCTCTTCACTGTATTTCTTTTGAATTTTTCCATTTGATCTCCAAGGTATTAATGGAAGTAGATATATTGGGTAGCCATCATTAGTTGTGGATTTCCTTTTTATTGTAAATTATTGTTTGTCATGGAATTCACCCTGTTTTTGTCTTGGCAAATCAGAACAGTAGCAATCACCAAGTACAGACTTTGCTGCAGTCAGGGGAGGCTTCAAAAAAATTGGGGTTAAGTTTTTAGGGAGTGAAAAGTGAAGTAATAATAATTACGTCAGTTTCATTGTAGTGAAATAAAAGGTGACTTTTAAATATGTTATATATTTTATTTTATTATTTTATTTTTGTTAGACTGAGGAATTGACAGTCTTTTTATGGAGTAAACTTTTTAATGTGACTGGCACAACACGCCCTCTAGTACCACTGGTGGGGGACCTTCGTGACCTCTTGCCTACAACAGGGTGCTTTAGCCGAGGGCCCCCACCCTTATGTTACATATTTTATTTTATTTTTCATATAAATGAACAAATATTCATAGTTAGATCAAAAGACAGCAAATATATATATATAATTGTCTAATTAAATGATTTTAAAAGAAAATATTAATTTATAAAAAATATAATATTATATTTATCATAATATATTTTGTTATCTAAAAATAAGTATTATCTAACATTATATTTTTTTTTATTTCAAATATTTATAGATTATAATAAATATTATAAATTAAATATTAAAATATTTTGTCAAAGTTTTCTTAAAATAAAAGTAGGGATAATAAATATTATAAATTAAATATTAAAATACTTTGTCAAAGTTTTCTTAAAATAAAAGTAGGGAATATAAAGTTTTAAAATATAAATAAAAACAATAATTAAAAGAAATCTTTCAAAGTTTAAATGATAAAAATTAAAGAGAGAGTTTTAATAATTTTATGAAATATTTACATAAACTGCTATAAATTAAGTGACCAAACTTTAATGATATATTAAAATATTTCAATACAACATTTCAAAGCATTCAAATAGTATTCAAATTACAACTTAAATTACATCACTTATTGGCACATATTCTTTATTTAATCTTAAAATTACAATAAATTTTATAATTAACAAACCAAATAATTATTTATAGTTGTAAATAACTTTATTACTTAAAATTAAATTAAATTTTATTATAAACTTTAAAAATATAAAACATTTTTTTATCTTAATAAATATTTTATGTGATCAAAATGACAAATATTAAAATGATCAACTTAATTTAAAAAATAAAATAAAAATTCAATTAAAGTTTGTAAAATCAAAATTTTATTTATATTTATACTTAGAAGTTAATTTTAATAATAAAAATAAATGATTAAATTTATTATGAAACTTTATATGTGTGAGAACAATTAATTATTAAATAAATATTTTAAATTAAAAAATTGAAGTCATTACTATTATTCTTACCACCACATTTATCAACTAAAAATACTTCAAATTTTAAACACATCATTTTTAGAGCTGGAAATAAAGAACATCAATTATTGAGTTTTTAAAATGAAAATTTTTTGTGGGTTTTCTCTCAAAGCTAATTTCAAAGGAAAAATATATGACAATTTGGTATTAATATGTGATTATGTTAACATTTATTTAAGCATGTTTATAAACCCATTAAAGTTATTTAAATTATATTTATTTTATGTTATAGTGTTTATAAATTTATTAAAGTTATTTAAGTTGATTTATTTTTATGTTAAGAGTAAATTTGTACAATTTAAAATGTTATATTATAAAATACTAGTTGAAACATTTATCTTGAATAAATATGATTAATAAATATAATTTTTTTACAGTTTATATTTAATAAGATTAAGAATGTTTCTAAATATAACTGTGTAAGAGTTTTTAACATCCATGTCCTGGATCACATTCTATAATCTATTTTCTCCTATCTTAATAATAAATCATTAAATGTGATCCAAAATATTAGTGTTGAAAAAACTTTTACAATATAACAATTATATCTAAAAACATTCTTAATCTCACATTATAAAAAAAATTATTCAATAACATTTAATTTATTTAATAATGAAAGTATCTATACTACTATCCTAATGAAACATCTCTATCCCACCTAGATGAAACATCTCTATCCCACAACCAAGAGTGACTGGCTGCCGTGGTTCTATAATCTTCTCTTAAAACTTGTCTTGTGAAAGATGTAAAATCTGTGAAGCCCTGATAGGTAAATGATACCACTGGAATTTTTCATTTAAAAATTGCTTTTGCCAAGGCTTTTAACAGTGCAGTAAAAGTTAATCCAAGCCACCCATCATATTTATGTTTTATGTATTAGCAGAAGTTGGTGTAAGTGAGAAAAACCACTAAACACAATCTTAGACAAGAAAACACCTTTAAATACACGAGTGGTCATGCTGTTCCCTATTCCCATCTCAAAATCACAGAGAGATGCACTGGATATTAGAGGGGCTTTTGGGGGTGCAAAAAAGTAGTTGTAAGGTACACACATACAGATCCTGCCTACACTGTCTAACACTTCTTTTTGCCTTAGTACAAAACCTCCTCTACCTAGTCATAATCCTAGTCTTGTCTCCCTGCCTGCCTGCTATAGTCTAGAATCTACATACACACATTAACTAGAAAGTTTGAATAATATATCTCTGCATGCATTTGCTCCATGGACTATTTTATGTCTTAATCCAATATAACAGAATTGTCTCTGCCCCCTACAACATACTAATAAATTGTTTTAATGGATGGCGAGAATTTCCCTGCTGGGTTTTTCAGGTGGGATCAGAGACCTCCTGCACCACCACCGCCACCACCACATCCACAACCACCTATATTTAACAAGGATATAATAAACAGGCCTACTACTTCTTTTGAGTTTGTTCTTCCAATAAATGCAAGAAAGGAATTGAAGTCCCTTGAAGAGTTATTCAGAGAGTATGGAGTCAGGTACTTGACAATGGCCAAGATGACTGAAATGGGTTTCACTGCTAATACTCTTATCAACATGACAGAGGAAGAGGTTGATGATTTGACGAAGACCCTTGTAGAAATCTATAGGATGGATCTTCTTTTGGGTGAGAGGTACGGGATAAAATCTGCCATTAGAGCTGAGAAGAAGAGGTTGCAGGATAACTTGGAGATGCAGAAGTTGGAACTCCTGTCTGAGGCTGAGAGAAAGAGGATTCAGGATGATCAGAATACATTTGCAGTTGCCATAACATCTGAAGGTAATTTTATATAGGACACATGTTTCTAAGAAATAGAGAAATTTGCCTTATCTACAATGATGGGTATGTGAGGAGTTGATTTAGTAACAATGTGTCCATGAAATAGAGAAAGTTGGGCTTATTTACAATTTTACACTGATGTAGTTGACTAGACCAATTTTTAGAATCTTAAAACTGGAAAGAAGAAAAAGGAGAATATCATAGAGTCTGATATTAGAAATATTTTTCGTGAATGTGGGGAAGATATTCATTGAAAGATTGAAGATATGAAACGTTCTTATTTAGTAAGAAACAGTTGATTAGACCTATTTTTTTAAAATAGAAATTAATAGTACATACAAAGATGTGATCTCCTGAGTACTTTGGTGTGTATGCATATGCATTTTCATTCATCGAAAAATTGAATGGGTGAAATGATTTGTGTGTACAGTTTGATTCGACCAATGTTATGAAACTGTAAACAATGTATAGGTATCTTCAAAAAGATAGAACAGTATTACCTATCTAAAAACAGAGAGTTGATGAGACAACTTTTTTTTTAGTAAGAAAATAGAGGAATTAATCCTATGCAGACATCTGCAGATGGGATCTCTGGAGTACTTTGGTGTGCATACTTCTGTATTTTCTTCATCAGAGATGAAATGATTTGATTAGACCAATATTATGACTCTGTAAACATTGCACAGGTATCTTCAAAAGAGAGAACAATATTGTACTGTCTGATGTATATTTGGTGAATGTGGGAAGTTTTACATACATATTGAATAGTGGAAGAGTATTGATCATTACACACATAATAAGTAACTATTCTTCTCCACTTTGTTTAGAAGTAAATTGATATGCAAAGTTAATAGAGTTTTGAAAAAAAAAAACAAGGTGGTGTAGTTAATCATGTCGTGAGTGCAGGCTAAGAGTTCTAAGGTGTTTTTTAAATGCCATGAAGGAATTTGCGGGAGAGATGATTACAGCAATGATTACAATCTAGAAACTGTCTCTCTACAAGAAAAAACAAAAAAATATTATTGAAGTACTTGACGTTGTAAGAATTTTGTTGAATGTGAGGAAGATTTCATGAAATACTGAATGAATCAAATCTTCTGTATACACAGTTGTTTAGACCATTTTTTTTTGTATATAAACTTTGTCTCTTGAAGAAACAAACAATATCATAGTGTTCAATAATGCTGTAAGAATTTTAGTGTGCAGTTGAAATTTTGAACGGATGAAATCTTCTGTATGCAGTGTGTAAATAGTTGTTTAGACCAATGTTTTGAATCTAAGATGTGTAAATCTTTAAAGAAAAATAATATATCATAGAGTTAGATGTTATGAAAATTTTGTTGGATGTGGGAAGTGTGTATGTATCCAGTTAAGATATTCACTTAAAGAATGAGTGGATGGAATCTTTTGTTTGTACAGGGATGAATAAGAAATGTGTTGAATCTAAAACGATTATATACCATAGAAAAACCAATGATGTTATACAGTAAGGTTTGTATTGAATAATGTTGGAAACATTCTCTCTCTTTCTCTTTCTCTCAAGTGATGATTTGAGGCTGCCGTATAAAACTGATCTTTTTGATGTCATTCTGTGAATGTTTTTGTTAATATATTACAGTACAGGTACCATTTTTCTGAACATTTTGGAAATGCAAATACAAGCAGAATATGATGTTTGATATTTAGGTTACTTTTCAAATTTTAATTGAGCTTATTGCCTGAAATCCACTTGCTTATGATATTCTAGCACAGAAAACTTGGACAAATATGCCAAGATATAACGATAATATTGTTTTGAGCTCTAAGAATTTTTTTATTCTAGATTTGTTTTTAAGGTCTGAAATCCACATGTTCTACTTCTCAATTCACCTTTTTTTCTACATTTTATTACAGAAAACTTGAAGTACCATATGCATTGATAGAAGGATAACCATATTCTGCTTCTGGATATGTTTTTATTGTTGGATTGTGTTTGTAGGGACCTCTAAGGATGTAAGGGCAAGCGATCAATTGATTTTCCCAGAAAGCACAAGTGCAGATCATGCTCCATTGAATATCAACACCTGCAAAGGTGGCCTTATCATCCCTAATCATAATAATGGTAATTTATGTGGTTCTGGACTGATAGGGATACCTGAGCACAGCAGTGAAAGTGATGAGAGGAAAATGGATTCTATTAAACAGAAAAGAAGAAGGTCCAAAGAAACTGGAGAGGATGGAGAGGATAGGCCCAGGGAACATCCTTTCATTGTCACTGAACCAGGAGAACTTGCCAGGGGAAAGAAAAATGGCCTGGATTACCTGTTTGATCTCTATGAACAGTGTGGGAAATTTTTAGTAGAAGTCCAAAGAATTTCCAAGGAAAGGGGAGAGAAATGTCCAACTAAGGTAATGGTCTCTTTCCAAAACTTTTCCACAGTAGCACTGAACTGTGTTTTTTCTTTTATTTTGTGTTGGAGATCTGAGACTATGATCTAGACCTTTCTAAATGTAACATTATGAAGAGGCACTTCCCACATTGATCTAAATCAAATAACTACAAAGACATAAAATAAAACTAAAGTAATTATTGTCCACAAATGATCAAATACGCCCAACTTAAATATCACCTAAAAAGCTGTCTTAGTATAGACAAGAGGAGTGATAATGGTCCATAAAAGCTAGCTTTGTATACACAAGAGGAGTGCTGAACCTGTCTCCAATGAGCTATGGAAGGAAAGTAGAAAATAGAAAATTATTTGTTCACAGGGCCACAACATAGGAGAACATGTCGAAATAGCTAAGCTAAAAGATTAGAAACCAATTTGATCAGAAGCATCAGTCTCGGAATTTCAGTAGTAGAAAAAATCAGCTTTTATGCATTAGATAGGAGAAATGTGTGTATATGATTTTGCCATTTTAATCGCATGAAGGAATCCATATCTTGAAGGACCCAAGGCTGCCCTTGAAATACTGCTTTGCATGTCATGGAATGACTCTCAATGATGCTCTTAGTTATCCTGTTTGATGCTTTGACATTTACCATGATCTGTTTGCTTCGAAGGATTTTGTTTATGAGGAATTACTTTCCTTAAGAATTGTGGGTGGAGCTTCTAGTTTTCTAACGGTTGATCATTTCTCTAGGATTCATATTGCATCCCTAGGGCTTGATTGCTTACTTTCTCATGTTGGCGAGATAAGTTTTTTATCACCTGTTTACGAAATGCTGGATACTTACCTTCCTTATAAGGCCTCAAAAGAAAAGTAATGGGTGGTAATAAGAAAATTTCAATGGTGTAGTCCCATCTACATCAAAATATCATATGCATTGGTACAAAATGAAACATGGATGCTTGGTTGTGGTGATTGCAGGTAACAAATCAAGTATTTCGCCATGCAAAGTACACTGGTGCAGTTTACATAAACAAACCTAAAATGCGACATTATGTTCATTGCTATGCTCTACACTGTCTAGACGGTGAGCAATCCAATCACCTCAGAAGAATATACAAGGAGAGGGGAGAAAATGTTGGAGCCTGGCGCCAAGCCTGTTACTATCCCCTAGTGGCCATAGCCAGGGAAAACAATTGGGACATAGAGGGTGTTTTTAATAGAAATGAAAAGCTTAAGATTTGGTATGTTCCCACAAAACTAAGGCAATTGTGTCACATGGAGAGAAGCAAAGAGTGCCAATAATAAATTAATGCTGCATAGAAGTCTCGTCTTCCCATGTTACATTACAGTTTCCCAGAGATATTCAATATGTGCATTGTGTTATTAGGCCCTTCTTTTTTTGACATTGTATAGACTTTAGCACCTGACCTTGAATCAATGTGTTTCAGTCAAACAAGGCAGTTGTATCACATGCTGAGAAGCAAATAGTGGCAACAGTTGATGCTGCACTAAACTCTTGTCTCTCCATATGACGTTGCAATTTCTCTCATATTCTCACTGTGCATTGTGTTTCTAAGCTTTTTTTCTGAACAACTGTATATGGATTGGAATCTGAGTATGAATCTAATTGTTTCAATCACTCAAAATGTTATTTCTTTTGAAGGGTTTTAATTAGTTTCCTGTAGTAATCAGTTGAAAACTCTTAGAAGTTTGCTTAAGAGCATTTATCATGTAATAACTTCTACAAGTTTGGGCTTAATGCATTGAATATTCCTTTCAACTACACAAATTAAAAAACAATATTCTTTTGTTTACACACAAGAGGTTAGAATCTGTAATCGAGGGGTTCTATAATGTAATAAGAATTTGGGTTCAATCTATTCAATATTCTTTGGGAGCAGTCAGCATGTAGTGGCTACAATGGTGAAGATATTGAGTTTACATAAACCTCATCAAAGTTCCATTGTTGTTGAATCTGAAGGCCAATATCAAGTAATTCTTAAAAAAAAATATTCTTTTGAAATTTACTGTTAAAAAAACACTAATTTTGGTGAAATGGACAGAACAGTTGGTAGGCATCTTCCCTAGGTATCCTGCCAGACTCAGATTCAAAGCTTGCACCACAATAGAATGTCACTAATTTCCTACTATCCACAATGCATTCCATGGATTCACAACCTTGATCACCTTGGAGTTCCACCCAAAAATTTGATACTTACAGAGATGAAACAGCACCATATCAAAGTGCCATATTTATATTATTTTGTAATTATGTGTCACTTTAGACCTCCTTATGATTGAAGTTTCTAATACCCATTAAAAGGATACAAAATATTACAAAGGGAGCCATACTTTGTTCCCTCTCCAGTAGACCAATGTGCAAGGTTGTAGTGCCTTAGATCTTGTTGGGGGAGTTGCTCACTTTGAGCATATCAATGTTATGTTACTGATTGTATAATACTTGTCATATATGCCAATCAAAACCACCGTTACAGTCCTAAATAATTTTTTTATCTTAAAATTTGAACCATACTGATGTTCACAATAATCAATGATATAAGTTTAAAAAAAAAGCTCTAGAAAACATCGAAGGTCAACAAAAGAAGTGGATAACAGCTAGTTCATAATATAATAAATAGAAAACATATATCTTCAAAATAGAAGAATCACAATTTGGTAGAATGTTCATTCTAATTATATCCATCCTTATGCTTGGAGGGGTATGTGTTGGTATGTGTTAAATCCTCGTGTAATTAGCATTTATATATGCCAAGAAATAGAGGTCGATCATTTTGAGACAAAGATGATTTATGAGACATTACAACCATTTTATTGGAGACGCTTTTATAAATTTATATTATTTGTACAATATAATATTAAGAGTGTATAGAAGGTATATAATAAAAAGGTGGTTGATTGGTAATTTATGGTTTAAAAAATATCATCAATAAAAGGTAGTAAAAGGTAGGTAGTTGTATGAGTGTTAGTAGAGGAGGATCATCACTTCTAGGCACCATCTATTGAGAGTGCATTAAGTTGATTTAAAGCTATCTAACCATTTTTATTAATAATTTGTTCCTACATTGTTAGGGAGACAAATACACAATAGTCAAGTAGAGGATTCATTGTTGGAGGTGGATTAACAATATGTAGGTTCATTATTGAGGGCTAGTTCATCATCATGGCACTTTGTCGATAGCTAGAGGATTTCCCTTGAGGGGAAGTAGACCTTCTTGGCTACATGTGGGGCATGGAAAAATGGCCTTGGCTACAAGAGTGACCAAGTTGGTCAGTAATCAAAGGTGTGGTGTGAACAACACCATTAAGAGGAACTCAACTCATAGTGTACAAGACACTCCCTTGTGGTTAAACAGATCCTACAAGTGTTAAAACTCAAAAGCCACTTTCTTTGCTTGTCCTTGGATTTAAAAAAAAAACCAAAGGAAACAACACTCATTTTCTCAGTTAGTAAGAAGCTACAACCAATATCATTAGTAGGAAAAATAGCTTTGTTTCTGGACTTTTAGATTTGAAAATGAATAGCAACTCTAAATAAATTCCAAAGTCTAGCAATATAAGTAGGCCACGAGGTTGTAGATCCCCCAAAATAGCAACTCTTCAAAAGGAAAACTTGCAATGAAAAGGTGCAAACAAGTTCTATAAATCACTAAGTAGACTAGGCATGGGCACAAGTCTAGAAAGAGTGCTTAAGTCTTAATTTTGTGATAAGTAGGACATTTGGGTTGAACATTCCTAAGATGAACCAACCTTTGGACTAAAGGTAATCCCTAATAGTACAAACATAATAAAAAGAAGGTAATTATAGGATCAGGCCTAGCTTGTCAAATTCTTTGAAGCCTAAAAAGCCACATGTAGTGGGGAGGATGAAGACCCCAATGTAGGTTGAGCTTAGTAAGAGTTGGATAAAAATTCCACTAAGCAATCTATACAACAAACCAAAAGTATAATTATTGAAGGCCATATCATCATTCCATCACTAGTCTTTCAACCAAGCATGTGGGGGCTAGAGTCCTAGCTTGTACAACATGACATCAAGGGTGAGCTCCTAAATTCTTAGGATAGATGAAAATTAGAGTTGGCTTGAGTTTAAAATTATGTTGCAAATTTGGCCAAGGGGTTCAATTTCTAGAAGAGGCAAGGTCTCTTATGGTGCAAATGCCTTTGCAAAAATCCCTAAAGTTTAAGCTAGAGGCAAGTTGAAAGAATTAATGATGGGATACCACTTGAGAGTATGGTCATTGAAAGATAAACTGACCCTAAAACCATCACCTACTCACTTGAGAAAGGGCTTCACACACTCAAATACTTTCCAAATGCTTTGAGCAAAAAATATACCCTTGATTTTAATTAGAGTACAAGTGATGAGTGTTGAAGGCACAAGACAACTGAGAGGGCGGGGGGGGTGGTGAATTAGTTGTATTAGAAACTTCAACCCTCATAAACATAAACACATTCACATTAGTTCACTTAAGCCTTTAATCTGTTATGAAGATTAAACATGAAAAATAGATAAGAAAAACTTAAACACATCAACACCATACACAAGAGAACACTAGATTTTTTACGTGGAAAACCCTAAAAGGGAAAAACCATGGTGAGGATTAGTTAACAATATAATGTAGTAGAAATACCGAATTACAAGAGGCTCATTGCCCGAAAGAAAGAAAGGCTCACAACTGGTGGACTCACTGCCCACTGAGAAAGAAATAAGAAAGAAGAGAAGGATCACTACCAAGAAATGACATAGTTGCATCTACCTCATGCATGGGTTTAGTTCCAATGAAGCACAACAAACATCACCTTCGCAGCCATCCTGAAAATAATAGACACCTTATGCTCACTGCATTAGGTTGCTTAACACATGAAAGTCCTTACTTCCCTGATTCAAACTCACATCACCTACACCACATTCCACTCGCACATCCACACATGCACGAACCCTTGACACTTATTTATACCATCATCCCTTGAAATCAATCTCCAAGGTAGGCAAGCACACAATATTTGAATTAGGTATGGACCTAAACATTCCATGACACAAAGGAATGAAGGCAAATCACTTTAAGCCTCAGCTCAGACCTAAAAACATCTTCACACACTTCAATACACTTCCACAATCCATGAAGCACATCCGCAATTAGTGTTAATACCCAAATTAGCCAAACTTGTGTAAACTTCAAGAACACTTAGGCACACGCTTCCAAGAACACAACCATAACTTGCCGACCAAGCACATGCCTTTAACACAATCTAGAAACATCCACAAACAATATGAAATCACTTGGGAGCCAACAAATCCAACTACAACAAATCTCACTTGAAGACAGTTCACATACTACTCACAACCAACACTGTCAAGCTCTGCTACTCAAGAAAACTACTTTCTAGAGCACCAAATCACAAGTCCTTTGGATAGAACATAGGTATGGACTTTATAAACAATCATTTAGAACCGCACGACCAACAACCAAACTGTAGAGAAATGTGGAGAAAAATACTTTCTCCCAGTCACACTGTAAACACTGTCAGGCACAATCTTTGAATTGGTGAACATAACTCTCAAACCATAGCATTCCGGAGCACCAAATTTTAGATTTAACAACTTGTATCACTCCTCTAAAACATATCCAAACCACAACCTCCAATCTTTGACACAGAAGAAATGCAGAGCAAAAAATTGAACAGTACCCTGTATGCCAGAATACCTCTTCACAACACTGTCTTCAGTATAAATCATATTTTCTCAAAAAACACTTGGAAATCCAACAACATGAACAATATACTAACATCATCAACACCTCTACAAGGCATTCAGATCACATCAACTCAATCAAACAACAACATCAACATTAGAATATATAGTTGACACCAATGACAACACAAACATGTTGACATCATTGACAACGCCGATTAGCACATACTTGCAACAATCTCCCCCTTTGACATTGATGGCAACATTTGATGTGAAAAACCATCATGACATAATTTTGCACCAACTTCACTCTCCCCCTTTCTTTTATACATCTTACTTTCTTTTTGTCCCTTTGTTTTTCCCATGAACTCTCTCCTCCTTTGACATCAATGGCAAAGGGTGACACATCTCTCTCAAGCTTTCTCCCCCTGATTATGATATTGTACATACTTGCCCTGTTCTCAACTGCTTTGAATACTCCTTAGGAGTAAACATCAACCTGTACCAACTCTGACTGCAACAATTATCAATGCCACAATCTACTCCCCCTAAGAGGTAGCCTCCAACACCAATCCAGAAAAGAATGAATCTTTAAGCACATTGGATTGATGCGTCTCCTTATGCACCTACTTCAAAGGAGGGGCAATAACCCCCAACTTCTCCCGGAGATACTCAAATGTATCCTTAGGTAGAGCCTTAGTAAATATGTCAGCAATCTGATCTGTTGGGATAAGGTGCCATTAACTTTGTAAATCCCATTATTGTATTATTCCATTTATTAGTTGTAATTACCCATAAGGGATGTACAAGTTTCACCGGCAGAAGTACAAATTATTTAATGTCCACGGTAATTACGGAGTTACTGCATGGTAAGTCCCAGAGTTACCGGCAGTAGTTACGGGATGTCATTTACTATGGTAAATGGTAATTGGTCAAAGTGGGGTGCACACGTGGAGGAATAATCTATTTTTAGTGTTATGACACATGTCATAGATGCTGTAAGAAGGTGTAAGATTCTATGACAACTGTAAGTTGTCATAAGAATCTATGACACTTATAATAGCATATGACGCATCATAAGATGCTGTAAGTGGCTATTTTTGGCCCCAAGGCATTCAAGCTTGCATGGGTACATTTTTCCAAGTGTAGGATGCATGTATGACAGCATTTATGACCTCGTAAGAGCCTATTCTTAGCCATGGACGCCCAAGGTTGTATTGTTGATTCTTGACAAGTGTTATGAGCTTGTAAGAAGTCATTTAATGTCTTGAGGTTGTGTAAATTCTATATAAACCATAGCATAGTAGATGAGATGCATAATAATAGTTTACAGATACCCAGGTTCTATCAAAGTGAAGGTTGGAGGACAGAGGAAGTGAATGTATTTGTAATCTCCTTTTGTGAAGATAATACAACTTGACTTCTTTTCTTGGTGGAGTTTTTTTATCTGAAAGGGTTTTCTCCACGTTAAACACTTGTGTTATGTGCTTCATTTTGCTTTAGATATATTTCTGTATTGTGGGTTTATGTTTTGTTACAATCTCCATTGTTAATAGCACACAGTTAAAGATTGCTGAAATTTATCTTGAATCAGATTTCCATTGAAGCAGTGTTGCTTTCATTTCTAACATGACCCTTTGTAGGCACATACTCAAGCTTTACTTCATTTTTTGCAACCTTCTCTCTCAGAAAGTGATACCTAATTGAAATATGCTTTGTCCTTGAATGCATCACTAGATTCTTTGAAATATTAATAGCACTTGTATTATCACAAAGAATAAAGATTGGATCATCATACACAACTTTGATATCCTTCAAGGTTTGCTTCATCCACAACACCTATGTGCAACATGATGTTACAACAATATACTCTGCCTCTACAGTAGACAAAGATATTGAATCATGTTTCTTACTTAGCCAAGACACCAATCTATCTCCAAGGAAGAATGCACCGCCACTTGTACTTTTTCTGTCATCTACACATCCGGCACAATCTGCATTTGTGTAGGCACTTAGGGTAAAGTCATTATTCTTAGGATACCACAGACTATAATCTGGAGTGCCTTTCAAATATCTGAATATCCTCTTTATTGCCATGACATGTGACTCTCTAGGATCTTCTTGAAATCTTGCCATAAGACAGACTGCATGATATTCGGTTTGGTAGCAGTTAGATATAACAATCCTCCAATCATTGATCTATATCTGCTCTAATCAGCCTTAGGGGATTCATCATTCTTGCTCAGCTTGCAACTAGTTGTCATTTGAGTACAAACTAGTTTAGAATCTTCCATTCCAAACTTCTTCAATAATTCCTTGACATATTTTGATTGTGAAATGAAAATGCCCTTATCTGTCTGATTGATTTGCAGCCCAAAGAAGAAGTTCATCTCTCCACACATTGACATCTCAATTTTTTTTTGCATCTCATATGCAAAGTCCTTACACATACCTTCATTTCCGCTTAAGATTATGTCATTCACATAGACCTCAACAATCAGGAGTTCATCTTTACTTACCTTGATGTACAAATTACTGTCTGCAGACCCCTTATTGAATCCCTGCTACAACAAATACCTGTCTAACCTTGCATACCAAGCTTTGGGAGCTTGCTTCAGTCCATACAATGCCTTCTTCTATAATGCCTACTCTAAAAAAAATAAAAATTTAAACTTATATAAGAATTTGATTACTCACATTACCAAACAATTGGAAAGATAGATAAGTTGTCAAATAAACAACTACTATTGCTGAAGAACTCAATATGCCAATTTCTGTATAAGAATACCTGAATTAGAGAGTATTATGAGACACACTGAATATTAAAATTGTATGTTCAAACAAAGAAACATATATGTCTAACAATAATTTACTTATATAGATGCAGACACTTATAATGCAGACCCACAGTGCAGCTCAGTCCAAAATTGGAAGAAATAATTGCAACCTTTTAAACATCAAAAGAATTTGAGAGCCGCAAATACATCATAAAAATAATCTTCATTAAAACCTTTGCTCTCACTTCAAAAAAAAGAGAAACATTTAAGTTCTTTTCTCCCCGACAGTTGTACCTTAAGAGCAAGAACGACTTCGGATCTATATATATATATATAATCTTTCTTTAATCCTCTACTCTAGACTTCTTATGAGAATCTTTTAACACCTTCATATTCATTCTGACGATGCAGCATTAACGTTTCATTGAAAACATTACTAACTGAAACATAAAATTTATTACAAGTATTGATATCGAATCTACATTGTGAGAAAACTTTTCAATCTTATACTAATGTTTTCTAACAAAAATAAACAATGCTACTACAACTTCATTCCCTTCTATAATCGCTGAAGCTTGAAACATAATATATTACTTACGGTTTAATGAAACATGAGAGAAATCATTGAAGAGCTTAAAAGTTCTCTATGAATATTATGTGCTTCAATAACTACAAATTTAAAAGATTTTCTATAGTTATATTTAAACGTAATACCCAAAGTGCACCATAAATGAATATATAAGAGTACCTAAAATAGGCATTTTCAAACAGAAATCAATCATAAAGAAAGTTCGCCAGACTATGGCGGCATACGCCGACCAAGTCGACATTTGCCATTGCTGGCTAATAATAGGTTCCCACAATAATTCATGGAAGAATCAACATTTCCTATGAGTTTTGTATTACTATTGCAACACACAATGTTATATAAAAAAAAAAGTGAATGAAATCATTAACTATCAACAACAAATCGTATAAGTATACTAAAAATTCACACCTATAATACAATACCAAAAGCCACTGCCAAAAACTACATCTCTTCATTCATAAGAAATACCATGCAACGAATTCAATCCTAATACACCATTAATTTCATGGACATACTTTTTTTTTTTTCATGCACACTTACAACGATTTCAACAATGGTAATCCTCTGCCATAGGGCAGTCAACTTCACATATAAATATAGAATAATGTTGTGATACTAATGTTACTCTTAAGATACACTATATTTCTAAACTTGAACTGCAAACCTTGTTAATATATATATATATATATATATATATATATATATATATATATATATATATATATACTCTGAATCATCTACAGTATCAATCAAATAATAAGCTCTAGTTCTCCACCAAGTTGCATATATTTGTTTACACTCAAATCAACTCAATTGGAAACGTTTGTAAAGCAAGGAAAGAGAAATTTCATTACTTGGAATAAGGTTTTCTGGCAGGATTATTCTTCACACTAGAATCAAATTTTCTCAAACAACAATTACTTCCTCTATATAAGCAGAGCACAAATTGATAACTGGAGCTTCAATATGGATAAGACAATGTCATATGAGAAGATCCCATTATGTTTTTGCGCAACATTGTTCTTGATTCTATTTTTTTTTCTTTTCTTCTTTTCTTGTAACAAAATACTTTAACAAAACTAGAATAGCTTGCTTAATCTGCACTAATAGCTACAGAAAACATTCCAGAAATGCTCATTTTTCCTGCAACCACAACAAAACAATCCAATATTTTTCTCTTTTCCACCCATCCATAGGATTCATTCAATGAATCCACCCCCGAGCATAGAAATACGTTCTTATTTTTTTTAAAGCAAATTCAGCTAACCGAAAACAATAAGAGATTAGAAATTAAAATACCAATACATTTGCATTTCTTTTCTCATTCAAATACAACTCTTTAATTTCAAATAAAATCTCCCAAATCAACTTCCAATTAAACTCCCACTCCAACTCCCAATTTAAACTCCCAATCCAACTCCCAATTTGAACTCCCAATTTAAAGTCCCAGTACTCCCTCAAACGTACTCCCATAAAAAAAAGATCTCTTTCAAGTTTATAGCATGCTTAATAAATCAATCAAATCAGAGTAGATCATACTCTCAACAAATTTCATTCCACAAAACCCCTTACCTCCTACTCCCATACTCCAGCATAAACATACACAATAAAATCATTTTTTTTTTTCAAATTACTCAAGAATTCCCACATTAACATTACATTTTCAGAATTATCATCCAATGAAAGATTCTCATTTAGATTCATCATTTCTTATTCAAAAAGATACATCAAATTTTTAATACATACCTTGAATATGCATTCTGAATGCATTCCTAGAGCTCTCTTCCATGATTTTCCTTCCCAGCAAAATAGCAGCATTTTTTTTTCAAGATTCTGTACCTACTTTCTTTTCCTCCCCCCTAATTTTAAAGATGTTTTCCCCCTTTTTCTGTAAAGTAACTTCCATACCCCTTCATATTTCCAACAACAATAATATGTTTTAAAGAAATTACCTCTTCCCACAAAATTATAAACTAATCATTTCATTATCTCACAATAAAATCCTTTTAACATACTTCATAAATACCACTAAATCATTTATTTTGATAACCAACTTATTGTCAAATATCTATCAATTATATAAAACATTCAATTTCATCAATAATAGTAATAATAATAACTTTCTTGGTTCAACATTAAACAAAATTATTTCTAACCACACACATCCACACCAAAATGTAATAAATATCTAAAGCAAAATTAATTAGACCCTACATTCTCCTCCTCTAAAACTAGGCTTCCTCCTGGAAGCTATCAAAGTAGATAATGAAATAAAGATTTCATCTTGATTGCATCCTCGCATGTGCCATAAGACTCATCATAGGGGTCCCATTGGACCCTGATTTGGTCCAACTGTCGACCTCGCAGGGCCAATGTTCGTTGATCAAAAATGCAAACTGGTTCCAGTATTAGCTGTCCATCCTATGCCACCTGTAAAGCATCCCACATTAATACATGAAAAGAATCTAATACATATTTCTTTAATAGTGATACATGAAAAACATTATGGATACGTGACAGGCTAGGTGGTAGAGCTAAGCAATATGCAACTGGGCCCATCCTTTCCAGAATTTCAAAAGGACCAACATATCTGGGTGCCAATTTAGAGCCCTTTCCATATTGGATAGAGCTCTTATAATGTTTCACTCACAAGAACACTTTCTCTCCCACTTGAAACTCTTGATCAACTCTTCTAGTGTCAGCGTACTGTGTTTGTCAATCATGGGCTATCTGTAACTAATCACGAATTCAGATCACTTGTTGTTCCATATCTCGAACAATCTCAGGTCCAATAGCGAATCGATCTTCTAACCGATCCCAACTCAAAGGAGTTCTACAAGGTCTACCATAGAGAGCCTCAAATGGTGCCATCCCAAGGGAACTATGATGACCATTATTGTAAGCAAACTCGATTAAATACAAATAATCCTCCCAACGAGATTGCTGATCCATTACATACATTCTAAGCATATCTTCTAAAACTTGATTCACTCACTTCATCTGACCGTTTGTCTCTGGATGGTAGGCAGTGCTGAAATTGAGCTGAGTTCCTAGAGCTTGCTGAAGAGTGGTCCAAAAAGATGAAGTGAAAATTGGATCTCTATCTGAAATAATCTTCTTCGGCACTCCATGAAGTCGAACAATGTCCTGTGAAAATACTCTGGCTATTGAGGCTGCATTATAAGAAGAGCTCATTGGAGAAAAATGTGCCACCTTTGTCAACTTATCGATGGTCACCATTATTGCATCATGCCGACGTGCAGACAAAGGTAACCCCACAATAAAGTCCATAGATATAACATCCCATTTCCACTCTGGAATAACATGAGGGTACAACAAACCTGCTGGATGTTGATGCTCTGCTTTTACTCTTTGACACTCTAGACAATGAGCAACAAAATCTGTAATATCCTTTCGCATTCCTGCCCAGAAGTATAGCTTCCAAAGATCTTCATGCATATTTGATGCAGGGACTTCCGAAGGTCATAACTTTTGACTCAGATGTGGGTTTTCTACGAAATTTTACAGGTGGATGCATTATGACGTTCAGAAGTCCCTGCATCAAATATGCATCCTGTGCCACCTGTAAAGCATCCCACATTAATACATGAATAGAATCTAATACATATTTCTTTAACAATGATACATGAAAAACATTATGGATACGTGACATGCTAGATGGTAGAGCTAAGCAATATGCAACTGGGCCTATCCTTTCTAGAATTTCAAAAGGACCAACATATTTGGGTGCCAATTTAGAGCCTTTTCCATATTAGATAGAGCTCTTATAAGGTTTCACTTGCAAGAACACTTTCTCTCCCACTTGAAACTCTTGATCAACTCTTCTAGTGTCAGCGTACTGTGTTTGTCGATCCCGGGCTATCTGTAACTGATCACAAATTCAGATCACTTGTTGTTCCATATCTCTAACAATCTCAGGTCCAATAGCGAATCGATCTTCTAACCGATCCCAACTCAAAGGAGTTCTACAAGGTCTACCATAGAGAGCCTCAAATGGTGCCATCTCAAGCGAACTATATGACCATTGTTGTAAGTAAACTCGACTAAATACAAATAATCCTCCCAACGAGATTGCTGATCCATTACATACATTCTAAGCATATCTTCTAAAACTTGATTCACTTGCTTCGTCTGATCGTCTGTCTCTGGATGGTAGGCAATGTTGAAATCGAGTTGAGTTCCTAGAGCTTGCTGAAGAGCGGTCCAAAAAGATGAAGTGAAAATTGGATCTCTATCTAAAATAATCTTTTTCAGCACTCCATGAAGTCGAACAATGTCCTGTGAAAATACTCTGGCTATTGAGGCTGCATTATAAGAAGAGCTCATTGGAGAAAAATGTGCCACCTTTGTCAACTTATCGACAGTCACCATTATTGCATCATGCCGACATGCAGACAAAGGTAACCCCACAATAAAGTCCATAGATATAACATCCCATTTCCACTCTGGAATAATATGAGGGTACAATAAACCTGTGAGATGTTGATGCTCTACTTTTACTCTTTGACACTCTAGACAACGAGCAACAAAATCTGCAATATCCTTTCGCATTCCTGCCCAAAAGTATAGCTTCCAAAGATCTTCATGCATATTTGATGCAGGGACTTTCGAAGGTCATAACTTTTTACTCGGATGTGGGTTTTCTACGATATTTTATAGGTGGACCCCGTCTTGGCACCTTTTCGGGGCTTGGAACTTTCATCTTGGCCCTCAAAATGACAATTTAGTGTTTTTTTCTAGATTTTTAAAAAGTTGCTTTTGTAATAACTCGAAACTCATGTTTCAAATTTAGAATATTAGTTGGCCTTTCGTCCTACCTTAGTTTTAGGAAGCTTTTGGGAAAAAACTAGATTCTTGAGATATGATTGTAAAATTACCTAAAATGGCAAAATCTAACAATTATCGAAATCTGCCAAAAAAGGTAATTTTTTTTTTTTGTTTTCTTGGATATAAGAGAGTTTTTTCTCATTGTAGCAGTAGGGTTGATGAATAGAAGTTTTTTTCATGTTCCAGCTTCCAAATCTTTGGCTCTCATATGTTTAATGGCACAATTCTATTGAGTGTATGTTGTGTGCTACATCACCTTTGGTATTCCATGCTACCCAGTATTGACCATGCCAAATAAAACAGGTACAGAGGCAACATTCAAAAATGATTTGGATACATGCAAAAAGCATATAAATGATCATTGGACGAAGAGCAAAAGATCTGCTATCATCAAACTTCCCCAAACCTTGTACAGAAGTGACTTCCATGATGAAATAGGAGACTTGGTGACCCTACTCAGTAGGATATATGGACTGCCTACTACATCCACTTTTGAAGGATGGATGTTCTTGATGATTGAAGAGATAATTAGCAAAGGAACCAAATTCCACTAGGCTCAAATATTGAGTGACAACATGCATGAGGCGTTTGGCAATTTCAAAGATAAACAAGTATTCAGATGGACCTCCTATGTGGTATACTCATTGGAAAGAAGGAATGAATATGCTGGGTTGCCAAAAGTAGAAGTTGGTAATGATGAACAACAACAAATCAAAGTCTATGAATGCTACACTCAATTGGTGTTGTCCCAATCTCTCATCCACTATAAAAGGGTGAATGATGCATTTACAATGTATATCACCAGATTGTTGCAAGGAACTATAGCCCTTAGGATATCCACTGAGGCTATGATCGAGGTTATGAAGTATGGGAGATGGTACATATAGTTCTAGAAATTCACCTATTTGAGGATTCAAGGCTTCACTAGAATGCCATATAGATTGCCCCGTTATCCCATTGACAAAGTAGTTCTCTTGGAGTTGTCAAGGCAGTTGATTAATTGTGCAGAGAAATTGAAACACCTTCATAGAACAAATGTCAAGTTTCCCATCATGTTAGGTAGAGGTAACTATGCATGTGTCTCCCTAGGGGTAGCAGAACATTCAGATACAGAGCTCCAGTTGCTCAACCTCCATTTTTACACAAAGAGTAATAGAGAGATATGTGAGCAAGAAGCTATTCCACAAAATGCACTTGGAAGACTTTTGGGCCAACTATGTAGATGATTATGATGTATTGAAAAGAACTCATTCAAGACTGTCC
This sequence comes from Cunninghamia lanceolata, assembly GCA_027924645.1. Taxonomy (NCBI): domain Eukaryota; kingdom Viridiplantae; phylum Streptophyta; class Pinopsida; order Cupressales; family Cupressaceae; genus Cunninghamia; species Cunninghamia lanceolata. The sequence goes on along the minus strand of BSBN01000379.1, from coordinate 2,128,244 downwards.
CTTGGGTTTATAAGAAAATTTCATATCATAGAAGTCCCGGATCAACTTGATGATGATGATAATGTAATGCAAAGAGGAACTTAGGAGGCCCAGTATCACCAACTAGTTCCACTACCAAATTGGGCCAATGCAGGAGAAAGCTCCTTAGATGAAGTAATGAAAGAACCAATACGATTAAGCAAGTCATGGGTTAGAAGTCAAATTGCTATATTGGAGAGACAAGGAGTTCAACTTACCTATACACCTCTTGAATTAGAAAAGGAATCCAGGGATGAAGAGGATGCACCAATAGAGATACCGGATGAAGCAAAACAAGCTCAAGAGCCTACTAGGAAATCTAATAGTGAAGAACATATCCCTTTGGCAGAGAAAGGTAAAGGAAAGAAAGTAAAGAAAGTAAAGAAGGATGCCCCAAAGGCACAAAAGAAAGATATGCCTCCTGCAACAAGAACAAGGGCATCCAAGAAGAGGGACATACCTAGTGGACCAGGGGAAGGTTCTAAAACAAAGAAGACCAAAGTAAAAGCCACTGACATAACCATAGAAACCTCTACTACTGCAACACCTGATGGTACAAGCTTGCCAGTAACCTCTTCACCCCCTACTACTCCAATTGTGAATACTACTACACTTTCTCCTACCACTTCAACTGCTGCTCCTACTATCATTGTTGCAAACATCCAAGAAGATACCTCTAGTTCCTCTCCACCAGTGGTTGTCATCTCTACTGCCTCATGCTCATTGATGGTAGACTCGAAAACCCCAAGTGGCCCCACTTCCCCCATGATTGCTTCATCATTTCCCTCTATTTCTACCACATCCATGCCTTCCATTTCTTCTACCTCCTTCTCCCTACCACCCATTTCTTCCATTCTCTCACCCTTTGTCTCTGTGCTCCCTTCCCTTATCACTCCACCAATTGTCATTTCTTCCACCTTGCCTATCTCTTCTATTCGACCTCCATTGGGGTTTACTCCATTTGTCAATTTGACTCATATCAATTTGTCTACTTTTGTTACACATTCCTTGGCATTAGCCACTAGTTCTTTGGCCCCGTCAAGTGACCAAGATTCCCTCCCTTTGGTTGTCACTGCACTAATAGGAATTGAAAGAGTACTGGAACAAATGGAATCCCAAGAGAAAGAGAAAATAACATAAGTGTCAGATGAACCTTCCATTGCACTGGCTACAGAAGTGGAGGTAATTGAAATTAATGAAAGCCTAGCTGATGAAGAAACTACAAAATTAAAGGTTTTGTAGATTGCCCAACAGGCAGTGTCAGAAAACCTCAAGGACCTCGAGCATGATATGGAGGAAAAGGAAGATGATAAGTTGTTAGAAGAAGAAGAAGGAATTCATGATAAATCACTTGATAAGGAGGATCCCCAAGATGATACTCTTGCAACTTCTTCCACTGCACCAAATTGGCTTCAACAAAGACTCGTAGAGAAGGAGCCTCGAGTGGAAATGATGTAGCTAGATTTGAATGCACTGCTAGCACAAGTTGAAAAGCCAAAGAAATAAAATAAGGCAAGAATACAATCACGAATATATAAAGATGCATCAGGGTCGAGATTAGCAGAGGTTGCTATCCCTCTTGCTAATGTTGATAGATTAGAAGTTAGGGCTGAAGATTATATTGTGTCTACTGTGAACTTGGGTCCTGGATCAAGAAAGCAGAGAATAGATGACTTCATGGGATCAGTATCTTCAATCATAGAGTAGTTAGACAAAGATGAAATGACTAAGCAAGAGCTGAGGAAGCAAAATGAGGAGCTAAGAGCTTGTATAAGGTCACTACTGAGGCCATTAAATTCAGAAGGGGAACCCATAGTAATTTCAGCCCTGCCTTCAAAGGAAGAATTAGCTAAGTTCGATGACATCAAGAAAAAATCTGCTAGCATGTAGGAATGGTTCAATAAAGTCTACAATGATGGTTGTGAGACAATTGATTTTGCTGTCAAATTGCACAAAGACTTCAAATTGCTGAAAGAAGGATGGGATGAATTGCATGAAGAGTGTGAGCCATATGAAGAATATTACTCTCATATGTTCCTGAGAGTGCAAGCAATCATAAATTTGCCTGACCAGATCTTATTGTCAGAAAATATTCTTTCTGCAGAAAAACTATACAAGTCTGTAGAATGGTATCGATAGATGAAATTGAGGAAAGAAATCTTTGATAAAGTCAGGGAATTGCATGGTGAAGCAAATGAACAAGTGCTTGCCGTGATTTATGAAATAAATGATATTTTTAAAGAATGCTTGGATTTTGGTTTTGATGATCTTGCTTCGTGGGATGCACAACATTGCAAAGACAAATTGTATCAAGCCATTCATGGAGAGTCTACTCTAAATGTGGTAGGAAAATTACAGAAAGTCAGTAGTCTTTGAGCTTCTTTCATCACATTTCAAAAAAGTAGAAGAACAATAGAGGATGTGTATACTCAGTATTACCGAGGCTGGGAAAATATCATATTTAAAGAAAATTATGTCAAGGATCCAGATCCCTCCAATATAAATCCAACACTATCTACCTGGGTAACATACAACAACAAAAGGGCTAAAGAGAACGAAGTAGATTTGGAAGGAGATACATAAAATGTTAATTTTTTGAATATTTTGAAATGTGATCCCGTCATTTGAAAAAAAGATATATTTGGAAGGTCATGTGATGCTATTTTGTCTCTATTATGCTTTGAAAATTGCCTTTTCATTATATATAGTCAAATGGGTATTCAATTTGTCCAAGTTCAATGTATTTGGGGGTCATTTTTTGTCCTTTTCCCACATGACAAATTGTAATCTGAGAATGAAAAGTGTTGGTGTAAATGCTCTAATTGTTGTTACATCTGGACTGTCGGTGTTGAGTTAATCTCCACCATACATTCAAAAACTTAGTATGGCACCTCTCCTATATAAAGGGCCATCTTTCTCTCATTTTGTAGGACTCTTGATGCCGAATTGTTGTTGCTCTGCCATTTGAGATCAATACAAATCAAGTTTCTGCAGTGTTTCTGAGAATTTTTTCACTTGTGTTATCTATTTGGTTTCATGGTTCACTTCTTGGTCTGCAATTAGTTAATTTTGCTTTCACAATGTTAATGATTTATTGAAAGATATCTGATGAGCATTCTAGTCCATACTAATAGTTGCTTGCTAATTGTAAGTAGCTATGCATAGTTAGCCTAGGCTTTAGTTTGAGCAAAGTTCAATTACATTTCAGGAGTTAAATCATGCCATTAGTTGGGTATTTGATGAATGTGTAGTGCCCCGCCACGGACACCTTGGAAGACAACACATCTAAGCAAGCAAAGCGGATTTTTTTTTTTGAATAAGATAACAAGTAAGGTTTAGCAGTTCAATACACATCATTAACTATCATCTTGTCTCCCAAGGTGCCATGGTTGCACTACTTGACAAATAACCAACATAATACACATGCATAACTAACTAACATTGACAAATCTTTCTAACTCTATTACCATATTGATTATACATATACATCTCCATTTCGTGACATCAATTAGATACTCAACTTTAATCAAGATTACATGCACATATTCCAAGTCTATACAAATTAGTACATCATTGTGTAATTTACATCATTACTATTCTGATGACATTTGAATACATACAATCTGAATCCATTGATACACCGGCTAGAACATGAGCACAATAAGTGTCTTCAAAATAGGTACAAGATCTGATGTCTGATACACAAGGAGTGTCCCTTCTCGCTTACAAGTAACGGCAAGGGAAAAAACCAATGGATAAAGCTCTTCCACCCAACCATGTGGAATCCTGAGGTCCACCCTCCAAGCTAGGAGTTAACATGAGGTCCCCACTACAACATATGGTTAGGTAGACAGTAGGCTATGAGACAACACATGACTATCACAAGTCACCATCACAAACAACACAACAGTACTTCCAGAGGCAACACTTAGCAAATGGGGAGAGTACAACTAGGGAGTGCTAGACTGTAGTAAGGAGAGTGTCATTGCATGGTCCTAACATGGGTTACCCATCAAAAACTGTTGATGCTCAGAATTGCGCTATTTCCAACACCAACATGGGAAACTCTGAAACGTGGGAATGCTTTTCAGAGTGACCTCCAGATTTTAAAGAAGCTGGCTCTTCTTTATCTCAAAAGTGTTTGGGAAAAGGATAGAATTAAATAGAATCATGAATGCAACAAAAAAGGGAACTAGAACTATAGCGATGCGCCGGAATGTGATTTTGTTTCTCAATACTTAAGCACAGTGAAACTATTTTAAGATTCAGTCACATTAAAGAGCAAACAATGCATGATTAATGTAACAGATGAAAGCAAATAGAAACAAAGGCCAACAACTTAGAAGATTTTGCAATAACACAGAAATATTAGCAAAGGCACAGAACTCTGTCTTTATTAATATTCCAGTTACATAAAAGGCATAGAATCATGCACAGTTATACAAACTTTCTGAATCAAGAAAACAGAACAAAGACAAATGATATTACTGGCCACTACAAAAGATCCTCAAACTTCTCTAACAATCTATGATGCAGAAAAATCTCTATATCTCAATGTTGTATATCTTTTTACGGTGATCTGAACCCATATTTATAGCATAGAACTGGCCCAAAGATTGCCCGCATGATCAAATCTCAACGGCCTAACCGAACTGGTGGTTAACTGAAAGTGTCTGACAGAGGATCTCTTTCGAATCAGAAACGGTTAGCCATTCTGCAAATTCATTGGCTGCAACAGATACATGTAACCCCACTTACTTGAACCAGAGAGGAACGCGTGGCAGCTTCTGATAGTCTTTGCGACTATAAACCCTTGAAACAACTGGCATTCATATGCGCCTCCTTCTTGAAACTCCTTCATATTTCCAAATCAATAAGAAACAAACACTTGGCATCCTCCGCGTGACTTACTTAAGAAACTGCCTTTTCCTCAGGAAACACTGGAACTTGATACTTGGCAGCGTCTGCAGCTCTTTCAAAAAACACATGGCATTTTCTGCTTTATTCTGAGTCCTTACTGTGGCTTATACTAAGAGTGCTCGGGCTCCGCCATCTGTCATGGTCCGCTAAACTCTGAAACTCAAGAAACATTAAAAATGGGACCCACCATACAGTCCGTGCCTGAGCAGCTTTAAAAAGAAAAGGGACAGGTGGCGCCTTCCGCTTGCATGGAAAACTGTGTACGTGGCAGCTTCCGCTGCTCTGGGAGAAACTGTAGATACTTTTAGGGACTTCTGCGGGAGACAACACCTGGCGCTCTCTGCTGAAATTGAAAGAAACTTTTGAAACACTGCAGGGTCCTGCGGAAGATGACACTTGGCGGCTTCCGCTGCTCTTCTGAGAAACTTTAGGACTTAAACACAAACCTCTGCGGACGTTGCCACTTGGCGCTCTCCGCGCAACTCTAAGAAACTTTATAGAAACATCAGGGACTTTATAAGAATCACGCGGATGGTGATAGGTGTCACACTCTCCTGAAACTACAAGAATATTAGTGGGGCCCACCATACCTCTTTACTTAGCGATGAAAACAAAAGGAAACCTGCGGAAGATGACACTTGGCGGCTTCCGTTGAAACTGAAAAGGGACATGCGGCACCTTCTGTGTTACTTTAAGAAACTTTAGAGACACTCTCCACTTCCACCACTTGGCGCCTTCCGCACTCACCAAAACTTTCAAAAGGGGCCCGCTATACTATAAGAAATACTCAAAAGAACGTTTGAAACTTTGAAGAAACTTCAACGGGTGCCGACACCTGGTGGCTTCCGTCTTACTGCAAAAGATACGTGGCACTTTCTAAGGCTATCCTAAGAAACTTTATAACGTATCACGGCTGCTGACACGTGGTGGTTTCTGCTGCACTGGGAGAAACTTAAAAAGGGGCCCGCCATACTTACTTTGTAAAAGGGCTTTTGAAACTTGTAGAGGCTGAACCTCAGATGCCAACACTTGGCATGCTCCGCAGGGACTTAAAAGGGACGTGTGGTTCCATCTGCGCAACTTTAAGCAACTTCAAAATGTGTCCCAGGCATTGACACTTGGCAGCTTCTGCTGAACTCTGGGACTTTGGCAAAATTTTCAAAAAGGAAAAACCCTCGTGCCCGCGCTCTGTGCTCATGCTTTGTCAAAAACAAATTCTGCAAAGTTGAAGCACTCAGGAACAAAACTGGAACCTGCACAGCTTAAACTCAAAATCAAAATGTAGAGTATTTTACTCTACAGTTCTTGGTGACCCCGAGGACTTTTGAGCCTGCTCAAAAAGAATCCCAAAAAAAATGTATCTATACAGCAAAACTTACAAATTCTGCAAAGCTGTCTGATATATAGACCACTTAGCATCAGATAAACCTTGTTTATTCTGCAAGTCCTGGAAGGCCAAATCCAGGTTGATCATGTCTTTATGTGAAAAGCTTTGCAAAACATGAACCGCTACTTTCAACTGGAAATCAAGCTGGGCCATAGGAATCAAAACAGCTTCCACTTCTGATACCAATGAGGCATCTGTTAGGCCCTGGAAAACTGATTGATCATTCTGTCTGGCCAGCAACAGAGGCTTGATCTCATCAACCATTAGTACTGTGTTGCTATCAGGAAAAGGAGAAGGAAGGCCCAATTGCACCAAGTCTTCTATATGTTTCTTCATGTCCTTTACTCCCTCCTTTACCACATCCAGGAGCTCCTGGCAAGTGATTGCAGCAGAGTTGCAACTCAGAACCTCGTTCACCCTTTTGGCAGCAATCATCCTGTCGTTGATCCCTGCTGCTGACAATGTTTCATCAGATGTGTCATAAAGTTTTCCCAGCAGCAATTGAGAATTAGAAACCCTCACTGAAACAGTAGACAGAGTGGCCTGAACTGAGGTTTCCACCTTTTCACATAGTTGCTGTGCATGTAGCAGGAAGGTTAAAGAAGGTCTGAGCTGGATAATCTCCTCAGAGATTCTTGCCCATACTGATGCATATAACTCCTTGACCAAATTTAACACTCTTGCATTTTGTGGCCTATTTGCCAACTCAAGGGTCAATTGCTTGGCTGTTTGTTGCTCGGCCTGGAGTTGAGCCTGAATAGCAGCAACATTATTCTGTTCTTTCAATAGTTGCTGTTGCAACTGTGTGGCCTGTTGAGAGGAATCTTGATGCCTCTTTTGCAGTGTGGCCCTTTCCTGCTTCAGGGTAGACACAATAGACTTCACTTGAGTCAGCTCTTCCTTTAATGAAGCATTTTGGCTCTGTGTAGCCTGATGGATCTAACATGAAACAGTATTTTGCAACTGTTTATTAAGATCATCTATCTCATCATTCTTTGATTTGAGCTCAGCCGCCAGAGTCTCACTATGTGTCTTTTCCTGAGTCAGATTAGTCTCCACCTTCTGCAACTTCTTGGATAACTTCAGATAGTTAGTGGCTACAGCAGAAGTGGTTTCATTTAGCAGCTCAACCCTGTCTTGTGGCCTGAAGAGTGACATATCCATTGCCACTGCACTAATTGTAAAATCTTGGGGCTACATCTGCTCATTTGGTTTTGCTACATTCGGTGACAAATGGGTCACAGTTAGCTGCTGCTGAATTGGGTCAAACAGTGACCTCATATGTGGGACAGCCTGAGCTTTATTATCCTTCTTTCTCTTCTTGTCCATCCGGGCCTCCCTAGCCTTCTTGGCAGTGTCTGCTTGAGCTTGGAAGGTAGGGGGAGAGGCAATGTACCCACCCGCAAAAGGATGGCCTTGTGGTAGGCCATAAGGAATAGCCAAATGTTGGCTAGGAGGAATCTGAGGAGGTACCCTCCTAGGAAAAGTGGGAGAGAAGGGAGGTAATGAAGTGGCCTGTAATGACGTGGCCTGTGTAGTAACAGGTGGGGAAAATTGAGAGATTGGCATAGCAGAGGTGGCAGGGGATAATACTTGGCTAGCTGGGATTGCCACCCCTAATGAAGAAGAAAAAGATGGAGAAGAAGAAGGAGAAGAAGCACGTACCTGAGGGGCAACTGAGACACTTGGTGGTGGCTGCAACAGAGGTTCTACCTCCTCATCCGAATCAGGCTGAAGTTTCAGCCTCTTATGTTTCCTTGGCCTCTCTTCTTCTTGCTCTGTTTCTTTCTCCTCAACGTTTACCACTGTTGCCAGTGGTGTTTGCACAAAACCAGAAGCCCCACTTACTAAAACTGATGGGGTCCATCTAGGTGGTGATGACACCACACTCTTTTCCTTCTCTATAGTGCTGACGGATTGGGGCCAGGTGGTTACCACAGGTGCAGATGATGTTTGTCCTGGGGCCTGCACTGTGTGGGTGGATTCAGGTTCCTCTTCAGATTCCTCACCCTTTTTTCTGATTTTTCTTGTATCAGGGCTCGAGACAGGAGAAGGATGCCATTTGTCCCAAATAGACTCTCATTTGTCATCTGTATCTACTTTGCCAAAAGAATGGGTTGTTTCAAAAATCTCCTGCCTATACTTCCAATAGGCTTCTATTTTCTCAGTCTTCCATTCCCTATCTCTTAATAATTTTTTCTTTAATCCAGTGCCCATTTTGAGATTAGGGTCATAGGCCTTCTCCTTCTTATAAAACACCTCCCATAGCCTGGGTCCCTCAAATGGCAAATTTGTCAATTCTGCATATAAATCAGGGGTGTCTTCCTTAGGGTTTCTTCTATCGTCCCAAAAGGGATGGCCCTTGTGCACAATTTTGGCACCAATCTTATTATTCTTGACCCATAAGGTGATGAAACTGACTGGATCATATATCCATTTGTCTTCAACTAAAAGAAAACCCAGGATAGCTAACTTTCTTAGCAACAAATGCTCAGCATCTCTGACCAATAGGGTCATGTTCTTCTTCACCCAGGGAAGATCATACATTTTATTTTTCTTCTTCCCAGCCCCATATTCATTGTCAACCATAGACACTTGCGGGGTGACCTCTAAAAAGGCTAGCCTAGGAGTCAACACTTTGGGTAGCAGCATTGGTTCCCCATTAAAACCATGGACCTTGATAATAGTATGGTGAGACCCAAAGAAATAATCACAGGGGATGGGGGAATTTTCCATGAGGCCTCTGATACTCAAAGTCAATCTATTCTCAATAGGCTCGGGGCTTAGGTGAGTAAAAGCAGGGGTGACAAAAAGTTCCCAAAACTCATAAGGGTCAGACGATTCAGACAAAACATGGGTCCATGCAGACACAGGGATGGTTCTATTTGGATCAAAACTTGGGTCATACATGTCTAAATGCATATACTAGGAAAAGAGGGCATAATTTTGATATAACATAAGGTGGAACAGATAGGAGGAATACCTGAAAACCCCTGTTGATTTGAAATTGGTGAGTTGTTTGGCCATTGAGTAGGCAATCTACTCAGAGAAATCTAGCCGAAACTCCTGGGACCTATCAACAGTCTTCATTCTGAAAAGAATGGCCAGCTGCCAGTCATAAACAATTATATCTTCCTTCATCCTGAAGATAAATGCTATCATAGATAGCGCTTCCTGGCTGGCTTGTGTAAATTGTGTCCTTCCTGTGGGCAGCGTTGGCATTTGGGTATTGTCATCTCCCAACTGCATTTCTGCATTAAGAAACCTCAGTTGAAACTTGACGTTTGTCCACGTCTTCTGCATCTTGGCAACTGTGGGAAATGTGGCTGTGCTGTCATAGTGTAGGGCCAACATGTCCCTGATGGCCTTCGGTGTAATTTGCACCATGAAGGGTCCCTTTTGAATGGTGCTCGAAGGTGCATGAAACAATTCAGCGCATACCTCAATCAGGTCTGGGCATAAATGCACGCTCGGGACAATGAATTTTGCCAATTGGGAGGTCCAAATTCACATGCCGAATGTTTCAAACTGTTTAGCTTTGGCCTTCAGGAGGCATCTTTGGTGTGCTCCCTCTCGCAGAGCTTTGCAAGACTTTTGTAGGGCTGGCTCCACAATACCATCCGCAAAATCTAGCACCTTGGCTGGGTCAACTGCATAGCCAACCTCAAGAACCCTAGTTGTTGGATAGGTCCTCAAAGGTTGCGAAGGGGCCGAAGCGTATGATTTGCTGGCGAGGAGCCTGTCAACAGACTCAAATCCCAAGCCCTTGCTGAGAAGACTATGCTTCCGCCATTTCTGCGCTTGCTGAAAAACTGTATAACTTTCTGCAACTTCAAAAGCCGTTGAACCTAATGTGAATGGGTATGGAAGCTTGTAACAAGGATAGAAACTTCGCAACAGGAAAGACACACTTAGGAAGCGGGTTTTGCAATGAAAAGCAGCAACAGGGAAGACACTTAGCAGAAGTAGCAGCAAATGAAACTCGGTTTAAGCTTTAACTCGTGTTGTTGGGATATTTTAATGACGCATCAAGTGTCATAAATGGCATTTAAAACAGAAACTGTTATAAAATCTCAAGCGATCTGAGTGGGATAGAGTGTCAGACACATCATAAAAAGCCGCTGCGCTAGGTACCTTTTTAGGAATTTTGGGGATTTGAGAGTTTCAATGAATGCAAAAGTTTCGAGACTTTTAAGAGACTTAAGCTGTGGCCATGTGTTTATAAAACACTTATTCAAACAAAAAGTGGGAAAAACAAAGCAGGAAAAACAAAGCGGGAAAACAAAAGAAACTAACTAACTATAATACACAGGAAAGGCAGTGTCTAATTGAAATGCTTCAAGTAGATCCCGTTGACAGGAATCTCCTCAGGCTCACCCTCCATCATTTCAAGCTTGAAAGAATTCTGTTGTTTACAGGCACGAATCTTATAGGGGCCAGTCCATAATGACTCAAACTTACTGTGTCGACCCAGTTTGGCAGCTCTCTCATCCCATTTCAGAACAACTGATCCAACTTCAAAAAGAGGGTTTGAAGTTTTCTTATCAAAATAGTCTTTTATTATTTTCTGATGTTTCAATAATGATTCATGTGCTGAATCCCTTTTTTCTTGAACCTCCAGGAGTTCGGCAAGTCTGACCTGCATAGGGCCATTTTCCTCAATCTTAATTTGTTTCAATAACTGGAGAGCAAGAATCTCTAGGCTTAGGTGCATCACAGCAGGTTTACCATAGACCAATTCATATGGAGACATTTTTGTCACTTGCTTTGGTGTAATTCTGTCTGCCCACAGTGCTATATTAAGCACTTTATGCCACTCTTTGTGATGATCAACCCCAATTCTTTTAATAAGTCTGATCAGATTCTTATTAGTTGATTCTGCTAAACCATTACCCTGAGGATAATAATTTGAAGAGGTCTTCAGGTAGATTCCATATTTTAGTGCAAAATACGATATCTCTCTCTAGACATCGGCCCCCATCTATGGTTACCCTGGCAGTCTCTCTCTAGACACCGGCCCCATAGGATGACGCATGCGGAATCAACCTTCCTTTTGTGATGACAAGGAAGTAGATCTGCCAATCTCGGCCTTCTCCCCTCATCCTTAGTCTGAACTAGCACTACAGGCATGAGTGAGGAACCAAACATCTTATTATCTTGTTAATGTGAAAACTACCCAACCCCTAGGTATTTTATTATGTTATCACTGAATTACCAACTCCCAGTGGGTTACCCTGGCTAGCCCCTTGTCACCGGCCCCCACATTGGAAGCCACTCCCTTAACTACAACTAGGAAACCCTACACAACAAGCATAGCATTACATCACAACAACGAGTGTATGGAACCATGCAAGGCATTGACCATCTTGCATAACAACTATCCATATATAACAATACAAAGCATTAACCCTCCATAACATAATTATAAGGGCAGGACTCCTAGACCATTGCCCATGATGACACATATTCGTTACAACTCTAAGATTTCCATGTCACCCTGTTCCATATCTTACCACAACACTGGATACAAGACTAGAACAATCAGTTGGATAACAATACAACCACAAGAAGTGCATTTATCATTCATTTGCCATTTAGTCCATACATAACTAGAGACGACAAGGCTTCTTATAACATCATGATCTCAAGACATCTAACAACACAACACATGAATTCAAGACATCCCAAGCTAAGCCTCTGGAACTCTAGCCACACGGGAAGATACACAATCAAAGGCTATAAGAATGGATTTATGACCCACAGTTTGAATCAACATATTACGAGAATCAATTATACTTATGATCCAATTATGCCTTCTTACAACTACTTCCACTATAGCAATTTGTACTTGACTAAGTTGTTACATGGGTATAACAAACATCAAGATAAAGCTTGTAGTTTGATCGTATTCTTACAAGGAATAAACCTATGACTTACATTAAAGTGAATTATGTTTAAATATGTATTAAAAATAATCATTTAATTAATCTACATGATACAATTACCATTGACGTAACTAAAATAAACTTCTATTGTTAGTATTATAATCTCAAATTGATTAAAAGATTATAAGGAAAGTTTAAATTCATTTCATACGGATAAGTTTGAGTATTCCGATTTAATTTATAACCAAGAGAGGAACAATGTAAATCACTTCTACGTAATTAACGATTACAACTACCTATAGATCACATACCATTGTCTATCTATCACAACATTCATGAGAATATCAAAGTATGTTTACAACGAATGAAATCTAGTTCAACAAGTCATTAATAAAGAGAAGGTGATAGATTTAAATACTACATTAGATACATTTATCCATTCTACGAATCAACATATTCAATATTCACTTATCCCAAATCTGATATACATTTAAATTTATCATTTAATAATCCTGATAATAGATTATATCAATTTCGATGGCTTGATTTAAATAAATCACGTGATACAAATAATAATAATAATAATAATGATGATATTAAAAACAACAATAATAATAATAGTAATAATAATAATAACAGTGACAACAATAATTATATTAAAATTCCACAGATCGTTAAATAATTAACGTTACATCTTATTTACAATTTTACTGTAGATAATTAACCACCTCATTCTAACATTATATAAATTGTATCATTGCATTATGATTATATTAACCATATTGACAGATCAAAAATCTCATAATTTAATCTCGTAATCTTCGAAATTAATCTAATTATATCATGCGAATAAATATACTATTCAACCTACATTTAATTTAAACTACTAATCAAATAGTGATTAAACTCAAAGTAAGAATGAATATAAGCATTAAGTTTGTATAGAGAAAAGAACATTGATTTAAATCTGGGGAAAGATAATAGAACAAACTACTCAAGACACGGCAATTTACTTATGAAAGGCAACCCTAAAGGTAAGAACTCTCTGAGTGAATCCTATGCGTGGGAAATACCGTGGCAAACAACCTAACCCTAAAGTGCCGTTAGTGTCCTCTAATCAACAGCGTATTGTGTGGGGAGGTGCAAGCTACGCACAACATTGGTGATGGCTCAAGAACCTTCAAGGAAGGATGCAGATTGCAAGTGTATAACCAGACGCTCAACATCTGTCAGATATCATAGTGGAAATGCTCTGATAGACGCATGCGCAAGGTGGAGAAGTGAAGGCGTGGCACGATTGGGTTGCCTATTTACAACTGTCACAACATTTGATTATGACAAGATCAATAACGATTATTGCTGTTTGTCCCAGTTACATACATAATGCAAATTTTATTGAGGAAACGTAATAATTAAAGGGTCATGTTCCCACTTCAGCGCTTGAGCTAGAATACAACTATTGTGTAATAGAAAATGAAGAACCTAACTGTTTCCTTCCTTGGTTCGATGGATTCTTTGAAGCAAAATGTCATGACGAGGCTACAAAAGCCCACCTCTCCCAAGGTCCAATCTGAGGAGAATATGTAGAGTTTGCTGCTAAGGATCGATATTTTTCTTCAACATGTTCTTTGTGGTGATGATCCAGTGCTTGAAGAGTCTCAACCGACACCCATTCTAGACTGGGAGAGTCAAATACAGGCAATTGAGATTCTTCTTCCACTTCAGCTGCATTCAGATGATAATGTTTCATCTGAGGTGATCTCAGTCCAAGACTTCGTTGTGTTCAGAATATATAGTTGAGTGTTGGTAGAAAATCTTAAAATTTGATGCTGGCTGTGTGGGTTATCTAGGACTGTGGATGGCTTAAAGTATGTAGATGATAGGTAAAGATATGCTTGAATCCTTGCTTAAGCCGCGTATCTTTCTAATTTTTACACAAATGCATGCTTCTGTGTATATTTTACAAAGTTAGTTCACAACTAGCTATCTCCACCATATAGCAATTTCCATAGAGATGTAGAGCTCTTCCATTTGGACATGCCCACGACTTAGAAATGTGTTACATAGATGTACAAAATAGAAAACAATATGATAACCAAATGTCAGGCATCATTTACGCCCAAGCCTAAGATAAATTTATTATTTAATCGATGCAATGACAATGAAAATAACCTTTGCATATGAAAATATTTTAAATTGTCTTTAGTTTAATCAACTTGTAGTGCCCAAACAACCATCGAGTTCCATTTTGGTATTTTGGGGAGCAAGTGGGTCGATGCAACATTCTGTTTGCACAACGTAGAGTGGTGAAGATTTAAACCAAATAAATTGTAATGTATCCGTTATGCGTTGTGTGGTGAGTTATAACCTAATAAGTGGAGCGCTGGACAGCAACACAGTATTAGCTGCAATGTAAGCCCTACCTGACTTCTTAAATGCGGGTATAGTTTGACTGGGGGGGCATGCGCCAGTTTTAATGCTGTGGGAGCCCTCTGATGGAAAACGTTCCCTGAGAGGATCACCAGGCGAGACCCTCTGACAAGAGGACATGACCATGATATTAAGGAACACACTAAAAGCGTAGGTTAGTGATTGTGGGCCGATGCTCAGTGGATTGAAATCACAGAGAATAAAGAAAAGATTTTTGTGATTTAAGTGTAAAATGGTCAATTGGGTGGAATTGTGCAGAATTACACGGAGGTGGAGACAGGGGAACCACTAAAATGAATCTGAAGCAGAAAGGAAATTGTGACAAGTTTCAGACTGAATATAGGCTGGCGGTCACGAGGATTACAAGTCTGCCATTAACAAAAATCTAACACCAACCCTGAGTAAATCCCTTGAATGGAGAAAACACAATTAACCTAATTCTATTAAAATTTCATAAGAAATAGGCATATATCATATATATTGCATTCTTGAAATTTGTTAAGCTTTTCCCAAAATCTCTTCTCCTCTGCAAGCCCCTCCTTCCTTCTCTTCCAGAAAACTCCCCCAACCAGGACTCAGCTCCCTGGATAAATGCCGGGAACATTCTGACATCCCACTTGCTCAAAACCTGGGATGGACTCCTTGGGTAAATGCAGAGACATTCCTTCCTTTCCCCCACAACCCACTCTCTCGTGGGGTGCAAAATTAACTATATTTGAGACTCCCAAATCCTCAATCTTACAAATGACGGCACCTGAAATAAATTTGCATATCCCCAAATGTGACAACCCTAATTTTTAAACCAAAAAAATTGTTAGCGATATTTATCGGAAACTAATTATATTTAATAATGTACCTAAATAATCATAGTGATAATAATAGTAATAGAGATGGCAATAACAAACCCAAAGGTCATCAGATAATAATTATTTTTTTATCCGTAGAGAAGCAATTTTATTAATTCTTGACTAAATATAATTTCTTTTTATATAATAAATATCTATTCAATAAAGAACTAATTAAACTCATCATGATCTAATATAAATTTAATAGGTTTGGTCGGATCTCTCCCTCCACAACATGGTCATTTTATCCTTATCAATACCGTTTTACCGTTAAAATATCCGTAATCCAAATTTACCACACTATTACTTTAGTTTAGATTTATTTTATCAGCGTTATAGATGTTTATTCATTTTCACATATGCATTTGTTTTCTGTTTAATTTTAATCTGCCACAATTCGTAATTAATGTTTCGTTAAATCATTTATCTAGTTTAATTAATTTATTTACCAATTATCAATAATTAAATTATTTATAATTAATAAACCACACACATAATCCCCTAGCAATGTTTATTTAATTTAAGCTTTAATTTAACCTTATTTAAATAAAATATTAATCATGCATGGATTGACACTCAAATTGGATATACCCTAATTTACAAGGTGATACCTGACCAAAGTGAAGCCACAGGACATAACGACAAATGACGACACGATCCACTGACGGTAACGACAGGGTACAACACTGAAAGCCCATCCTCCTTGAGGATGTTGACTAATTAGGGGAACCTCATGTCAACTCCAATCCACAATTCCATTGGCTAGGGCACGCTCAAACCTGGTAATTCAGGTGGAGTCGATGCCCGGTACCTGCATCCTACAACGAACAACAAGGTTGTGCATATATACATCTATAACCATGTAATCACAAGCATAATGAATGGAAGTCGCAGCGTGGCAGGGTACTCAGACACGAGTAATGCAACACTGTTCCGTTCAAGTAACACATCATTAAATAACTAATACCAGTCATACATCATAATCATGATCGAACAACATATTAAACTAACAGTAACATCAATCCATAATCATGTCCATCAACTGTAAAAGCACAAAGTACAAGTAATCAAGCATCATCCTAACATAGATCCATAATCAGCTAGCATAATATCAAAGAGTCCATCAAGCTCAAGGAGATCATAAACCATAACGTAAAAGTCCAAACATCCCGAAACTGTAAACATGCGCTACAAGACTATCATCTAAACCAGAACTATCATAGGAAACATGAAAATCACATCTGTCACAGGCAAAAAGCGAGGGGCATTACAGAATGAATGTAATCTAAAAATCATAAGAAATCCATACAAGATATCACTGTTTTCTATGCTGTAGCAATCTCTGTAGCTTGGTAAAATAGGAAATCGGTTGAATTTATGAATGTTTGTCTACCAGATGCAATCACTTCATTGGGGATATCACTTAGGAGCTTTCTAAACCCTACTTCCTTCTACATTTTCTTTTAAATCAAATGTTAGATTTAGGTTTTTTTAAGCAACATTTTACACTGTCACATCAGTTGAAATTATAAGGGTTTGCATGAATTGTTGTTCTAATCTATCCAATCTATTAAACTACATGTAAGACCCCTTGTAGAAGCAGCTAGTACATTCCAACTGAGAAATTCCAAGCACACTAAGACCTAGCTATATTATCCTTTTCCTCATACATTGCTTGAGCTGCATGGCTGAAATCATTGTAAGAGATACAAGTCTTTTAATTCTAGAAACAATCACCGTATTTCCCAAATCATCTGGACATTCTACAAACTTGTGTCGACAATCCAATTTTGCTTCATGAGCATTCATCCAGTCCATACCTATAATTATATCATATGACCCTAGAGGTAACACCCTAAAATCTAATTTTGTAGAAAAAGAGCTAAACTCTAATAGACAATTTCTAACCAATGAATTGATCGACATTCTAGCACCAGAGGCTAACTCCACGTCCCAACTATCATTTTGCTTAGAAACCACTAGCCCACACTTCTCCACTATAGATGGGGAAATAAAAGATTATGTAGCTCCTGAATAAAAAAGAATGGAAATAGTAATCTTACCAACTTTTCCAAGAACCTCTATTACTGATGCCTAATGATCTGCTTGACAATTTTTAGTTGCTGCAAATACCTAATGTGATCTGCCCACATCTCCCACTATAGGTTCTAACACTGCCAACTGATGTGCAATTGGAGCTGCATCACTTTGATTACATTCCCAAGCATAATGTCCCTTTTGCCACAATTAAAACAAGGACCTTTTGGTGGTGCTGGAAACTAAAAATTTGATCTACCAGTGTTAGCTTGACTACCCTGAGAACTTTGTTGTGGTCAAGTTGAACCAACAAACTGAGACTGATTCTTCTGATCTCCTCTCTGAGATGAAGCATTCCAAAATTTGACTGGACCTCCTTGCACCGATTTGAATCTCTAGTTATGTTGAGATTGTGTTGATCTAGCAGGATATGAGTTTGACCTATTTGCATTTCTAGATCGAAATTGATTGCAGTTCTAAAACTGTGAAGAATTTCGATGATGGTCATGATGTTTCCACTGAATTTCTTCTGCAATAAGGGCATTTTCAACTGCCTATTTCACAGTGGTAGGCTTTGATAGACAGACTAAACCTATAATATTATGATTAAGTTCTCTGATAAATTAGTTTACCATTAACTTCTCATCCTGAATATAATCAACATACTGTGATAGCTCAAAGAACTTATTCTCATATTGTGATACAATGAGACCTCTTTGTTGGAGATCATGAAACTCGTCAATTTTCTGTTGCTGGAAATGATCAGAAATATACCTTTTCTTGAAAATTTCTAGGAAAACTTCCCAAGTTATGTTATTCAGAGTCAGATGTGTTTTCCTTTCTTCTTGTCTCCACCAAGTATCAACATTATCCTTAAGTAAGTGAATAGCCAGTCTAGCCTTAAGATTATTTCCATAAGATTTCAATGCAAAGCTTTTCTCTAGACTTATTAACCAAGATTTCGCTTCTGATCCATCAGTAGATCTAGAAAAATGTTGTGGCTGCAATCGAAGAAAGTCTCAGATTGACTTATCAATATCCAAGGAAGCCTCTTTCTCAACTCAAGTGTTGTGATGAGGTGGTGAGTAATGTCCTAATTCTCCATACTGTGAATGAGCTACTCTACTCCGGTGGGGACTTCTACTACGCTCCTGATGAATAGTATGTTGTCCCTCAGAAAGATGTTGATCTAGATTGTTGGGCATGGGCAACCTTTCCTGAATCACATTTACCAAATTTTGTAGGGCCTATAGTATTTGAGGTCCATGATCAACCTACTCTCCAGATCGATTTGATGACATACTACACATCAAGGCAACAAATTAATATTACTGATCCTATCTCCCCAAAGCTCCCAAGTGTTGCAACTTGGTGCTCTGATACCTATGTAATGCCTACTCTAAAAAACATAAATAAATATTTAAAACTTATATAAGAATTTGATTACTCACATTACCAAACAATTGGAAAGATAGATAAGTTGTCAAATAAACAACTACTATTGCTGAAGAACTCAATACACCAATTTCTGTATAAGAATACTTGAATTAGAGAGTATTATGAGACACACTGAATATTAAAATTGTGTGTTCAAACAAAGAAATAGATATGTCTAACAGTAATTTACTTATATAGATGCAGACACTTATAATGTAGACCCATGGCACAGCTCAGTCCAAAATTGGAAGAAATTATTGCAACCTATTAAACATCAAAAGAATTCGAGAGCTGTAAATACATCATAAAAATAATCTTCATTAAAACCTTTGCTCACTTCAAAAAAAAGATAAACATATAAGTTCTTTTCTCCTCGGCAGTTGTACCTTAAGAGCAAGAACGACTTCGGATCTATATATATGATCTTTCTTTAATCCTCTTCTCTAGACTTCTTATAAGGATCTTTTAACACCTTCATATTCATTTTGACGATGCAGCATTAACGTTTCATTGAAAACATTACTAATTGAAACATAAAATTTATTACAAGTATTGATATCGAATCTACATTGTGAGAAAACTTTTCAATCTTATACTAACGTTTTATAACAAAAATAAATAGTGCTACTACAACTTCATTCCCTTCTATAATTGTTGAAGCTTGAAACAGAATACATTACTTACAGTTTAATGAAACATGAGAGAAATCATTGAAGAGCTTAAAAGTTCTCTACGTATGTTATGTACTTAAATAACTATGAATTTAAAAGACTTTCTATAGTTATATTTAAATGTAATACCCAGAGTGCGCCATAAATGAATATATAAGAGTACCTAAATTAGGCATTTCAAACAGAAATCAATCATAAAGAAAGTTTGCCAGATTGTGGTGGCATACACCTGCCACAGTCAACATTTGCCATTGCTAGCTAGTAACGGGTTCCCACAATAATTTGTGGAAGAATCAACATTTCCTATGAGTTTTGTATTACTATTGCAATACACAATGTTATATAAAAAAAATGTAAATAAAATTATTAACTATCAACATCAGATCATATAAGTATAGTAAAAATTTACACCTATAATACAATACCAAAAGCCACTGCTGAAAACTACAGATCTCTTCATTCATAACAATACCATGCAGCGAATTCAATCCTAATACACATTAATTTCATGGATATACTTTTTTTTGTTTTCATGCACACTTACAACAATTTCAACAATGGTAATCCTATGCCATAGGGCAGTCAACTTCACATATAAATATAGAATAATGTTGTGATACTAATGTTACTCTTAAGATACATTATATTTCTAAATCTGAACTGGAAACCTTGTTTATATATATATATATATATTGTCATGCCCACATTTCCCATGCGGTCACGACACGCATCACACGTGTCATGTAGTCATGACACGAAATATCAAAAAAATTTCCATGCTTCCGTAGAAACCCCTCGCACGCGTAAGCGTGCTCGGTGGCATTACACATAAGGCATAAACATGACAGTTGAATGTGGAGTAATGCGTTCTCTTGCACATACCATTCGTGATGAAGGCCAACTAGGGGGTTGATGCGACGTGGTTAACGTCGCCAGTAGGGTTAGGATCAATGATCAAAACCCTAAGTTAATCTATGTGAATGAAAGGATTTTGACGTAAGTCAAAATCAATAGCCAAAATCAAGTGCATGAGAGAATATAATTTAATACAAAAATCTAATGTCGATATTCGGCAAAAAACAATAATATAATCCTAAACAAGGTTAAATTTCACTAACCTAGCTAAACCCTAAATTCTGGAAAAATTTGGCAGTGTAACGCCTCACGGGCATGATTAGGGTTTATTATAATTAAACTAATTTGATCAAAAGTTTACTAGTTTGGTTCTAAATTACCTACGTAACATCAGTTAAATTGGTAGATCGGTTAAAATAGATTAATTGTACATTTTTCAACAAAGCCCGAGCAATTTGTTCTTCTTCACGTTTTCTATAATTTAAAACTTTTTTCAACAAAGCTCGATCGATTTGTTCTTCTTCTCATTTTCTATCAATCAGAGTTATCACTACATCCTTTACATTATTCCTAATTTCTTGGTAGATCAGATCTCGGAAACATGTTTTACTATCTTCGTTTAAATAGTTTACTAGGTTTTTGAGTTGGTTTGAACGACGTCTTTATTAAATTAATAAAATAGTTCTAGATATAATTAAAAATGAATTATTAAATTAATAACAATCTAGCTTAAAATTAACCTCATTGAATTAGGTTTTATAATTAATGGATTAACTCAATTGTTTGAATAAATACATCTCAAATTATTAAAATGTTGTAAAATTTAATTGAAACAAATAAATTCTTTTCTTCAAAAATCAAATTAAAAAATCAATAAAATATATAATCCCTCTAATTGTGATCTAATCTATTTATTACCATACCACTAACACATAAAAATAACATTCCAAAAAGGAATAAGGTTTACCCATTTTATAATTACCAAAATAATTCCATTCTAAAAATAAAGTTTAAAACAAGTAAAGAGGAATAATAAAAGAGTGAGAATAAAGAAAATAAGACAATTTTAAATACAAGCCCTAAAATCCACTCTATTAAAAAAAAATTTCCTTAAGGGCATAAAGCCCTAACCCTATTTTTTTTAAACTCTCATTTTCTTTCTCTTCCTTTTTTTTCTCTTCTCTCATATTGTTTTTGATTGTGTTTGCAAGTTTAATGGAGGCCATACATAAAATGCATATGATGGCATATATATATATATATATATATATATATATATATATATATATATATGTGAATATTTATATTCTGTGGGTCAATGAATAGAAGTATATATATTTTTTGTTTTGTTTAACCCCAGGCAGGAGGAGTGGCGCTATGTGGAGGCCGCAGGGCAGAGATGGTGTGAGATTATGGTGTGGTGGAGGTGTGGTGACAGGGGAGCAATGGAGGAGGAACCACGACGGAGGTGTTGGCAGTAGGGAGGCCACAGGGTGGAGGGGTCGGCATCAGGGTTTGGTTGCGGCGGCGGTCGCAGGGAGATCTGCGGGGGTCTGTGGAAGATGGGGGTGTGGGGAGGGGGCAAAGCCCCCACCCCACACCCATATGTAAAGGATACAGTGGGCGGGTTCGAACCCCCCCCAACACACACACACACACAAATATATATATATTTTAAAACAAAACATAAACTGCTATCTGTAATCGTTGAAAAACACAGTCTCTTCTCTTTTCACAGTGTTCATTTCCATTGGGTTTTATATATATATATACTGTTGTATATGTAATGTAATCTTTTTTTTGTTTGACAGAATTAATAAAAGTAATTTATAATTAAATACATATAAATGCATATATTCAAATATACATAAATATAAATAAATAAATATATATATATATATATATAATATATATATATATATATATTTTTCAAATATAATTTTTCCTTCAACACTTACAAATTCCCTTTTAAGAACAATAAGCAAAAGATATATTATATATATATATATTTTTATCAAATTTATAAAGGCAAGGAACTCATTTTTTTTAAAAGAATATATTCATTATACCACTAGATCATTCCTTCAAGAATTTATTCATTGTAATATTTTTTTTAAGAAAAGAAACAAATGCATTTAAGTAAATACTTCTAATACATAACATCAACTAATTTTTTTTTCATAAGAACAATATACAAAATTTCATGTTTGTCTCTCAACAATAATACCACAACTTTCCTATTTGTTATTTTAAAAATAAACCTACAAATGAAATAGCATTAAGACCAATTTTTTTTTTATTACTTTATTTTTTTGTTTTGAATGATAAACATTAGAATCAACAAATTTAAAATTTCTATTTCAAATGTAAATAGCTTACACACACAAGTAAAAATATACTTTTACAACAAGAGAGAGAGAACAATGGTGTTTTCTTCAACTTCACAAGGCTCCCAATATTTTGCAATAACACAAAAAGGGGAAAGAAGCCACAACAACCTACTCTCCTCCCTACCATAGACCCGCTAGTGGGTCACCCTCGAACTAGGGAGGTCATCCTCACACTAGGAAACTCAAACCACAACACAACAATGCATTCAACAACCAACACAAAATTATTCCCATGGCTAACACAACACAAGAACTCACTCAAGATGAGTTCAATGGGGTAGGGGAGTGGAGAACACTCAACTCAAGAGTGCCACTCCTAAAACATCACAATACGAATCCCTCTCAAGGCCTCAAGCCAACACTTTTAAACATAGTTTCACAAAGCTTCCATTTGGCTCTTAAGCCATCTCACATATTGCACATATTCACATATTGCCCTCAAGTCTACAACTCCACAGAATCAAGGAAATGACCCCAAGGAGGTTCACTCATCCCCCACCCCACACATGTTGCGCATCTTCTCCCAAATGAGAGAGGCTCTCACAACACCCATACAATTTTTCCCCACAACAAGAAGTAAAAAACTCAAAAATAGAACTCACACATAGCATCACACAAGTAAATAAAATGCATAAGGGAAGGCCTTAGCCTTGAACCCTACCTTAAAAAGCCCAATTGGTAGATGGTTGAGTAGAGCTCCTCTAACTCCTTCTCCAAATTAAGCCACCAAACTCCTTCCAACTCTTCCCCAAAGTAAATTAAAATCAATAAAATTTGCTAAAAATTCAACAACCCCATACCTCTCTCCAAGTGAGATTAAAATAGGCTCTTCTCATGAGCCTTGAGGAATGGGGAGGTGACACATGTCACCTCCTCACTCCTCCCAACTACAAGCAAGACTTTTGAAATGGGGTGGTGACACATGTCATTCACCCACCCCACCAAGTCTCTCTCCCCTCCACTTGTCTTCTCTCAAACATGTGGGAGAGAAAAGTGGAGCTTAAGAGGGAATGGGTGCCACATGTACCCCAATCCTTTCTTCCTAAGAAGGACCACACAACCCCAAGGTAACCTCACCAATTGTGGAAGAGACTTTTCCTTCAACACTTAAAAATTCCCTTTTAAGAACAACAAGCAAAAGATATATTATATATATTTTTTATCAAATTTATATAAGGCAAGGAACTCATTTTTTTTTAAAAAGAATATATTCATTATACCACTAGATTATTCCTTCAAGAATTTATTTATTGTAATATTTTTTTTAAGAAAAGAAACAAATGCATTTAAGTAAATACTTCTAATACATAACATCAACTAATTTTCTTTTCATAAGAAGAATATACAAAATTTCATGTTTGTATCTCAACAATAATACCACAACTTTTCTATTTGTTATTTTAAAAATAAACCTACAAATGAAATAGCATTAAGACCAATTTTTTTTTTATTACTCTATTTTTTTTTGTTTTGAATGATAAACATTAAAATCAGCAAATTTAAAATTTCTATTTCAAATGTAAATAGATTACACACACAAGTAAAAATATACTTTTACAACAAGAGAGAGAGAACAATGTTCTCTTTGAAAACTAAAAAATGATACAAATCCTAACTTGGCCATGATCTTCTCTCAAGAGCTAAAAAGAAATAGGATAATAATTCCAAGAACAATGGTGTTTTCTTCAACTTCACAAGGCTCCCAATATTCTGCAATAATACAAAAAGGGGAAAGAAGCCACAACAACCTATTCTCCTCCTTACCATAGACCCGCTAGTGGGTCACCCTCGAGCTAAGGAGGTCATCCTCACACTAGGAAACTCAAACCACAACACAACAATGCATTCAACAACCAACACAAAATTACTCCCATGGCTAACACAACACAAGAACTCACTCAAGATGAGTTCAATGGGGTAGGGGAGTGGAGAACACTCAACTCAAGAGTGCCACTCCTAAAATATCACTATACAAATCCCTCTCAAGGCCTCAAGCCAACACTTTTAAACATAGTTTCACAAAGCTTCCATTTGGCTCTTAAGCCATCTCACATATTGCACATATTCACATATTGCCCTCAAGTCTACAACTCCACCGAATCAAGGAAATGACCCCGAGGAGGTTCACTCATCCCCACCCCACACATGTTGAGCATCTTCTCCCAAATGGGAGAGGCTCTCACAACACCCATACAATTTTTCCCCACAACAAGAAGTAAAAAACTCAAAAATAGAACTCACACATAGCATCACACAAGTAAATAAAATGCATAAGGGAAGGCCTTAGCCTTGAACCCTACCTTAAAAAGCCCAATTGGTAGATGGTTGAGTAGAGCTCCTCTAACTCCTCCAAATTAAGCCACCAAACTCTCTCCAACTCTTCCCCAAAGTAAATTAAAATCAATAAAATTTGCTTAAAATTCAACAACCCCATACTCCTCTCCAAGTGGGATTAAAATAGGCTCTTCTCATGAGCCTTGAGGAATGGGGAGGTGACACATGTCACCTCCTCACTCCTCCCAACTACAAGCAAGAATTTTGAAATGGGGTGGTGACACATGTCATTCACCCACCCCACCAAGTCTCTCTCCCCTCCACTTGTCTTCTCTCAAACATGTGGGAGAGAAAAGTGGAGCTTAAGAGGGAATGTGTGCCACATGTACCCCAATCCTTTCTTCCTAAGAAGGACCACACAACCCCAAGGTAACCTCACCAATTGTGGATGAGACTTGGAGTAAATTCCTCCACAATTAAGGGGTCTTGGAGACTTCCCCAACCTAGGGAAGAGAAAAGGAAGATATTGAGTGTTTTACCCACTTATCCTCTCCCTCACAAGCTTCCATTTTCGTCACTTTGCTTCAGGGTGAAGTTAAAGTTACCAAATAGAAGTTTACCTAAGGTTACACAAGCCAAAAAAGTCCTTAGACCCAAGGGGTACAACCCAAGGTCAAGTTTAGCCTATTTTGAGCACCAAGGGTTGAGTTAAAACACATGAAAAGGGGTCTAAAAAATTTATAACTCAAAAATGAAATTCAAATGACTCTATACTTACAACACCAATTAGAATTCAAATAAAAGAGGGGTAGACTTAGCCCGACTAACAACATGCAACAACATTACAGAAATTCATCATGCACATAGTTGATCTTGGTTCCTCTCAGAACTAGATCGGCTTCACAAGGGAAAACAACACCGTGTGTGGGATGATCTCTAAATTTCTGTGGCTTTGTTAGAAATACCTGCACACTCAAATGAAATGTTAATTCCACATGTATATAATAGCTGAAGAAAATTGAAACATACACTCACATAGAACATCACATGTCCATATATGCATCAAGGAAGTCACATTACAATTAGATTCTAAATTCTGCATTTCAAACATCCATTCCCAAGATTGAATCACATAACAAATTTTCTAACATCACATGAATAGTTTTCCAATAACATCATAATAAAAACCATATGTCTAACATCATCAGTGAATCAATATCCAGGTCTAAACACATTTTAAACATGCTAAGCATAACAAATCCACATACAACGTAAAGTCTAATAGTCTGGAAATTTGGGATCAATAGTCCCATAAGTCTAAATGTATCACCAACAGTAAAATAAATAGTCAAATATAAGGGAATGAAAAAGTAGGCCTCACATCCTCCCTCCTAAGATTATACTTCCTCCTGGAAGTCGTCAAAGAGGTGAGGATAAAGGGCCCTCAATCTCGCTGCATCCTCCCATGTCGCTGTGACCTCATCGTACATGTCCCACTGGACCCTAACCTGGTCTAGCTCTCGACCTCGAAGGCCCAGCATCTGATGAGCCAATATGTGAATTAGCTCCAAAGCCAGCTGACCATCTGCCTCTACCTGAAGAGCACTCCAATCCAATACATGAGATAAATGAGATATGTAATGCCGTAAAATAGAAACATGAAAAATATCGTGGATACGCAACAAGCTAGGTGGCAAGGCTAGACGATAGGCTATGGGTCCTATCTGCTCTAAGATATCAAAAGGTCCAACAAAATGAGGTGCGAGCTTAGAGCCCTTTCCATAACGGATTTGACTCTTATGCGGTCGCACCCTCAAGAACACTCTATCCCCAACTGAGAAGCTCCGATCTACCCTCTTAGCATCGACATACTTCTTCTATCAATCCTGTGCCTCCTGAAGTCTCTGCCTAATCAACGTCACCTATTGCTCCATATCCTGAACCAACTCTGGCCCTATTGCAACCTTGTCCTCAATACGGTCTCAACTCAAAGGTGTCTTGCAAGGTCTGTCGTACAAGGCCTGAAAGGGAGGCATACCCAACGAGATGTGATGCTCATTGTTGTAGGCAAACTCAACTAGATACAGATACTCCTCCCATCTACTTTGGTGATCCATGACATACATACGGAGCATATCCTCAAGAACCTGATTAACTGTCTCTGTCTGTCCATCAATCTCAGAATGATAAGCAGAACTAAAATTAAGCTGTGCACCCAATGCCTGCTATAAGGCTCTCCAAAAGGCTGAAGTGAATATTGAATCCTTGTCAGAAATGATATGGTGAGGTACCCCATGTAATCTAACAATCTGATCCAAGAATACTCTCGCCACAGATGGTGCATTGTACGTCGTACATATAGGTGAGAAATGCACCACCTTGGTCAGCTTGTCAACCATCACCATGATGGCATCATGGCGGCGTGATGACATAGGAGGACCGACAATAAAATCCATGGAAATGGTGTCCCATTTCCATTTAGGTATCTCGTGAGGGTATAAAAGTCCCGCCGGATGCTGATTCTCGGCCTTGACCCTCTGGCACTCAAGGCAATGAGCAACATATTCTGCAATATCTCATCTCATACCTGCCCAATGGTATAACTGTCGCAAGTTGGCATGCATCTTCTTCACCCCTGGGTGTGCTACATAAGGTACTCTATGACCCTCTGAAAGAACCACTGCACGAAGGTCACCCACATGGGGTACATAGATGCATTGTCGATGTCTAAGCAATCCATCTGACTCAAGGGAATATCCTGCAAATTTGCCCTTAAGGGCCCTCTATTTCTGGATCTCCTATTGCACCTCAAGAAACCACTCATCCTCAGGCAGATGTTGCAAGATGCGCTCTCTCAAGTCCACACTTAATGTCAAGGTCAGGATCTCGTGGCGCCTTCGACTCAAGGTGTTAGTGACCACATTCTCCTTCCCTTTGATGTAGTGGACATCAAAGTCATACTCGCATAGAAACTCCATCCAACACCGCTGATAGGCATTCAAATTTGGCTGTGTGAATATGTATTGCAAACTATGGTGATTCGAATGAAGCTCAAAGCGACGACCCAAAAGAAAGTGTCTCCAACAAACAAGAGCATGCACCACTGCTGCGAGCTCTAAATCGTGAATAGTGTAGTTCAACTCATGTGTTTTGAGCTTATACGACTCATATGCAATCACTCTACCACCCTGCATAAGCACGGCTCCCAAACCCTCAAGTGATGCATCTGTACAAACTATAAAATCCTCTGCAGGATCTGGAACCGCTAATATGGGAGCACTGATAAGATGCTCCTTGAGGACCCTAAAGGCCCTCTCGCACTGCTCGGTCCAAGTGAAACTCTTCCCTTTCTGTTGAAGGGAAGTGATGGGGTGCACTATCCTAGAAAAGCCCTCTACAAATCTGCAGTAGTAACCGGCTAATCCCATGAAGCTCCTGACCTTTGTCACACTAGTGGGTGCTGGCCAATCTTGGATAGCTTTGATCTTCGATGGATCTACAAAGATTCCATTGCCTGATAGGAATTGCCCCAAGTACTGTACCTCTATCCTGAAGAAGACACACTTCACCAGGTTGCCATAAAGCTGCTGCTCTCGTAAGCACTGCAAAACCTAACGCAAATGACCCACATGCTCCTCCTCGATCCATGAATAGATCAAAATATTGTCGAGAAGAATGATCATGAACCGATCTAAGTAAGTGTGGAACACTCCATTCATGAGACTCATGAACACTACAGGGGCATTCGTCAAACCAAAGGGTACCACTGTGAACTTGTAGTGGCCATATCTAGTTCAGAAACTAGTCTTATGAATATCTACCTTTGTGATGTGCAATTGGTAATACATGGATTTTAGATCAATTTTCGAGAACACTTTGGCTCCCTGCATTTGGTCAAAAAGGTCATCAATCCTAGGCAGAGGGTAACAGTTCTTCACAGTCACCTTATTCAACTGCCTATAGTCCATGCATAAGTGAAGAGACCCATCCTTCTTCACGAAGATAACTTGTTCGCCCCATGGAAAAATGCTAGATCAGATGTGCCCCTTCTCAAGTAACTCCTCTGACTGCAGTTTGAGCTCCGTGAGCTCATGTGTAGTCATCCTGTAGGGTGCACGAAACACTAACTCTACACCTGGCACTAGATCGATGTGGAAATCTACCTCTCTGCATGGAAGCATACCTGGTAATTCTGGAGGAAACACATCAACAAACTCTCTCAAGATAGGGTGATCATCTAGTGATGCCTTAGGCTCGTCTTCTAATCTGTCACTAACTGTAATAATGAACATCTGATATTTCTTCTGCATGCAGCGCTTAAGATGCTAAACAGAAATCATACGAATTGTCGTGGGCTTCTAAATGCCCACTATCTCAATCGATGCACCATGATCATCTAAGTAGCTAATCACCCTTCGATGACAATCTAGCTTGGCTCTGTGAGCTACAAGCCAGTCCATACCCAAAACCACACCGTAGGATCCTAATGGCATAACTCTAAGGTCACAAGATGTAGTGAAGGAACCCAACGAAATCTCACAATCCCAAACCAAGGTATCTACTAACATCCTAGCCCTAGAGGCCAACTCAACCTCCCACCTAATGTCCTGCTTAGAAGCCACCAGCCTGCAACATTCCACTAACGATGTAGACAGAAAAGAATCGGTAGCTCCAGAGTCAAAAAGAATAGAGATGGGGGCACCCTCGATCGTACCTGATGTCTCAATCACTGATGCCTGATAGTCAGCCTGGCAGTTGTCAACCACTGCAAACATGCGGTGGGACTTGCCCACATCTCCTACAGTCTGCTCTAACCCTCCTGAACAGGGCTGTCCCCCTACCGCAAAGCCCTGTGGACACTCTTTGGCCAAATGTCCTGCCCCACCACAAACATAACATGGGCCCCTAGCCTGTATCTGCCTTGACTAAGTCCTAGCACCCTGCTGCTGCCCAGTCCGTCCTGTGGAACCCTGTGAACCTCTATACGACTGCTGTGACTGCTGTCTCTAATCCCTACGCAGGCCCTGCTGCTGCCAACCATGATTCTGTCCTCCCTGTGCCCTCTGTTGGGGTCTAGACCTCTGCTAATACTGCTGCTGCTGTGGAGGCCTAGGAGGTAATGATGGAGAACTAAATCCTCCTCTCTGTGGTGGTGGTGGTCTACGAAAGTTCTGCTGCTGCTGATGACTACGGTCCTGAAACTGTGGGCGTGAATTTTGCCCTCGTCCCTGAATCTCCTCTGTCTCTATGTCCTATGACCGGCTCATCCATACCATACTCATAGGGTCCATGATGTACCTTCTCAACCCTCACAGTCTCATCTTGTCTCGTATGTCGCGAAGGACTCCTACTCCGTGCTCTATAAGCTGACCCTACCTCCTCCATAGTAGTATTTGGTATCTCTACAAAAGGATCCACACATGGCACCTCTCACGGATCAACACGGGGCTTTACACGTGGCTCAACTCATGACTCAACATGCGGCTCCTCACGTGGCTCCTCTCGTAGATCAACACGGGGCTCGTCACGTGGCACTCGTATAACTAGCGGTAGCCTCTCTAACATGGCCTGTAACGTCTGTAAAATCTGAGGTCCTATATCAAGTTCTGGTGGTGCCTGCGGTACTGGCTGATTTGATAAGGCTGTAAATACCTGACCCTCTACAGAGAAATCATTGTGCACCTCGGCGGACGCAGTGTTACATGATTGAGCTCGGCGAATTTGTCAGGGAGGCATCCTACAAAACAAGGTAGGCACTAATTAATCAAAGTTGTGGACTAACAAATGTGCCCAAATAAGCCCAGTGTTTAAACTTGGGCTCTGATACCAAATGTCATGCCCACATTTTCCATGCGGTCACGACACGCATCACATGTGTCATGTCCACATTTGTCATGTGGTCATGACATGAAATATCAAAAAAATTTCCACGCTTCTCTAGAAACCCCCTTACACGTGTAAGTGTGCTCGGTGGCGTTACGCATAATACATAAATATGACAATTGAATGCGGGGTAATGCATTCTCTTGCGCATACCATTCGCGATGAAGGCCAACTAGGGTGTTGATGTGACGTGATTAACATCGCTAGTAGGGTTAGGATCAATGATCGAAACCCTAAGTTGATCTATGTGAATGAAGGGATTTTGACTTAGCCAAAATCAAGTGCATGAGAGAATATAATTTAATACAAAAATCTAACGTTGATAGTCAGCAAAAAATAATAATATAATCCTAAACAAGGTTAAATTTCACTAACCTAGCTAAACCCTAAATTCTAGAAAAATTTGGCAGCATAACGCCTCATGGGTGTGATTAGGGTTTATTATAATTAAACTAGTTTGATCGAAAGTTTACTGGTTTGGTTCTAAATTACCTACGTAACATCAGTTAAATTGGTAGATCAGTTAAAATAAATTAATTGTACATTTTTCAACAAAGCTCGATCAATTTGTTCTTCTTCACGTTTTCTATAATTTAAAATTTTTTCCAACAAAGCTCGATTGATTTGTTCTTCTTCACGTTTTCTATCAATCAGAGTTATCACTGCATCCTTTACATTATTCCTAATTTCTTGGTAGATCAGATCTCGGAAATATGTTTTACTATTTTTGTTTAAATAGTTTACTGGGTTTCCGAGTTAGTTTGAATGACGTCTTTATTAAATTAATAAAATAGTTCTAGATATAATTAAAAAGGAATTATTAAATTAATAACAATCCAGCTTAAAATTAACCTCGTCGAATTAAGTTTTATAATTAAAGGATTAACTCAATTGTAAGAATAAATACATCTCAAATTATTAAATTGTGTAAAATTTAATTGAAACAAATAAATCCTTTTCTTCAAAAATCAAATTAAAAAATCAATAAAATATATAATCCCTCTAATCATGATCTAATCTATTTATTACTATACCACTAACAAATAAAAATAACATTTCAAAAAGGAATAAGGTTTACCCATTTTATAATTACCAAAATAATTCCATTCTAAAAATAAAGTTTAAAACAAGTAAAGAAGAATAATAAAAGAGTGGGAATAAAGAAAATAAGACAATTTTAAATGCAAGCCCTAAAATCCACTCTATTAAAAAAATAATTTCTTTAAGGGCATAAAGCCCTAACCCTATTTTTTTTAAACTCTCATTTTATTTTATTTTTTTCTCCTCTTCTCTCATATTGTTTTTGATTGTGTTTGCAGGTTTAATGGAGGCCATACATAAATGCATATAATGGCATATATATATGTGTGTGTGTGTGTGTGTGTGTGTGTGTGTGTGTGTGTGTGTGTGTGTGTGTGTGTGAATATTTATATTCTTTGGGTCAATGAATAGAAGTATATATATTTTTTGTTTTGTTTAACCCTAGGCAAGAGGAGCGGTGTTGTGTGGAGGTCGCAGGGCAGAGATGGTGTGAGACTGTGGTGTGGTGATAGGGGAGTGGTGGAGGAGGAACCATGACAGAGGTGTTGGTAGTAGGGAGGCTGCAGGGTGGAGGGGTCGGCGTCGGGGTTTGGTTGCGGCCGCGGCAGTCGCGGGGGTCTGTGGAAGATGGGGGTGTGGGGAGGGGGTGGAGCCCCCACCCACACCCCACTGTGGCTCCACCCCCTCCCCACTGTGTGGGGTGTGGGTGGGGGCTCCGCCCCCTCCCCACACCCATATGTAAAGGATACGGTGGGGGGATTCGAACCCCCCCACCACATATATATATATATATTCCGCCCCCTCCCCACACCCATATGTAAAGGATACGGTGGGGGGATTCGAACCCCCCCACCACATATATATATATTTAAAACAAAACATTAACTGCGATCTGTATTCGTTGAAAAACACAGTCTCTTCTCTTTTCACAACGTTCATTTCCATTGGGTTATATATATATATATACACACAACAATTTCATAGTTTATTTAATATTAAAATATAACTATATATATTATATAACGTAATCATTTTTTTTGTTTGACAGAATTAATAAAAGCAATTTATAATTAAATACATATAAATGCATGCATACATACATACATACATACATACATACATACATACATACATATATATATAATTATATTTTCAAATATAATTTTTCCTTCAACACTTTCAAATATATATATATATATATATATATATTGTATATATGTATATATCTATATATAATTATATTTTCAAATATAATTTTTCCTTCAACACTTACAAATTCCCTTTTAAGAATAATAAGCAAAAGATATATTATATTTTTTTTTTTATCAAATTTATATAAGGCAAGGAACTCATTTTTTTTTAAAGAATATATTCATTATACCACTAGATCATTCCTTCAAGAATTTATTCATTGTAATATTTGTTTTAAGAAAAGAAACAAATGCATTTAAGTAAATACTTCTAATACATAACATCAACTAATTTTCTTTTTCATAAGAACAATATACAAAATTTCATGTTTGTCTCTCAACAATAATACCACAACTTTCCTATTTGTTATTTTAAAAATAAACTTACAAATGAAATAGCATTAAGACCAATTTTTTTTTCATTACTCTATTTTTTTGTTTTAAATGATAAGCATTAAAATCATCAAATTTAAAATTTCTATTTCAAATGTAAATAGCTTACACACACAAGTAAAAAAATACTTTTACAACAAGAGAGAGAGAACAATGTTCTCCTCTTTGAAAATTAACAAACGATACAAATCCTAACTTGGCCATGCTCTTCTCTTAAGAGCTAAAAAGAAATAGGATAACAACTCCAAGAACAATGGTGTTTTCTTCAACTTCATAAGGCTCCCAATATCTTGCAATAACACAAAAAGGGGAAAGAAGCCACAACAACTTGCTCTCCTCCCTACCATAGACCTGCTAGTGGGTCACCCCCGAGCTAGGGAGGTTATCCTCACACTAGAAAACTCAAACCACAACACAACAATGCATTCAACAACCAACACAAAATTACTCCCATGGCTAACACAACACAAGAACTCACTTAGGATGAGTTCAATGGGGTAGGAGAGTGAACAACACTCAACTCAAGAGTGCCAATCCTAAAACATCCCAATACAAATCCTTCTCAAGGCCTCAAGCCAACACTTTTAAACATAGTTTCACAAAGCTTCCATTTGGCTCTCAAGCCATCTCACATATTGCACATATTCACATATTGCCCTCAAGGCTACAACTCCACAAAATCAAGGAAATGACCCCGAGGAGGTTCACTCCTTCTCCAACCCACACATGTTGAGCATCTTCTTCCAAATGGGAGACTCTCACAACACCCATACAATTTTTCCCCACAACAAGAAGTAAAAACTCAAAAATAGAACTCACACATAACATCACACAAGTAAATAAAATGCATAAGGGAAGGCCTTAGCCTTGAAACCTACCTTAAAAAAGTCTAATTGGTAGATGGTTGAGTAGAGCTCCTCCAACTCCTTCTCTAAATTAAGCCACCAAACTCCCTCCAACTCTTCCCCAAAGTAAATTAAAATCACTAAAATTTGCCAAAAATTCAATAACCCCATACCCCTCTCCAAGTAGGATTAAAATAGGCTCTTCTCATGAGCCTTGAGGAATGGGGAGGTGACATATGTCACCTCCTCACTCCTCCCAACTACAAGCAAGACTTTTGAAATGGGGTGGTGACACATGTCATTCACCCACCCCACCAAGTCTCTCTTCCCTCCACTTGTCTTCTCTCAAACATGTGGGAGAGAAAAGTGGAGCTTAAGAGGGAATGGGTGCCACATGTGCCCCAATCCTTTCTTCCTAAGAAGGACCACACAACCCCAAGGTACCCTCACCAATTGTGGAAGAGACTTGGAGTAAAGTCCTCCATAGTTAAGGGGTCTTGGAGACTTCCCCAACCTAGGGAAGAGGAAAGGAAGAGGTTGAGTGTTTGACCCACTCATCCTCTCCCTCCCAAGCTTCCATTTTCGTCACTTTACTTCAGGGTGAAGTTAAAGTGACCGAATGGAAGTTTACCTAAGGTTACACAAGCCAAAAAGGTCCCTAGACTCAAGGGGTACAACCCAGGGTCAAGTTTAGCCCATTTTGAGCACCAAGGGTTGAGTTTTAGCACATGAAAAAGGGGTCTCAAAAATTTATAAATCAAAAATAAAATTCAAATGACTCTATACTTACAACACCAATTAGAATTCAAATAAAAGAGGGGGAGACTTAGCCCGACTAACAACATGCAACAACATTATAGAAATTCATCATGCACATAGTTGATCTTGGTTCCTCTTGGAACTAGATTGGCTTCACAAGGGAAAATAACACCATGTGTGGGATGATCTCTGAATTTTTGTGGCTTTGTTAGAAATACCTGCGCACTCAAATGAAATGTTAATTCCACATGTATATAATAGCCGAAGTAAATTGAAACATACACTTGCATACAACATCACATGTCCATATAGGTAGCAAGGAAGTCACATTACAATTAGATTCTAAATTTTGCATTTCAAACATCCATTCCCAAGATTGAATCACATAACAAATTTTCTAACTAACATCACATGAATAGTTTCCCAATAACATCATAATAAAAACCATATGTCTAACATCATCAGTGAATCAATATCCAGGTCTAAACACATCGTAAACATGCTAAGCATAACAAATTCACATACAACATAAAGTCTAATAGTCTAGAAATTCGGGATCAATAGTCCCATAAGTCTAAATGTATCACCAATAGTAAAATAAATAGTCAAATATAAGGGAATGAAAAAGTAGGCCTCACACACAAACACATATATTCTCTGATTCATCTACAGTATCAAATCAAATAATAAGCTCTAGTTCTTCACCAAGTTGCATTTATTTGTTTACACTCAAATCAACTCAATTGGAAACGTTTGTAAAGCAAGGAAAGAGAAATTTCATTATTTGGAATAAGGTTTTCTGGTAGGATTATTCTTCACACTAGAATCTAATTTTCTCAAACATCAATTCCTTCCTCTATATAAACAGAGAACAAATCGATAACTGGAGCTTCAATTTGGATAAGACAATGTCATATGAGAAGATCCCATTATGTTTTTGCACAACATTGTTCTTGATTCTATTTTTTTTTTCTTTTCTTCTTTTCCTGTAACAAAATACTTTAACAGAACCATAATAGCTTGCTTAATCTGCAATCATAGCTATAGAAAATGTTCTAGAAATGCTCATTTTCCTGCAACCACAACAAAACCATCCAATATTTTGCTCTTTTCCACCCATCCATAGGATTCATTCAATGAATCTACTCCCGAGCATAGAAATACGTTCGTATTTTTTTTTAAAAGCAAATTCAGCTAACCGAAAATAATAAGAGATTAGAAATTAAAATACCAATACATTTGCATTTCTTTTCTCATTCAAATACAACTCTTTAATTTCAAATAAAATCTCTCAAATCAACTTCCAATTAAACTCCCACTCCAACTCCCAATTTAAACTCCCAATACTCCCTCAAATGTACTCCCATAAAATAGAGACTTCTTTCAAGTTTATAGCATGCTTAATAAATCAATCAAATCAGAGTAGATCATACTCTCAACAAATTTCATTCCACAAAACCCCTTACCTCCTACTCCCATACTCCCAGCATAAACATACACAATAAAATCATATTTTTTTCAAATTACTCAAGAATTCCCACATTAACATTACATTTTCAGAATTATCATCTAATGAAAAATTCTCATTCAGATTCATCATTTCTTATTCAAAAAGATATATCAAATTTTCAATACATACCTTGAATATGCATTCTGAATGCATTCCCAGAGCCCTCTTCCATGATTTTCTTTCCCAGCAAAACAACAATATTTTTTTTTTCAAGATTTCGTACCTACTTTCTTTTCCTCCCCCCCAATTTTAAAGATGTTTTCCCCATTTTTCTTTAAAGTAACTCCCATACCCCTTCATATTCCCAACAATAATATGTTTTAAATAAATTACCTCTTCCCACAAAATTATAAACTAATCATTTCATTATCTCACAATAAAATCCTTTTAACATACTTCATATATACCACTAAATCATTTATTTTGACAACCAACTTATTGTCAAATATCCATCAATTATATAAAACATTCAATTTCATCAATAATAGTAATAATAATAACTTTCTTGGTTCAACATCAAACAAAATTATTTCTAACCACACACATCCATACCAAAATATAATAAATATCTAAAGCAAAATTAATTAGACCCTACATCTTCAATCTGCATACCATATCAGGTTTGTCTGATAACTAAAATCCATCCAGTTGGTCAATGTAAACCTCCTCTTCCAACTCACCATTTAGAAAGGTAGACTTTACATCAATCTGATATACTTTGAAATTCTTATGTGCTACAAAAGCTAGAAACAGTCTAATAGCATCCATTCTTGCCACTAGAGAAAAAGTTTCCTCATAGTCTATCCCTTCCACTTGTGAGTAACGCTTACACACAAGCCTTGCGTTGTTTCTTACCATTTTTCCATCTTCATTCAGTTTATTTTGAAATACCCAATTAGTTCCAATCACATTCTTGTTCTTTGGTCTTGGGACAAGTTCCCAAGTCTGATTCTTCTCAATCTGCATCAATTCCTCTTCCATAGCCTCGATCCAATATTCATCCTTGCATGCCTCAACCACTGTTTTAGGTTCAATTTTAGAAATTAGACATAGATTTGTATGTTCTTCATCATTTCTTCTTGTCAAAACACCTTTACTCTTATCACCAATGAGCTGATCTTTAGAGTGATGTCTCTATACATACCTTGGTGTTTTAGGGAATCTTTTTGAAGCTTCCTATTCTTCAACTTGTACTTCTCTTTTCGGAGCTTCTTGTTCTTCAATCTGTACTGCTTTTCAGGGGCTTCAATCTGTACTTCCTTTTCTTTGGTTTTCCCTTTTTCTCTACAAGAAGACTCATCAGATTCATATCCACTGATCTCTGAAATTCTCTATATATCTTCATCAACTTTGACATTAGCACTTTCAACAAATTTTCTTAGCCTCTTGTTATAGCACTAGTAAGCTTTGCTTTTGTTAGAGTATCCAAGGAAAATACCTTCATCATATCTTGAGTAAGTGCAAGAAGATGAGTTCACTTTTTGGCCAAAAAGTGGAAGTGTTTTTCCTGTTTTTCAAATTTTGTCGTACTTGGAGTGACAATTTGAAGCACTTGCACATAAAATATTAAGATGATGTAAAAATAAAAAATGTAGGATTTTTTTTTCTAGTTTTTAAATATGTAATTTTTTCTAATACCTAGATGATGCAAGTTGGTTTTTTATTGGATGTACAAAAAGTGTCTTTTTAAAAGTCCCATGTTTTTTGCAAAAGCATGCATGTGTACGACCAACATAATTTGACCTAAATTAATGTATTTTTCTAATTCCTTTTGTGGAAAGATTCTCAGGATGTTGAATATTGGTTAGGATAGTTTTTTGTAATTTTTTGATAAACATTTTTTATTAATTTTTTAATGACCTTAATTAGTGTTTTTTAAAACCCCTCATGTATGACCAACATAATTTGAACTAAACTAATCAATTCAGTAAAAAAAAATTCATCATGTAGAGAACGATGTCTAGTTTGGTCAGACATACTTTTATTTTCAAGAAACTTTCAAAATCAAAAGTTATTAAAAAAATAGTAACCTATGTTATTTCAATTTTATGAGTTAGTTTGTTTAAAAAATAATTAATAAATAGAAAATTATGTTCAATAGTAAAAAAAATTCCATAATTGAAAACTAGACTTTCAGATCTACAATGGGTTTTAATTTTGTTAAAATATTCTGAAAAGAAAGTCATCAACCATAGTGGTGAAACTGGTTTTTTCTCCCATTATTGTCATGGCTTCTTAGTTGCAGGTTGGTTGCAGGTCCAAGGATTAGGCTTAGGTTTCCAAGCCTTTACCAAGCCTAAAACTAATACAAATTGGTGGGTGTCATATTTGAAAAAATAACAAACGGGTGCCCGTTACAAACGGGTGCCCGTTACAAACGGGTGCCCGTTACAAACGGGTGCCCGTTACAAACGGGTGCCCGTTACAAACGGGTGCCCGTTACAAACGGGTGCCCGTTTATTTTTCCTTTCTATAGAATGGGTACCTGTTTCTTGTTTTTTAGAACAAGTACCCATTTTAAAACAGACACCCATTTGTATTTTAGATGTTATTTTTTTTATAAATTGGTAGTATGATTGAAACCCTGCAACATTCCCTTTTATCAGTACGATCGACAGTGACAGATTCTATGATTTTTGTATGTGCAAAGTGTCGATTTGAGCTCTCAATGGGGCATATATTGTGCAATTTTTACAGGGATTCAATCCAAAGGAGAATTTTTAGATGGAATGAAGTAGAAAATCTATTTTCTATAGGCATTCAATTTCTTCAAGACATTCATTTTTAC
The DNA here is from genome assembly GCA_027924645.1 of Cunninghamia lanceolata. Lineage (NCBI taxonomy): Eukaryota > Viridiplantae > Streptophyta > Pinopsida > Cupressales > Cupressaceae > Cunninghamia > Cunninghamia lanceolata. Next base: position 2,088,686 of record BSBN01000379.1, on the reverse strand, counting down.
CAATACACCGACAACGACAAATTCTGTGACTTTTTTTATATGTAAAGTGTTAATTCGAGCTCTCAAGAGGACATATTTTATGTAATTTTTACAGAGATTCAATCATAAGGAAAATTTTCAGATGGAATGAAGTAGGAAATCCATTTTTTAGAAGGATTCAATTTCTTAGAGAGATCAAACAAATATCAAGAAACTATCGTATTGAACAAAGGATCTATTTCTAATTGTATTTCATACATTTTTTAAGAAGGGATCCAACACATTTTGGTAATCATGGGATCAAATAAACGTTAACAAAAAAAGAAGAGGAAGGTTATGACAGTTGAAGAAATTGAAGCACATCAAGAGAAAGAGGCAAAACGACAAAGAGATAAGAGAGAGGATTAAAAAAATGAAGAATGATGTAGCAACTAGTTCGATGACTATTGAAGAGAAGAACATTGAGGAGGAGAACATTGAAACTAGGAGAATATTAGAGAGACCAATTTGGATGAAGTGAATGTAGAGTATGCAAATGTGGAAGAGGTCAAAAACATGGAAAATGCAAATATAAAAATGAATTCAGGTATGTCTTCGAATCCCTTGAATGATAATGAGATTAATGATTTAAAGCAAGTTGGATATAATATTGATGAGATAAATGCTTCTACTACAAACAAGACAATAAAAAATGAAAATAAAAACCTTTGTATGCATGAAAATAAAAATGTTTTTTTTTAAAAAATTGAAAGTAATGTTTTGAAGGATCTTCATGATAAGATATCTTGGAGACAAATTTGAACACATGCAAATAGATTGTACAAACAATTTTTTTATAGAAAAACTCTTGGATTTCAATGCCCACTTGTATTACAATTGATGAGAATGTCAAAAATGAGAAAAGTAATGAAAAAATTAGGCATTTTTGTAAAACCCAAAAAGATGGATGAATCAATGGAACAAGTTATGTCTAGTGTTGCTAATGCTATTGGTTCTATAGGGAAAAATAGTTGATCTAAGGATAAAAATGCGGCATGTCGAGCAATAACAACTGCTTTAGTTAATAAATCAGTTGTGAGCATAAGAATGATACATAAGACAAGTGGATATTTAAATGTGCATTCTATAACTTTAAGAAGAGTGGCAAAGAGAAGAGTAAGTATTGAAGAGGATCTAATCAACCAATGTTGGACTTTTAGTGGTAGTCTCCCTAGGTCTGACATGAAATTAAATAATGAAATTAGGTCTTTGATTGAAAAATATTGGCATGATAATACAAGGGTTTCATCAAATGCTAGAGATGTTTTGAAATTAAGGGTGGGATCAAAAAATCGTGATTCTCATCCAAAACATCTTTTAGACATGACTCAAACTGAATTATATAGAAAATTTTTAGATGATTTAGTTATAGAAAATTTTAGTATAAGTCAAAGATCATTTGCAAAATCAAACCTTGGTATGTCAAGATTAATAAGCAACAAATCTCTTGTTGTTGTAAAACTCATGTACAATTTTATTATTTTTATGATATTTTTTATATATACGTTGTACTTTGCATACTAATCAAATTATACAGGAATGTGGTATTAATATGCCACCTACAATAGTTAAGGATTTTATAACAAGTATACTTTATGAAACAACTAATGGACAATTCTATTTTTCAAAATCATGTGTTTTTGAACAATGCAATAGATGTGGTAACCTTTCGTTGTTAGGAGAATGCATGCATGAAAGTAGTTCACATGATTTTGGACAACAATTAGTGGATGTGAAGAGGCTCACGAATGTTCAATATCTATTAAAGGATGGAAAAACTTGAAAGCGTTGTGAGTTAGTCACAGAACAAAGTAGTGTACATGCATTCATCACAGGGTTCAAGAATAAGATTGTGTATAAATATGTGAAACATTCTCAATATGCTCGGTGGCTTGATGAACAATTCTGTAGATGTAAGAACACATTTCCAATTGGAACTATACTTTTAGTGGTTGACTTTGCAGAAAACTATACACTTGCTCCACAAGAGGAGATTCAATCACAATATTATAACTCAGTATAGGTGGCCATATTTGTTCATATTGTATACAGAAATGCAGTTGACAGTACAGAAGATGACAGGAAAATTTTGAGAGTACCATTTCTATGTGAGTGATAACTAGTTACATTCATAAGATTTTGTGTAGTATTGTTTCAAAGTATTTAACAACAACTTAAAAGAAAGATAAATCTAGATGACACAATATTTCATATGGTTAGACAATTGTACAGGACAATTCAAAAATTCTTGAATGTTTTATTGGTTAAGTAGGGCCCATAAAGAAAACAATATCCAACATATTTGAAGTTTCTTTGAAGCTGGACATAGTAAAGGAGGACATGATGGAGCTGGAGCATGTGTGAAAAGGGCTCTTGCTAGGGAGCAACTAAAATTTCATGATGCAACAAAGTTTCAAGATGCACGTGCAATTGTGGATTGGTGTAATGCAAAACTGACTACAAGATCAAGTGAGAACTCTAAAGTTCAACGATTGTTTTTGGTTAGTTGAAGAAGAAAACATTCCTCCCCAATTTGATTGTGATACAATTAGTGGATCAGTAAAATGGCATTCATTTAAGAGTTCAAATGCAAGCACATGGACTCTATGGACTAGGGAGCTCGCATATTTTTGTCAGTTTTGTATCGCAGGTGAGTGGGAAGCATGTGAAAATATAGGTTGGGTTGAAGAATGGCAACGAAAGTCCTTAACACCTTTACAAACACATGATCAAAATGAGATAACATTTGAGGAGGATAATCATTTGCAAGCATCAGATGACTATGAACATATTTTAGACCTCATACAAGAAGGTACATTCATTCAATATTTCTTTTTGATACATTTTTTTGGAAATATATATTTAATTGTACATATGTATGTATGTATATTTTTGTGACTTATTGAATTTGAATTTTTTTTAAGGACATGTGTATGCTATTGTTGCACCTGAGGGTAATGAAGAGGAAACAGAGTATTGGTTGGCTCAGTGTGTTGAGGAAAAACATAAGTTATTACAACCTAGAGTAGATGATGATAACTTTGAGTATCTAATAGGTTATGTGGTTGTTAATGGCACTTGGCTACGTAAATATTTGATAAGGAGGAATGGTATACCTGCATTTGAAGATTATGAAAGACATAAGAAAATTTTGCACTACTCACATCTATTTGTGGCAACAAATATACAATTAGTGGGATATAAAGGGAGACCTGTCACAAAATAATTATGGACACTTTCTATGGAAGAGCATGAGGCAATCATAGATGCATTACAAACATGAGAGGATGTAGATGGTACAATGGAGTAAACATTTTAAATGATTAACAGGTATGTAGAAATTTTTAAACTTTTAATCTTTGTCTAGGATGTGAGTTTAGGATTAATATGATTGATAACTTAACTAATTGATTGCATCTCCACTTAAGCATCCTCTTAAGTCCCCTTAAGCCATCCCTTAGCTATGTTCCATAAGTTAGGTAAGTCATCTCCCCTTAAGCCATCCTCTTAACTCCCCTTAAGCCATCCCTTAGCTATGTTCCATAAGTTAGGTAAACTTAGGATTTAGTTTAATAACTTCAATATAGTTAATTGATATAACTTAGCACACCCTTACCAAAATACTAGAGTTGATTCCATCTCCCCTTAGGACATTCTCTTAACTCCCCTTAAGCCATCCCCTAGCTAAATGATATAAGTTAGTGCATGTACCCTTACCAAAATACTATAGTTGATTGGACCATCTCCCCTTAAGACATTCTCTTAACTCCCCTTAAGCCGTCCCCTAGCTAAATGATATAAATCAGTACAAGTACCCTTACCAAAAATACTATAGTTGATTGGACCATCCCCCCTTAAGACATCCTCTTAACTCCCCTTAAGCCGTCCCCTAGCTAAATGATATAAGTAAGTGCATGTACCCTTACCATTTAACTACTACAGTTGATTCCATCTCCTCTTAATCCATCCTCTTAACTCCCCTTTTAAGCCATCCTCTTAAATCCCCTTAAGCCATCCCCTAGCTATGTTCCATAAGTTAGGTAAACTATCATCTCCCCTAATTGATTGCATCTCCCCTTAAGCCATCCTCTTAACTCCCCTTAATCTTTCATATTAATATTCCTAATTCTCTTAAAGATCATGACACATTCTAACTTTTTTACATTTCATTACATGGTGCAGGAGATGTTTTTTGTAGTCATAACAGAGGTTGGAAACATAGAAGGTGTTAAATTTCACTTATACTTTATTTTAGGTATTCACTAGACCTATACTATTAATTATTTTTTTAATGTTAGAAAATGTCCCCTTGGGGGCTTTTCCCTCATAAGGTTTAGCTTTTGGGTCTTTAGCATGCATTTAGGACATCTTAGTTCACATTTTGGCATCCTGATGGAATGAGACCTAGGTTCCATGGAAAATTGGACCTAGGTGGACCCCTTGAGTTGCACCATGCCCAAAATAGGGGGGAGGACTTGGGCACCCGTACCCTAGTCCTACCCTATTTTGGGGCAGCCCTAATTTTTGGGTATCAGTTTATGACCGTTATTTGGTCCTTTTGCCGACACGGTAAGTTTTGATTTTTAAAATCTTGGCATGCGTGCTTGTAGTTGCATATATAAGCATGTTTAGGAATTCATTTGTAAACTAGATGATCATTGTGAACTCTAGGCATTCTCAAGGTGATTCAAGGCTTTCATTGTGTTGCAAGAGCAGACTTGTGTGTTTTGTGTGTTGATATTTGTAGATTTGAGCATCAATTTCCTCATGGAATGAAGAGCTTCTTCCTCCCATGAGAGCTTCACTACAAAGTGACATGGTTTTTGCCTCTGCCTCACAAGGGCATGCACTCTTTATCTGATAACAGTGTTTGGAGACTTAAGTGTCCTCCGGGGCTTGACTGAGGCAAGCCTCTAAACACTACAACCCCCAAACCAAGTCTTGTGATTGTAGGTTACAGGTGTCGTATTTGGGAAAAGTGGAGTTGCAGGAACGATTGGAAGGCATCAAGGATTTGGGATCTGAAGAAAAGTAGGACACAGGAGCACTTCTAGGACTTGGGCGCTTGCTCTAGTGTCCTCCGCATCTGAGTTTCAGGAAACAAAAGTTACAGAACTGAACAGTGTCAAAAGGAGGTCTAGATCCAGCGAAGAAACTAGTATGTTGGACTTGGGCTCCTGCTCTAGTGTCCCTGACTGTTTTTCTTCAGAACCCCAAAAATAGGTACTCTATGATTTGGTATTTTACTGCTGCCTGCAAGAGCTTTTTCCGTTATTTGTCAATTTGTTGCTGTATTTGCATAATTAGGGTTTTAATGGGGAAGATTGATAATTAAATTCCCTAATCCAAGTTTCCCTACATTTGTAAGTGACCTAGGGTATGATAGTTCTCATCACTCGACCCTAGATCCTTGAATGTATAGTGGAGAGGCAGATTTAAACATCTAAAATCTAGAACATTAACAAATCTAATTTTCCCCTAAACATTCTGGTGAACCCATGTTTTTGGACATAAATTGCAACTTGTTGAGTGTGTGTCTTTAGATTTGGATTGATTTCATTCATTCATATAGTCATTCATTTTATTGCATTGAGAAAAATTCAATTTTTTTTTTTTTGGAAAAATACAAAAAAATTGCATTGTTTGGCTTCCTAAATTGCATCAATTCTTCCTAAATTTTCCTAATTCATGATTTTTGCATCAGATATGATATAAACTATAGAAAAACATAAAAATTTAGAAATTTGCATTGCATTTTTATCATTTAATTGCTAAGGTTTTGTGGAAATTTTGACAATTTTGATATAACCTAGTAATTCCAAAATCTAGGGTTAGTAGACAAAATCTTTTCTCACATTTTTCTACTGATTTTAGAGGCTCATTCAAATTTTTATTTGGCTGTAGTCTTTCATTTTAGTATAAATTTGCATTTATATTTAAAATATTTGCAATTTTGCATAGAAAATTTTAACAAAAACTAGTAATTTTGATACATTTTCATTAAATTTGCATGGGCATTTTGCATGTTCAAGATTGAAAATTATTTTCCGATCTAAGAGTATTTAATTTCCATCATAAATCAGACTTCAAAATATTTACATAGCATTTTGTCCCAAGATCTCAAACCTAGGGCTTCAAAAACAATGATTTTCACTAAATTTGGCCTTATCAACTTTATAAACTTGCACCATAGGCATGTTGTGAAGGATATTTTCACACTAATTTTCTGTTATTATGATAATAATTTTCTTCCCCTCATAAAAATCTTCACAACACCCTTTTAACGGACTCTTGTAGTAAAAATTTGGTAAAAACTACACATTTTGGCTATTTTTGCCCTAGGGTTTGACCTAGTTTGCATTCCAAGCGTCTTGTGATCAATTTTATGGATTGAGGTGACTGATATTATTGATATTATTTGTTTTACCTCTTGAAATTCATTACAACACCCCTCTTTCTAGGTCTTAGAGTTGAAAAACCGTGAAAAATAACCTATTTCTGTTATATTTTTACTAGGGTTTTACCTTAAGTGGTACTAAAAGCATGTTGTGTTGGATATTTTTGCATCAAGTGGCTATTATTACTGATATTATTTTCTTTCCATCATCATTTTCCTCAACATCCTTTGTTATGCTCTCTTGCATTGAAATTTGGTGAAAAAAGTGCCTATTTTGACATATTTCCACTATATTTCGACTTGGCATTAACTTAAAATCACATCAAGAGTGTGTTGAGAAGGATACTTTTAATTTTTTGGACTGATATCAGACATATAATTTTCTATCCTTGACTGAAATCCTTCCACTACCCTTTGGTTTATTCATTCGCATTAAAAAAAAAGTACAAAATTCCAAGCATTTTTGGCCGTCAATCATATCCTTCTCCTAGGATTAGTTCTCTTAGATTGAGCATTGTGTGTTGTACGATTTTACATAATATTTATGACACACTATCCTAAAAACAATATCCCTTTGAGAAGAAGTAAAAGGTTAATGGGATCTAGTGCTCTTGAAGAAGTTGGTACTTTGGACACCTTTACAAAAGGAGAAACTCAAATTGTGCAAGATATTATACATCCTCCAACCACAATGGAAGAACAAACTTTTCATGATGCTAATAATAGTATTGAGGCAACAAGATATGTATCTAATGAGCAAATATAAAAATTAGATAAAGAGCTAGCTGAATTTCAATCATTTATGGAAAATGAGAGAATAGCTGAGGAAGTTGTCCCTACAATTCATAATATAAGAGAATTGATAAAAGAGGGACAAGATGGTGTAAATGCAATTCGTGGTCTAGCACATATTGTACAAACCAACATTATGCCAGTGACTGAATGTGCACAAGTGATAAATAGCACTCTATCACCATCTCATACTCAAGTTTCGGCACCTATACCGACTACAGGAATATCTACTTTTATGTCAACGATCTTAACAACTAACGCAAATGCTTGTAGTAATGCTACCACTAATATGGGAGTATCTAATGGCACTAATTACTAAGCTATGGGATTTGATTATCAAAATTTGGTTCCTAAAGGGACCTCCTCTATGCATAATTGTTCTCAATCTCCTATCTATTCCACTCATTTCTAGCCACCTATTACATACTCACAACCATCTTCCACCTATCATTATGGCCAACTACCGTTAACATATTCTCAGCCTCCACCTATTGTATCTCAAGCTCATTTACCTCCTCACTTTGGTTCTAATTCCTCACAACAAACCGCATCTCCCAATGATGCCATCCTAAACCAACTTTTACAGGGCATGACTGCTTTACAACAAAAGGTAAAAAACTTGACAAATTCTTCGTAGCCTAGTCTACCAACATATATGCCCGTAATCCCCTTTCCTATGAAATCTTGAGAACTCCTATGCCTAAGAGGTTTGAGACACCCCGCTTTGAAATATATGGTGGAAAAGGAGATCCCAATATTCATGTGGCAACATTGATAGCTATGTGTAGTGATTTTTATTTTGAAGAGGATTTGTTAGCAAAACTTTTCCTGCAATCTCTCAAAGATATTACTTTAGAATGGTTTTTCTCATTGCCTCCGAATTCAATACAATCCTTTTCATAGTTGATTGATCAATTTTTACAACATTTTCAAGAAAACATCAGACCCCAAGTCACGCTGATTGACTTGGTTCAATGCAAACAAGGTCCCAAAGAAAACTTGACTGAATTCATTAGTCGATATCAAGGACTTTATGTATAGATCCAATATCAGATGAAAGATGAGGATGTTCAAAAGATATTCATTACAAATCTACAACCTAATGTTCATGATAAGATTCTCTTGATGAAATACAACTCCTTTCAACATTTATGCACCGCTCTTTGTGATTACCAACTTTCATCTAGTCAGTATGAAAACCAAAACTCATTAGCTCAACTTGGTCAATCTATGGGTGGATCATCACAAAACAATTTTAAGAGAAACAATAATAGGAGTTTCATCAAGATTAATGGACTAAATATGAACAACTTTTTGAATGTTTTAGCTATATCAAATCTGAAGAAAGCATCATACCAACTAAGAAAGTTTACTTCGATATCTGAGTCTTATCATTCTATCATGAATCAAGCTGTGAGTAGTAACATTCTGAAGCTTCCCCTGATCAAGCCTATTGATGCTAATAAACAAGGACCTTACTTTGATGCTAATACCTTTTATCATTATCATCAGACGCAAGGACATGACACTGAACGATGTATGCATCTTAAACATGAAATACATGACCTTATTGATTCAAATGTCATCCAGGTATTGGGTGTGAATGATAATGGAAATAAGTCAGTTGCTTCGACGAATCAAAATTTACAAATATTCACTAATCCTTTCCCTAAACATACTGAAAATAATATGGTGGAATAGGGTTTAGTGGAAGCAGACGAGGATGATTACTTGGGCTATGATACTATCTTTAGAATGATTGAGGTAGATAAGAAACAAGTGGAAAATTCACCTCATCCATGAAGAAATGGAATTTATGCTGAGGTTCCTCCTTTGTTATCCTTATATGGATCGGGAGATAATCAAAATGCATCAGAAAAGCAAGCACAACAACCGATACAAATGAGTAAGATGGTACAAGATGATTCCCATTATTGTCCTAGAAAGATTCAACAACGAAAACTCGCTAAAAATCAGAAAAGAGCAAGACGACAATCAATAGTCAGAAATAATAGTGGTTCTCCCCCTCATAAGCACCAAAAAGTCTCATTTAAACAAGGATTTAAGGAACAAGCATCATATGTTAACAAACAAGAATTTCATAAGAACCACTCAAATTTTGCATTAAATATGATTGAATACCTCTCCAAGAGGTTTGCAAGTTCCAAGATCTAATACGAAGACCCTACAGGTAAGTATCTCTAATCCTTTATCTCTCTTATGATGTGCTTCCTCTGTGATGTGTTATATGTTGTTTAGGCCTCTTGGGATGACCTCAGATTCTCCCATAAGGTTTGAGATACCAAGAGATCGCCTATGTTGTGACCTTCTTCTATTTGTATCATCATTCTTCTAAATTGCTCTCTCTGATTTCATTGTTGTGTTGTGTCTTATGGACATAGCGTCGTGGTTGATGACCTGGGGGCACCCTCCTACATGACTTTCCCTAAGACACTTGTTTCTCCTCTCTTATTTATTATTTCCCTTCCTCTAGTGTTTCCATCTAGCAGGCGGATGACGACAAACATTTATACTGATACAGACCTAGTGTCCCTTTCGAGAGCAATCAACAAATGGACTTAGTTCCTAATATGACGATGGGGTTGTATATTTTATCTGACACTTGGCTAGTGGAAGCACTTGTGCTTTCTGCATAGTGAATTTTATGATGTTTCTATCGCATTTACAAACCTTAACAATATTGCTGCTCTATGCACCTTGGTCTTGTGTTTGCCTTTGAATCTGGCCTTGGTGGTACTTGATTTGGAGAGCTTCATGATATAGCCCTACGGTTATCCTCAAACTCCAGATTTGTTGTATAACCTTGGCTCTTTGTATGGTTAATCATATGCATTGATGTTGTTATTTATCATGATTTTGTAGACACTAACATGTTTCTTGCAGGGATGTGTTTGTGGGAATATTTGGCGATCGTAAAGTACATGTCACCTCTGGGGGGCATGGGTTTTGCAAAAGTCGGTGTTCCCTTGTGTGTTTTCTTCCTACCTTAATGTGCTTGATATCGATAACTGATATCAACCACCTTAAGGTGGGGGCATATATAAGGTAAGCTATCTGTTTTAGATGTTAGCAATGTGTTTGACCTTAGATGCAAAGACTTGCACCCCAGAGTAATGCATCGTGCATCCTGAGTTTGTTTGCAATGAATCAATCAATCATGTAAGCCCTTTATGGAGGTGGGATATTGCGTATATCCTTTTTATCTTAAGCCCTCTATGGAGGTGGGATATCATGTATATCCTTTTTATCTTAAGCCCTCTATAGAGGCGGGGATGGTGTATTTCTCAGAGCAGATTGCATCATCCTATCATTTCAAAAGTCCTTTGTAGAGGCGGGGAGCAGTTCTGTGACTAACTCAACCCTTAAGTGTATTTTCAGCAATTTTTGTGGCAAAGCCCAATCGTCGATGTGTGCCTATAATGTGCCTGAGATGGGGTTGGACCTAGAAATAGGTACATTCCATCGATTGTCTACCATGTTTTCTCTGTGTCTTCAAGTGTGTGTGTTTTGGCATGCTTGTTTTGTGTGGCATGTTTGTTGCCCCATATGTAGAGACCAGCACCCTCGAGTAGTGCTTCCTACATTTTGGGAGGTTTTGCATGTCTTGCATGTGTGTTGCCCCATATATACAGAGACCTACGCCCTAAGGTAGTGCATCATGTATTATGGGAGGTTTGTTTACTTTCCAGTACTTGCATTTGCATTTCATATATATGAGAAAAAGAAAAGAAAATATATCATTTCTATCTTCCATGCATTAATGTGTCTTCTGTGCATTGACTATCTTCTCTGTGTTCTACGTGACTGTAACTGTCTTCTCCATGTTTTGCGTGCCTATTACTATCTTCTATGTGATTGGCATGTCTTCTCCGTGCTTGGTATGTTTATTGTGTTTGTGACCTTACTCTAATGCATGTATTGGCCTCGTGTTTATACATACATTAAAGTGGGGGCTAAATGTAACATCAAAAAAGTCCCCTTGGGGGCTTTTCCCTCATAAGTTTTAGCTCTCAGGTCTTTAGCATGCATTTAGGACATCTTAGTTCATATTTTGGCAGATCCCGATGGAATAAGACCTAGGTTCCATGGCAAATTAGACCCAGGTGGACTCCTTGAGCTGTACCCTGCCCAAAATAGGGCGGAGGACTTGGACGCCCGTGCCCTAGTCCTATCCTATTTTGGGGCAGCCCTAATTTCTGCATGTCGGTTTATGACCATTATTTGGTCCTTTTGCCGACACGGTAAGTTTTAATTTTTAAAATCTTAGCGAGAGTGCTTGTAGTTGCATATATATAAGCATGTTTAGGCATTCATTTGTAAACTAGATGATCATTGTGAACTCTAGGCATTCTCAAGGTGATTCAAGGCTTTCATTGTGTTGAAAGAGTAGACTTGTGTGTTTTGTGTGTTGATATTTGTAGATTTGAGCAACAATTTTCTCATGGAATAAAGAGCATCTTCCTCCCATGAGAGCTTCACTACAAGGTGACATAATATTGTGTTTTCATCATTGATTCCTTTGGCTTTTGCCTCTGCCTCATAAGGGCATGCACTCTTTATCTGATAACAGTGTTTAAAGACTTAAGCATCCTTTGAGGCTTGACTAAGGCAAGCCTCTAAACACCACAACCCCCAAACTAAGTCTTGTAATTATAGGTTACATGTGTCGTATTTGGGAAAAAGTGGAGTTGCAAGAAGGATTGGCAGGCATCAAGGATTCAGGATCTGAGGAAAAGAAAGACACAGGAGCACTTCCAGGACTTGGGTGCTCGCTCTAGTGTCCTCCACATTTGAGTTTCAAGAAATAGAAGTTACAGAGTTGATCAGTGTTGGAAGGAGGTCTAGATCCCGTGAAGAAACTGGTACCTTGGACATGGGCACCCATTCCAGTGTCCCTAACTATTTCTCTTTGGAACCCCAAAAATAGGTACTTTGTGATTTGGTATTTTACTCCTGTCTGCAAGAGCTTTTTTCGTTATTCGTCAATTTGTTTCTATATTTGCATAATTAGGGTTTTAATGGTTAATTAGGCATAAGAGAAGGAAAATTGATAATTAAATTCCCTAATCCAAGTTTCCCTACATTTGTAAGCGACCTAAAGCATGTAGTGCTCATCAGTCGACCCTAGATCCTTAAACATCTATTAAAATCTAGAACATTAACAAATCCAATTTTCCCCTAAACAATTTTAATTTATGCTTCAATAGTTCTTTCCTTTCATTATAATTTCAATGGAACTTCTTAACAAATTCTATCTTTAAATAAAATGATCTCTAGAGTGATGAGTGCCAGGTAGCACCCATAATAATACACCTTTTTACCTCTCTTTTCCATCCTTTTATTTCATTGTCCTGATAATTGCACCAAAGTAGACTGATAAGATTTGTTTTAATTATATTAATATGAGATGAATTACTGAAAGTCATGATTTTTGATTGAAGGACTAATGTGTAGTAATTTAATGGAAATATGTAGAAATTCTCCCTTTTTGAATCTACAGGTGTAGATGTTTGAGCAAAGGCAATTTTGAGCATATCCGGAGATGGTCCTAATAATCTCTAGAGCTGACATGAAGGATACCACGCTAATCTCTGATGTTTTCCAATATGATTGGAGAGATTTTAAGATAAGAGGACCAAGGGTGAATTATCTCCAGAGCTGGACAAAAGTTAAAAGCACATCTCTGGAGCTACAGACAAAAGAACACACCTTTGAAGCCCTCCTTAATGCACTGCAGAGTTACAACGTCACTATCAGTCAACACTTCTGATGGCAATTGGAGTGCTCTAGGGATTTCTCAGCCAATGCCGGAGTAACCGAATGAAGACTCTAGTTAACTGCTAGAAGTTTAATTCTTTTTTATTGATTTTGCATGAGTTCTTAACAAATTGATTAAATACCTATATTTCAGGGCTTCACTGCCCAGTTGTTATTTGAAATTAAGACTCCAGATTTAGTGGGACTGTTGTTCCATTAAAATCTATTTCAATTGCATTATTTTACTCTATAGTTAAATAGTTGATAGAATAAGAGATTGATGCCATCTCATAGATAAACTAGTAGTTAGAGTAAGTGATATCTCATTGCTGGATTTGATATAAATATATAAGGTAGAAGTAGAAGAAATATATAGATTATTATTATTGTAATCTCATTTTTTTGATATAGATACTTTTCTGAATACCAAAAAGATACTGATGGGATTGGACAGAAGAAGAATTGTGATATTACATTCCTGTACTGATTTATTTCCTTAGTCTTCAGTCATGAGGGTGAGGAGCAAGGGCCCACTCCCACCATCAAGATAGGAGGCTAGTATTTATTTTGTTTATCATTCTATTTCAGATTCTGCTTAGGAAGATAGTTATTATTTTCTCATAGATAAATGTATGCTTCAGTTGAATGGATTAGAATAGATCAATGTTATCTATTTATTGTTTTAGCTTTGTTTCCAATATTCTCATAATTTACTTTCATAGCAGATAAATTAGCAACATTAATTTCCATAGCAATTAAGATTAGCAGAATTAGTTAAATAGACCGCAACTATAGAATTCCTAATTGCAGATAGCTAAGGACACAGCCCTGGATTTGACACATGAAAACATGATTAAATGCTGAGGACCAACGACCCTTGTCATAGAGGTTCTAAATTTTTATATACGTTTCATCGTGGCCTGACCTCTAGTTTTGTTTTTGCAATTTCACATGTAGTGTTGAAAGGATTCAAATCTATTGTTTCTTGTTGCACGGGTATGATCTCTACACATGTTTCATATCTAGAGTCTTCAACTTCTAGGTGTCAAGTATAAAATCTTAGATGATCTAGACTTAGAGAATAACATTGTATAAAATCTAGGTGTCTCTAGGTGTCTTGGGTTCTAACTATATAATAGGTGTCTCTACTTGTGTCTTAGGTATTCTATATGTCAACTAGGTAGATAGAGACTAGAAAAAGGCATTTAATCTAATCTAGGTATCTTAGGTAGACACTATATATCAACTACCTGTCTAGAGATATAATCTGGAATCTAGGCACGTCTGAGGTAGATACTATATCTATCAACTACTTGTCTAGAGACTAGAATAAGGTATAATTTAATCTAGGTGGCTTAGGTAGATACTAGGTATGTCAACTAGGTCTACCATGTAATAGGTGTCTAGAGCCTATGTCTTAGGTAGAACTATAATCTAGGCGTCTAGGTGTCTCTACCTGTGTCTTAGGTATACTATATGTCAACTAGGTAGAACTATATAATCTAGGTGTCTAGGTGACTTAGGTCTAGACTACGATAAGGTATAAAGACTATATATGTCTATATATAATTTATCTAGATACATACTATACAATATGTGTCTTAGGTGTCCTACATAGAACTAGAATACATGTGTCTTAGGTCTTAGGTGAGGCCACATGAGCTTCCACCTTCACGTGGTTGGCCTTGTTAGTATAGAATATTTATATTTCTTGAAGCTAAGGGAAGCTCTTTTTCTTCTACATAGAAGTTGTGAAAAATTAATTAATGCATTGATTAAGTTATTATTTAGTGCTTTTGATGAAATTACATACAAAATGCTAATTTTATTATATTTTTTAGAAATTATAATTTTTAGTTTTTTACAAAATTCTAGAAGCAAATCTCAAAAGTTTTAGTAGATAGAACCAAGTATTTTTATCATATATATAACAATTTAGAGTTATAGGTATTTGTTTATTTTTCTTTTGATATTTAGGTTACCTGTAAATTTCTCTATTTTTATTTTGATATAATTTAGGGTAGACTTAAATTTCTCTAATTTTCCTAAATTTCTTAAATTGTAAATTTAAAGGTACAGGTATTTCTATAATTTTCTTTAAATTCTTTTCATAAATTTATAGGGAAGGTATTGATCTATGAAATGTTTAATCTAGATTTCAAAATAAATTGATTAAACATGGTTACTAGATTGACAAATCTAATCAATAAAATTTTCCTAAATATTTAATTCAATTAAAAATTAACACTTGTCCCAACATTTGACTCATGTAAATCCAAACATATTCATTCTAGTTCAACAAAGTTAATTTTCATTTTATTTTTTAAATTTATTTAGGACAGATACATTTAGTCTATATAAATATCCAACCTAGAGTCTGTATCTAATAAATGTTTAATAAATTAAATTAATTGAAATTTTTCTCTTATCTAATTAGATTTAGTATTTTACAATTTTATGTAATTAAACACATGATTTAATTTGAAGTGTTGAATATGAGAGATATGAAATTAAAGTTTGAATATAGATGCATATAGTGGATATTCAATAAATAGCAAAATCTAGTCTAGATGAAATAGTCTATGAGATATAAATACTGACATAATAACAGTCCATGTAAAAATAGTGAAATAGTCACAAAACATAAATATGTCTAGTCAATACTGAAATAGTCATAAAATCCTCATGAAATAATCAATCTAATACATCATTATCATGTCTATCCATCATCCATCCATCAATCTAAAACATGTGTGCACACTAAGTTTGATCATCATCCATTTCAAGCCACCTTTTGGTCCCATGTGACTGAGAGGGCAACTCATGTTGTGTACAAGAAAAAGAAGCTTCAAATCAATTGTAATGTCAAATCTGCATCCTAATTAAATTTAAATAAAATATTTAAAACCAAACCATCAAATTAAATTTTTAAATCTAAACTTCAAAATGTCTAAGCATACCACAACAGGCTCATCATCTCTCCTGCCATGCTCCTGTGCAACAGATGGTGCTGATTCAAATGACAGATTAAATGTCTATGTCGCCAATTTCTGTATTTCAATAAAACACGTGAATTCTAGGCTCTAGAGTATAGATAGAAAATGCAAGGTTGAATGATACAAAAGACTTTGAAATCACATAGGATTTAACTATAGGACCTGAAATATGAGAGATGACTCGTGCATCTGTGCAGGGTCATCAATGATAAGATTAATTGAGCCTGCACCTAAACTAATCTCATCCTGCATATATATGTGTACATGTATATATAAATTCAACTTTAAATACATGAATTTACACTAGAAATTCAAATTTAAACTAAAAATGTACAATTTTAAGATACAAATCATGGCATATGAAGCAAGCTCCTCTATAGATGATGTTGCCACTAGTCCTGGATGACTAGGTTGGTTTGACACAAAAGTGTCAGGACCTCCCATCTGCTTTAAATTAAAATGTCACATTTTTGTATTAAATTATATATTATTAAATTAGATATATCCAATTAAATAATCGCTAGAGGTCCTAATTTTTATACCTCGACCATATAAGGTCTACCCAACTCTACTATTGTTGACACTAAATGGTCCAGCCCTGATGAAGTGACAGCAACTGATCGAGTCATCTATACCAATCAACATGAACATATATTTATTAATATATAGTTAATTTTTTTTTAAATATTGATAATTGATAATTGTCCAAATCTATATTAATTTGTATTAATTTTAATTTTATTAAATGTGGCATACATACCGAGTCCATAGGAGTGAATAATGTAGCCAAAAAGGACTCCTCCTTCAAAGCAGATGTAGGAACAAAACATGGATGATGACAATTCTGATAATAATGCGGTGTGGACCGCAATGTTGTCAATCTAGGTGATGCATTAGGATTAGCATTAGATGCTCCTCTAGGCTGTGCAGGCTCTCCAAGATTGACTTCATCTGCCAAGCGGGTAGCTTAGTCAGTTAAGTTTCCTGAGAGTGACGATAACACTCTAAGTGCTGAGACGACCGTTCACTGGTGAAAGGGCATAGGAACAGAGGGTGGAGATGGATCAACATGTGCCCCTAGTCTATGCTGTGGCATTCCACCACCCACACCCTGAAATGATCTCATATCAAAATAATTGGGCTTTTTGTCCATCTCATCTCAAACTCCGCCCATAATTTTTTCAGAAAATAAAAGGGAACCTCAAAATTAGCATGAGGTGGATGGTCAAAGACCATCCACCATCGCTTCCAAAAATTATCAGCTATCTGCTGATGTGTACACCATTTGATTGAAATTCTCTTTTTAGTTGGTGGTATTTGTTCACCTGTGGAGGGATCAATGAAATATGGGGCAATTGTATTTTTGGTAATATGTAAATCATTGATCTCTTTATATGAGAGACCATCTGCATAAAATTACCTCCTCTCTTCCCACCATGAGTGGAATGTGTCTAGATCCATGTGGATAGCTCTCACTGAATCAATAATAGTTTGCATTGTAGATGCAAACTGTGAAATGTGTGGAGGAGTTTGGATTTAGCTTTGCAAGAAATTGATTTTTTCTTGCAATGTTTGTATATTTTCATCAATTGTTTCTTGCAAATGAGCCTCATCATGCAGTGGTGGTGGTGGTGGGGGGGGCAGGTTGGGGTGGAGGGGCGGTTTGGGGTGGGGGGTCCTGTGGGGGGTCATGGGGGAGATCATGGGCTAGATTGGCCATGTGTACAAATAAGGTCTACAAGAGAGCTACAATTACAAAAAATAATTAAAATCAAATTAGGAATTGAAAATATATATTAAATTGCATGCACAACATATGTTTAAATATACGTATACATATAAATTGAAAACTTGGAAATATATAATTTGCATGGTTTAAACAATACATTAAAACATTTAATTTAACATATACATGCATTCAAAATTTAAACTTGTTAGAAAATGTTTAAAATTAAAATTTATACATTTAAGAATCATGACATGAATCAAAATTTATGTCCTAGTACCTAGTCAACATTATTTTATCTTGAGTCCTATAATCTTATTTTACTATACATGTATGTATGTATGTATGTCTAGACAATTTCAAATGATCTTAGTTAATATATCATTCCTAAAAGTTTAATGTATAGCCTAAATGTCAATCCATCTAGGGCCATGTTACCATTTCCTGGATTTTGGTAAAATTTAAGTTGATTTTGTTTCCTATAAATTTGTACAATGTTCGTAGAAATCAAAATCCTAAAAATAATTAACTAGCCAGGCTATTGTTACTTAATATATTACATGTCCACAAACCCTAAATATCAATAGAAGTCCTAATCCTAGAGGTTATGATTAGTGAGTGGACAATTTAGTTAGAAATGTTTCCTCGAGGTTTTCAAAAGAAGACAATTAAAGAGAAAAATTCAATAACAACTAGGTTGTTTACAACCACACTCATGTATTACATTCAAACTCCTAAACATGTCACTAAGTTCATGTCGACCTATTGGCTACAACTACACCTACAAGACTTGAATTGAGAATATAATAAATATTTACATATATGCACCAAAAGATGAACACAATAAATTACATTCTTATGTATGGGATTCCATTTATACATTATATACAAAAGTACAAGATTTGAGCATACTAATAGGATTTTATAAACATTATAAAAATAGTAACTTGATATCTAGAGATGTTTGGAAAGTTATATATAATTGAATTAGGAGAGCTTTTCAAACCTAAACTATTAATTTTTACACTATAAAGGATATCCAAGAAATAAGTTCATATGTATGTATGTATGTACAACATGTAAGTATGTATATGTATGTAAGTTCTTAAGTTAACTTGAATTTGATCGATTCACTCTTGGATTTGACTCCCTATTTGCTATGTACATGCTGAATTAAATTTTCATTGAACCCATGGTTGGATCTGACTCAGAGGTGAAGAACATAATGGAAGCATGGCTTGAGGATTGGTCTTAATTTGCTTGGCTTTACCAAACAAATTTTAAAGCAATTTAAAACTAGTTGGTATACTATAGACCTTGGTTATGACTATAATTTAGGATTAAGTGACTTAGAAGGACTTAGAAAATATAGGACTTAGAAAATTATTCATGCATAGAAGGTGGGGATCTAGTCTAGAGATAGGTCTTTATGAATACAATGGTCTAAATATATATATGCATGTTTAATATGGTAATGATTTACTTTCTTCTATTCACTTGTAAAATGAATCTATAAAATGTATGTTTCCATAAAATCTTGCATAAGGTATATGTCATTTATGTTAAGGTGAAAGTAGTAATGGTATATACATCGTTAATGTTCTATTTGTACAAAATAAGATCCCATGTGATAAAGTTTATTGTATATAGCCTAAATGTCATTCCATCTAGCCATGTTACCATAAATCCTATTTTGTTCCTAATCCATGTTTATCCTTCCTAATTGTCTCATTTTATTCAATCTTTGAACCCATCCTATGTACACTCAAAATTATTTTAAATTTTTTCCATTGTTGTTGTCCCCTTTACCCCTTTGTTAAGCGTCAAGTTGTCATATATATATGGATATGTTTAAATTAAAGATTTAAACATAATAAAATGACTTCTAGGTTTTAGTTTTAGGTAACTTAATAAGTCATTTAGGTTAGGTCTACAAAAAGATATTAGGGTCCTATCCTATCTAATTTGTAGGTCTTTAGCTTCATGAAAAGAGTTTTACAAATGGTTAAATTAGGACTATGAGACTCATCAAGAACATTAAAATCCATGAAGATTGAATAATAATCCTATAGTACATATGACTAGTTCAAGGTCTAGATATAGGGGAAAAGACCTAATAGGTGCTCAATAATATATGTGCATTTAATGCCCAATATTTTAAAAAGTTTGGTAGAGTAGTTCTTTCTTTAATCTTTTTAGTGTTGTAGTATAACTACTAAAAATTTAATGACTAAATAACCAATCATACATGATGTTGTATCAGCCCACCAACAAAACATGACTTAATGCACACCTATTGGTCCACCCTTTTTGTTGGGGAACTATTTGACACCTCAACAAAGAGCACTTAGTTTTATCTTTACCCACTATAAGCTATAAAGACTTAAAGGTCTTAATAGATGATTATTTAGAGTTCCTTTCATTCCACAACATAAAAAAGACATGAAGTATTCTTCATATTGAAAGACTAGATAATGCTCTTGAGGAGAATAGTCTTGATATTTTAAGGAGGAGGCCTCTAAATGGAATAAATTTATTCCTAGTCAAAAGGCCAAGAAAACATATAAGAGGAAAACTATAGGAGCATAAGGAGATGTGGAGGAAGAAGAAATTCCTTTGAGGAAGATGATGAGAGGGACAACCAAGCCACCTCCTTCGAAACCTTCCACTATTGAACTCTCATCCTCTCTTCCTATGAAAAAGGATCCAACCATGCAGCCCATTCTTCCTCCAGTTATTCCTATCTCCACTAAGGTTAGGATGTCAGTCTAGAAAGACTCTCTTCCCAAAGCTTCCACATCTATTATTCCTATCCAATCTCATTCTTTTGGAACCATTCTTACACCTCCAATTGATTCAACCATGCCTATTCATTACAATTTCCATGCCTTCACCTAATAAGGAAGGAACTATAGAACTAGCTTCTCTAACCCCCTCTATTCCAAGTTCTATTCCCTCTTCCCCTCCTAACTCTCCACCCTCCCTCTCCAACATTGAAAAAGTTGTTAAGGATTTAATAGAAGAATAGTTTGAGAAGAAAGATAAGGAGCAAAGTGAAGCAACTAGCTTGCTTAAGGAGTAAGAGCAACATGAAGGAACAATTCATCCAAGGGATAACTAAGAAGAGGCCTGAGTTGAAAAGGAAAAAGTCAAAGGATCTCCCCATGAAAGGATAAAGAGGAGAAAGACAACGTTATCAATCCTCTCACCATAGAAGAAATAATTAAAGGGGAGAAGTTATTAGAGGAAATGGGGAAATTACCTAATAGATTAGATCTAGTAGAGCAACAAGAAGAATAGGCCTTCCCACCACCTCATGAAAAAAACTTATAGATCCATCTAATTCCTTGGTTCCAACCTAGCTTTATGTGAACATTCAAAGAAGAAAGAAGATCATAAAACAATTTTCAAAGGATATGTCTTCCATATTGGTGATGATTGAAGCTCCTTGGCTTGAGAAGACTAGAACTCTTTTGTCTATTAGATTGTATGCTTCTAGGTCTAGGATTACAAAGGTGGCAAGTCTAATGGTCAATAAAGATGACAAAGACATGCTATCCTCAGACTATCAAATCATTGCTTATAATTTGGGGACGTAGACTAGGGAGGAAGAGATACATGGAATGCAAACAATAGTATCTACTATAGTCTCCTAAATGGATGAGGACTAAAGGATGAAAAGGGATTAAAGATTGAATTTCTTTAGCATAATAAAGGAGGTGAGCATATCTTCATAGAGTTTTAACAATTTTCTATTAATTATGGCATAACATTTCATCACACAATTCACTACACACCATGGAAGAATGGGGTCATAAATTGGAAGAATTGTGCCATTACATGTGTTGATGTGGCATCATATTTGATGATGTGGCCCTGAAACCTTATAAGCAGGGGCCTTGCCAAGTAAGCTATTGTAAATTTTTTAGAGTGATTCAAAATTACCACGTATGATTTTGAGAGGTGTGAAGTTAGGGTGCTCAACTATTGGGTCCTCTCCCCTAAACAATTTCAAATGATTTTGAAATATAATTCCTAAAGGTTTATTGTTAAGCTTATATGACAAAAACCCTATCTAAGTTCTATCAAACTAGGTAGTTCATGGAGGAATTGTCATGTGGCCAAAATTGTTTGTACAAATATTATATATATGTCCATATGTTTAAATTAAAGATTTAAACATAATAAGGTGAAGTTTCTAGGTTTTAGGTTTAGGTTTAATAAGTCATTTAGGTTTTAAAGAATAGGTCAATTTAGTTTATGAATTAGGGTTTAGTATTTATGAATTACGATTTTACGTTTTACTATTTATGAAATCCTAGTTTATGAATTAGGGTTTAGTGTTTATGAATTAGGGTTTTACGTTTTACTATTTATGAAACCCTAGTTTATGAATTAGGGTTTACCATTTCTGAATTAAAGGTTTACAGTATATGCATTAGGGTTTACCACTTATTTTTTATTTGAGGTTGAATATATACAGTTTAACATTGCAAAAACAACAAAATACAACAAAATACAAAGCTAAAAATAATGAAAATTGGTAGAAATGGACGGACAACCAACCTGGGGCACTGGTTAATCAATCTGAGGAGGCAGGGATGTTTTGGAGGTGGAAGATGGGGTCAGCCAATGTGAGTACCTATTCCTGGCGCCGTTCTCCCTTGTCTTCTGTGGCCTGTAGCTATTAAAATGAAGCTACATGCATGTTTTCTAAAAAAGTTATACTTTTCAAAAATGGGTACTCGTTCCATAACGGGTGCCCATTTTAGCTTTGGGTGCCCATTTTAGCTTTAGGTGCTTGATCATAAACAGGAACCTATTTCTTAATGGGCACCTATTTCAACTCGGGCTCTCGTTCCTAAATGGGTACCCATTTTTTTCAAAACGGGTACCCATTCCAAGTGGCATTTTTCATCCGCGGGAGACTTCCGTGAAATGTATACTCAACTTTGTGCTTTAACCCTCTTGCATCAAACTTTCCTAGTTGTTCTTCATCTCTTCTGATATAACATTTTCTTCTAAAAACTTTGAAATATTTAGCAGTGGCAATCCTTCCATACCATAGTTCATAGGGAGTCTTTGTGTCCTTTGCTTTTACTTGTACTTTGTTCTATATGTAAACCATAGTATGGATTGCTTCTCTTTGATATGCTTCTGGTAAGTTTGCTTCTTTCATCACTGTCCTAGCAACTTCTTGAATAGTCTTGTTCTTCCTTTCAACCAATCCATTTTTCTAAGGAGTTTTAGGAGCAGATAAATGCCTTTTTATGCCATGATTCTCACAAAACATGTTAAACTCATTAGAAGTAAATTCATCACCTCTATCAGACCTCAAGCATTTGATTTTCCTATCCAATTCATTCTCAACCATTGCTTTAAAAGCTTTAAACTTATCTAGGGCTTCTAATTTTTCCTTAAGAAAAGTGACCCAAGTCATTCTAGTGCAATCATCAATAAATAACATGAAATACCTATCACCTTGAAAACTTCTTACTCTCGTAGGATCACACAGATCTGTATGCACTAATTCCAACAATTCGATAGATGACTGATCCTTGCTTTTGAAGTTACTTCTTGTTTGCTTTCCAAACTAACATTCCCTATAGACAACACTGAATGGTTTTGTGATCTTTAGCAGATCTCTCATAGCTTGAACTGAACTTATCCTTACCAGGCTATCAAAATTGATGTGGTAAATCTCCTATGCCATAACCAACTCTCATTGATTTGAGTCATAAAGCAATGTTGAACTGCACCTTTGAGATGATAAACATTTCCTCTGGTCCTCTTTCTAGTAGCAGTCAATTTTCTTGAGCTTTGTCTGATCTCACACCCATCATCTTGAAATATAAGATTGTAACCCTTTCTACACGTTTGTCCAACACTCAAAAGATTATGATTTAGACCTTTGACATAAAAAACATCATCAGTGTTATGTTTTCCATCAAAACTGATTGAACCTTTTCCACAAATCTTAGCACCATTTTCATCTCCAAACCTAACAACTCCACCATCATATTTTTCAAGTTTAACAAACTTACTCTTATCACCTGTCATATGATTTGAGCATCCACTATCAATTACCTAGTCATCCTTTTCACTCCTAGCATGAAATGCAAATATTATAGTGCTTTTAGGGTTAGAGCTTGCTTCTGAATCCTTTTCCTTCATATAGCTTCTAGAGTTAGTAGAAATAGTTTCATCTCTTATGGCTATGAATAAGCATTCATTATCATTATCATATTCAAAGTCAATTTCATCATCAGATATGCTTGTATCTTCTTTAACATAGTAACTTTTCTTAACCATCTTACCTCTATTTTCCCTATTCTTGATTCTCTGTGCTCTATCTGGACATCTTGAAGCATAATGACCTATCTTTCCACAACTGAAACATTTAAAAGGAAGATTACCATTGAATTTTCCAGTGCCCTTTTTCATCCTTCTCACAAAGTTAGCTTCTATTTCATCAAAGTCATCTGGATTTGACTCCACAGTCTTTTCTTTCTCTAATTTGCTAGCCTTAAAAGCAGTCTCAATCTTTGCAATCCCACTAGTAGTTCCAAACTCTCTAATTTCAAAAGCAGTTATGGTGCCAATCAACTTATCTTTGGTAAACTGATTCAAGTTTTTTAATTCTTCAATAGAAGAAACCTTATGACTATAAGCCTTAGGAAGAGATCTGAGTACCTTTAATATTACTTCCTTATCATCCAACATTCCACCAAGTACTTTTATGCCATTGACAACTTCATCTACCTTCTACAAATAGCTTGTAATGTTTTCATCCTCAAACATCTTCATGGTTTCAAATGCGAGCTTCAAGTTCTACATTTTAGCTTGCTTGACCTTATCATCTCCTTCATAAACACTTTTTAACTTTTTCCAAACTGCATTAATAGTTTTCAAATCCACAACTTTCACTAATTCAGAGTTAGTAAGACTAATTAAAATAGCATGTCTAGCCTTACCATCAATTTCACGAGCCTTGACCTCATCAGCAGTAGTTGGATCACGCAATATAGTGTAATTTGACTCAATAGATTTCCATATCTCATAACCAAGAGAAATTAGAAAAGCTTCCATCCTTACCTTCCAAAGTGCATAGTTTGATCCATCAAATAATAGAACATCCTTATTGTGTGCCATCCTAGATCTACCTCAACCTGTTAAGCTCTCTTCCAAGAAACCTTGCTCTGATAGTAATTGTTGAAGGCACAAGACAACTGAGAGGGGGGGATGAATTAGTTGTATCAAAAACTTCAACCCTCATAAACATAAACACATTCACATCAGTTCACTTAAGCCCTTAATCTATTATGAAGATTTAACATGAAAATAATATAATAGAAACTTAAACACATCAACACCATGCACAAGAGAACACCATATTTTTTAAGTGGAAAACCCTAAAAGGGAAAAACCACAGTGAGGATTAGCTCACAATATAATGTAGTAGCAATACCGAATTACAAGAGGCTCACTGCCCTAAAGAAAGAAAGGCTCACTCTCACTATCCAAGTGGACTCACTACCCACTGAGAAAGAAAGAAGAAAGAAGAGAAGGCTCACTTCCAAGAACTAATTTAGTTGCATCTACCTCATGCATGGGTTCAATTCCAATGAAGCACAACAAACATCACCTTCACAGCCATCCTGAAAATAATAGACACCTTCTGCTCACTGCATTAGTTGCCTAACACATGAAAGTCCTTACTTCCCTGATTCAAACTCGCATCACCTACATCACATTCCACTCGCACACCCACACACACATGAGCCCTTGACACTTATTTATACCATCATCAACCTTGAAAACAATCTCCAAGGTTAGCAACAAATCTTCAATCCTTGAAACATTCTCCAAGGTAGGCAAGCACACAATATTTGAATTAGGTCTAGACCTAAAAATTCCATGACACAAAGGAATGAATGAAAACCACTTTAAGCCTTATCTCAGACGTAAAAACATCTTCACATGCTTTAATACACTTCCACAATCCACGAAGCACATTTGTAATTAGTGTTAATAGCCAAATCGGCCAAACTTGTGTAAAAATCAGGAACACTTAGGTATACGCTTCCAAGAACACAACCATAACTTGTCTACCAAGAATAGGCCTTTAACAAAATCTAGAAACATCCACAAACAACATGAAATCACTTGGGAGCCAACAAATCTAGCTACAACAAATCTCATTTGAAGATAGTTCATAGACTGCTCACAACCAACACTACCAAGCTCTTCTACTCAAGAAAAATACTTTTTGGAGAACCAAATCACAATTCCTTTGGATAGAACATAGTTATGGACTTTATAAACACTCATCCAAAATTGCAAGACCAAAATCCAAACTATGGAGAAATGTGGAGCAAAATACTCTCTCCCAGTCACACTGCAAACATTGTCAGGCACAATCTTCAAACCAGTGAACATAACTCTCAAACCACAACGTTCTGAAGCACCAAATTTTTAATATAAAAACTTCTATCACTACTCTAAAACATAGCCAAACCACACCCTCTAGTCTTTAACACAGAAGAAATGCAGAGAAAAAACTTGGACAGTACCTTGTAAGCCAGAATACCTCTTCACAACACTGTATTCAATATAAATCAAAATTTCTCAAAAAAGACTTGGAAATCCAGAAACAAGAACAATATACTAACATAATCAACACCTCTACAAGGTATTCAGATCATAGAAACTCAATCAAACAACAACATCAACATCAAAAGATACAGTTGACATGAATGACAACAAAAACATGTTGACATCAATGACAACACTGATTAGCACATACTTGCAACAATGAGAAAGGAGTGGAAACCAATGCCTCTCCAACACTTCCTACCATAAGGGGTACCTTCCTCAATACAATGCCTAAGATGACCTTCTAGGATTCATAACCATCTATAGCTTTGATAACCCACTTAGCACAAAAGGATTGATTTTGTCTTTAGATATTGATGCATGAGCATCCAGAAGTCATTCAGTGAATTGGGATAGTTAATGTTGAGTTATAGAGTGTCAAGAAGAGACATTGGAGATTACCACATTTTTGCATTAGAGCATGTGGAGTAGGAATTAGCATCTACATATCATCATCTTCATCCTATTCAAAATTCAGGTCATTTGGATTTGTCTGCTAAGAGATATTGCCATCAGAAGATTACCTGTTTTCACAGAACAAAGAAGTCAGTGTTCAGTTGAAGCCTAATGGGTTTGCAGAGAAATTTTATGATTTGTGGAGCCTAATGGAACATCATTCAAGGTAATTTAGGACCTACCCGACCTTCATGGAGAACTGCACCAAGTTTCATTCATTTGCAGAGCAATACGATGTGTTTTAGGTCAACCTACTTGTTTCCTACACGTTTCATGTGGCAAGTTACCTTTAGGCCGACAGGATAATATTTTGAAGGCTTGCAGAGGATATAAATGAATGATAGAAGATTGTTTCAAGGTAGTGAGGAGGAGTATGATGAAAGTGTGTGAAATGATGAGCAATTTGGAAGATGCAGAAGTGTGTTGAGCCCGATCAGAGCAGAGGGTAGAAGAAGATACAAAATAGAGAATAGAGAAGGAGAAGAAAAGGAAGAAGACATGGAAGAATGATACTGTATGAATCTTTGTAAGCCTAGGCTATGACCTAGTGCATGAGAAGCCCTAGTGGCAGATGTAATAAGATTTGAAGTCTAATATAATCAAGAGTGGTCTTTGAAAGCTAGGTTTTTCCCTTTTAGAGTTTTCCCAGGATAAATATTGTGTCATGTTTTTATGAGTATCTCTTGTTATCTGTATGTTGTTGTTACATCTCTTTTATGATCATGGTGTTGGTTTTTTAAGACTGCAAGGCTAGACAGTCCTTCATTGGTCCCTCCGACCTTAACTACATCAAGTGGTATCAGAGCTAGTTGTAAATATGTTGGGATGGTTGCAAATTTGTTGGGAGGATGGAAAGTGTTGGAAGAAAGTATGAAACCCTAAAGCATAATAAGAATCAACATAGAAGAAAGATCAAGGAAAGAAAGATCCAGGTAAGATTTTCACATTAAAGTTGTTTCAATGGGGAAATTGGAAAAAGGATGAAGAAAGAAAATGAAAACCTAATATGCAAGAAGGATATTCTAGAAGAAGAATTGTGTGAAATCAAAAGACAACTTAGAATTAATGGAGAAGATAAGAGAACTAGGAGAAGGCAAATATGATACTCTTAAAGAAGAATTGGAAAATGTAAAAAGTAGGAATGGAGAATTAGAAGAAGAGTTAAAGTTGTTTGAGTATGTCAAAAGGAGTTTTGAAGAATTGGAAGAAAGATTCAAGTGGTTAGAGAAGGTTGAAAAGAGGAACATAGATCTAGAAGAAAGTTTGGAGAAATTGAAAAAGGAAAACAGTCTACAAAAGAGTGAAATATTAGGATTGAAGGAACATGTTAATCAGTTGGAGCAGTCACTTGTAGCATGCAGGGAAGAGAATGAAAGTCTAAGATCTAAGCCTAAACTTTGTGATGTTTCTTGTGATACTAAGGATTTGTGTGAAGCTTCTTTAGAAGGTAAGGTTGAAGATGACAATGTAACTGAACCTACAGTTGTTGGTGATGGTATTGGTTTCAAAATCATGCAAAGAATGGGATATGAAGGAAAAGGATTGGGAAAGTGTCAGCAAGGAATTACAGAACCCATTGAACTAGTAATGAGACCAAGAAATGAAGGCCTTGGATATATAAGAGGTGAAGGGAATAAGGATGTTGTCACAAGTTCAAACAAATCAACTCAAGGAAGAAAAGGTATGCATTGTTCTTATTGTAATAGACATGGAGATGAAAATGAATTGTGTTGGGATCTATACCCTTGTAAGTTTTGTGGATTAAGGAATCACTCTGAAAATATGTGTTGGGATAAAATGCAGAGGAGAAAGCCTATGACAGGTTGTATACAAAAGGATTATGGATGGATTTATGGACCAGAATGGAAATATGTTACTTGTATGTTCAAAAGGATGTATAGGCTGAAGTATTCATGTGTTGGATCAAGATGTGGAGAGAGAAGATCACATGCAGAGAAAAACAAGGACAATAATTCATACCATAGAGGGAGAGATGATAGAAGTTTCTATCGCAGCAGCAGAAGAAGTCATAATTCTTACTACCATGAAGGATATAAGAGAGATGAAAGAGGATTTGATAGGAGAGGAACATGTTTTCAAGTTTGGAGGAGCAAATCATCAAGCATGGAATGTCACCGGGAGGCTATTACCAAAGGAATAGTAAATAATGAAGAGGAGGAAGAACCTTCTAAATCATTAAGTTTGACAAATAAACTGGAAGAGGGAGAATCATTGATCTTAAGGAAAGTTGTGTTGTAGGATTAAGGAACTAGTTCAAGAGAAAGTTTGTGTAAACATGTGTGGAGCATAACAAGAAAGAGAAGTTCATATTGTAGAGAAAGAAGGGATGACAAGGGATTCTACCAGAGGAGAAAGGAAAGCAATAAATCATACCAAAGTAAAAGAAATATGGGTGTAGAAACATAGAAAAGTATAGGAGCAGTGTATGCGAAGAAGAAATTGTAGGATTTTGATGTGTGTAGAAGGAATTGTATCTAGAACCAGAGGATAGAAAGTACCGCAAAGGGAATTCAAGGATGTATTAACTGAATCAAGGAAGCAATGATTGTTCTGGAGTGTTAGAAGATGTTGAGATTATTTGACTCTTAATTGATTGAATATGGTATTGATTTGAGGCAGCCTACAAGTGTTTGCCAACAGAGCACTGAATTGTGAGGCAATTGAAACATTGTAGCTAGACTGTTGAACCTAGACCACAGCAAAATGAAGAATTTGAGGCAGCTTGTGAAGGAGACTTGCTCAGACCACTGATAATTAAGGTAGTGCAATGATTTGTAAGAAGAACACCAAATTTAGATCACCAAAAGTGAGAAGGAACTTGAGGCAGCTTGCATGGAGGACTTGTATAGACCACCGACCATGAGGTAGTGCAGTGATTTGTGAATAGATCGCCGAGCTTGAGGCAGTTTGCGTGGATGACTTGAACAAATCACCAAACATATACTAAGAGACAACATTGATTTTGATGGAATATAGGCCAAAGTGAAGAGGCTCACTTTTCAATTAACCCTGAGAGTCTAATGCAGGAGCATCTAAAAGTCATACAGTGAATTGGGAAAATTGATGTTGAGTTGTAGAGTGTCAGGAAGAGACATTGGAGATTACTGTATTTTACCACATTTTCAAATCAGAGCATGTGGAGCAGGAATTAGCATCTACATATCATCATCTTCATCATATTCAAAATTTAGGTCATTTGGATTTGTCTATTAAGAGATATCTCCATCAGAAGATTACCTATTTTCATAGAACAGAGCAGTCAATGTTTAGTTGAAGCCTAATGGGTTTACAGAGCCATTCCATGAATTGTGGAGCCTAATGGAACATTATTCAAGGTAATTTGGGACCTATCTGACCTTCATGGAGAACCGTACCAAGTTTTATCCATTTACATAGCAATACCATGTGTTTTAGGTTGACCTACTTGTTTCCTACATGTTTCCTATGGCAAGTTACTTTTAGGCTGACAAGATAATATTTTGAAGGCTTGCAAAGGATATAAATTAAGGATAGAAGATTGTTTTAGGGAAGTGAGGAAGAGTATGGTGAAAGTGTGTGAAATGATGAGTAGTTTGGAAGATGTAGAAGTGTGCTGAGCTTGATCAGAGCAAAAGATAGAGTAGAGGGTAGAAGAAGATACAAAATAGAGAATAGAGAAGGAGAAGAAAAAGAAGAAGACATGGAAGAATGATATTGTATGAATCTTTGTAAGCCTAGGCTGTGGCCTAGTGCATGAGAAGCCCAAGTGGCAGATGTAATAAGATTTGAAGTCTAATATAATGAAGAGTGGTCTTTAAAAGCTAGTTTTTTCTCTTTTAGGGTTTTCCCAGGATAAATCATGTGTCATGTGTTTATGAGTATCTCTTGTTATCTGTATGTTGTTGTTACATCTTTATTATGATCATGGTGTTGGTTGTTTAAGGCTGCAAGGCTGGGCAATCCTTTATTGGACCCTCTGACCTTGATGACATCAAATATCATAACTTCCATACCACCATTATCCAGTGGAAGGAAACAAATATCCTAGGCAAATTTATGGAAGACTTGGGATTGTTGCCCATTGGCCCATAGAAAATCCCTTGGAAGCTTAGCTAATTGGTCATATGTAGCTTTAAGAGGAGTCCACTAGGAAGAGTAATACACATGAGTAGCAGCCAACACTTTTGTACAGATCTAGAATTTCCTTTCTAGAGAAAGAGGCTTTGAGATCTACAAAGAGCTCTTTTTCTCCACCCTCTAATAATGTATTGCTAAAGCATGGCCAAAGATCTTTCAAATAGAAGGGGAATGCATAGAAACTCAAACATCTCCCTTTTTTCAATCCACTTCCACTCCAAAAATATTTCAACAAAAGAGGCATAAGGAAGCAACTTTGCCTATAACCCTGAGTCATGCCACTATAGGCTAGAACCATAAGTAAGAAAAAAGGTGTCGATATAGGCCATGGCCTCTTGTAAAGAATCTTTCTACTCAACTAGTGTGAGAAATGAATCATCAATGAAACTTGCCCATTAATAAGTGTTGAGTAGAAGAGGGGAGGGGAATACCCTTTACTAGACCAAGCAAGGCTTTTTGCGCAAGTAGGTAGCCAAAAGCTTCTACTACCAAAACATATAAAGAAGGAGGTAATGGAAACCCTATCTAATAGAGTGGAAAAGGATAAATCTCTCTCAGACTCTACCATTTACATACAAATAAGTTGAAGTATCTACAAAAAAAGTTTGAACGACTTGGAGGAAAAAAGCCTCCAAATCAAGAACTTTGAGCATAACAAGAATGTAAGGCCACTCAATGTAGTCATAAACCTTCTCAAAATCTTGCTTCAAAAAATAATTTGTTGTTTAGAAGCCTTGGCCCATTCCATACCTTCCCATACAATAATGATATCATCTAGGATGTAATGCCTTCAAATGAAGTTGTTTTTCTTTGACTAAACAATGGTGGGTAATATATGATGGATACATAGAGAAAGAACTTTATCCAAAATCTTACATGAAACATTTAACATTCAAGTAATAGGCCACCAACTAGAGATTAGCTCTAGGTACTTAGCTTTGGGAATGAAGTTGATAATATTACGTTTAATCAAAGACCCCATGGAGCCATTATGGATAACATCTTTATAAACCCTAATCAATATTAAGCTTTTGAAATGTCAAGTGGCATTGTAAAACTTCTAGGGAAAGTCATCTAGGCCTAGTGCTTTTCCATTAGCCATGTTCATCAGTGAATCATGTAACTCCTGCAAAGCGAGTAGAGTATCACAAGCCATGCTAGTTATATGGTTGAGCTAGGTGGGAAGTTCCACATCCAAGCATTGTTGAAGCACACTATAGTGTTCATGAAAATCATTCAAAGCTTGAAACACCATCTTATAATGTTCTAGAAAGGCATGAGATATGTCAAGGAGAGAAGAAAACCTCCCCAACCGTAGTCTTGAGAGCCTTAATTTTAGAGTGATCTTGTTTGATACACAAGGATTTGAAAAAGTCCTTCGAGGTTTTGTCTCACCTTAAGCCAATACATGTGAGCTTGAACTTGAGCTCCTTTGGCATGGTGAGCACCAACAATCTTGAGATGGTGATGGAGTTTTCCATTCCATGTTTGCAATTACAAATTAAAGGGATCTGATTCAATCTCGCTAGAGACCCAAACGAGTTCTTTGACCATAGTACATTTGGTTCGCTTACACATGGATAACTTGCTTTCCAAACTTTTGTAGGAAGGTGGTGGTGCAAATAATTTTAGAATTCTGCCAATCAATCTAGTTGGTGATAAATGGACGAACTAGATCTAAGATCAAAACCCTAACAATAAGGTGGATGGTCTCTTGATGCATCAATAGTGATGTGTTAAGGAAAAATTATGTGCATGGGATTTTCACCGAAGTGGAAATCCATTCAATCTTAAAAGTGATGGGATTGTTATAAAAAAGAATGATCTCAAGATGAACTTTCACAAATCTATCATTGTTCCCATGAGAAGATAGAAAACATGCTACTCAAAAAGCATAAGTCAATCAAGACTCTTGAGTACCCAATTCTTGTTGGCCCACAAGTTGGACCACATATACCAAGGATCTGATGTCATGCTACTATTGAAAATATGAATCCACTAACCCCTATTAGGTTTTGAAATAAAACCAAGATTTACATTCTCTAAAACACCATCACATTGGCAACATGCCAAATTTATCCTTGGGATACTCCACCATATTAAAATCACATCAAAATAGCTAGTTAGAAAACATAAGGTTTTCAACAAGCCAATGCCAAAACACTACTATTTTAGGACCATCATTAGGGGTTTAAGTGTTGACAATCTCCATAATTCTCCCATTTATGTTAAAGGTCACCCATAGGGTACGAGGCCAAATAGACCTCAAGGTGGCTTGAAGAAAAAATTTTGTAACTTTATTAAGACAAATGATGTCAAATGGACCAAACTACTAACATGCAACCTATATGTAGAGAATTACAAAAAGTTTCTACAAGCCTCTAACATTCAAAGATATGGCATTCATTTAGAGGGATATTTTATATAGTGCTCTAATTGGTCACCACCATCGTTTGCTAATGCTTGAAATTAGTTTCCTAACAATGGTCTTTTTCTAGTAGAGTATAAATCTTTGAGTGAAATAGAGAGGTGTTTGCCACTAAATTATCCCCTTGGTGATCCATCCTCCCTAGAAGGACTATGTGAGTGACTAGAGGGTTGAGCACTCATTTAAGAGATCTCCTAGTAATGTCCATTAGGTGCCTATGACTACTACTCTCAACCACAAGTTAAGAAGATGGAACATGAGGTGGTCTAGAAGAAGGCACCACCATGTCATTTCATGGCCATAGGGTGGCCATAACCTTATATACATATAAGAGTTTTGGTGGAGGGTCATTGAATTTATGTTGCTTGGTGATAGAAGGTTTTTTACCACCTATAGTCATTCAACCACCCAATTGGGTTGGGTGCACATAAGACTCAACTATCAACATAGGAGTTTATGTAGGTATGAGCGAACAATCCTTAATCTTATGATCTAGATCTTAGTACTAAAAGCAAGTTATGAGTAAATTAATATAAATGACTTGGTGTGAGAA
Organism: Cunninghamia lanceolata; assembly: GCA_027924645.1. NCBI lineage: Eukaryota > Viridiplantae > Streptophyta > Pinopsida > Cupressales > Cupressaceae > Cunninghamia > Cunninghamia lanceolata. The sequence goes on along the minus strand of BSBN01000379.1, from coordinate 2,054,750 downwards.
TTATGGGCCACCAACTTGAGTTTCTATGGATTCTTTATGGTCAGAGGTGAGGTCAATCCCTACACAAACCCTTATGTGGTACTAAGTAGGAAAAAGATTTTCCAATTCATGGTAGATAAAATGACTAAGTAGCTAAATAATATGATCCAAGAACACCCACATAGGGATAGGGAGCTTAGGAAGATCAACCCACACAATGACCTTGAGGGACGCTTTCTCTAAAACTTTAAATTCCTTAGTTTGATGGGAAAGTAACAAAAGGGTGTTTTGCATGAACAAACAATTAGATTGGTTAAGTAGCATATTAATCTATTAAGGTTCATGAAAAGCAAACATAAAAAAACCCTTGGATAAATTCCTAACCCCATACAATTTGATGACTTCGAACTCCTAGGAATTCTTGACCCAAGTGAGGAAGTACTTTTTTGAGGGAATATGGCCCACATAATAAGCTATAAGGCTAAAAAATTATACCAATTGCACAAAAATTCAACTTCATCACTAGATAAAAAATCGGGCTTAAAGGACAAACCTTGTCATAGACCTTTGAGAAAAACTTTTGAGCATGCTTTGGAGCCATCTTCATTGCCTAATGCAATATTAGTTGTAGAATAATTAGCTTTGGCCATTAAAAGAGCTCTATGTAACCTAAAGGGTGGACAAAGGGTGAAATAAATGCATAGACACTCTAGAAAATCTTGCAAAAGGGGTGTGACATGGGTGAGACTGAAGGAAAAATCTAGTTATGTACACAAAAGCAAGCCATACGAAGATGCACCAAACTAGAGAATTCCTCCCTTAACTTGACATTACACATTTATCTTTGCTAATGAAAAATGTTTATATGAAGAAATTTTTAAACTGATAGATTACATTTATTGTTGCTTTTCAAATTAATACTCAAGTAAGTAATTATTTTTATAATTGCTACCTTTGCATTTATAAGTGTATTTTTATAAATTTTTAGTTATTGGTTATTATTTTTCAATTTTAGGTTTTTAATAATTAAAATTGCATACTTTCCCCCTTCATTTTAAACTCAAGTTTTGATTAGGTTTTCCTCTATGCAATTCCTATTGTACAAGTGGTGTATTCTAGCATGGAAGTTGGCAAATAACATGAACCTTGCCTAATTCCATCTACATGCATCCCTATAACCAGTCCTAATTCTATGTTCCATCCATTAATTATCCCAAAACATTTCTAAAATCATGTAACTGACTCAATTTAGATTAGTTGGTACAAAAGTGATCCCTAGAATTTTGAACTCCCTCCAACCAAACTTTATGAGCCAACCAAAGCATGGAAATTGTTAACTTGTGTGCTAAGGTGTTGTATTTAAGGAAAAAACCTAATATCATTCCATTATCTAAACAATAAAAGAGTATTTAGGTATAAGAATTCAAGATTCATCCATAGCATAATTAGAGTATCATCATTTATTAGATCATCTTAGACATTTGTTACATGGTTTCTTGTACAAGTCTTCTATCCTTGTTACAAAACTATTTAATTATATCTTAGGGGTTTGACATGGGAGAAGATTCTTTCCTAATGAACTCTCCAAAGGTATTCCTAAACACCTCAAGTTAGCTATTATAGGTCACATGCAATAGATCATAGAGTTTAACTTTAGTGCAATTTGATGCTTGTGTTCAATTCAGATTTGCACACTAGGTTCATAGCTACACTCAGAGAGGTCAATTCCATAGTCATGGATGTGAACTATAGAATTAGACAGGGAGTTTGTAGATTCTCAAGTGTTCATCTAACATTAGATGAGGTTCTAATAAATTAAATAATTAGTTCCTAACACTTGGTACAATAGTATTTCCATCAAAATTTGAGCTAAGAATCTTTATTGATTTTATTTAATTTCAAAAAATTTATTTTAGTACATTTAATTTAGTCCTTGCTCATTTATCTAGGTAGATTTTGATGTGATTACATTAATTGTTTATTTATTGGTAGATTTTAGAAAAGTGTTATTTGTTTTCCTTTTTATTTTGATGAATTTGACTTATCTTGCACCTTGAATGCTTTTGTCATAGGTTTTTCTCCTTCTACCTTAGGGTTTTGGATTTTGTTTTTCTAATTGCGCCTATATTTCATTTTATGTCTTATTAGGGTATTGATTCCCATTTATTATGTTCTTTGTCATATTTTGGTTTGATCTTTCATTATGTGATCTCTCTTTGCTCTGTACCCTATTTACCCCTAGGTCTTTCCTTTAAGGTTTCATTATTGAGTTCTAATTTTCTTTTTCAAATTTGAGGATTTCTTATTTTCTAATATTTACATCAGAGCCTTACCCTTGATTTGTCATTTCTACCCTTTAGGGTTTCTTTGTTGAGTTTATGCCAAAGTCTCATTGCCATCCTAATCTCCCTTTGAGAAGAAGTCTCCTTCTCAACCCTCATATGGGTCTCATCTAGCTAAGAAAGAATTTTCAATGGTTCTGTTGGTTTTTCTTTTGAATCAGCATTAGGGTTTGCCAGTTCTAATGCACAGGCAGATTCAGCCAACTGAATACAGGAGGTTGCGTGAGCTCCTCCCCTTCACTTCTGGTTCTGCCGCACCAAGGGGGGTTTCCCTACTTGATAAAAGTATAACCTTGACTAGCTCAATGACAGAGAGATATAACTTGACAGCAGCAGGCATAATACTCTCATGTATGGACCAAGATTTGTGTAACAAATTACAAGGCTGGCAACATTCTTGGACATAATGTCTGGTTAGGTATGAGAGCATGCATAGGTTCCTAATCCTAATCCTACAACTAACAGATGGAAGGATGAGATGGTTTGAAATGGTGTTTGGAGTTATGGGACTTTCCTAGACCCATTGAACAGACAGATTCCCAAACCAGTGCCTTATCTGGGCAGCAGAGTCATATCTAAAACTGTAAATGTCTCCCCATGACAACATAAATTCATATCCAGAGGACCTAAGAATAATGCTACTGCCTAACAGCAACATGTCCAAGAAAGAGTATCATTAATGATCATACTTAACAGATCCTATGATGCAATCTATTTCCCTTTGTATCTGATCAAAAGCCTATTTAACCACTCCTTAAGTAGACGCAATAAATCAGACACACAGTATGCACATACTGAAAAACTTGGAAGCCCTTGACAACCTTGTTTGAAAAGAAAACAAATGACATATAGGAGACAATCAGAAACAATACACACACAGGTGTTTTTCATTTAAAATCAATCTGCATAGAAGGCCATCACAGAGAAAATCATCATTTACAAGCCAAGATAGATTAGTACACCAGACTAAGGACCGAGTCTGTAGCAAAAAATGCCTTTCAAAATGTGAACACCTTATGTCCAGAGTCAGAGCAGAAAGCCCAAAAACATCTAACAACTAAAAAGTAACACAGCCAAAACCATTTATACAGAACCGTGTACATTCAGCAATTAATTACATGGCCAGAAGTCAAAAATTTGCCAGATACATTCCTTCCATTTGAAAATGGCCTTCACAGATTAAATGCGACAGACAGGGGGAATCTCGAGCTTTGCGCCGCCATCTGAAAGTCTTCATCCACGATCAGGCAGCTTCACCGTTTGTACCGTCGCCCATACCCCTGCACGACCGTCATTGATGGCTCAACCACCCGCACTTCACTTGGAAACTGTCGCAACCTTCAAACGGAAGCCTCCCGCCAAAATGTGCTTCACTGAAAGTTCAAAACTGTAGGAAGAAAAATCCCACATTGGTGCCGCGGAGACAACTTTATCATTTTAAAAACATGGCCGCATGGATACTAAGTGTCGAGCGTTTTGCCGCGCTCGACACACGACCCTTCGCCCACAGCCCATCGCCATGACATACATTATCGGCCTACTCGACAGATCTCCTGCCGACCACAGTGGTCTCGCCGATCGCAACATCTCCACAAGTCACCAACATCCCCATCGGCCAGAGGAGAACCATCAGCCAGCTCCACAAAACTTACCCCGACCTGACTAGTCTCTCCGATCACACACATCCTCTGTCGGCGAGACCCTCAACCGTCGGCCAAGCAGAAACATCCTCTGCCGATGATACCATTCACACCGATGACCACTCCATGCTCCCCTCTCGGTGTGACCTACGCCGATGACACCCTCGTCGGCCAAACACTTTCCATCGGCGGACCCTCCAACGGCTAGCCCGACAACCAAAGTCTTCCCGATGCTCACCTTTGCATCCCTCCATCGGCGAGACCTACGCTGATGACATCGCATCGGCCAAGCCTCCCACCGTCAGCACAATTCAAAATACCTAGGCCGACAATACAACTCTCGCCGATGAACCATGGCTTCATCCCTCCGTCGGCCAAACACATGCCGATGATTCTTCATCGGCCAAGCTCCTCACATCAGTAGATCGAAACAATGCTAGCCCAATACACCAAATCTTGCCGATGAACACTTGACTTACCCCCATCGGCATGACCAACACCGTTGGCGGAACCACAATATCCTTTGCCGATAGGCAATAGTCTTGGCGATATACAAAGAACACACCATGCTATTGATACGATCGCCAAGACACAAGTAAACTTATGCCGATGGGCAAAACATGATGACCCCTTCCTCAAGAAAGATGATGTGGATGCTGCAAAACACTGAAGGGGTGCCAAGACTTAAAATTTTTTGGATTTTAGGGAAGGCGCCTGCATGAAAAATTGCTAAATCAACTGACAGTCAATTCAGGCACCAACAGGTTCTATGGATAATAATTATCATACTATGGAGTATTTTGATCATGACGTGCATGTGGATAAGCAATATCTTTTACTTTACAATTACCTTTTCAAGAGCTTGCTAATGCTACTTCTCTTACACAATTGGCTATGTCTTTTCATTTTTGTTGCTTGGTGATCCCTTTGGTACATAGATTCTTCATGGCATTGGTACTAGGATTTCTTCTTTGGGTTCTTTGCATGGTGTATCTTCCTCCCTAGCCACCAACCTTTCTTTCATCGATCCTATCCCTTCCCATCCTAAGGTGGACCCTCTCATTGTGCCTAATTCCCATGTTATCCATTCTAGTGTGACCCCCATCCCTCATGTTCTTTCCTCTAGTGTCATAACCACTTCTTCTTCTACTAGTGCCTCACTTACCTCTCATCTCACTAGTTACATTTCTTCCTCTTTGCCTACTAGTGGCATAACTACATATTATGCTATTAGCACCATCCCTTCATCTCACCCTATTAGTGTTATGTATCTTATTCTTTGTCCTAGAAGGTTGTCAACATGCCTAGTGTCATATATTTACCTCTAGTCCCTCTTCCTATCTATACTCCATCCATTGTTTCCCATATTCCCATCACTACCATTCCTATTGCCACACTTGATGCACTAAATTACAAAATCTTAATAAAGTAGAGTGTAAATTGGACACCATGCCTAATAGAAAGGATGCAAATGATTATGTTCTAGCACAATATATTCCTCTTCCTCTTGAGATAGCGGCTTATCCATTATCGGTTAATTTTGTGCTATCCCTTTTGAGATGTATAATGACAAGGGTGACCCTCATATACATTTGCAATCTTTCCAAGTTGCATGTTTAGATTTTGTGTATGAAGACAATTTATTGGCTAAAATATTTCCATGCACATTGAGGAACTATTGCATATAGTGGTTTTAACCTTAACCTTGTGGGTCAATTCATTCTTATTTTGATTTAGCCAAATCTTTTCTTAGTCTCTTTCATGTGAATATGGCCTTGAAGACTATATTTTTGAATTTATTTGAGTGTGCCTATGATCCAATAAGAGGATCAATTTTATGTGATTAGATTTTAGTCTTTGTGTGCTAAAATGAAACATCAACTTTTTGATGATGAGTTATAGAGTACCTTGATCAAAGGGTTGTTGTTAGTGTTAGGATTAAGGTGCCATTAACTTTGTAAATCCTATATAATTAATTACTCCTAATGTTGTTTGTAAACTTCCATAAGGGAAGTTGTATTCACCAAGCAGTGGTCTTATTTCAGCGATCTTGTTTCAGTCACATTTGGATCCTAGTACCTAATTGGGGTGTGGGGGGCTTCCCCCCCCGCACTACTGTCGCTGAGGGGTCCAATATTATAATTTCATAGTCAATTTGGACCGTTCATCATTAGGTCGTAGATCTGACAATAAATGTTATGTTAGGGTTTTTTGCCCTAGAACACAACACTCTTTTTATGAGGGCATTGTATTACAGTTGTAGTAGTAGAGAGTTGAGACTCAAAAATAGGTGTTGTTGGATTGAAGATGGAAGAGGAGGTTGTTAGTGATGTATTGTAAACTCTATTGAAGTTAATACAAATTGGTGCATCTCTTCTTGTGTGGAGTCTTTTTTCCTAAAAGGGTTTCTCCACGTAAAAACTATGTTATGTGTTTAGTTTTTCTGTTCCTTTATTTCTTTGTATTGCTGATTAGATTTCCTATAATCTCCATTTGGTTCTGCAATGGATTAATAGTTATAACAATTTAAATCATATTTCCATTCTATAGTTGTTCACCTTCATTTCTAACAATTATAAGGACAATGCATATTTGAATTTAGTTTTTCTTTATTATGGATTTATATGCCCATGTTAAGAATGTGGAATTAAAATGTTGGCTTCTAATGTACTAAAATATGGGTCTTCTCATGTGCATTCTTGATTCATAAACAAGAGGACACTCCTCATGCTGCCCTTAGAAATGGATACACAAATATTTAAGACTCTCCAAACCCTCAATACACACACTTCAAATACCTTGAAAGGATGTCAAGTCAACAAAAGTATATATATCAAGGAAAACAACTTATATAATCTCAACAAAATTAAAATGATAGATAAGAAACAAACATCATGTAAACAATCAAGTTACCCTAGATTGAAAACCCAATATTGGGTGCAAAAAGATAGCTCTAGAGAAAAAATTACTCCCCATTCCACTATCAAATGAAAGGAATCTAAGGTGTGTAAACACTTTCTACACGAATCTAGGAGAAGAGATGAACATATAATATGATGTATAATAACTTGTAGGAATGAAACAACATAATAAAATCATTCACTATAACACAATTATGTATCTTAAGAAAACCTTTTGAGAAAGAACCCAACCTCCAAACTCTAAACTAATATATTAATCAACAATAATAGTGATTACAATACAATTGAGGCAAGGAGCCTTCACAAGAGACAAAACCATCGCTTAGATTTGGAGTAATACCAACAATATAACAATACCTACAAAATACACTATGCAAATTCCATCCCAAGCACCCAATGAACCAATAAAGAGGAATCACAAAATCATGAGCTAATACCACTCAAAAGTGGCACCCAAATCCCCTAGTCAAATTCTAATGCTCAAATCACAAGAAGAGTGTTAATGCTAAATCTAGCATATTCCTTACACCTATCATAAGAATATGTTATAATATACTATAGTTATCTAGGAAATCCAATTAGTCTTATTCAAATCCTTCAAAGATGCTTTATGATAGTCATAATGACATGTCATAGGTTGGTGAATATTCTTGGTCAACATGTTTAACTCCCTCTTATAGCTCTCTTATGCTTCATAAATGTTCTTATATTTCTGATGTGGGGGGCCTAACTTGCAGAAACCATAACTTTTTATTTGGGAATCTAATTGAGCCCATTTTCTAAATTTGAAGATCTCAGAGAGGTCCACGTCATTATAACCAACTTTAGTTGGTTAATGTCTTTTTTTTATACATTTTGGAGCCAAAATGACCTCCATAGCCCACAATTTTCATTTTAGTGTTTTTAACATTAAGATACAATGTTGAGATACCTTTCCTAACATTCTCCTACTTGTTAAACACCATGCAAGAGAAAAGGAATACCAACACTATCAACTAATTGCTAGTGGTTGAGAAGCCCATAGTCTTGCAACATTGCTTGAACTTCTTTATGTTCATTGACTTCATCAATGCATTTACAACATTCTTCAAAGTGTCAACTTTCTCTAGAATCATCCTTCCATCATCTACCATGTCCTAAAAAAAGGTCCTAGACATCAATGTGTTTTTTTCATGCAGGTTCTTTACTAAACATATGGCACTTTGACTATTAAAATGAAGTCTAACAACTCTTTGATTCAACTCCACATCTGAACAATCTCAAAAGACAAATGGATTCCTTACATGCATGAGTAACTGCCATGTACTCTACCTCTACTATGTTGATGTCACTTATCCAACTCACTACACCATCGAATAAGATAAACATGTATCCACTAGTAGACCTTCTACTGTTGGCATCTCCTACCTAGTTTGAATCCACCTAGCCTCAAATATCCAATGAGTGTTGGTCCTCTAAAATATCACCATTATAACAAATGGAATAATTACAAGTATCCCACAAATACCTAAAATCCCTCTTCACTGCAACCTAGTGTTCTTGTCTAAGATTAGCCATATAGCAGCTCAAGAATCCTATTTCTTGGGCAATGTCTAGTTTGTTGTAGAACATAACATATAGAAAGATAAAAATAAACTAGAATATGGTATTGAACTTATCTCCTACATTTGTATGGGTGTTGAACATTGTTCAACTAAAAGCTTAGTTCCCACATAAATAGGAAGTCACTAGTTTACTATTGGTCATACTAAAATGGTGCAAAATGGACTCAACATACTTCCTTTGAACAATCCAAAGTTTTTTTAGCCCTATCTTGTCTAATTTATATCCCAAGGATGTACATAGTAGCCCCTAAATACTTCATTTCAAACTATAATGAAAGTTGAGATTTCAAGTCCCTAACCATTTCCTTACCATTACTAAATAACATCATATCATCAACATACAAAGTGATAATGATAAAATTATCACCTTTTATATGTAGTTAACACAATGATTTGACTTAGACCTGATAAACCCTAACCCCAAATCATATGAATAAAAATTTTTATACCATGTTCTAGGAGATTGGTTTAAACCATAGAGGGATTTGTTCAACCAACAAACCAAGTTTTCCTTACCCTTCTCAATGTAGTGCTCTAGTTGTGACATGTAGATCTCCTCCTCTAGATTAGTGTTCAAGAAAGTTGTCTTCACATCCATCTTCTTAACCTTAATATCAAAAGTAGCAACCAAATAACATTTTGATAGATGTCAACTTTGCAATAGGGGAGAGAATTTCATTGAAATCTATTCCCTTAGCTTGGTAATAACTTTTGGCAACCAACTACACTTTGTACTTCTTAATGTTTCCATGATAGCCTAGCTTCTTTTTGAACACCCATTTGCAACCAACATGTTTCCATTCATTAGGCAACTGTACCAAGTGCCATGTATGATTCTTTCTTAGTGCAACCATCTCCTCAACCATGGCTAATTTATAAGACTCACAATCATCTATTTCCTTTGCCTCTTAAATTATCATGGGATCATTTGTATTAGTCAACAAAGCAAATATACATCTAAAATTAGATAGACTATACATTTTTGGTTGCCTCCTCTAATGAATGGACCTACTCAAAAACTAAGCTGTAGGTTCTACTTCTTCTTTCAAACTCTTTGAGCTCTCTATACTATCCTCCTCATCTAGTCCAACCTAAATATTTGGTTCAACATCTAATGCAACCTTCTAGATCTTTAGCTATAGATACACAACTGACTTCCTATCCTCCTTTAGCTACTCAATTGTAGTGGAAGATTTGACCTCCCTAAAAATAACACTCCAACTATAGAGAACTTTTATGGTCATAGGATCCCAAAGCTTGTACCATTTCACACCAACACCATAGCTAATGAAGATACATTTCACAATATTATTATCCAACTTTGACCACTTCTCCCTAGGCACATGAGCATATATCTTGTAGCCAAATACATGAAGATACTAAAGTAAAGGATTTTTGCATCTAAACCTCCATGAGGATTTTCTCCACAAGTGTTGATGTAGGAGACCCATTGATTAGATAACATGTAGTAGCCGAGGTCAAGGAAAACAAATGAAGTCAAAACCATAAACAAAATGCATGAAAACACAAGTTTATACCTTCAAATGATATCCTCCTCCTTGATAAAGTTGAGAGATTGCACCCTCACTCTCTTGCTTTACCTATGGTTTGCTAAATGTGAAATGCTCTCAAACTATACTACAAATCACTAAAAGCCTAGCTCTAGATGAGAGAATGATGGAGAGATTTTGGCATGATAACAATACACTAAACTTGGATGATCAAATGGCTTGGGAGAGGTTGTATTTATAGGGATTTTGGAGGGAGATTTGATCCAATGGATGAGGATGAATGTGAGATGGAGGGCTTATATTTGATCAACAATAATGGAGGGATTGAGAATAAATGTGAATTTTTAATTCACATTGGGAAGAGGTATGCATTAATGAAGTTAGATGAGATGGATTAAAAAGAAATTTTAAATTCTTTTGGGGAAAAGGTGAGGATTAGAAATGAATTTTTAATCCATTTGGGGAAGAGTTCTAATAAATGAGAAATATGACATGTTGGGTGTGTAAGAGATCATTAATGAGTTTTAGGATAAAATGTGTATAAAAAAATTGTCTTATGTGGAATAAAGGCCAATTTTTTTTATTTGGGGTATGTGGGGATGAGTGTTAAGTGGGGTTTGACCAAACTAATCAAGGGGATTAGTTTAATTAATATGGCTGTAGTAAATTAGTGAATGGATTAGTTAAGGGTTAAGATTAATTGAATAGGGACTCATTTAATTAATCTTAGGTCTAGGGGTCATGTAGGCTAGGGTAGATAATTAAATAATAAGTATTTAATCAACTAGGTTAGGGGTAGGCTAATTAGTAGGCTAAATTAACTAGATAAACATAATTTACCTAATTAATTGGGTTTAGGGAAATGGTGAAATTAACCAAATAAATATTTACATATTTATTTAATTAATTGGGCTAATGATAGTAAGTGCAACCATTGAATTAATTAAATTAATTCAATTTAAAGGATGAAATGATGAAGAGAAGGTGAATGGTTAGGTATAATTAATTAAATAAACATTTAATTAATTAATTGGATGATGTCGGAAAGATGGTTAGTCAATGAAGATATTTTTAGGTGTCTACATTTGCCCCTCTTTGACGTGGCGTCGTGACCTAGCAGGGATATGGTGTCAAGTCAAAGAAATTGCCCCAGCTGGCCCAGGAAGGAATGGAATGGATGAGGGATCCCCCCTTGAGAGGTCAAGTGAAAAAATAAAAAAAAATTAGGTGAGCCCTCAAAAGGAGAAAACAGTGGTGAAAAATGGATAGAGGATGGAAAAACGAGTTGTTAAGAAGAAAAATAGGCAAAAAAAGTGAAGATTTGCACCTTGGGGAGGAAAACATGTGTTGGGGGATGATAGGGCCTTCTGTAAATAGAAAAAGTGGGCCCTGTTGGGTATCGAAAATGTAGGTTGTGGATTCTAAGGGGATGCCAAGCCCTATGGTCAAATCTACAACATTTTTGAGCCAATGACTGGAGTTTGACCTTAACGATCAACTTCTCCCTGCGCTTTAGGTCCTGCTACAACCTACATGGGTGAACCTTTGATTATCAAAGTAGGTTGTATGATTAAATCTATGTTGGTTTGTTGCTAGTTTATCCAATTACAATGGCATGCTTGTAAATCAGATAAGATATTGTAAACTAAATTCTAAAGAAAGTAAGTGATTTAATCTAAATTCTAACATAAATAAATAACAAATAACATGAAATGAATCTAAACTATAACAATAAAACAATGTAAAGATTTTAATTATAAGATGAATCAATAGTTAGACTGGTGCTTTGTCCATTTGGGCAATGGAGTCAGGATGTCAAAAACAAATAACTTGTATCGGGTAATAACTTGATCTGATTGGCACATACAACAGTTTGCAACTTGTACAAACGTGCAAGGAAGAAATTATTTACTCATTCTTAATAATCCAAAGGACATAATTGAAATAAATGCAAAATATTAAAAGGATTTTAATCTTCCCGGGAAGAACCAATTTAACTTTGCAACATAATAAATTAGATCAACTCTGGAGACAAATTAATAACCCTAATCAATTAATCATACTTAATAATCCATTCAACATTCTAAGATTACTATAATTGATGAGAAAGGATTTAATTCTGCTTGAGAAACCAATCAAATCAACTATACTGAATTAGCAAATGTAACCAGACAACTTGAACATATCCTTAACACATTCAAATTGAATAATCAGAAAATGAATGACATGGAGATAATTAAATTGATTGAATTAAAAACAACAAATAGATGATACCATCACAATGTATTTTGAATTTGAATCCTCACCTATTGCCTTAGAATGTATCACACACCATTGTCTTTCTCAGAACGAAATTGCACAGAAGGATCAAATTTGCATCAGATTGAATAAAATCTAACCTAATTTAATCCTAAAATATTTCAATTGTCTTTTTGTGAAAATCCCTATTTCTAACCTAATTCTAACCTAATTCTCTGGGTCCTGGGATCTCTATTTAAAGAGATGCAACAAGCCTCAGACCCGTTACAAAATTCATGACGGTTGGTAATTGATTAACCATGAGAACCGACATTATTCGTTACATAAATTTAAATAACTTGATTTGAAACACTCAACAAATCCTTGGAGGCTAGAATAAAATATATAATCTTCCCCGTTGAGAGCATTTAACCGCCAGTCGAGAGCCACTTCATTGCATTCAATGCAACCCTAATCCTGCAAAAGAAACAAATTATTCATCAGATAAATAGTATATAAATAATATATTATTTCTATTGAGGTGAACCTTAGGACCTGTGGCGTGCGGTAATGTTTCCTTACTTCCATTGTATATTCGCTCATGTATTTAGGGTTTTATCCTTTCCATAGAAATCCCTAACTTCTTTTCCTTTATGTTGAATGCCTTTGGTAGAAAATAAAATATTCCATATTGACCTTCATTATAGTATCATCGCGAAGAAAATAAAATAATTATTTTATTTCTTCTTTGGCCATTAATCTTTATTTTCACATTTGCTAGTTATGTTTTTCATATTTGTTGTGAAAAATAATTACCCTCAATTAGGGTTTGACAATAACCTTTACATTGTGAAAATAATAATTATTATTTCACCTTTGCTTTCTCTTAAATGAGATCCATCGGGAGATCTGTATTTTATTTTTTATTCATATTAACACCCATATTTTTTCACTTTTGGTTTGGGCATTATTTCACTCCAGTGAAAACAACTATAGTTCCTTGGCGAAAAAATTTACCAATCCTTATATGTTCTTCCAAAAATATTTTCTAGGTAAAATAGTTACCTATTGAATTAATCCCTTCGATATCTTGTTTCAAGATAAAAATATCAAAAATCTCCTTGTATCGGGTTAAATCTCTTGAAGATAAAAGAGAATAGAAATTCCATCTTCATTCTCCTTCTCCAATTCAGACATGTTGTAGAGCACAGTCTCACTGTAGTATGGAGTAAAGACACTAAAAGATAAAATCTCTCGCACAGGTCTTGCAGGTGCCATGTCCGTGAATAATGAGTTTGTAAAAAATTCTAGCCGGTGTCTTGCCTCTAGGTTTTTTGGGATGTTGACAACATAGTCCTCGATTGTCAGTAGCAAGTGCAGCCTCTTGATCTACTATTTAATTTCCAAATCTTTAGGCCACTCCATCCTTGAGAAGAGACGTCCTTCATTCCTTGCTTTTGTGACAATGCCCCAGGTATCATAAGCCTCTCTGAGATTGTTTGACAATAAATCATGGATGACTACATCATAAAGATCTTGCATGGATTTTATAGCCCCCCTTGCTAACTTAGGTGTTTCATCATGCATAAGGAGTCCAGTCAGTGCAGTAATTCTGGACAATAGCAGAGGCAACTTGTTCAGTTGAAAACTGACTAGTAAAGATTGGTCTAGTATACTCTCATTTGCATCACGGAATAACCTATCAACCCATAGTCTTCCCTCATCATCTAACAACGATTTCAGTAGTTTCTCCACATTATAGTAGCATTCAACAACTGCATAGCCCAAATATTCATCTCTCGTGCTTTTTGCCCACAATTCCATCTGTGTGTCATTGCACTCCACAGCTAGATCTATAGCCATAAAAATCTTGCTGGACAGAAGAAATAGGGGCCACTGTACTAGATTTAAGCTCCCAATATTACTTGGTATGAGAAGCAACTTCTTCTCACGGTTAATTGATAATCCTTTAAGCAATCTATTATTTTTAGCAATTGTTGTTTCCATAGGTTTTATTTCTGATCAAAGAGCTGAGGGACTGTTTTTAGGTCACTTTAGTTAGTTGTTATTTTATTATTTCTTTAGATTAATTTTTTCTTTAAAGTATCATTATTTCTTGCTTTTTAAGAGATTTAAGCATTTGCTCTTTAAAACGTTGGTTTTTGGAATAAAATAATGATTATCTTAAATCCCAAAAATTGGGTATCTTGTAATCTTATAAATAAGCTTTGAGCACATAAACTCTTAATGATAGTGGCCATTTCTAAAATGGGTATGAGGCAATGCAATTGATGAGTGGAACTGGTCTCCATCTCTTCCATTTCTGCGATGACGGTTGTGTCCACTTTTGGGAACTTGGAAATCTTTCTTCTCGTGTCATGCACTGACTTTGCATTATGTGTTACAGCTCTTATGAACTTCTTCATTCTGAAAATTAAGAGCCTTGATGGCAACTACCTTACCATCCCTCAAAATGCCTTTGTAGACTGATCCGATGTTACCCACTCCAAGCAAGTTTGCCTCATCAAATCTAGCAGTTGCTATAATAAGATCTTTGTAAGGATATTTTGGATAGCTGAGCCTTTTGGAATATAAAGTTTGAGGGACAGAATAGTTGTCTTGAAAGTTTTCTTCCTCCATAGTAGCATTCCTTTAATGAAAGACAATAACATAAAAGCAATGGTTCCAACAACTGATAAAATTACTTTTTTGAGTAGTGAATCATTTTCCAGGTTTCATTTTGGGCATGGAGGCAATGAGTAAATTTTTTGGCCCACATAGGCCAAGGTTTCCCATCAGTCATGTAATAACAGTTCTATTTCGAAACAACCCTCCTCCTAGAATTTGACCTGACAAATTATTGAAAGAAACATTCATGTAGTGAAGTACTTTTAGTCCTTCAAGGGACATTGGTATTGAACCTGATAAGAAATTTGCAAAAAGGTCCATTTCTTCCTCTACAGTGCTACCACCAATTTGTTTGAGACCTTAGTGTTTCCAGATCATTTTGTTGTCGATAGCAAGTTGCCTTGAGATCTTCAAGTTGCAAATGCAATTCATCAATTTCCCTTGACATTTTTTTTATGGACTTCTAGGCAGGCACTCAAATGATTCCTGCAGTCTTCTAACTCTTTACGAGTATTATCCACTTCTGATCTTAATCATATCATTCTCTCGTGTAACACAAGCAAGCTCAGGAGCAAGCACCACCTCAGATGTTGAAAATGTACGTGGACTTTTTTCTTGCTCAAACTTTCCTTCTAGGACCTCAAGCAGCTGATCACGCAAATCAGAAACCTCTGCAAGTAAATTTTCTCTGTCCCCTCCTTCATAAAAATCTTGGTACTTTCTAAGTTGTTCCAGGAGTCTTATATTTTCTATAGCAAATCGAGTAAGCTCAGAGTTGCGATCAAGCCACCCACGAATAAGTTGAAGTTCTTCAAATAAAGCATTTTTCTCCTCTAAGAGATACACATATGATGAAATTAAACCATCTGCAATAGATTCCAGCCTTCTAATTTTGTCCTCTCGATAATGAGTGGTTCTGAGTCCTGAAAGAAATAGGTGGCCTACCGTTTGTTGGCACGTGATTATGCAGATATGCATCATTTATTGGCACTTCACAGAAGTTGATCCTGTTGTTATGAAGTAATAGCATTATATTTTTGCCTTCTCCCCTTTGGTATACCACGTGACTTGATTTTATGTCCTTTGCTCAATGTCATTTGGAGCATACATTCTATAAATTATTATTATCATGGAAGGGTAATAAATAGTTTCTCCTTACTATTAATAATGTTCTTATAAAATGTTGATATAGGTTTTCTTTATAAAGAAATATAGAATGAACATAGATAACATGAATAATATTCTTCTTTAAGTTTGATGGTTGGAATGCCACACTTTTCATTTGAGGAGAACAATTTATTTCCATTACAATTTATTGTTTATGGAAAGTTTTGGATTTTTCGAGTATAGATTCAATGAAAAGATTTGGTTCAAATTATTTATTTATTATTTTTGATGTTTCAACATAGGCATAATTTATGACATTAAAGGGAGGTTAAATGTCCCTTGAGTAGTGTTTGAAAGGCAAAAAGTCTGTTCAATTTCAAATCCGCCAAGGCATGCAACATTCGTATGATGTGTGAAAGGCAAAAAAGACGATTTTATTAACTGCATAATGGACATTAACTTCAAAGAAAGCTAACATCCAATGGCCAATCCCAAGGTTTGTCTCCAACATTTCATGACTAATAATTGAAAATTGAATGCTCAGTGGAAATGGAAGATTGGTGGATAGCGTAAGTTCCAGTGACTTTCATTAACTGTAATTTAAAATGAAGGGCCCATCAATTATGGTAACTTTGCAATCATCTTCTGGGTGGACTGTGTAGTTTATTTAAGTTCTTTCTGATTTCTGCATCAATTTGGGCAAAAAGATTCTTATGACCATTATTACCCTGTGTTTCCTAGAAAAGTGAAGATAAAAATTATGAGGCATGATATTTGCACCACGAAGGCCCACAACGATATACAAACTTTCACGCTTGACTGTAGGGATCATTCCATTCATGATAAAGGCAACATTTTGCTCAGTAGATATAGTGTCATGTACAAAGAATGTTAATCTCCAGAATTTACGGCATCTCAAGTATGGGCATTTGAATTTGCATATAGGTTGACTGGTTTGCACTTGCGGAGAAAAGATATGGTACTAACTACCAACCTTTGGAAAAGAGAATGTTCTTTGTGAAACACGGATAATGGGTAAGCAAAATCATCATAAATTCCCACAACAATCAAGTTGGAGGTCTAACCAAATTTTGTAGTTGACTCATAGTGATGTTTGTGATATGAGTGTTTATACAAAAATTTTAGAACACCAGATTTATGAAATTTTTAGTTGCTACACTCAAGTTAATCATCACGGAACTTTTAAAATTTTTTGAAAGAATTTACTAGAAATTTTTAGTTCCAACAGGCCCAAAGTGCCACATTTGCACTCATTGAGCCACTTGGATGAGAGAAAAGAAGAAATGAGATGGCGAACCCACTCTTCCCATGCTACAATCATTTGTCCAAGTGAGTCTGTTCTTTCATGAGATCATCAGTGATTGGCGACCGGGTATGTGGGCTAACCCTAGCTTTGTCAAATTTTTAATTTCAAGCATTTATGATGTTGGGAAATGGGTAGGTTAGGGTTTTGGTACCATCAGGGAAATGTTTGGAACCAAATTGGGCTAGATTGGCACCATCCTTTGGAATGGCACCATTGGCCATAGGGGAAAATGGGGAGTTTTGGTGCCAAAAGCAATTTTTGTGGCGCCATGCTGCGGTTTGATGCTATACGTGCTGAGGGTTTTATCGCGGCTTTGGCATTATGTGAGGAAGCTATGGGACCATTCTCTCAAATGGCACCATCGGGAGGATTGGCACCTTTTTAAGGTGCTCTAGAGCCATTCCCTAGAATGGCACCATACTAGAGACTTGTGGCACCATTCTCTCCAATGGTGCCTAGGGTTTGGTAGGTGAAATGAGTTTCGATGGTTAGGGGCCAAAATGACACCATAAAGAGAGAAATCAATGCCATTCTCTTGAATTATGCCTTATAAGAAGGAATGGTGCCATCCTCTGGATTGGCGCCATACCTGGCATAAGTGGCACCATCTAAGGGATTAGCGCCATGTTAGGGAAAATTGGTGCTAAATTTAATTTTGGCACCAAAAAGGGGAAAATCAATGCTATAGCACTGATTTGCAAAAAATGCAAGTGTTTGACTCACATTTTGTGGATGTAGGTTGATGGGGGGATTGTGGCTTCACGGGAGTGGCATGTTCTTGTGGTTATGGAGTTGATATATGGTTTCGACCAGCCCACATGAGCTAGGCTAGCAAATTAGGTTTGAGGAAAGTGGCTGAGATGCCCATTATATGGGAACACAGGGCGATGATGATGGCCCTAGTGGAGCGATGGCATCCTGAGACATGCTCCTTCCTCCTTGCAACAGGTGAGATTACCATCACCTTTGAGGACGTTTATCACATTCTAAGGTTGCCTATTCACGGAGCATGGGTGACCTATGATACTAGGAGAGGGCGAGCAACGCTAGATAGAGCATTTGCCCCTGGTCATCCCGTTTTGATAAGGAACCGACGGGAGATGAGTTATGATCAAACATTGGCAGTGAGAGTGGATGAGTTTACTTTGGTACTTTGTGCATTGATTAGGGGTCTGGTGATGCCAGATCGACATGCACGGGACTTCCTAGTTGGCTGGGGCGAGGTGATTGAGAAGATGGTGTTGGATGAGATAGTCTATGCATGGGGGCAATGCATGTTGGGGCAGCTATACCACGAGATGCATATCGTGGTATATCTGTATGATTTGGCTTTGTCTACTGGGGTCACGCTGCTGCATGTGTGGGCCTTTGAGCACATTGTGATTACGAGATCGCAGGGAGGATATTATTGGTGATAGTTTGAGGCATATGTTTTTCTGTACAAGTAGCCCCTTTAGTACTCATATATTGGACTATTGTGATACTAGTGGTGGATCTTCGATGACCTAGTCTGTGTTACCTAGTGACCATATATCAGAGTAGAGGCATGGCTTGATGACCACATTCACATGCCTTATACCTTTTAACCACACTATCTAATGGGATGAGGGGAGCATATGATAGACATGTATCTTCCCTCTCGAGTGATGCGGAAGTTTACTTTGTGCCAGGACCTTCCACAGGTGATGGCAGTGTTTGCTAGGATAGCCTGAGATGTGAGGTGGCTGCCAACCATAGTGCCCTAGGTGACCAGAGATGGTTTTATAGGCTTATGGCCCTAGTAGTAGGATTGGGGGAGCAGAGAGGTAGATGCAGGGACTACTCTTGCATATGATAAGTGGTGAGCTACGTGGAGGTCGATCCGTTTGATGGATCCTACTGCAGAGCCAGACATGACAGTGGAGGCGGGGGAGGAGGGATATGTGGTAGAGGAGGAGATAGTTGTGGAGGAGGTCGATGAGGATGAGGATGATCCCATCGGGATGCTGGCTGTGGAAGCCTATGAGCAAGCTATGGCTAGGAGAGAACGGGGGAGAGGGCAATAGATACCTATGCAGCAAGCGCCAGTTGGGCAACAACAGGTGAGGCTGATATAGTAGGTTGCACAACAGAGATCGCAACAGTAGGTGCCTGTGTAGTAGGCATAGGGAGGGCAGAGGGGACAGATGCCCCCGCCATGAGTGCCCCTATAGCAGCAAAGATAGAGGCAGGTCCTTGTACAATAGACACCCTAGCGGCAGGTGAGGCCATAGACGTAGCAGCATCATATGCTAGAGATTGCGATGACTTCTACAGTGGCTAGAGCTACAGGGCCAGGGAGTTCAGTGGTAGGGACATGACCTGTTCTAGGTGCATGCACATCACATCAGCATACCTAGGTAGATGATGATAAGGTGGTGGAGACCCTCCGGGATCAGGTTGCGAGCCTAGAGGATCAAGTGCAAAGGTAGAGACACGAGCTTGTACAACTGCGAGGAGTAGTCGCCTTGCTAGATGGGAGCAGTGGGGCTGATAGCTAGGTTAGCACCTTACAAGCATAGCTAGCATAGACACAGGGCTAGGTGGTGCAACTACAGGCTCAGGTAGCGAGTGTTACTACCAAGAGAGATGCAGAGAGAGCCTTGTAGTAGTTAACAGATGCGCAGGTGAGGAGCCTTCAGGCAGAAGTGACCCGACTGCAGGGTATGGTTTTGAGCACTAGCGTTGGTCAGATATTTGTGTAGTCATAGGCTCAGATTACACAGATACAAGGTTAGATCCTAGAGCAGAGTAGATGGGCTGAGTATTACTATGGGGCTTACTATGCTGCAGTTCCAGCAGATCAACAGATACCAAGCTATAGTGAGAGGAGTGGGTTGAGGATGTCTAGGTCACATAGATCCAAGAGGTGCATTCAGTCAATGCAGCAGTCCATGGGACCTCCACTGCTAGTACCTTAGTAGCCACAGTAGGTACCACAACAGTAGTAGTAGCCACACCCAGGATCACCTACTGACTCGGCTAGGGGCTCATCAACCAAGGGTTGGAGTTTCATATGTATTGATGTATTTTGGCCCTTTTGAGGCATTTTGTATCATGACCTATATATTTATTTTGAATGATGTACATTTGGCAGTGATGATATCTATGGATGATTATGCATGGTGATGCTTATGGTTTATGATGTGATGCTAATGTTATGGATGCATGATGTTGTTATATATGATCTTTATGATGCATATGTTATGGTGTTTTGATTTTATGCTTATGATGGATGTTTGTGATGATGATATAATGTATCCTATGGTTGTTTATGATATGCTTATGAGGGTTATGGATATGTGATGGATCATGTATGTTATGATGTTATGGTTTATGCTTTTGATACTTATGCATTATGGATGATGTTTATGATGCTTATGATGATGTTCATGGATGGTGATGGATCATGATGAATGTATATATGTTATGAATGTTATTTGACTATGGATGTATTTTATGTGGATGATGTTATGATGTTGATTTATGATGATGTGTTTGTATTACGTTATGGATTATGATGTGGATTATATATGAGATGTAGTGGAATATATGTTTAGATTATTAAACATATATTATGAATGGATAAAAGTGAATTGAATTTATGCTCAGATTAATAAACATATATTATGCAATGCAAATGGATGAATGTGAATAAACATATGGTCATATTAATAAACATATATTATGCATGACATGGAAATGGAATATGGAAAATATGCTCAGATTACACTTGTGTGAGAGTTTGATTTGAGAGGCATGAAATCATCATCATTAACTCTTGAAGACACCTCACACACATGTAATATAAAGGAACAACTACCCTATGCTTAGTGCTTTAATTGTTTTTTTTTTCAGAAAAGTTGGAAAGAGAACAAGCAATAGAAATTGTCAGGTGATGATGAAAATGAAAATGAAATGGTTAAATGATGTAATGATTAATTATTGTAATAATGATAAGTGACTATGATAATGCAAATGATTAATGAATCAGTGCAATGATTAATGAAATGGACAAGTCATGATATATGTCATGTTCGTTAAACCCTGGGTGATGGGGCTAGTTGATAGGGGATAGGTTGGGGAAGGGAATGGTCAAGATAGGTTTAGGATGGGTTGGGAGGATTTGGAAAGGGAATTGTCAGGATGGTTTTGGGAATACTAGGTCATTAAACACCATGTGATTAAGGGGAGAGATTTAGTTTGGGATGGTTTAGGTTTGTAGAGCGGATTGATGGGGGGGAAGGTATGTTAGATGAGGAGGGGGGTCAAAGTGAATTTATTAGATGGGGGGTAGATCAAATTTCTAAGCCCAGATAATATGGTTGGATGGGAAGTGATAGAAAAGGAGATGGTATGAGCTAGGCACAATACTTGCACTACACTATTGAGAGCATTTCTAGGTTTATTATAGCAAAGTAGGATACTTTTCAGCGAGGTATGAAAGGACCTAGGTGATGATGTTTATCCAACATTTGCATGGACTAGACTCACAAACAATAGGTTGATTTTATGCATGCCCAAGGTAGTATAACCTTTCATAGATGAGGGAAGGGGATTCATAACATAAGTTCCCATAGTACATAGATGGTATGATTAACCTGATATGCAAATGGGGAACACTATGCTAGAACTGACCCTATCTTCAAGATATGAATACTATTCTTGGAGTAATGAAATCAACCCACAAGCATAGCATACAGAAACAATGATCATGTCCGTTCTAGGTGTTTTTCTTGCCACATACCATGATATAGTGAGATCAAGGTAGTTTTAGAAATGATTCCTAAACAAGACAAAAGATAAAAATCAATAATCAAAAGACCAACAAAATGACACAAACAACCATTGTATCTCTTGCCAAGATAGGTGTTGATAGGATGATGAATTCTATCCATTGTAGGAACGATATATCCTAGAATGAGAATTGGTTGGATGTTGTTGGATAAATTTGAAAGGTGGGCAAAAGGATAGTTAAGCCATGTGTGATGATTATAGTTGGTTTTGTTGATAAATGATTTTTGTATGAGATGAGATGTTTTGGGGTTATGCTTAGCGTGTGTATTGCTTTGTGAAATTAGTAAGCTCAGAGGATAGGGACCATCCAAATGGGTTGGATGGGTGCATCTTATATACCTGAGTACTGGATACTTCCTTCATATTCCAGACTGCCTACATACCCTGTGTCCATAAGATCAGGGTATTTTAAGATGCGGGTGAGGTGAATATGTAGTTCTAGTATGACTTGATGATGTGGGAATGGTTCAAGATGGATGTGATGATGTGGGATTGTTTTTGTATTTTCATAATTTTGTGATTTTTTTAGATTTTGGATTTTTGTATTATTTTTGGATTTTTTGGCTTTTCTACTGTTTTTGGGCTTTTTTGGAGTTTTTGAGTTGTTCAAGAGAAGCATACAAGGATCCTCATTCTATGGATTAGCTTTGGGTGGGGGATAGGATTTGATGTTTCAGAATTCCAAGCCATGGGATGTGCATGATATGGAATGTTATAATGGAAAGAGGGCTTATTAGATGGTAGACACAACCACTACACATGGCACCTAAAATAGGTTTTCACCATGGTACTTATCCAAGGCGTCACCGAAGAGATTTTCACCATTGGATGGCTTTATTGCACTCAGGTTTTTCTTTATTTTTTGATTTTTTTTAAAATATTTTTTTCTTTGGGATACTCGATGAGTCATGTGTAGAACCTTTTCAAATGTAGGACATTCATAGGTCCATCTAGAGGTTGCCCCTTAGGTGTTGCAAGATGATATGCTCTTGATCCATAGCTGGTCTTAACAACATATGGTCCCAACCAATTGGGCTCAAACTTTCCTTTTTTAGTGCACTCTTGTAGATTTTTCTGGTTCTCCACAAGGACAAGGTCACCTACTTCAAACTTGTGATTCTGGATCTTCTTGTTATAGCTCCTGCATAGGTGATTTTGGTAGGCCTGAAGATGGTTGAGAGCATCCAAGCATTTCTCATCCAATAATTCCAGCTCATTCAGCCTTACAACTCGATACTCTTCCTCAGTGATTATATTTTGCAATGAAACTCTAAGTGATGGGAGCTTGACCTCAATAGGTAAAATAGCTTTAGACTGAATACTAGAGAATATGGTGTGGCTCCTATAGGTGTGCAAATGCTTGTGCAGTAGGCCCATAGGGTGGGGTTGAGTTGAAGGTGCCAGTCATGGCCAGCTTCATTAACCATTTTCTTCGGAATGCGTAAGATGGTTTTATTAGAAGCCTTAGCTTGACCGTTACCTTGGGGGTAATACGGTGTGGAAAAGTAGTGCTAGATATGGAACTTCTCACACAAGGTACGAACTTCTTGGTTTTTAAATGGTTTCCCATTATCTGTGATAATGGAATGAGGGATGCCATAACAACATATTATGTAATGGAGGATGAATTTGGCTATTTGGATACATGTGGTAAAGATGAGTGGAATGGCTTTGACCCACTTAGTGAAGTATTCAGTGGCAGTGATGATGAATTTGTGGCCATTGGATGATGGAGGATGAATCTTACCTACGAGGTTGAGTCCCCACTATGAAAAGGGCCAATGTGTCGTTATCAGTTGCAACTCCTGTGATAGTGCATGGATGAGATCCCCATGTTGCTGACATGGCAAACATTTCTTCACAAACCTGTAAGTGTCCCGTTCCATGGTCAGCCAATAATATCTTGTTCTCAGAATCTTCTTTGCTAAGGTAGGTCCACTAGAATTTGCCCCACAAATGCCTTTGTGCACCTCTTGTAAGGCCACTTCAGATTCCCTAGAGTTGAGACATCGTAAAAGCATACCATCAAGACTTCTTTTATAGAGAGTGTCTCCTATAAGGGTGAAGCAAGAGGGTCAGTAGATAAAGCTTTTGCATTGCATGAATGATAGGTTTGGTGGGATAATGTTGTCATGAAGGTACATGTAAGTCTCTTGATACCAAGAACATAAAGGACCAACAATGTCACACTAATTCTGATTGTGGAACATCATAAGTTGGTATCATGGGGATCTCTTCAATTAGGAACTCACACTTCTTGTTGTCTTTCTTCATATCAACCAAGGATCTTATTGTGGCCATGGTGTATACTGCTTTTTTATTTAATATTAGGATTTTCTTAAAATGGATATCGTGAAAATAATCTTTGAAGTAATCCACCATTCTTTTATATAGTAGGATTTTGTCATCCTTTGTCTTGTACTCATTGTTCACCTGTTTGATGACCAACTGGGAGTCTCCATAAACCATCAGTTTCTCAATTTTCTACTGTATTGCCATGTGAACTCCTGTGATGAAGGCCTCGTATTTTGCTACATTATTCGTGCATGGAAATGTGATCTTATAGGATTTAGGGATGGTGTCTCCTTGAGGGGTAACAAACAAGATGCCTGCCCCTGAGCCATGATGTGTGTAGGATCCATCGAAATACATTTTCCATGTTTTTTCTATCAGCTCTACTATTAGTATGGATTCATCTGGAAACTCTGTAAGTAGTGGTTGTTCTATTGGGATTGGTGCATCAACTAATTGATCAGCAATTACCTATCCTTTGATGGCTTTCCTCTTTATGTATTTGATATCAAACTCGCTCAGGATCATAACCCATTTAGCCATTCTTCTTGTAAGACCTTCTCTAGTCAGTAGATATTTCATCGGGTCAATCTTGGCAATGAGATTAATTTTATGATTAAGCATGTGGTGTCTCAATTTCTGTGAAGTGAAGACAATAGTGAGACATGCTTGATGTTTAATTGGAGTATAATTCAGCTCATAGGTCACCAAGGTGCTGATGATCTAATATATAGCTCTTTCTTTTCCCTGCTCATCATATTGTGCTAACAATGCCCCTATAGTTGTTTCTGTTGTTGAAATGTACAAAAGGAGGGGTTCCCCTTGTTTTGGTGGAATGAGGACAGGTGGGTTAGCAAGATATTATTTCAGCTATTCAAAAGTGTTCTGGCATTGACTATCCCATACAAAAGCTATATTTTTGTGGAGAAGATGTTGAAATGGTTGGCACTTATCGACAATCTGTGCTATAAAGTGGTGGATGGATTGGAGTTT
Source organism: Cunninghamia lanceolata (assembly GCA_027924645.1). Classification (NCBI taxonomy): domain Eukaryota; kingdom Viridiplantae; phylum Streptophyta; class Pinopsida; order Cupressales; family Cupressaceae; genus Cunninghamia; species Cunninghamia lanceolata. The sequence continues at coordinate 2,029,353 of BSBN01000379.1, read as the reverse complement.
TCCTTGTAGGCTTCAAAGTTTCTTAGGTGTCTTGGGTGGAGGCATCTCCACTATAGCTTTGACCTTGGTGGGATCCACTTCAATTCCTCTTCTTGACATAATGTATCCTAGAAGATTTCTGAAAGTGACCCCAAAGACACATTTCTTTGGATTCAACCGTATGTTATACTGCTCTAGCCTGTCAAAAATCTTAGCCAACACATTTAAGTGTTCCTCTCTAGTTTTGGATTTTCCCAATAGATCATCGACATAGTCTTCCATTATGCTGTGGAAGAGATCATGGAAGATGATTGTCATCGCCCTCTGATATGTAGCACCTGCATTCTTCAAGCCAAAAGGCATCACCACCCAACAGTATATCCCCCACGGACATATAAAGGATGTTTTATGTTGAGCTTCCTCTGCAATTCTGATTTGATTGTACCCTAAAAAACTATCCATCAAAGACTGCAAAGGAAAACTAATGTGTTGTAGACTTAACATAATTCAGGGGTTCACCTATTTGAATAGTCCACTCTATCATTACATTCCTACATTAAATTATCAACCAAGGAGCGTAAGCTTATGATGGCACTACACTGTATGTGCCCTCAGGGCTCATATTCTTCCTAAACTATCTTATCCAAACCTATTCAGACTATTCTACTATGCTAGAATTCATAGAAATGCAAGAACAGTAAAAATAGCTACAGAATCTAGTGGCTATGTGTACCTGCAGCATAAGCTGTAGATGATTGTTATCAACAAGAAATTACAGAATTAACTCAAAACATCCAAAATGATAAAAGAACTAATGCTAACCTCTGAAGGACTTAAAGTTAATAAAGTATATACTTGTTCATGAACCATACTACTTGTAATTTTAACAATCAAAGAAATCTAAGTGACTCGTGATGTATCCATATGTAATTGAAAAGTAGATTTAACAATAAATGAAGTGAGGATCAGTACCTTGAGTGGCTGGCTCAGGGGACTGACTCACTTAACTAGAAATCAAATCTAGTTCAGATTTCTACACATCTTCATAACACATAGTTCATTCACTTCATATCATAAACAAAATCTCTTTCAAATTGTATTCAATAATGACATTCCTTAATAAAACGTGTCTGCCTCTTCCAATATAGAAAATAGAGTAACAAATGAGTAACTAGAAAATAAAGTAACTAACTTAATATCTAACTCATCTCTCCTAACTTATACAGAAACGAGAGAAGTTTTATGCAACTGCTAACTAACTTCAACCATCAATCATTCCTAGATACTAGGATACAAGTTTGAGATCAATATATTAATCTAACTGAACAGAGGAAGCAAAGTCCTATCCAAATAAGAATTCTTATGCAATGGATCTCATGAGGAACACACATAAGCTACGTTTGAAACCAATCTTCTTCTTCTACATTTATTTTTGTCCATGATGGTTCACATTCATCCTCCAGCTACCTACACGTTTGGTGTCCAACTTCACTTCCTTTAATTCTCCTCTCTCCAACTTCACTACAAATGCTCATTTCCTTGATGACACATTCTTGCTGCACAGGGGTTAATTCACAAAACATATGCACACAAATAAAATTCATGACTAAACCATAGGATTCCATCTATATTGCATGCATACTTATATTTAAACCATTCAATTGATAATATCATCACCATATTCCATATTAATAACATAGGTTCAAAGTCTTGCAAAGTATATAAAAAGACAACATATAATGATGATGATGTTGGTAAAGTGCCTGGAGGATCATATAGCAAAGTTTTTAAAAGCATATAAAACAACATAAAAAGAGGTCAATAATTCAGCCCATCATTCCCACCAACTTAGCCTTTTGCTTGCCCTCAAGCAAAATAATTCAATTGAACACCTATGGGAGAAGATTATAGTGCAAAGTAATCTACCTCAAGTCTATTATTTCTCTGACTCTTGAACCCTACTTAAGATAAAAACTATTGTAACAAGCAAGCCTATCCAATCTAACTAATTCTGCATTCTTACATTCATCACCCTTTTCCCCTGTCCAATATGGTACTAGATAAAGGAGAATAGGAGGATGACATGTAAGTGGCAGCCATCCTACTCCTATTTGCTCTAAAATCTGGATATACTTGTGTAGTCTCTCAAACATATTCTTGAAATTCTAAAAAGAATGAGGCTCTTTCCTCTACAGTGCTGGAGTCAGACTATTCCATCTATCTTGCACATACCTGAGATAATTTTGAAGCATAGGCCCTGCTAACTATTGTATCCTCCTGTGATCTCACAGTTTTAAATCCATAATTATTTTTCCTAGGCCTTTGTGTGAAAGGAGTGTTAACCATTGGGTGAGGATTACATCAAGATTTAATGCTTCCCTTCTGACCTGTAATGTCACTATTTTTTCTTGTTCCTCATACTTATCCATCAACTCCCCTCTGAGCGTTTCATTCTTGAGGTATGATAATAGTGCCCTAACCTGCAAATCCCCAACATACATTGAAGGGTTCCATTCTGTGTCGTCTTCCATTAAGTAATTATGCAAACAATATTCACACAATTGGTCTTGCTCCTCTAAACTAACTTCTTTAAAATGGCTATAGAAAATATGCCTTGAATGTAAAGCAGACTAATTATTAATGAATCTATTAAACTAAAAAATAAGAAACTTTTCTTTCAAAAACAATGCATATACCCTTGGTGGAGATCTACACCCAATGATCTGTATATCCCTGTCAACTACCTCTGTCAGCTTATCCTCCAACCTTTTTATCACCAACTTCTTATCTTCTATTGATACATTGAGATTTTGGTTTTTCTTCTCCCAATTTTCCTTTTCTTGTTTGAATTCATTAGTGAGTTTCATTAAGTCAAAACCTAAAGACAAAGTAGTGTGGTATACTAGAGTTCTTGTTAAAGGAGGTTGTGGAGTGATTACCTCATTTTCTTCAGCATTTGTTTTACTTACAGCCATCTATGCTAACAAATCTAAATTAGTTCCATGGCCATAGGTCTGAATCATCTCCTCCAACTCTTGTATTATTTTCTCCTTTTCTTTGTCCTTCTCTTCATATCCTTTCACCTGCTCTTCCAAGTGTTTTATTCTATCAAGAGCTTCTCACTTTTCTTTTCTTATGTCTCTATCCTCCAACAATTCTTTTTCTTTCTCAAAATTTAGACCTTCATCACTATCATTCCCAGTTATATCAAAAACTTCTTAGTAGAATTTCTAGGAACTGACTTTCCCATTTTCTTTGTAATAAATGGATCCTCTGAATCAGAATTAGAAGTTGAAGAAACATACCTTCTCTTTTTGGCAGATACATTAACATTTTCACAAGCATCAACAGAGACATCCTCAGGAACATTAGTAGGAACATCATTAGGGGGAATTCCTCCTTTATCTAAATCTAAATTTAGTAATGTTGGATCATGATGCTGATGTCTTTCACCTTTGCCTACCCCTGTTCTTTAACAGTTCTTTCCTTCACACTTTGCCTTTTTATCCTTCTTGAGTGCCTAAGAGTAGAGGTCTCCTGTTTGGTTTCATCTTTCTTTTTCTTTTTGCTCCTCTTCCTCTTCTTTTCCCCTGGATCTTCTCCCTTCTCAGTGCTTTTAGGCTTCTCAACACTTTCTTATTTCTCTTTTTACTTAACAGGTGTTGAATCAGTGCCTCTCATAGGTTTAGGTTTAGAAGATGAGGGTTCCTTTGTTGTTACTGTTCTATCCTCTAGAGTGTTGTCCTCCTGTGGCCCCTCTTGCTCATGCTCAATTTCAAGTTCAGACTCATATGGGGGTTCATTCTCTACTTCAGGTTCTTCTAAGAGTGTTGAGATATCTACACATTGTTTAAAAGCTTCCCAATCAACTTGAGGGTGTTGAATTCTTAGGCTCCTCTTTATCAATATGGCTATTAAACAATGATGAGACAATGTGGTGTCCGCTTGTTTCTTCTTGTATTCAGATGCAATCCTTTTCAACATATTATACAAGAAATTGGGGACGTTGACCGACTTATCATGGCGTAGATGATTAAGCAACTTAAAATGTACAATATACAACAAATTATGCCAGCCATCACAGGTAATGTATTTAATGATGTATGAAGCACATTTTCCCCAGAAAAATGGAAGGGATAATCTTTTTGTACCTTGTGTCATCGAGTCTAGGTTCTCTCCTCTCTCACATAATTCTTCCCTCACTGCGGTTGCATCAGCATGAGCTAGATACTTGGACCCTGTGCACGACAATCCTGTGACTTGTGTAATTGCCATCTCTGAAGCATCTACTACTAATCCTCTAACCATTGCCTCATCATACTGAAGCGTGGCTGCAAATTCCTTTGCCATTTCATTATCATACTTTGTCAACTTCAAAAAGTAGTCCAACCACCCTACTCTGGTAAAGAGTGGTAGCACCAACACATCTTCTAATATTTCTTTATGTGCAAATGGCTCTTGTCATACTGCATCACCCCCCATTATATCTGTATTCTACAATTTATCTCTATATTCTACAACCTCTTGAAATCTCAATATCTCAAATTCTGTTAAACTCCAATTATACCACCTTAAAGAGAACCAACCTACAGTTTACTGTCCTTTTCCCATTCTTCCCACTGTAACTTTCTCAGGGTAAGCAAATTTATATTTTGAAAAAATAGGGAAGGCTTACTGTTTTAGAAAATGGTGTAGAATGGTATCTCAAAAAAAACAAAGATAGCAAAAATGGCAAAAACTAAAAAATTAAACCCCTCCCCCCAATTAAACTGTGAAGTGACCTCACTTCATGTGGCAATTGATATGCAAGGAAGAGAAATTATTAATTGGAATGGTAATAAACATTTTCACATGCATGAAATAAATAAAAAGTAATAATGAATATAAAAAGAAAGCTAAGGATAATCATTGAAAATTACCTTATGTACACACGTTATGGAATAAATGATCATCTCACCTTGGAATATGAGAACACATACTTAGCATTTGATTTGATACAAGCAGAATGGCATGCATGTGGAGGAATGGTAAGGTGGCAGGTACTGTGGAGTTAATTAATGCGACAGCGCGCCATGCGAGAATGAACAATGCACTAGCTTCAGTTGACACCTTTGCAGTGATGCTAGATTTATTGCATAATGAATGAAGCAATGTATAGATGATTTGAAATGAGTAGGAAAAATGGTGTACTGCATGCCATAGTAATGAAGATATTTGTAGATGGAAGTTGCTATGAGTGCCTCTAGCACAGGTCCCGACTGAATAGTTACCTATGCAATATATTAGGTCCCAACTGAAACAGGTCTCAACTAAAAGTGAAAAACAAGTCCCTCTGGAGTTGATTGTGGTCATCTTGGATAGGGTGTTGTGTGTTCATGTGAATTATAAAGAATGAAAAATTAAGTCTCAACGATAGGGGTTTGTTGCAAGTATGTGCCTAATCGGTGTTGTCATTGATGTCAACATATTCTTGTTGTCATTGGTGTCAACTATATCCTATTCCATTACTTGTTTAGAAGACCTGTATGTTGATTATATTAAGAAAATTAGCCTCTCTGAAAGAAACAAGTAAGCCACAGAGAAGTGCAGTACAGATAGTGAGTTGTATGCTGAAGAACAATTCAGTAAACTGCTCCGCATTTGTTCCTACTTGAAGATAGTGGTCTGCAGATTGGAAGTAAGTTAGAGGTATGTATGAGGATGCTATATTTCAGGTCTGAGCCATCCGCATGAATATCTGAGTGAGTTGTGTTCACCAGAGTGAAGCCTACTTTTTCTGTAAGTTTAGTTGAGACAGGAAGACAGCATTTGGCTCTGCATTCCTCTGCAATAAAGTATTTTACTCTCTAGTTATAGAGGGAAGTCTAGGATGATGATAAGTGCCTACAATTGCAATTGTTCATGGTTTGGTGGTCCACAACCTATCTTTCTTTTATGACAGTTGAAGACAATGAAACTCATGTGTTTCGGTGAGAAGATTCCTATGGATAAAGTGGTTAAGGTTCATGTGGTTGCTCATGATGATTATAGTGTGCTTGTGGATGTCCCCTAATCATGTTCCTATCTGGACTTTGGTCTGCATTAAGAAATTGAGAAGGTGTGAGAAGATTGTTCCTAGTTAACATAGCGTGTAACCAGTCTTAGCCAACCTGGTTGATCCCAGTGATTGCGGAGATCTTTGAAAGATTGAGGAAGCATGTTGTGGTGTGGAAGATCATGTTTGAGTCCCAGCTAAAGCATGGCATGATTCACATTTCATTCCCTTTGCATGATGTTGCAATAGGTCAGGACCTATTTTGCAAATGTTTGTAATACCAACCTTGGAGATTGTTCCAATACTTGATGCCGACCTTGATGATCATTCCAAGGTTGATGTAGTGTATAAATACTTGTAATTGAGTTGTGGAAAAGGTGTCCTTGATTAAAAATGATAAGATATTAAGAAAGGTCCAAAGGCAAAGTAGAGAAGAGGCAGAGGAAAGAAGAGGAAGATTAGAGCAGAGGAAGAGCAGAGCTAAGGGTTTGTTTATTCACAATAAAGAAAGGTGTTGATCATGACAGTGAATCTGGTAGTAAGCCACCAGTAGGGTTTAACAATGGGTAAGTACAAAAAGTTGGGGGGCCAAAAAGTGGCCAAAGTTTTTTTAAAAAAAATTAATACATAATGTGAGTGCGTTATAACGCGAGTTCGTTATAACACAAGCGCATTATGACTATATATATATATAAGAGCATTTATACTCATTTCATTTCTTTATTTTCCTCTACACCCGCGACCTGCAAAGCCTAAGAAGTGCGCTCGCATTTTTGAAGATTCGATTCAACACCAAAATATTACTAATTCATCACCAAAATGCCGCCACAATGTCGAGCAGGCCAAAGGAGTAAGTTTTATTTGTTTTTTGTTTGAATTCATTTCTAAATAGGTAGGTTTGAGTTGATTTTTGATGTAAATTTCCTTAATTGTCAAGAAATGTTAATGCACCTCCTCCTCCTCCTCAAAATCCATAAAATCTTGAAGAGGAAATACCTGCCGAAGAACAACCCGAACAACAAACTCCTCCATCCATTCCTCAACATGCCCTTGGAACACAAGAAAATCTAATGGGGAAAATTGAAAACAATAAAAAAGAAATTGAAGACATAATTGCAAGGTTGAAAGATCCTTCCACTTCAACCTTGCATAGGTCCACACTTGCTCAATCTCTTGAATCTATGTTATCAAATATAGATTCAATTAGCAAGCAAATTCTAGTTGGTCAGATAAGAGGAGAGAGTTTAGAGAGTATTATGCAGACAAGCTATCATATGAAGATGTGAAAAAGTTACAAATTATAAAATTAGACTTGTGTTCCATTTTCAGAAACCCACAAACAAATCAACCTCCACCCATTACATGCAAGAGGTTCCCTATCCATTGGTGCAACAACCAAGCGATAAGGGAGAATTTTGGGCAAAGGTGGTTGATGGTTTTTAACCATCCTCCATGCAATAATAATGAGGTCCTGCAATACTTTTTGAGGAAACTCTACTATGAGTTTGTCCTTAATAAAGTGCCAAACTATTTTGATATGTGGGACTTCTAGGGTAGAGGTGGGGGCTCAGCACAAGATAGACCAGGGGCACATGGTGACCCACAATGGCCAGTGAGATGAGTAATCAACAGACCATCCCATGAGCATGTTTCTATCCTTTCCATTGTGAAGGAGAGTGTTGAGGTCAATACACTTCAGTCCATTAGTGCCTTGACCCAGAGCATCATAGAGAATGCCAGTCTTGCAACACAATGTGTGTTGGGAGATAGTGCGAGGAGTAGGGTCCCACCCCATGCTTGTTAGACTTGTGGGCCAGCCTGTGGTTATGACCCCATGGATAGACAGGATGCAGGTGCCTAGGCTACATCTGCAGCTAAGCAGATGGTGATGACAGATACTCTCCTGAGTGAAATTTTTGGCCTTGATACTCAGGTAAATATTAGCAAGTTCATTGAATTTAATTTATTAAATTTCATTTTTGAAATGCAAGATTAACTAATTTAGTTTGATGATTTTAATGAAATTTCAGGATCATAGCATTGATGTAGTTTTCAGTGGTTCTCCACCTGCATATTACACTACATCATCTACTGTCAGGGTATGTAACTAGTGAACAATTATAAATATTACATGTGAATAGCACCGTTATATGAATGGTATTCTAATATCTAATTTTGGATGTTGAATAGGTTAATATTGGAGATTTCACGACAACACCTGCCAGCATTGGTGGACTTCAAAGCTTCACGGAGGTAATAAAATAAATAGTTTAATGAATGAATTGTACTTACTAGATTTTTGTATGACTTGTGTGCTTTATTGTGTGTACTTCCATGTTTAGGTGAACGTGTGTGTATGTTAGGAGCCATGATTTGCATCACTATTATAGTTTTCGTAATTGAATAGTGTTGTTTTATTTCCAGATGATGCAGGTTGCAGAGACACCTCTCAATGTTCATAGGGCAATGGAGCATGGTGTGACCTCTGCGATTCACAGCTCCATGCCATTGATAGGGGTATGAGGTAGATTAGTAAATTTCAATTTACATTCATTGTTATAGTTGTTTATTTTTGAAAAATCAAAAGATTATTGATTTGAAGTTTAATTTCTATCTAGATGGTTTCTATAGGACATGACATCACCATCACCTATTCCTGCTACTAAGGAAAGTGAGGAGATAGATTATATGGTAGCGGTAAGTGATTATTTTGTTAAATGTTTCATTTTTTATAACATGTAATTTCTATATATTAATGTCTATACTTTTTATTGTAACAACTAAAGATGTAAGAAGAACTAAATAGGAGGAGCAACCCTTGGGTTCGTAGTAGACCACCCACATATGCGTCTCCATCCCCTAGAAGATCAAAGGCTGCCCATGATCTATTCTCTTCACCAGCCAGAGGGGAATGACTTTTTATTGTGTTCCTCTTTTGTATGCCTATATGGCATTTGTGGACATATATTTTATATTACATATAGTTGACATTGTATGCCTATATGGTATTCTTGTAAGCCTATATGGCTATTTTGTATATATGTTATACTTATATCAACATATATTGATGTATGCCTATATGGATATTTGGTTAATACAAATCTTTTTTATTGATGGCGTCCATACTTGCATTATAAATCCACGTTTGAATGGATATTTGTAGATGGCTACTTCAAATATTTAAAGTCCAATTGTATTACATAGGATGTTTGGTGATCCAATAAGCCAGCTATTGTTATTCAAGTATCACCTAAACCTCATTTTGAAACTAAAAGATAAAAGTTGTATTTAAAATAAAAATGAATCATCATGTTGAATAGAAAATATTCATATTCTTTATGAGTTTCTCAATTAAAAATATTCAAATGAGTATGTTGATCCATATTCTTTATGAGTTGGTCAATTAAAAATATTTCTTAATTTCTTGTTATTATACCATATTGGGATGCAAAGAGTATGTTGTTTTGAATAAGATAGTCAAAATCATATACTTATGAGCACCTGATGACCATTGTGGTTTTTAAATGCAATTCCTCTTGCATATAAGGTGAGGTTATGAGATTACATTGCGTCTTACTTAATTTTAGTATGCAACATAACATTGGGGCTATAGGCTTCCATAAGTCATCAACAATCAAGGTTCAAGGTTGTCATTGAAGTCAAAGGGTCAAGATTGTTTGTCATTGATGTCAAGGTTGATGCCATGATGTTGATAAGGTGATACAGTTATTCAAGGTAGGTGATGGTCATGAGGTGCATGATGTTGTGAATATGGTTTTCATGATAAGGTCTCTTAATTCATGTTGATGTTGCACAAGACAAACATGGTTGATATGATGCAAGGTTCATGTTCATGGTGGATGTGGTTTTGTTCATGCAAGGTTTTGTTGTGAATATGGTTTTCATGATAAGGTCTATCTTGAAAGGTTGATATGATGCAAGGTTCATATTCATGGTGGATGTGGTTTTGTTCTTGCAATAAGAAGTTAGAGAAGATAGAAGCTTTCATAATCATAATCTTATTGATAGTTAGGGTTTGCATATTGGGCATTAAACTCTAAAAAGAATCTACTTTTCGTAAGACTTTAAAACCCTCAATTGCTTGTCATGTGTAAAGTGCACTTTTGTTTTAATTTAATATTAACTTATAATCAGAAGTTACTATCACTTAAATCAACCTACTAAAGGGTCTTTAAGTCATTAGTTCACTGGTCCTTCAACCTAACTCAACTGGCATCTCTGGTAAACTCTCATAAGCTTGAGCACCATATCATAATCAAAGGTCATATTTAATTGATATGAGGGCGGGAAAAAGGATTGGAAGGTTAGTATTTAAAAGGAATTTGGAATACAAACAATCATCTCTATGCAGTTGAATTTGATGGGCATGCCTTTATAAAAGGCTAAAAGATAGCTTTATGCAGGATATCATGGTATTTGTAGTGTTTGAAGATTGAAGACTAGATAGTGTTTGTAGCTCAGACTGTTTCGGCATGTTTGGGTGTGAAACAGGACCATGCCTAGCCTAAACATACCCATCTAGACGTGTTGGAATTGTCAGTTTGGCCGCACAAGGAGAAGAACAAAAGTTACACCCCTTTGCAACTTTACACTGCCTCCTTTTGACGATTTTTGGGGCAGTAGAAAAACTTTCACCACGGGCAAACGCCTAAGAGATATAAAAAACTGAGAGAGGTTATTATAGAGGGGCCCTACATTATTGCGTTGCCTTAGACAAAATGTATCTAAGTGACACAGTTTCTGAATAACAACTCATTAAAGATTGCTGCCTTTTTGTACTTTAGACTCTTCAGGGATATCACCGGTATAATGTAGCTCAGACTGTTTCGGCATGTTTGGGTGCAAAACATGACCATGCCTAGCCTACACGTACCCATCTAGATGCATTGGAACTGTCAGTTTGGCCACACGAGGAGAAGAACAAAAGTTACATCCCTTTACAACTTTACATTGCCTCCTTCTGATAATTTTTGGGGTAGCAGAAAATATTTCACCACGGGAAAACACCTTAGAGATATAAAAAATTGAGAGAGGTTATTGTAGAGGGACCCTACATGATTTCTTTTCCTTAGACGAAATGTATCTAAGTGTTACGGTTTTTGAATAATAGCTCGTCAAAGATTGCTTCCTTTTTGCACTTTGGACTCTTTAGGGATATCACCAGTACAATGTAGCTCAGACTGTTTTGGCATGTTTGGGTGCAAAATAGGACCATGCCTAGCCTAAATGTACCCATCCAGATGCGTTGGAACTGTTAGTTTGGCCACACAAGGAGAAGAACAAAAGTTACACCCCTTTGAAACTTTACACTGCCTTCTTCTGACGATTTTTGGGATAGCAGAAAACCTTTCACCACGGGCAAACGCCTCAGAGATATAAAAAATTGAGATAGGTTATTGTAGAGAGACTCTACATGATCATGTTTCCTTAGATGGAATGTTTCTAAGTGAAACAGTGTTTGAGTAACATCTCGTCAAAGATTGCTGCTTTTTTACACTTTGGACTCTTCAGGGATATCATCGGTACAATGTAGCTTAGACTGTTTCGACATGTCTGAGTAAAAAAAGGACCATGCCTAGTGTAAATGTACCCATCCATACGCATTGGAATAGTCAATTTGGTCACATCAGGAGCAAGACGAAAGTTACACCCCTTTGCAACTTTACACTACCTCCTGACAATTTTTGGGGCAGCAGAAAATCTTTCACCATGGGCAAATGCCTAAAAGATATAAAAAACTGAGAGAGGTTATTGTAGAGGCACTTTGCATGATCGCGTTGCATTAGACAGAATGTTTCTAAGTGACACAGTTTTTGAGTAACATCTTGTCAAAGATTGCTGCCTTTTTGCACTTTAGACTCTTCAGGGATATTATCGGTACAATGTAGCTTGGACTGTTTTGACATGTTTAGGTGCAAAAAAGGACCATGCCTAGCATAAATGTACCCATCTAGACATGTTGGAATAGTCAGTTTGGTTGCATCAGGAGCAGGACGAAAGTTACACCCCTTTGTAACTTTACATTACCTCATTCTAACGATTTTTGGGGTAGCAGAAAATCTTTCACCACGGGAAAACACCTCAGAGATATAAAAAAATGAGAGAGGTTATTGTAGAGAGACTCTACATGATCACGTTGCCTAAGATGAAATGTTTCTAAGTGACAGGATTTTTGAGTAACATCTTGTCAAAGATTGCTGCCTTTTTGCACTTTGGCTTCTTTAGGGATATCGTCAGTACAATGTAGCTTGGAATGTTTCAGCATGTTTGGGTGAAAAACATGACCATGCCTAGTGTAAATGTACCCATCCAGATGCGTTGGAATAGTCATTTTGGTCAGATCAGAAGTAGGATGAAAGTTACACCCCTTTGCAATATTACACTACCTCTTTCTGACGATTTTTGGGGCAGTTTTTCACCCATGGTCCTGTTTTTCACCCAAACATGTTGAAACTAGGCATAAATGTACCCATCTGAATGTGTTGGAATAGTTAGTTTGGTCACATTAGGAGCAAGACACCAAAAATGCAAAAGTTGCTTTGTGCAACTTGACAACATTGACACTTTTTTGCAACAGGACTCAAAGACTCAAACTGACCCCAAATGACTCAAAGTGACTTAAAAACAAATGAAATGGTCTTAGAAGACCTTATTACATACAATTGACTCAATCAAAATAAAATTTCATTTTTTGACCCCTCTCGGAGGCATGACAACCTAGGTGCCCCTGCACCATTAGTACAATTGAAGTCGATAAAGTTTTCCTATTAAGAAGAAGAGCTTCCCTTAGCTTCAAGAAATATAAATATTCTATACTGACAAGGCCAACCATGTGAAGGTGGAAGCTCATGTGGCCTCACCTAAGACCTAAGACACATGTAGTCTAGTAGACGCAGGACACCTAAGACACCTATTTTCTAGTCTCTATCTACCTAGTTGACATATCGTATATACCTAAGACACAATTAGAGACACCTATTATCTAGTTAGAAACCAAGACACCTAGAGACACCTATATTTTATACATTATTCTTAGGATCAACTTCATCCATCACTTAGGTCTAACCCCATGAAGCATAACATGATGATGTAAAAATGTGTATATGTGTAAAAATGCAGCAGGAAATAAAAAAAGACAAACCTTACAAATTAATGTGCATACTTACAACTCAATGTAACATGACTTTACAAAATCAATGTGAATACTTACAAATTAATCCAATGAACCATCCAGGTCTGCTCTACTCTTTATTATGTCAAATATTGCTTCATGGTCAGACTCACGCACCTTCCACAAGCTTTTGTTCAAAGGTCTACCCCGATACTGTATCAAATAAACATTGGATGCCATGACAAGGTTTGAGTAATGAAGAATCTTTCGATGCATGTCAAAGTCCTAAAATAGCCAAACATTAACACTCTTATGTGGGTACCTTCTAAGCCATGTTCCAGTAATAACCACTAAGCCTGTAGGGTATTCGATGTTTTCTCCATCTGTAACTGGGGCCTCCAATTTTTTTTTAGCCTCAACACAATGACATAAGTAATAATCTGTCCCCTCTTCATTATCTTCATCTGCAATAACTGCATATATGTGCCCTACATTGATATGTGTAGCAAATTAGATGAAATTTGTCAACATTACAAAAACACTACAAAGTAAGATGGCATTAGGAATTTCAAAAAATATGCAAATAGACATATTACCTGGTTAAACTAGATCTAATATGTGGTCAAAGTCAACCGATGATTCCATCCATTTTAGTTCCAATGTCGTTGGGGGTTGATACGTGTCAAGTGGGCTAAGATAACTTAACTTCCATTTGTCAACCCACTCCTTTGACTCACACTCATCTGGGGCTTGAATTGTATAGGAAGAACAAAAGCATGACATCTTTCGCATATGGATACTCCATGAACCTGCAATTGAGCTTCTAAAAGAGTGTATCTCACTTGATCCTGTCAGTGTAGAATAGTCCTTATATGGTACAATGTTAGTATCATCTATCAACAAAAAAAATCTATGAACTAAAGACTTACCTTCATTACCTGGACCCATGGAAGCATTACACCACTTGACAATCGATTTTGTATCTGTCAACTTTGCATTGTCTTTATACTTTAACTCTTCTCGTGCTATGGCTCTTTTGATACATGCTCCTGCACCATCATGCTCCCCCTTTACATGCCCAACCTCACAAAAGTTCCACATATACTGAATACCTATAAAATTATGCCTCCTACTCAGCCAATAGAAATTTCGTGAGTTCTTGAATTGTGATGCACAGTTATCCGATCATATAATATGTTGACTGAACGATATGCCCCTTCTAGCCAAATCATTGTAGAACACCTGAAAGCAACCTTGTACGAACTCCGTAGAATGCATGTGATCATCACTAATATAGAAATTATACTCCCTTATGATATTTCTATCATCCTCTGTACTATCATTCACATGAATGAATGCGATGTGCACAAATATAGAAACCTATGTGGAGTTGTAATATTGTGATTGCACCTCACGCTATGGCTGTAGACTGTAGTTCTCTACAAAGTCAATGACTGAAACAATGCTACCAACTAGAAATGTGTCCTTGCATAACTTGAATTGCAAGTCCAACCATCAAGCTCTATGGGCATGTCTTGTATACTCATACACTATGCTGTCACGAAACATAGGCATAAACTGATACACTGAAATCTTTTCAGTAACCAATTCACACCTCTTTGCTTCTTTACCATCTTTTGTATTGTATGCCATTGTTTTATACTTGCCAAACTCTACTAGTTCGTTTCCAACCACATGTGTTATTTCCATATGTTCACATATTGGCAAATGTTGCAAGCCACCGCAATGATGACATGTACCATCCAAGCATAATTTCTTGTAGAATATTTGACCTTCCTCTCTTTCAAATAAAATTCTTGATATGAAGTCTCTTGAAGATGTTGGTGGGGCACGTATGGCACAACTCTACAAAACATTGATAGTATTCATATCTAAACTTATAGACCTATAAACATCAAAATGGTTAGAAAATTCAATATGTAATCTACAACAACAAGTAGTGTGTGTGTGATTTACTTTGACATAGAAAGGTTTTAGAATTTCAAAATATCTTTGAAAAATTTTAATTTGAGGATACTTCTCTAGAAATTTACCATAAAACTATGTTTGAGCCTCATCCAAAAAATGCTTTGGATGTGGCTCATGGTTCTGACTACCGATTCTCCTTTTTACCACATCCCTTTGATTCAGAGATACCCTTGTGTAATTCTTCCAAAAGTCTTCAATTAGTGATCTCAATGCTTCAACAATTGGTTTATCTTTTCATGGCACTCTCCCCGAGAATGCCCATAATTCATTGGCAATAGTGTCCTTAATTCTTTGGCATCTTCCAATAGCTCTTGATAAAGTTTTCCTATTAATTCTCAATTCTTGACTCGTCTTTCTAATGAGACGAGCTTTCCTCATTTGACTACTTACTATAGTCAATGTAATCACACGCCGTGTTGCATTACTATCTTTTGTGCATGAGGTGTTACACACACTCTCATACGCACTCATTAGATTCTTGACAATAGATTTTTCACTTGAAGCCTCTGATGTTCTCAACCCAAGAATCTTCATGATGGACCTATAATTTATATTTCGCATCATTTTGATGAATAGTTGACATCTTGCAGTCTCATTTAACTTTTCAAAGAACAATCTCCAAATCTTATGAGCATACTTCTACAAGTGCGTTTTGGAATCTTACCTTCCATTGGTTGTAAAATATTCTCATCAATATCAATCAAATACTTTGGCTTTCTATGAAAAATTCTAGGTGGTGTTAAGTTAGGTAAATTTATCTCAACATTAGGAATTTCATCAATATTTAAATGAGATGGGCTAAATGGCATACCTTCGATTGAAGATGGAATAGATGACATACCTTGAGGTTGAGGTGTGAATGATGGCATACCTCCTTCATCACATGTGAATGATGATGTACTCTCAACTTGAGATGTGGTAGATGGTGTCTCTACATATTGACTTGTGGTAGAGGACGTGTCTCCAACTATGGTATTCAAATCTCTCATAGCACGAGGTTTTTGCATTCGCTCTCTTTGTGCTGCCAATACCATATCTCTTTGTGATGGTTGTGGTTCCTCTTCAATTAGCATGTCTTCATTTATCATGTCCAATTTCCTCTTCTCACGAAGTTCCCTCATAGCCACTGCTTTCTTTACATTCTTAGCTTCTATCTCTTCCTGTGTTGGTTTAATTCTTGATCGTTTCCTCGACATGACGAGGAATTTGTCTATAGAATGATAAAGAGACCAATATTAGTTCCTAAGAAATGAATCCATACAAATAACTAAAATATGTCATTCAACCCTTCATAGTAAATGTACATACAATCATCATGTAAAAGAGTAAATGTCACTCAACTAAAATAGGTACAAAGCATACAAAGCACATTATTGCAGCCATGAAAAGAGTACATGGGACTTCATGCTTGAAAAGGTTGAGGCAGACCCAATTTGACATGTTTGTTGTTACTATGGCTACTAGGATTTAGAATTGAGAAGGTGTTTTGTTGGTACTAGTGATGTAGAGACACTAGGATAGATGGAGGGTTCCACAAATTGACAAGGTTTTCTTCACTCTAAAACCATATTCAAGGATCAACTTGCAAAAGTGGGAACAACAGTTAAAATATTTGAAACCATCATGGAAAGGTTGGTTTGACATGCCATGGGACCCTTCCATACCATTGGAAAAGGCTAAACAAACTTGGTTATGGTACTTCCTTCTTTAGGCCTCTAAACCCCTTGTAGCCCTTGAAATAGGAACAGTTAGCAATAAATTTGGATATAGGCCTGCAAACTCAGATCTTAGACAATCCTAAGATACCCATTTGGACTCCCCACAACATATCCCAAATTGGGTATGGGTTGTTTTGGACAGTATAGCCTAACCTATAACCCCTCCTCGTAGCCTAGAGCCCCAATTAGCCCTGTTTTGTGAAGCAACCACCCTTTCAGAGACTCATAGAAATCAACCAATCACTTGGACATCTCAATGGCATGGAAAAAATAAGGATTCTTCAGGTTTTGGGTCCCCAAAATTGACTGCAACTGATTGGTCCTATGTTGTTTCCTTACTAAGCTTCTATGCAACACTTAACACATGAGGATGTTAGGTTTCTTCAACAAAACCTCCCTCTTCTCAGATCCTCTGCCCAAATCTTATTATGAAACATGAAAATAGACCTAGAACAGTCCATTCCACTAATCAGGAGTGAGTCAAACCAATGGAATGGAGAGGAAAGGCATAATTCCTACCAAAAACCCTAAGGCAGGGTCTAGTAACTCGATTTCAGAAAATAGTAGAGTTCAAATGAAAAGATGTTTCAAGACCTCCAATCACTTTTAATGAGAACTTAACTCATTCCTCTAACTCCCCACAACCTTTATCCTTATGACGTTTCCGTACAGAGGAGGACCACGGGCAGGAACAATGAAAAACACATAAATTTGCAGGAAAACTAAATTCTTCTTGTTATTTATTTCCACCAATTCACTTATTCTTGTTCAAGGAACATCTTCAAGGCTTTAAGAAGCCTTCTATAATGGCTTGGGATAGTTGGAGAGTAGTTGGTGTCAATGGGAAGCTATGGCAACCATCAAACTGCTCTGTTCTATTTTGAAACTGCAACTAATTACATGGTTTAACATAGGCATCGGTTGTGTTTTAGACTTGATAATGCCTTCAAACAAATTTACAATATAATTGAGATTTTGACAAGGTCTAGCACTGCTTGACACATGCCAAAAAGCTTACAATGCATGACAATGTATGACTGTCCCTATGATTCTATGACTGTCTCTTACAACCATGACAGTAACATGAAGAGTTTTGGACATAGTCCTTATTACAAACAAGTGAATGGTCTTCCAAGACCTTATTGAAGCAACAAAACAACATGAACAATATGAAGACAAGACATAAATCATATGGTCTCCTTGGTGCTCCTGCACCAACTAGGGATACTAGGATTTGGGTGGCTTGTGAAGGAATAGACAACAATTGTTGTGTCATGTGCATGTACAAATCATCATGAATAGGTGCATAAGGAATGTCCTAGCCCAAGATATGTGCATACAAATCATCATGTCATGTGCATACTTGTATGATCTTGGCACCTATTCATTTGTATTTTAACTTGTTAATATGACAAGATAATAGTGGGATTGTATTTTTATTATGTTGTAAGGATTTATTCTTGTATAGTTTGACATCATGGTATGTTAAGGTCTGTTTATTACACATAATTATTAAAGAGCCCAAGTGTAGAAAATATACATGGCATCATGTGAGATTGTAGGCTACTTTCTTGATTGGGAATGTGTCTATTTTAAACATGTATGATAAAGTAATTCAAATAGAATTAAGGAATGTAAAGACTTGACATACCTAAAAAATGAAGATTCGAATAGAGAGAGTACCCAATTATGTAGTTTTTTTCTTCTTGCATCAAACTTCTCAACAATTTGAGTTTTTCCCCACTTGCTTCCTTTTCAATGTTAAATTGAATAACACTCAAATATAATTACTAACAACAATACTATTAACCAATCTATAATGTTAAATTCCTAAAATTGAATCACAATTAACATTGCAACACTACAAAAATTGAACTTGAATAGATATATATCAAAGTTGGTGTGAAAACTATGTTATTTCCTCTTTCTCAAGTTGGCAAAGCAGAAAAGGTGGTGGAAAGATCATGCAAAGTTGGTAGAATGTGTAAAATGTGCATTTGAACTTCCCAACAACATGAAAGCACTTATTTTTTGTCAGAACACGTGCATAATCAACATGAAAATAGAGCATGTGGCCTAGATCACGGGGGTCAACACTTTTTTATCATTTCTATAGCATGAGAAAATGTGAGCGCGTTATAACGCGATCATGTTTTATCCTACTATAGATTGATCCATAAATATTTGTGCCCATCTCACCTTCGATAGCACCTTTACAATATCTCACCTCTAGTTCCATTAGCTCATTCTATATCTCACTTATCTCTCACCCTCACCTCTCTAGCTCTCCCCTCTCTATGTCTCTCAGTCGCTCCTTGTCTACCTCAACCCCAATCCCTAAACCTTATCCCTAAACCCTAATCCTCAACCCTCATCCCTCAACCCTCAACTCTAATCCCTCATCCCTAAACCCTAAATGCTATCCCTATTCTTAAACCATCAATGGGCTCGATACTATACCTTAAACCCTAATCCCTTATCCCTAAACCCTCCAACCCTATTCCTAATCCTTATATCCTCAACACTCTACTTTAACCCTAATCCCTCGACCCTCAACCCTATCCCTAAACCCTCGACCCTCTAACCTCAACCCTCAACCCTCAATGTTAAACCCTGATCCCTCAACCCTTAACTCTAATTCCTCAACCCTCAACCCTATCCCTAAACCCTAAACCCTAAAACCTCAACCCTTAACCCTCAATGTCAAATCCTAATCCCTCAACCCTTCACTCTAATCCCTCAACCCTAAACCCTATCCCTAAACCCTCAACACTATACCTTAAACCCTAATTCCTCAACCCTCAACCCTAAACCTCAACCCTCAACCCTAATCCCTCAACCCTCAACTCTAATCCCTCAACCCTAAACCCTAAACACTATCCCTATTCCTAAACCCTCAACAGGATCGATACTATACCTTAAACCCTAATCCCTTATCCCTAAACCCTCCAATCCTATCCCTAATCCTTATACCCTCGACACTCTACTTTAACCCTAATCCCTCGACCCTCAACCCTATCCTGAAACCCTCAACCCTCTAATCCCTCAATCCTAGACCCTATCCCTAAACCCTCAACACTATACTTTAAACCCTAATCCGTCAACCCTAAACCCTATCCTTAAGCCCTAATCCATCAACCCTCAACCCTAATCCATCAACCCTCAACCCTAATCCCTCATCCCTAAACCCTAAACACTATCCCTATTCCTAAACCCTCAACGAGCTTGATACTATCCCTCAACCCTTAACCCTTAAAACTTGAACCCTAAAACCTATC
Source organism: Cunninghamia lanceolata (assembly GCA_027924645.1). Lineage (NCBI taxonomy): Eukaryota > Viridiplantae > Streptophyta > Pinopsida > Cupressales > Cupressaceae > Cunninghamia > Cunninghamia lanceolata. Next base: position 2,009,223 of record BSBN01000379.1, on the reverse strand, counting down.
CCTACACCCTTGACACTCGACACTATATCTTAAACTCCAATCCATTAACCCTCATCCCTAAAGCCTCAACCCTAAATCCTTCAACCTTCAACCCTAAACCCTATCCCTAATCCCTCTACCCTCGACACTCTACTTTAACCCTAATCCCTTAACCATAAACCCTATCCCTAAACCCTCAACCCTCAACCCTCAACCCTCAACATTAAACCCTAATTCCTCAACCTTAAACCCTAATCCCTCAAACCTAAACCCTATCCCTAAACCATCAACCCTCAACACTATACCTTAAACCCTAATCCCTATCCCTCAACCCTTAACCCTTAAAAAATAAACCCTATCCCTACACCCTCAACATTTGGCACTATATCTTAAGCCTTAAACCCTCATCCCTAAAGCCTCAACCTTCAATCCTTAAACCTTCAACCGTAAACCCTATCCCCAATCCCTCTACCCTCGACACTCTAACCCTAACCTCGACATCAAACGCTAATCCATCAACCCTAAACCCTATCCCTAAACCCTCAACACTATACCATAAACCCTAATCTAACAACCCTAAAACCTAATCCCTCAACCCTCAGCCCTAATCCCTTAACCCTCAACCCTAATCCCTCATCCCTAAACCCTAAATGCTAGCCCTATTCCTAAACCCTCAACCCTCGACACTATACCTTAAACCCTAATCCCTTATCCCTAAAACCTAAACCCTATACCTCAACCCTTAACCTTTAAAACTTAAACCCTAAAACCTATCCATAAACCCTTGCGCTCAACACTATATCTTAAACCCCAATCCCTTAACCCTCATCCCTAAAGCCTCAACCCTCAATCATTAAACCTTCAACCCTAAACCCTATCCCTAATCCCTCTACCCTCAACACTCTACTTTAACCCTAATCCCTTGACCATCAACCCTATCCCTAAACCCTAAACCCTTAACTCTCAACATTAAACCCTAATCTGTCAACCCTAAACCCTAATCCTAAACCCTCAACCCTTAACAATATTCCTTAAACGCAAATCCATCAACCCTAAACCATAATCCCTCAACCCTAAACCCTATCCCTAAATCCTAAACACTATTCCTTAAACCGTAATCCCTCAACTCTAAACCCTAATCCCTCAACCCTAAACCCTAAACCCTATCCTTAAACACTCAACCCTCAGCAAGTTATACCTTAAACCTTAATCCCTCAACCCTCAACCCTCAACCCTAATCCCTCGTCCCTAAATTCTAAATGCTATCCCTATTCCTAAACCCTCAACCCAAGACACTATACCTTAAACCCTAATCCCTTGCCCCTAAGCCTTAAACCCTATCCCTCAACCCTTAACCCTTAAATCTTAAACCCTAAAACCTATCCCTAAACCCTCAACCCTATAGCGTCAACAATATACTTAAGCCCTAATACCTCAATCATCAACCCTATACCTTAAACCTGAAGCCTACACCCTCAAACCCTCATCCCTAGACCATATAACCTCACCCTTATATCCTAAACCTCAAATATTGTGCCTTAACCCTACACTTAAATTAAACCTAAACCATACATGCTCTCAACCCAAGTCACCCTATGCCTTACATACCCTCAATCCATATCGTAAACCCTAAACCCTAATCCCTGCACCTTACACACTTAATCTTATACACTCAACAACCTGAATATTAACCCTCAACTGTAACCCTCAACCCTCTACCCTCTACCTATTATTTAAGCCCTAATCCCTCAACCATCAAAACTATACAGGCTCAGGTCCTTATATACACTAAACCCAAAACACTTACATACATACATGCATACATACAAACATACATACATACAAAGATGCATACATACAATCATGCATACATGTACATACATACAAGCATGCATACATGTACATGCATACATACCTACAAGAATAGATATAAACATCCATGAAACATACTTATGAAATTTGAACATATCTCATTGAAAGGAAGACATAATGTGAGCGTGTTATAACGCGCTCATGTTATGTCGAACTAGGAAAACATCGGCAAACATGCAAAAAAGTAAAAAAAACACAACATAATGTGCTCGCATTATAATGTGTTTTGGGAATCCCAAGCCTTGGGCTTGGGATTTGCTTTGGATTTCCAACCCAAAGGCTTGGAGTTCCTTTTCAACATCCACAGACGTGTTTTTATAGATTCTTCAAGATTTCACATAATTTTGTCTATGCAAACCCTCAGATTTGCATGTGCTTCAAGGTCAAACAAATCGAAGACCTGGGTAATGTTAGGATTTCTCTTAGCTATTTAACGATGTTATTTTTTTCACATTTTGACAATGTTAAGCCTTTCATCTTTAATTTCTTTTATTTGTGTGTCTAGTTTTGGGCAAAAACCACTATTTGGTCTTTTTTTCATTGTAAATTAACCATTCATTGAAATTTCAAAAAAATTACATATTTAGAAACTAGACTCCATTCTACACATATTAAAAAAAAGAAAAAATAATTTTCAATTAGTTTTCAAAATTTATAGGGGTAGCACGGCCAAAATTCTATTTTTTAGGATGTGTCCACTTTGAAAATTAGTAAAAAATCAAATATTCATCAAAAAATTATCAAAAAATTTAGGCATAAACTACATGTTGTTAGCTAATTTCTCACTGAAGTGATTTTTAAAATACCAAAAAAAAGTTAACCTTTTGAGGGAGCCACAAAACATGCTATGCTATGTTTTTTTGATAGAAACAACACCAATTTCTGTGGCTTCCTCTTTTGAACCCCTTAATCTACACCATTTTCAAAAAAAATTACTAGTTTAGAAAGTAGACTCGGAGCACTATGAACATTATTTTGGTTGTATCTCCAAATTTTGAGTGTAACTATGCTCAATTTCTCATCCAAGGCTAGCATTTCTTGATTTTAGAAAAAAAGTGGCCACTTAAGACCCCTTTTTGGTCCCCCATCTTCTTGCACTTAGCCCAACCCTTATTGTAATCTTGCTAGGTTTAGGTTTGAGGCAGTGAGTCTGCTAGACCTAGTTGTTCTTCATGGCAGTAAGCCAGTATGTTTAGGCTCGTGGGGTAACCAAGCCTGAACATCACTATTTCAAGATTGTAATATATATTGAGAGTTAATCCTCTCCGTGGTTTTTCCCCACCTTGGGGTTTTCCACGTAAATTTGGTGTCTCTTGTGTTTAATGTTGTATTTGTGGTTAAGTTTTTGATTTCATGCTCTTATTGTTAAATCATAATATTTGTGGATAAGTGATGAATGTTTAAATTGCAGAAAGTGTTTAAGTTTTTGTGACAACTGATTCACCCCCCTCTCAGTTGTCTGGCGCATATCAACAATTGATATCAGAGCCAGGTTCCTTTGGAAGAGTCTAACAACTCAAGGGAGATTCGAATGGAGACAAAAGGAAAGCAAATACTCTCCAATACAACTGAATGCTCATCAAGAGATATCAAGAACAGATTGTCCAAGGAAGCGATTCACGAAGAACAAAATGACAACCATCGAAGATGGTCTGAAGCTTGTACCAATGATAAAGATTGTTGGGTTATTGATAATAGTCGCCCAAACCATATGACTGGTGATAGAAGTAAGTTTGTTAGTCTAGAAGAACACAATGAAGGGCTAGTCAGGTTCGAAGATGACTACACTGCTGAAGACTGTGGAATAGGATTGACAAATTTTGGCAATAGACAAATTTCTGAAGATGTTCTTTATGTAAAAGGCTTGAAACAAAATATATTAAGTTTTGGACAGTTATGCAAGAAGGGATTCAAGTTTGTATTTGAGAATGACTCTCTTGAAATCAAAGAAAAATCTAGAGCTACAATAGCAATTGCAAAAAGAATTTAAAAGAACCTCTATCATCTCAGAAAAGGTGACTTTCTTGGATACACATCTCAGACAAATGAAAGCTGGGTTTGGCATAGAAGACTTTGCCATACAAATCTTGGTGACTTAACAAACTCAGTTTAGATTGTGAAGGATCTACCAGAGATTGATTACTCAAGCAACATCAGTTGCAGTAAATGTCAAAGATTGTCAAGAAAAGCATGGCAAGATAAAGAACGATCCTCTACTGAATGATTAGAATTAATTCATACAAACTTTTGTGGTCCTACAAGAAAACCAAGCCTCCATGGTCAAAGGTAATTTATGTTTTTCATTGATGCCTTTTCTAGAATGACTTGGGTCGGTTTTTTAAAAGATAAATCAGAGATTCTGGAGGCACTCCAAATTTTTAAAGAAACCCTTGAAAATGAGCTAGGCATGAACATCCAAGGTCTAAGAATTGGAAAAGAAGAACATATCTTCAATGATTTCAATACATTTTGTGAAACCTATGGGATAGAAAAACAACTCTCTGCCAAAATTAAGATAATATAAGAAGCAAGTAAATCTATTCAGGAGAATGCAAAATTAATGATGTAAGAAGTAGATTTACCAGATGTATTCTAGAAAGAGGCAATATAAACCATTGTTTATACATTAAACAGAGTTCAGGTAACAGCCAAAGAAGGAAAGACCCCTACTGAGTTATGGTGTGGATCAATACCCACTGTGAAATATTTCAAAATCTTTGGAAGCAAATGCCTCATCATAATGGAAAAAGACAATGCTAAGTATGAGAAAGGCATCTTTCTTGGATGCTCATCCTGGACCAGAGCCTATCAATGTTACAACAATAGATTGGGAAGGATTGTGGAAAGTACAAATGTTAAGGTTATTGAAAACATCTAGGAGAATTTAGTCTCAACCAACAAGAGTTTGCACATTGAAAAACAAGAAGATTCCCAGATCACTGAATGTGATATGGGAGACCACAAAGCTATTGTAAATCAATTGAATATGTGCTTAATTGCTAGTATTGATAGAGACAACTCAAGAACTATAAATGAAGACATGGATTTGAGAGAAGATTTAAAAATCAGATAGTTACAACAAACTCTAAAAGAGAACATTGAAGAAAAGACAAAGATTGAGAATTGTTTGAAAGATAAAATTAAAAACTGCATAAAGCTTGAAGAAGAGGTTGAAGACTTGAAAGCTAATCTGAAACATGTACAGGCTCAAAGAGATCAATTCAATGTGAGTACTTCCAGATATGATAGGCTAATTGTAGAACAAAAAGATAATAGTGAAGGCATAACATTTGGAAAAGACAAAGGATTCAGAACAAGTCAGGCAGAGGACAAGATCAGATGAACTCAGAGAAGCAGAAAACTATCAATTAGACAACCAAATGCTCAAAGGTACTCTTCTTTCAATGGTTACTGCAATTTATGTAACAAATTTGGTCACAAGGCTAATTAGTGTATAAATAGGGTGAATCAAAACATCCCATCCTTCTCTAGTCAGAATTCTATTAGATGCTATGCTTGCCACAAAATGGGACATAGAGCTAATGAGTGTGGAAGCCAAGTGAGAAAAGGCTATCGGACAAATGTGAAAATGGAATCCTTCAGTGGATACTATTAAACATGCAATAAATTTGGGCATAAAGCTAACCTATGCAGGTCAAGGATGAATGAAAGGAACAAATGTCAGAAAAATACTATGTGCTTTAATTGCAACAAGCCTAGACATGTTGCAAGATTTTGCAGAAGTAAAAACTTGAGGAATGAAAATCAAGAAGAATTGAAGAAATTAGTGGAAAAAGTTGATCCAACAGAAGTCAAGGAAGAAATGAACAAGGTTTGGGTTAGGAAGGCAACAAATGAAGGAAGATATGAGTCTACTCCAAATTCTAGAGCAGCTACTTCCTCTGAGAAGTAGATTGTGAGTTATGGATCAGGGGGAGCTGTATTGAAAATTCTAAAATCTCCCAGCCAGATAGTCAGTGCTGATATTTGACACAAAGATATGAGGACTTACTTAGCAGATCGCTTGAAGGGAACTCTATAGATCAAGGCACAAAAGGATTATGTTCTAGAATCCCAAAATGACTTAAGTATGAGCAATATATAAAGTAAGTTGATGATCATTTTATGCGGTTCAGGGTTAAGCCTGAAATAGTATAAAGCATCTAATTATTTTTGTCCGCATCCTTCCGCTATTGAGTATTTTGATGTGCAGTTTTGAAAGTATGTTAAGAAGTCAATGATGATTATTGGATATGAATTCTAGAGTCTCATATGGTCCACACAAATGAATTGGTCAAGTATGTACTCAAGGGAGAAAGTTGACAGGTTAAGTATCTAACCAATAAAACCAAGTGTCAGGGCTCTGGTATTCTAGTCCGCTTGGGTCCCTCACTGAAGATAATGTTCTACAGTTTTGGCATATGTTATTGATCAGTGATTACATCCACATCCATAAAATTTTCTGATCTTGATAATTGGCTTGAGAATAATGATTAACAGAAGTTCAGGATTGTTTTCAATATAGAGCAGTTTTCTTTGAAATGGTTTGAAAATCTACAGAATGATTGGGAATGAGATACAACTAAGGATCTAATGCTTAAGGATTGATAGTGGAGGTAAGTTCACATCAAATGAATTCAATATTTTCTGTAAAGAACATGGGACAAGGAGACAGTTGTCTACTAAGACTTCTCAGTAGAATTAAGTTGTCAAAAGGAAATATAGGACAGTCCAAGAGGCTACTAGATCGATGATGAAAGAAGCTGACCTACTGGATGCATTCTGGAGAAAATATACATACTGCTATCTACATTCAAAACATAGTTCAAGTTAAAGTTCTACAATAAGAGTCTGGGAAAGATCATTGAGAGTGCTGATGAAATCAAAGAAAGAATATCATATCTGAGTAGCTATAAATCAAGAAGAAAATCAAGTTGAAGAAGAAGAAGTTCTGGAAAAGAATTCTTGAGATCCCTAGAGATTGCACAGAAGTATCACACCGAAGATCAGTTCTTGGGTAAAAAGAGCTAAAGTGCATTGGTAAAGAAAAAGAATTGCAGATGAATAGATACATCTTTGGATGAAGTATGCAAGGATAAGTTTTCAATCAAATAAATACAAGGAAAAAGGTGTAGCAGTACAGGTAATAATCAGAGATAGTTGCTAAAGTCAAGAAGATTATGAAATTATCTCCCAAGGGAAGCAGGTAAATAATAAGAATTTATGATAAAGAGCAATAAGCATTGCAGTGTTGGCAAATAAAACAAGGCAGTAGCAGTAAGATCCTAAAGTGAGAATTGACAAACCCAGAAGGAGAAAACATAAAATAAAGAGCCAAAGTTGCAGTTAGGAAAGCATCAATTAAGGGGGAGTAGTCAGTTAAAGAAAGTTCAGAAGAAAGATTATATTAGAGAAGATGAGTGCAAGTATGTGCCCTTTGCCATTGATGTCAAAGGGGGAGAGAAGTCATGTGAAAAACTTAGAGTGCCGATGTGTAAGAGAAAGGGGGAGAATTTTGGAGAAAGAGAGTCCAGGTGTGTAAAGAGAAAGGGGGAGAATCTGGTCTTGATGTTTGTTGTAGTTTTTCACATCATATGTCGCCATCAATGACAAAGGGGGAGATTATTGCAAGTATGTGCCTAATCAGTGTTTTCATTGATATCAACATATTCTTCTTGTCATTGGTGTCAACTGTATCCTATTCCATTACTTGTTTAGAAGACCTGTATGTTGAGGATATTGAGAAAATTACCCTCTCTGGAAGAGACAAGTAAGCCACAGAGAAGTACAGTACAGACAGTGAGTTGTATGCTGAAGAACAGTCCAGTAAACTGCTCCACATTTGTTCCTGCTTGAAGATAGTGGTCTGCGAAATGGAAGTAAGTTAGAGGCATGTCTGAGGATGCTACATTTCAGGTCTGAGCCATCCACATGAAGATTTGAGTGAGTTGTGTTCACTAGAGTGAAGCCTACTTTTTATGTAAGTTTAGTTGAGACATGAAGACAGTATTTGGCTCTGCATTCCTCCGCAATAAAGTATTTTGCTCTGTAGTTCTAGAGGGAAGTCTAGGATGATGATAAGTTCCTATAGTTGTAATGGTTCGTGGTTTGGTGGTCTGCAAGCTATCTTTCTTTTATGACAGTTGAAGATAGTGAAGCTCATGTGTTCTGGTGAGAAGATTCCTATGGATAAAGTGGTTAAGGTTTGTGTGGTTGCTCTTGATGATTGTAGCATGCTTGTGGATGTCCCCTAATCATGTTCCTATCTAGACTTTGGCCCATGCTAAGAAATTGAGATTGTGTGAGAAGATTATTCCCAGTTAACATAGTGTGTAACCAGTCTTGGTCGACCTAGTTGATCCCAGTGATTGCGGAGATCTTTGAAAGATTTAGGAAGTGTGTTGTGGCATGGAAGATCATGTTTGAGTCCCAGCTAAGGCATGGCATGACTTGCATTTCATTTCTTTTGCATGATGTTGCAATAGGTTAGGACCTATTTTGTAAATGTTTGTAATACTGACCTTGGAGATTATTCCAATGGTTGATGCCAACCTTGATGATCATTCAAGGTTGATGTAGTGTATAAATACTTGTAATTGAGTTGTGGAAAAGGTGTCCTTGAGCGAAAATGATAAGATATTAAGAAAGGTCCAAAGCCATAGCAGAGAAGAGGAAGAGTAGAGCAGAGGAAGAGCACGATAGAGGAAGAGCAGAGCTAAGGATTTCTTTATTCACAATAAAGAAAGGTGTTGATCATGACAGCGAATCTTGCAGTAAACCATCAGTAGGGTTTAACATCCCTTATTGTAATCTTGCTAGGTTTAGGGTTGAGGTAGTGAGTCTGCTAGACCTAGTTGTTCTTCATGGCAGTAAGCTAGTATGTTTAGGCTCATGGGGTGACCAAGCCTAAACATCACTATTTCAAGATTGCAATATCTATTGAGAGTTAATCCTCTACGTGTTTTTTCCCTACCTTGGGGTTTTCCACGTAAATCTGGTGTCTCTTGTGCTTGATGTTGTATCTATGGTTAAGTTTCTGATATCATGCTCTCATTGTGAAATCATAATAATTATGGATAAGTGATGAATGTTTAAATTGCAGAAAGTGTTTAAGTTTTTGTGACAACTGATTCACCCCCCCTCTCAGTTATTTGGCGCATATCAACAGGGTTGAGTATTGCAACTCAACCTCTACATCACTAGAAAACATTAGTGGGATCATCTTCTGATGGTGTATCAGAACTTGGTGTCACAAAACCTTCATCAGGAATGCCAAGAGTACCATACTGAGTGGCCAGAGAAATGAGAAAATCATTCTTCTAAAGTGGTTTCTTATATAGTTTCATCCTATGTCCATTTACTAGCAATGAAAACTAAACCTCATCAATGGTCTGTAATTGGACTACACCATTAGGGAATACTTGTTTAATCTAATATGGCCCCAACCATCGGGATTGAAGCTTACCCTTGAAGTCTTTGTATCTTGAATCATAGAGAAGTGCCCAATCACTAGCAGTGAATTCTTTAGTCTTGATATACTTGTCATGCCATTTGACTCTTCATTTCTGTATAAGCTTTATGTGGTGGATGGATTCTAATCTGATTTCATCAAGAGCATTTAAATGTTGTAGTTTGTCCTTTTAAGCTTCTGTCAAATCCATCCCTAATTCTACTATTGTCCTCAGGGTTTTGTATTCAAATTCTATAGGTAGGATGGATGTCTTGCCATAGACCAATTCATAAGGCGTAAACCTTGTAGTTGTCTTCTAGGTAGTTCTATATGCCCAAATAGCTTCTGGTAACCTAGAAACCCAATGTCTTCTATGAATTTGTACTATCTTTGTCAATATGTTCTCAATTTCTCTGTTTGTGACTTCAACCTGACCATTAGCTTGAGGATGGTAGGAAGTGGACTTCTTGTGTCTAATCTGATATTCCTCCACCAGTCTAGTGATTAAATCTAATGTGAATTGTGGGCCTTGATCAGTCACTATCTCCCTTGGTACACCATATCTAGTGAAGATGTCCTCATACAAAAATTTTGCCACATTGCCATCTCTAGCAAACTGCAAGGCTTTAACTTCCAACCATTTAGTTAAGTAATCAGTATATACCAGTCCCCACTTATCAAAAGGAGCTAATGACATTTTTGGTTGCACAGGAATTTCATCACTTCTTGTAGGTCTCCCCATCCTTTGACACTGATCACAGCTTCTAGTATACTTGACAGTATCTTTATGGTGTTGGCCAGTAATATCCCGTTGTCAATATTTTGAAGGTTATCCTTTTGGATACAAAGTGTCCACCATAGGGTTCATCATGACAAGCCTTCAATATATCAAAGGCCTCATCATCTTTGATACATCTTCTCATAATGTTATCTGGGCCAGTGTAAAACAGGAATCCAGAAATCCAAGAATAAGGAAAGCATTTGTGAACTAGCTATATCTTCTCCCTTGGAGAAAAGTAACCTGGAATATGCCCTGAAACCAAATAATTTTCTGTCTACATACCATGGAGTGTGTATAGTTAGAGAAAATAGATTCTCATTAGGAAAAGAGTCATCAACCACTCCTTCTGATGATTGTGTGGGTAGTCTAGATAGAAAATTAGCAACTACATTAGCTTTCCCTAGTTTGTCAACAATTGTTATGTCAAATTCTTGCAGTAACAACAACCATCTGACAAGTCTACCACCCAATATTGGCTTATTCATCAAATATCTAATTGTTACATGATTTTTATGTACGAACACTTTATAACCAGTAATGTAGTGTCTAAATTTGTTAATGGCATAAACAACTGCCAACATTTCCTTTTTTGTCATAATGTAGTTCAACTAAGCTCCCTGTAGGTTTTTACTTACATAGTATATTGCATACTCCTTAGCTCCTTTGTGTTGTCCTAGGACTGCTCCAATGGAAAAGTTTGATGCATCGGTGTGGATGTGAAAAGGCAGTGTCCAATTTGGACCTCTAAGAACTGGAGCCTATGTCAACGATGCTTTTAGCTTTTCAAAGGAATTCTGACAATCTGGTGTCCATTCAATGAATGGGACCTAGTGGAATCCATTGAACCTAACCCTGACCAAAATAGTGAGGGAGTACTTGGGCGCCTGCGCCCTAGTCCTACCCTATTTTGGGTCAGTCCCAAATTTTAAGTGTCGGCTTGTGACCGTTATTTGGGTCCTATGCTGACATAGTAAGTTTGAATTATGAAATTCTTGGCGGGAGTGTTTGTAGTTGCATATATAAGCATGTTTAGGTATTCATTTGGAAACTAGATGGAAATTTGGATTCATGAGCTTGTGTAGAAGTGATCCAAGGCATTCGTTGTGTGGCAAGAGCAGATTTTTGTTGTTTATGTTTTTGTATTTGTAGATTTGAGCATCCATCTCTCATGGCACGAAGAGATTCTTCCTTCTATGAGATCTTCACTACAAGGTGATATCATTTGTGTTTTTGAGAATTTATCATTTGTTTTTTTCCTCTGCCTTACAAGGGCACGCACTCTCTATTTGACAACGATGTTTGAAAGACTTGATGTCTCTCTGCGGCTTGACTGAGGCAATCCTCTAAACACCACAACCCCCTCCCCACTTTTTTGTGATTGCAGGTTATAGGTTGGAGAAGTAGGAAAAGTGGAGTTGTAGAGGAGTGTTTTAGAGTGTTAGAATTACAGATCAGAGTTGAAAATAGGGCCCTGGACTCGGGCGCCTGCTCATTAGTCCTTTGGATTCTGCAATGGAGAAATCTTTGGGACAATAGGAATAGGTTACAGATCAAGTTCCTAGATCCTAATAAAAATAAGGGCAATGCACTAGGGCACCCGTTCATTAGTCCTTGACTGTTTCACTTCTTGAACCTCAGAAACTAGTACACATTTGTCTATTATTTTACATCTTTCTGTAGCAGCATTTTCTGGTATTCACCCTTTTGCTTCCATATTTGCATAATTAGGGTTTTGATGTATAATTGAACATAAGTGAGCATAATTGACAATCAAATCATACAAATCTAAGTTTCCCTGCATTCCTAAGTGACCAAGGCCCTGATAGTGCATTGCCACTCAACCCAAAGTCCTTGAATGAAAGTGTAAAAGGAGGATACACCTACAAAACTACCAGAAAACCAATCATCCAAATTTTACCCTTTAAATTTTGGTGAACCCATGTTGTTGGACTTGTTTGCACCTTGCTCAGTGTTTTGCTTCAGATTTGCTTTGATTTCATTCATTCATATTATCATTCATGTTATTGCATTGGAAAACTTACAAAAAAGTTAAAAATGTGAAATATTTGAAAAAATTGCATTCTAGGGTTTCTATGTTGCATTAATCAATTTGAATTTTATCAAATTCCTGATTTTTGTGTTAGATCTAATATAAATTACAGAAATTTACAAAAATTCAATATCTTGCATTGCATTTTCATCATAAAATTGCTAGGGTTTTGTTGGAAATTTTGAATTTTTCATATAACCTAGTAATTCCAAAAACTAGGGTTTGTAGGTAAAATCTTGTTTCAGATTTTACTACTGATCTTAGACACTCATTCAAAGTTGCATTTGGCATTTTTTTGTAAATTTGTATTTTTACATAGAAAATTTCAACAAAAACTAGCATTTTTCGTTAATTTTTCACTAGATTTGCACTTGCATTTTGCATGGTAGGGTTTGAAAATCATTTATAGATCTAAGTGGCATTAATTCTCATCACAAATCAAACAAAAAGACATCCATATAGCATTTTACATCAAGATCTCAAACCTAGGGCTTGAAAAACCTTGATTTTCACTAGATTTGGACTTATCAACTCTCAAAATTTGCACTATAGGCATGTTGTGAAGAATATTTTTGCACTAATTGGCTATTATCAATGTTATTATCTATTGCCCCTCCTAAAAATCTTCACAACACCTTTGTTGGCATGAGACACTACTAGGCATGTCAGGTGTTGCCATTGATGGCAACTGAATCTATCTTACACATCGGCATTGTACCATTTGATCATACCGGAAGTCAGATTGTAGATTTGTCTAAGTCTAGATAGTCAATAATAAAGCACATGACAGGGTCCAACAGTTTGGTCCACATTTCTCCACAAGTAATCATATTTTAATGTGGATCTGAGGGTATGTTAAGGGATGTCAGGTCTACCTAAATCCAAAGATTTAGCCTCTGGTGATTAAGTGATTGGAAGTTACAAACATCTGAGTATTGGGTTTTGGTTAGACAGTTTAGTCCAGTGAAGAGCAAGCTGATTTGGTGTTTGATCCTTGTACAGATTGAGAGAAGTGATTGGTTGAGTAATGTATGAGATCTAGTGGTATTGGCCGACATGTGTGATGACCTGAATACATAGGTTTTGGTTTGTGTTGATGTTTGTGCATGGATTCAGCCAACAGAACATGATATATATACTCGATGGATGTGAGCTTTTTGAGGTATGGTTGTGCGAAGATGATGTGAGAGGTGCGAAGTGGGGCAATATCAAGTGCGAAGTAGAGATCTAAGCCTTGGATCATGGCAGAATAGTGAAACTAGGCAATGAGAGATGAAGTTTTTAAAGTTGGTATATTGAGCTTAACTGGTACTATAATTTTGCATAGTTAGATGCTTTTCTTCAGTTCAAACATTTCAGTGAACTCTTATAATTGATCCTGTAGGTAGTGAGCCTCCTTTGAGAAGTGAGCTCTGGGCAGTACACTCGAAGGCATGTCCCTTCCCATTTTGTAATACTTTTAATAGAGTATAAAATCTTGTGGGTTATCCCCCACCGTGGTTTTTCCCTTAACTGGGTTTCCATGTAAAAATCTTGGTGTTATGTGTGTTGATTATGTTTCTGCTCATGTGTTGTTGATTCATGCTTTCATGGTTATATCATTAATTTGTTAATGAGTTGTAAAGAAGATTAAATACAGAAAAAGTTAAAGTTTGAGACAATTGATTCACCCGCCCTCTTAGTTGTCTGCCCTAATTTCAACAATTGGTATCAGAGCCTGGTTCCTTGAAAGAACTTTAATAGCTTGAGGAAGTTTTAGGAAGGTGTTGTCAATGGGTTCATTCAAGCAATCTAATGGTATCAATCAACAACTTCAAGTAGCCTTAGATGATCTTGACCTGTCGACAACAGAAATTAGAGATCTACAAGAGAACCTTAAAGATGCTAAAAATTTCATTAAGACCTTAAAAGGACAACTGAGACAATCTAATGAAAAGAGAAAGGAGCTACTTCTTCAGCTAGCAAATCAAAATGAAGACAATGACATGGATGAGGCCCTGAAGGAGAAGACAAATGAATGTGAGAAGTTAGCAAAAGAAGTTGTTTTCCTAAAACATGAGATGGAATCCAAGGTGATGAGGCTAACCAAGGAAATTGAAGAAAGGAAGAAGACTGGAGAAAAATTGAATCAATCTCTGAAAGAAAGAACAAAAGAGTGATGTAGATTGGATAGAATAATTGGTCATTTAGAATCTGATCTACAAGAAACTAGGGATAATGAGGATCAACTTGAAAGATAAATTGTCATTCTCAATAGAATTTGCAAATGAATATAAAGAGAAATTCAAGATAAACTCAGCTAAACTTGAGGTGTTGCTTGATAGTCAGAATAAAGCAGATGATAAGCATGGTCTGGGATTTGAGAAAGGTGAAAGCTCTAGATCCAGTCAAAGAAATCTTGAAGCAAGAAATTAAAGAAGGAACCCTAGAAGACCTCTGGTAAGACAACCTAATGCTCAAAGGTATCCATCTTTCAATGGAAATTATTTCAAATGCAATAAGTATGGTCATAGAGCTAATCAACGCAAAAGTAAAGTGAATCAAAATGCATCATCTTTCTCTGGTCAATGCTTTAATTGCAAAAGGATAGGTCATAAGGCTGAAGAATGCAAAAGTGGATTAAGGAATCCTCTTAAGAACAAACAAGTGTTCAATGGAAGATGCTTTACTTGCTATAAGTTTGGGCATATTGCAATGCTACTCCAACATGTGATTGTCAGAAAAATAAGATTATGTGAATCAACTGCAACAAATCTGAGCATATTGCTAAATTTTGTAGAAGCAAAAAGGAGAACTCACAAGCAGGTAATGGAATAACAGAGCAAAAGATGGACAAAGGCAAGGGAAAAGTAGATGTGAATGAGATATAGAATGAAATGAACAAAACATGGGTGAAGAAAAGTGTAGTGAATGATGGTGATGGGTCCGCACTAGAATCTGGTGTTGATAATTCCTCTGGGAATTGAAACAAGAGCTCTAGCTTAGGGGGAGCTGCATTGAAAATCTATTTCCCCTACCAGTAAGTGGGTGGCTAAATCTAGCATGATGAAGGAAGACAAAGAAGCCTATTACAGAATTGTTGAAGCAAATTCTAGAAGAAAAGGAGCTAATGCGATTGATTGCAGAGCAATTGAAGATTGACTGTATGCAGAAACAATGTAACTAGATGTATTAGTGCAAAGAATTTATTACAATGGTGAATTTGGTTTTGCAGAACATAAAATGTCATTTACTCAACATTTGGATCACTTTGCATTTGAAGAGAACAAGGAGAAGAGTGCTTGAGCTGAGATTTCAAAGATTTGAAGTGCAAAAAGTGAATTCGACAGCTAATCCTAACCGGATAAACAAGGTACTCTCTATGAAACTCTCTGAATTCATAATTTCTAGAAATGGCTACACCATTGGTTGTTGACATCATCGAAAGGCTTTGACCTAAATACAAAAGCATCCACACAAATCTACAGAGGTCAATTCGTTAGGTGCCTTTTCAAATATTCTGCATGGTGTGTTGCATGTTGAAGATATTAGGGCTTATATACATGCCAGCATAGATGAGTTTGGGGATTCAAAGTTAGTAGATTTGTTCAAGAATCATCTGAGGGATGAGATTCATGGTCTTAAACCTAAGTATAAGGTGCTGTAAGTCAAACATTTCATACAGGTTATTGGGTTCCCCTCCTTCCATGAAGATGAGTGGGTCTGGTATGTACTGAGTCGGATGCATGCTGAATTCATGTGGTTGATGAAACCCTTCAAGATCACCAAGGATGTTATCTAGGTTATAATAGGATTGAATTCATCGGGTGGGCTACCAATGTTAAAATCAGTAAATAATCAGACCATGACTGAAGCTACCAGATCAAAGTTTGATAAGAGGGCAATGACAATAAATGATATAACTGATCTGGATGTCAAATTTGCATCTATGGTAATTGGGTATAAGATATACCACTCTAGCAGGGAAAACTCTATATTTGATACAGCCATTTATGCTACCTATCAGATGTTAAGAGAAAATGCTACCTATGACTTGTGTGAGCTGCTACAAAACTAGTTAATGGAGAACCTGAACAAGATCAAAAAGGACAAGAAGAATACATTTAAGTATGGTACATTGGTGTTGTGTTTGTTCTTCTATTTCATAAATGAGCTACCCAGCAAGAAAAGCATGTGTTGGACTAGTGATAAGCCTATTGCCATACAAATCAAAGAACACTTGCATAGTATAGGTGACTCCAATGCCCAAAGGACTGCTCTTTGGGGATACTTCAAGAATTTTTAGAATATGATGCAATCAAGAGAAAGAATCCCTACTTCTATGGTAGAAAAGTACAAGGATATAATTTGTTTCATAGTGGAAACATATCAATGCTTGATGGAAGCAGTTGAACCAAGGACTGTATGGATCATGCCCATGGGGTATGGAGTTGATGAACAAATACTGGAAATGTATGCTCAACACCTTTTGATCAAACCAAAAGATACCTCTGTTGAGAGATTTGGTACATATGCTGAACTTAGTGTGAAACTGCATGTTGAGCTCTTGAAACCTGAATCTAAGAGAAAGATTCAAAGGCAAGTTGAAATGTACGCAGAAAGCATTGGCATAACAAAAGAAGCTATGAGAAAAAATAGGTAAAGGATAGAGAAAGCTGAGAAGGAGAAGCAGGACAGAGAACAGGGAAGTGTTCCGGTGGAATCCACTTCTAAAGCAAGGACTACTAGGAGTTTTTGTACAACCTCTCATGTAGAGAAATTCGAAGAAAAACCTACTGGTAAGGAAGGAAAAAAACTAAAGTAATGGCCAAAAGGTCATATGTCAGTGTGGAGGAGGATGAAGAAAAGATTGATTCAGATGATGAGGTTAAAGAGTTGAAGGCCTTAGACACTAACGCTATTAAAGTATCTAAAGAGAAGCCCTCTGAAAGCACAAAGTCAAAGAAAGTAGAAGCATCAAGGGTTACCCAAGACAAGCCCTCTGGAAGTGTAAGGGTAAACAAAAGACTAAAGAATGAAAAATCTACGCTATCAGTTGAAGATATTGTGAATGCAATAACTGTTTATGGGAATTTGAAGCCCATACCAAAATATTATGACAACTTTGATAAAGACAACAACAGAATTTTGGAGGATGCTACTATTAAGTACTTGAACACATTCAATAGAGCACTTGTGGAAATTTTATCTAAAATCCCTAAGAGTCTAAGTGACATTCTGGAGATGAGAAAAGAAGTTGCCAAAGCAAAGGATTTGGAACTAAGAGAACATGTATTGTCTAGTTTATGTCCGGTAATCTCTAAGAAGGAAGCCAATAAAATCTTCAAAGAAGTTAAAG
The DNA here is from genome assembly GCA_027924645.1 of Cunninghamia lanceolata. Lineage (NCBI taxonomy): Eukaryota > Viridiplantae > Streptophyta > Pinopsida > Cupressales > Cupressaceae > Cunninghamia > Cunninghamia lanceolata. Next base: position 1,991,753 of record BSBN01000379.1, on the reverse strand, counting down.
ATGAATTCAGAAGCAAAATTAGGATAAATAAACTAATGCTTGGACACATTGATGAAGTAGTCAAGGAAATAGAGCAAATTCTGAGGAAAGCCCTAGACAAGAATAAGTTTTATGTGGTCACTAAGGAACCAAATGTTAATGATACATCCCTTCCAAATGTAGAAGAGTTGAAGGAAAATGAGCAACAAGTTGAGGTAGACGACTTCTTTGTTCTGGAAAAGGAAATATCTAATAAAGCAGATGAAGAGATGGTAAAGGAAGTTAATGGTACAAAAGATACTCAAATGTCTCTAGAGCAATCCTGTGAGGCAAATGTAGAAATGAATATGGAAATAAATGATCCTACTGAAGTTGATTATGAGAAGAATAAGGAGTAGAAAGTATAAGAAGTTGAGGATAAGGAAGGAGAAACTAATGATGGAATTGATTCCTCCATTCCAGAGGTTGAGGAGTTTGATAAAAATGATGATGATGATGATGATGTTGCTGCTGAGGATACACAAAATCCTCCAGAAAAGAATGTATAAGACATTATTGATGATGCAGAGAGAGTAGAAGTAGAGAAAGAGACTGAAAAATGATGAGCAAGACAATGTGGTTGACTCCGAAAAGGAAGAAGATGTAGGCCCTAATGAGCACAAAACTAAAACATCATATTGGGCAAGAGACAATGCAGAAGCAGTGAAAGAAATTTTGGAGAAAGATAAACAAGTTGCAGAGGACCCAGATATAATACAAGGTCCAATCAATTTTGATGTTCTGTCACAGGTATAGAAGATGAAGTTGGCTACTTTTGCACAAGCCAAGGCCAGAGAAGAAATTCTGAAGTTTCATATAGAAGATAGTGAGGGCTTGATCTTGCATCTAGCATTTTGGAGAAAATTATGCCTACATTTCAAAAGGATTCATCAGCATCCCCCTCCTGTTATTTGAAGAGTTGAATAAACTCTGTAAGTACTCACTTTGAGTCTTTTGAAAAGTCAGTAGAAGTCAAAGTCTGGATTGAATTTAATGATAAAAGATTTAGTGAACTAAAAAGAATAATTGACAATGATAGAATTATGTTGGATACTAGTGTAAAGAGTATTCAAAATACCCTCATTGAAGGAGGAGATGTGTACAAATTTTGTCTATCTTGGTCAAAAGTTGTAGAGGACATTGAGAAGAAAATAAAGGAGTCCGAGCAAAAATTGTCAAAAGTATCTCAATCATTTAATCCTTTGATAGTATCTACAGCAAGCCAAGAATGGCAAGTAGTTAACTTGATTGATGAAATAAAGAAATTTGTGAAAGAAAAAGAAATTATTGTGGCAAGAATGTGTGAACTCTGGGGATTGATTCTCCCTAAGTTAGAAACAATGTTCAATGCATTGATAGAAGTGCAAGCTGGTGCTCTAATAAGTGATCCCACAGATCTGCAGAAGGTAGAGTCACATACATTCTTATTCAGTGGTCATATTTTAGTATTGGATGGCATGAAGAAAAGTTGGGACAATGAATTGATACTATTGAAAAACACTTTTGGTGATGTGTTCAAGTTTATGTAGATAAGACATAAGGATTACTTGTACATATGTGGAAGTATGTATATAAAGTTTTTGTGTAAATTTTTGGATCTGGACCTTGACCTTTGCCATTGATGTCAAAGGGGGAGAGGAAAGCAGTGAAAAATGAATAACTCATCAAAAGGGGGAGCATTGGAAATCACAAGTGCACATAGTAAGGGGGGGAGTTGTTCTAACACTTAGTCATTTTTCACTAAGTGTTGCCATCAATGCCAAAGGGGGAGATTTTTGGCAAGAGACACTACTAGGCATGTCAGGTGTTGTCATTGATGGAAACTGAATCTATCTTACACATCTGCATTGTACCATTTGATCATACTAGAAGTCAGATTGCAGATTTGTCTAAGTCTGGATAGACAGGAATAGAGCACATGATAGGGTCCATCAGTTTGGTCCACATTTCTCCAGAGGTAATCATATTGTACTGCAGATTTGAGGGTATGTTAAGGGATGTCAGGGCTACCTAAATCTAAAGATTTAGCCTCCAGTGATTAAGGGATTGGAAGTTACAAGCATCTGAGTATTAGGTTTTGGTTAGATAGTTCAGTCCAGTGAAGAACAAGATGACTTGGTGTTTGATCCTTGTGCGGATTAAGAGAAGTGATTGGTTGAGTAATGTATGAGATTGTATTGGCTAACATGTTTGATGACCAGAATACATAGGTTTTGGTTTGCGTTGATGTTTGTATGGATTCAACCGACATAACAGTGATCTTGAAAAAGCCTTTAAGTTTTCTTGAGGCCGACTGCAGTTGATGTAATTTCATGTTGCAGATATATATACTCGATGGATGCGAGCTTTTTGAGGTATGGTTGTGTGAATATGATGCGAGAGGTGCGAAGTGGGGTAGTATCAAGTGCGAAGCAGAGATCTGAGCCTTAGATCATGGCAGAACAGTGAAACTAGGCAGTGAGAGATGAAGTGTGTAAAGTCAGTTTATTGAACTTAACTGGAACTGTAATTTTGCATAGTTAGATGCTTTTCTTCAGTTTAAACATTTCAATGAACTCTTATAATTGATCTTGTAAGCAGTGAGCCTCCTTTGAGCAATGAGCTCTGGGTAGTGCGCCTGAAGGTACGTGCCTTCCCATTTTGTAATACTTTTAATAGAGTATAAATCTTATGGTTTAACTGCCACTGTGGTTTTTCCATTAACCAGGTTTCCACATAAAAATCTCGGTGTTATGTGTGTTGATTATGTTTCTGCTCGTGTTGTTGATTCATGCTCTCATGGTTATATCATTAATCTGTTAATGAGTTGTAAATAAGATTAAATATAGAAAAAATTAAATTTTGAGACAACTAATTCACCCCCCCTCTTAGTTGTCTACCCTAATTTCAACACACCTTTTTATTGGGCTCTTGTATTAAAAATTTAGTGAAAAAGTGCACATTTTTTCTATATTTGCCCTAGGGTTTGACCTAGATTGCACGACAAGCATGTTGTAAAAGATTTTATGATTGTAGGAGATTGATATCGTTGATATTACTTTCTACACCTTATAAAATTCATTACAACACCTCTTTCATTAGCTCTTGGGATTGAAAAATTGTGAAAAATTGCATATTTTAGGGCATTTTCACTAGGTTTTGACTAATCATCATCTTAGTTAGATGTGCATCAAAAGTGTGTTGTAACAAATATTTGTTGTATTGGACTAAAAATAGACATGTTATTTAGAGCCCCTAATCAAAATCTTTACAACACCTTTTCTTTCATACATTTGCATTAAAAAAGTACAAAAAAAAGCATTTTAGGTCATTTTTGCAATTGTCTTTTGCATACCTTTTGAAAATCCTTTAAAATATGATTTGGCATTGATTTGAAAACATATATCATGGCTACTTCTTTGGAATCTTTGTTTTCATACATCATAGACATTGATCATTTCTCTAAATTCACTAATAAACATCCTCAAGTTCTGGAACAAATAGCATACATACATGATGTTGATCTCTCTATGTGCTTCACATATGAGATCCTTTGTTATATATCTGATTTTGATAGCTTCACAAATCTCATGGGAATATATCATTTGAAATTAGATGATCTCACTAAATTCATGATCAATAGTATATACACTAGTGATGACCTCAAAATGTTAGATGAAGCCTTAGATGACTTTATGGAAAATTCCACTATGACACCTATTACTAAAACATGTGATGATAACTTTGGTTTACCTTATGACCCTTCTCACAAGGTTGTTCCTCCTCATGAGGACACTTTGATGCAAGAGGATGATTTCATTGACACATCTCTTAACACCATATCACCAAATCTTCATTCTAATGTTCACTCTGGCCAAGATGAAGCATTAGAAAATGAAGAGCCATCACTACTTTGCCAATCCAATGCTCTCCCAGACCAAGAGGAAGCATTAGTGAATGAAGAACTCCCTTTAACAAAGAACATTCCATGGGTAGATGATGAGATTTCATCTAACAACATTAAAAATTCTATCATAATGCATGAAACGTCTATGGATCATCCTACCAACCTTGTTCCTTTAGTTGATTGTTCACACACCTTGGATGTCACTAAGGAAGAGAGACCCTTAATATCCCTCCTTTGATCGAATATTCAAGTCATTTGGACATCACTAAAGATACAAACATTGATAATTGTCCTCACAACACCTTACCTTCCCCTCATTCTGATGCTCTTTTCTCAAAAGATGTAGCACTAGTGGATGACGAAAGGTCTCCTACATTAAAACTCTCTTGTATAGATATTGAACTCACTCAAACTAAATTCCTTCTTCCATCTTTCAAGAGCATAATGCATACAACTCAACAAGAAAACATTGATCCAAACATTGAACCAAATAAAGATGATCCTAAGAATGAACAATCTAAAGACAAGGACAAGAATTAGGCTATAGTACCTTATGTCCCACTTTCCTCTAAAATACAGGAGTGGGAGGATGACGATGATTTGCTTGATGACAAGACTTAGTATGAAGATCCTACCAAGTAAGTATTTCTAACCCTTCATCTCTCTCATGATGTGTTTCCCTGTGATGTGTTATGTGTTGTTTAGGCCTCCTGGGATGATTGTTGATTCTCTTGTAAGGTCCAAGATACCAAGAGACCACCTCTATTGTAACCTTCTTCTATTTGTATCATCATTCTTCTATATTGCCTCTCTCTAATTTTATTGTTGTGTGTTGTGTCTTACGGACATAGCGTTGTGGTTGGTGACATGGGGGCACCCTCCTACATGACTTTCCCTAAGGCACTTGTTTATCCTCTCTTGATGTATTGTTTCCCTTCCTCTAGTGTTTCTATCTAGTGGGCAGATGATGAAAAATATTTACATTGATGTAGACCTAGTGCCTCTTTAGTGAGAAATAAAAATTGGACTTAGTTCCTAATATGACGATGGGGTTGTAATATATTATCCAACGCTTGGCTAGTAGAAGCACTCAATGCTTTCTACATAGTGATCTTGATGATGTTTTATCTCACTTACAAACCTTAACAATACTACTACTCCGCGCACTTTGTTTGTCTTTAAATCTCACCTTAGTGACACTCAGTTCTGAGATTTTCATGAGATAGCCCCATGGTTATCCTCAATCTCCGAATTCATAGTATAACCTTCACTCTTTGTGTGATTGATCATATGCATTGATGTTGTTGTTTATCATTATTATGGACACTAACATGTTTCTTGCAGGGATGTGTTTGTGGGAACATTTGGAGATTGTAAAGTACATGTCACCTCGAGGGGGCATGTGCATTGTGAAAGTCCATGTTCCCTTGTGTGTTTTCCTCCTACCTTAATGTGCTTGATATCGATGCATGATATCAACCACCTTAAGGTGGGGGCATATATAAGGTAAGCTATTTGTTGTAGATGTTAGCAATGTGCTTGTCCTTAGGTGTAGTTTAAATACTGGTGGTGATGAGTCCCTCCTGTACTCTAAGTTTATTTGCAATCAATCAATCAATCAATCAATCATCTTAAGCCCTCTGCGGAGGCGGGGGTGGTGTATCTCTTGCGGAGAGTGTCCATCCAATCATTTTCAAAAAGTCCTCATCGGGAGGTAGGGAGCGGTTATGTGACTAACTCAACCCTTAAGTGTGTCTTTGGTGATTGTTGTGGAGAAGCGCAATCGTCAGTGTGTGCCTGTAATGTGCCTGACATGGTGATGAGCCTAGAATTAGGAATACTCCATCGCTTGTTTGTTGTGTTTTCTTCATGTCTTCAAAGTGTGTATGTTTGGCGTGCTTGCTTTGTTTGGCATGTATATTGCCTCATATGCAATTTAAAGACCAGCATGATGAGTGCTTCCTACATTTTGGGAGGTTTGACATGTCTTGTGTGTGTGTTGCCCCATATATGCAGTCTAAAGACTAGTGCGATGAGTGCTTCCTACTTTATGGGAGGTGTGTTTACTTTCCTTGTACTTGCATCTACATTTCATATATATGAGAAAAAGAAAAGAAAAGAAATCATTCATGTCTTCCTTGCATTTACTATCTTCTATGGATCTATTGTATTCTCCATGTTTTGCATGACTGTAACTATCTTCTCTGTGTTTTGCATGCTTGTCATTGTCTTCAATGTGCTTGGCATGTATTCTCTATGCTTGGCGTGTTTTCTGTGTTTGTTGACCATACTTTAATGCATGTATTGGCCATACATTAAAGTGGGGGCTAAATGTAACATTAGAAAATGTCCCCTTGGGGGCTTTTCCCTCTTAAGGTTTAGCTCTCAGGTCTTTAATATGTATTTAGGACATCTTGCATCATATTTTGACATCCCGATGAAATAAGCCCTAAGTTTCATGATGAATGGGACCTATACTTGTTAGGCTTGTGGTTCAGCTTGTGGTTATGACCCCACGAATAGTCAAGACGCAAGTGCACAGGCTACATCTGCAGCTCAATAGTTGGTGATGACAGATGCCCTCCTGAATGAGACTTTTGGCCTTAATACTCAGGTAAACGTTAGCAAGTTCAATGAATTTAATTTATTAAATTTTATTTTTGAAATGCAGGATTAACTAATTTAGTTTAATGATTGTAATGAAAATTTAGGGTCATAGCGTTCATTCAGTTTTCAGCGGTTCTCCACCTCCATATTACATACACTACGACATGTACTGCCGAGGTATGTAACTAGCAAAATAATTATAAATATTACATGTGAATAGCATTATTATATGAATGGTATTCTAATATCTAATTTTGGATGTTGAATAGGTTAATCTTGGATATTTCACAGAAACACTAGTGGAGGTGGAGTTTAAAGCTTCACTCAGGTAATAAAATAAAGAGTTTAACTAATGAATTGTACTTACTAGATTTTTGTAGTTTATATTCATATCAATGATTACATTTCATTGCACATCTTTCAAACTCAAAGCATTACTACACATTGCATAACTAATAACTAGATGTTGATAGATGACAAAATTTTGATTACAATATAGTTTTTTAGAAAGTCAACATAAGCAGTTATGCAATTACTTCACATTGCATAACTAATAACTAGGAGTAGCTACCAATTGCATTTGCTTGTCATGGCATTCCATGAGACCACATTTTATTGAGACATTTTTTCAAATAGTACATTGCCTTGTCTATACTATGGATGCTTGGAAAAAATCTATCAAAGCATAATAGTAAGCTATAGCATAGACAAGGCAATGAGTTGTTTGAAAAAATGCCTCAAAGAAATGTGGTCTCATGGTGATGGACATCACGATGAGACCACATTTCTTTGAGGCATTTTTCAAACAGCTCATTGTCACCATGAGACCACATTTCTTTGAGGCATTTTTTCAAACAGCTCACTGCCTTGTCTATGCTACCACATTTTTCATACATGTCTACCAAAGCATTTTATCAAATAGCTCACTCAAATTTTTTTCAAATAGTTCACTACCTTGTCTATGCTACCACATTTTTCATACACATCTACCAATGTACTCAAAATTTTGTTGACTATCTCATACATTATAATCCATGACCTACATTACTATTCTAGTTTTTGTAATTGAATAATGTTGTTTTATTTTTAGATGATGCAGGTGGAGACACCTCTTGATGTTCATATGGAAATGGAGCATCGTGTGTCTTCCACAATTGATAGCTCCATGCCTTTGACAGGGATATGAGGCAGATTAGTAAATTTCAAATTACATTCGTTGTTATAGTTGTTTATTATTGAAAATCAAATGATTATTGATTTGAAGTTTAATTTCTTCTGGATGGCTTCTATAGGACATTACAATGCCATAGCCTAATCTTGATACTATGGCAAATGAGGAGAGAGATCATCTAGCAGCGATAAGTGATTATTTTGTTAAATATTTCATTTTTATAATGTAATTTCTATATATTAATGTCTATACTTTTTATTGTAACAGCTAAAGCTCCATGATGAACTAAATAGGAGGAGCAACCCTCAGGTTTGAGGTAGACCACTATAATATGTGTCTCCATCCCCTTAAAGATCAAAGGTCACCCATGATCTATTTTCTTCACCCATAGGGGAATGACTTTTTATTGGGTTCCTTTGTTGTATGCCTATATGGCATTTGTGGACATATATTTTGTATTACATATAGTTGACATTGTATGCCTATATGGTATTCTTGTAAGCCTATATGGCTATTTTGTATATATGTTATACTTATATCGACATTATTGATGTATTCCTATATGGCTATTTGGTTAATACACATCTTTTTTGTTGATGGTGTCCATATTTGCATTATAAATCCACACTTCAATAGATTTTTGTAGATGGCTTACTTCAAATATTTAAAGTCCAATTGTATTACATGTACTCTTCCTTTGTATAATTGTAAATATATAAAGTTTGAACATTATTCTCCTCTAAGATTATTAAACATTAAATCAATCATATGAATATAATAATACATGATGCAATCTAACACCTAGGTCTCTCTACCACTAAACATCTAAGCCCATACTCTGTAGGATCATTGTAGTATGTTAAGGAAATTCATGTAATTATACAATGCATTTTGAAGTATGCAACTAAAAATAAGCAAGAGATTATTACATGTGACCTCATACCTCTAGAAGTTTGTCATATAATTCTTGGAAGACATCTACCATTCTACGTGTATGCTTCATGCTACCATTCTAGGTGTATACTTCATGCTTCTTGTGTATACTTCATGTGTTCACATGTATGATTCATGCTTCCTGTGTATACTTCATGTTTTCACATGTATGCTTCATGCTTCCTGTGTAGACTTCATGTATTATGTGTATTCACATATATGCTTCATGCTTCCTATGTATACTTCACATATTACGTGTATTCACTTGTACACCTCATACTTCATGTATTACGTATATCTATTTGTTTGCTTCACGATCAGATGTATCTTCAACAAGATTACTCAATGTGTATTAAAAAAGTTGTTTGTCGAAATGCTTTCTAGGTTGATAAGTACTAACATAAAAGGGAGTGCAATTTATCATTGAGAAAGACATCCATAACATCCTTGAAGAATACAATTAAGAATACAACCTTAGGTAATATTGCAAATAAATGAATTTAGGTTCTCATGAATAGTGATGATATGATTTAGGTTGTGACATTTCAAAGGTGAAAAGTTGTGACCCTTCGAATAGTAAAGACTATGACCCTTTTATAATGGAGGTGACCATGCCTAGTGTAGATGTGCCCAACTAGACATGTTGGCACTAATGGTTTGGTCCCACAAAGAACAAAACAAAAAGTAGCCTATGTTGCAACTTTACACTACATGCATCTAACAATTTTTGGAGCATCAGAAAAACTTTCACCATGGGCAAACGCCTTAGAGATATCAAAAACTAAGAGAGGTTATTGTAGAAGGGCCCTACATGATCCCGTAGCCTCAGACAGATTGTTTCTAAGTGACATGATTTATGAGTAACATCTCATCAAAGATTAATGCCTTTTTGCACTTTGGACTCTTAAGGGATATCATCGGTACAATGTAGCTTGGACTATTTCGACATGTTTGGGTGCAAAATAGGACCATGCCTAGCCTAAACATATCCGTCCAGGCATGTTGGAACTCTCAGTTTAGTTGCACGATGAACAGAATGAAAGTTACACCCTTTTGCAACTTTACACTGCATGCATTTGACACTTTTTCTATCAACTAAAAACTAGACACCGCAAGCAAATGCCTCAGGGATATCAACAAATGAGAGAGTTTATTGTAGAGGGGCCCTACATGATCCCGTATCTTTAAACATATTTTTTCTAAGTGACATGGTTTTTGAGTAACAGCGCATCAAAGATTGATGCCTTTTTGTACTTTGGACTCTTAAGGGATATCGTCAGTAAAAGGTAGCTTGGACTATTTTGGCATGTTTGGGTGTAAAACAAGACCATGCCTAGTCTAAACATATCCATTTAGACATGTTGGAATTGTTAGTTTGGTTACACGAGGAGCAGAATGAAAGTTACACCCCTCTGTAACTTTACACTACATGCATTTGACACTTTTTCCATCAATTGAAAACTGGACACCACAAGCAAATGCCTTAGAGATACTAAAAACTAAGAAAGGTTATTGTAGAGGGGCCCTACGTGATCTCATAGACTCATACGGATTGTTTCTAAATGACATGGCTTTTGAGTAATAGCTCCTCAAAGATTGTTGCCTTTTTGCACTTTGGACTCTTAAGGGATATCGCTGGTACAATGTAGCTCAGACTATTTTAGAATGTTTGGGTGTGAAATAGGACCATGCATAGCATAAACCCACCAATCTAGACATGTTGGAACTATCAGTTTGGTCACACAAAGAGCAGAACGAAAATTGCACCCCTTTGCAACTTGACACTGCATGCATCTAACCCTTTTTCCATCAATTGAAAACTCAACACCACGAGAAAATGACTCAGAGATATCAAAAACTGAGAGAGGTTATTATAGAGGGGCCCTATGTGATCCTGTAGCCTAAGACTAAATGTTTCTAAGGGAAATAATTTTTGAGTAACAGCTCATCAAATATTGCTGCCTTTTGTACTTTGGACTCTTAAGGGATATCATTGGTATAATGTAGCTCAGACTGTTTCGGCATGTTTGGGTTCAAAAAAGGACCATTCTTAGCCTAAACATACCCATGTAGACATGTTGGAACTATCAGTTTGGTTGCACGAGGAGCAAAACGAAAGTTACACCCCTTTGCAACTTTACATTGTATGCATTTGATACTTTTTCCATCAATTAAAAACTAGACACCAGGGGCAAATGCCTCAGAGATATCAAAAATTGAGAGAGTTTATTGTAGAGGGGCCCTACATGATCCCATATCCTTAGACGGATTGTTTCTAATTGACACAGTTTTTGAGTAATAGCTCATCAAAGATTACTGCCTTTTGCACTTTAGACTCGTAAGGGATATCATTGGTACAATGTAGCTCAGACTGTTTCAGCGTGTTTGGGTGCAAAACAGGACCATGCCTAGCATAAACCCACCAATACGGATGTTTTGAAACTATCAGTTTGGTCACACGAGGAGTAGAACGAAAGTTACACCCCTTTGCAACTTTACACTGCATGCATCTAACTCTTTTTCCATTAATTGAAAACTCGACACCATGGGCAAACACCTTAGAGATATCAAAAACTAAGAGAGGTTACTGTAGAGGGGCCCTACATGATCCCATAGCCTTAGACATAATATTTCTAAGTGACATGGTTTTTGACTAGTAGCTTATCAAAGATTGCTACCTGTTTTGCACTTTGGACTCTTAAGGGATATCGCCAGTACAATGTAGCTCAGACTGTTTCGACATGTTTGGGTGCAAAACAGGACCATGCTATTACCTATTAACACCCCTTGTTATTCCTTTTCATGATCTTGTAACTTCTTTTTCATATCTTTTACTTTGATCTTTAGATCAGTTGTTCTGTCATCAACGCTTAAGACAACAACATCCCTTTGTTTGATAGAGTTTTCAATGTCTTGAATACTTTCATGTATCCACCACATCGACTCTCTTTTGTTGCACTTACATTTGATATTGCTTATTCCTTATCATCTATTTCTAGTTGTATTTGCTCCATAGAAGTCTTAAGTTCAAGAATCTTTGACTTCATTTATTCAAATCCACCTATAGCATCATCCCTCACTTTCCTTACCTGCATAAATTCTTACTAAATACAAAACCTCTTGATTTTTTCCACTTCTCCATTGCCATTTTCCCATTCCACATACTACATAAGTACTTTCCTTGAAACTTCTCAAGACCAGGAAGAATCTCTTCATTCAATACATTATCTATCTCATTCACTTTGGTTTTCTTCTTTTCAAGTGTTTTTAGAGCATATTCCTTTTTATTTCATAGACTCTTGACAAGATTGATTTTGATAAGATATGATATGGATTATGATTTGGTGATGAGATAGGATAAATGATGATAAATATTAGATATTATATGATAGGATATAGATTGGATAGGAAGATAAGGATGGTCAATGATGAAAGCAATGGTGATGACAATGATAAGATGATAAGGTTAGGCTAATGGCCGAAAGGACCAAGGTCTAAGGATGATGGTTGTGATGACTAGCTTATGATAATAGATGAAAATGCTAAGATGAGGGAAAGACGATATATTTTGGATGGATATCATGGAAATGGTTGATGTTTTAGGTGAAATGATGGTTGAGGAAGGGTCTCCCAAGTCTGATCTAGGGCTACAAAGGTCAAGTTTGAAAATTGAGGTCTCTAGATGGTCAAATGGTGAAACCATAAATATGCATATAATCTGCCCAATATTCATTGTATATGTGTAAAAATGTAGCAGCAAAAAGAAGACAAACATATGTAAACTTGGAACCAAAACATATGTAAACTTGAAAAATAGAAATGAAAGGTCTAAATATTAACTGCAATACATTAATATCAATAATATGATTTTACAAAATCAATGTGCATACTTACAAATTAATCCTACAAACCATCCTGGTCCGCTCTACTCTTTATTGTGTCAAGTATTACCTCATGGTCAGACTCACGCACCTTCCACAAGGTCTTGTTCAAAGGTCTACCCCAATATTGTATCAAATGAACATTGGATGCCACGACACGGTTTGAGTAATGAAGAATTTTCCGATGTGTGTCAAAGTCCTGAAATAGCCAAACATTAACACTCTTATGTGGGTACCTTCTAAGCCATGTTCTAGTAACAATCACCGAGCCTTTAGGTATTCAATGGTTTCTTCATCTGTAACTAGGGCCTCCAATTTCTTTTTGGCCTCAATAGAATGACACAAATAATAATCCATTCCCTCTTCATTGTCTTCATCTACAATAACTGCATAAACATGCCCTACATTGATATGTGTAGTAAATTAGATTAAATTAGTCAACATTACAAAAAAACTACAAAGTAAGATAACATTAAGAATTTCAACAAGATCTGATATATTGTCAATGTCAATTGATGATTCCATCTATGTCAGTTCCAGTGTCATCAAAGGATGATACGTGTCAAGTGGGCTAAGATAACTTAACCACCATTCGTCAACCCACTCCTTTGGTTCACACTCATTCTAGGCTTGAATTGTACATGAAGAACAAAAGCATGCCATCTTCTACATATGGATACTCCATGAACCTGCATTTGAGCTTCTGAAAGAGTGTAGCTCACTTGATCCTGTCAGTGTACAACAATCCTCATATGGTGCAATATTAGTATCATCTATCAACCAAAAAAATCTACGAACTGAAGACTTACCTTCATTACCTAGACCCATCGAAGCATTACACCACTCAATGATTGATTTTACATCTATCAACTTTGCATTGTCTTTATACTTTAACTATTTTCATGCTATGGCTCTTTTGATACATGCTCCTGCACCATCATGCTCCCCCTTTCCATGCTCGGCCTCACAAAATTTCTACATATGCTGAACACCTGTAATATTATGCATCCTGCTCAACCAATAGAACATCTACGAGTTCTTAAATTGTGATGCATAGTTATCCGAACATATGATATGTTGACTCAATGATATGCCCCTTCTAGCCAAATCATTGTAGAACACCTGAAAGCAACCTTGCACAAACTCTGTAGAATGCGTGTGATCATCACTACTATAAAAATGATACCTCCTTATGATCTTTCTATCATCCTCTGTACTATCATTCGCATGAATGAATGTGATGTGCACAAATGGGTGTGTGCAAAACGTTGTGTCCACTTATTGGCCAAAAAGTGGAAGTGTTTTCCCTAATTTTCAAAAATTGTCACATTTGACCTAAAAATTTGAAGCACTTAAAGGTGGAATCTTGGAAAAAGTCACTAAATATGAAATGTAGTACTCGGAGTCTAGTTTCCAAATATGTATTTTTTTTCAATACCTAGATGATAGAAATTGATTTTGAATAGGCGTTTCTAAAAACCACTGTTTAAAAGTCACTTTTTTTTAACTATACCATGTACATGTACGTCATCCATATTTTGACCTAAATAATCATATTTTTCAAAATCCTTTTGGGAAAAGATTTGTAACTCACTGAAGCACGTTTTCCATATTTTTTTGTAATTTTGTATTGAATTTTTTTAATTAATTTTTTATTGGCCATTTTTGGTCTTTTAATAAATCATCATGTACGTCACGCATAAGATGACCTAAACTTAACATTTTTAAATTTTTTTTTTTAAATTGAAAAGAATTGTCTAAAGTATGTTTTCCTACAATTTTTTTTACAAAAAAATATTTTAATAAAAAGTTATTAAAATACTAAAAAACCCTAATAATTCAAGTTTATGGACCTATTTCATCATAAATTGATTAAAAAATAGAAAAATTAATCCAATTGTAAAAAAAATTACATATTTAGAATCTACACTGTCTCATCTATAATGGGTTTTAATTTCGTCAAAATATTCTGCAAAATAGACCTTCAGATATATGCCCAAAGTCACTATTTTGTTGTGACATTGACAGGACCTTCAAGTTGCAGGTCAAACCAGGTCCAGAGGTCAGGGTTAGGTCCCCAAAGCATTTCCTGAACCGGGTTACAAAGCAAAACCCAAGCTTAAAATTCAAAATTTCAATAACGGGATCCCGTTTCTTACTTCATCGATGCAAAATTAAATGGGATCCCATTTATAATTTGCATGTTTTTTTAATAAGACTGTACTATGACTGTTAGCCCTACAACTTGCTCTATAGTACAGCTGACAGCGACACTTGCAGCATTCTCTACCATCTTTTTTTCTTTTGCAGGTTCATCAACTTGGAATATTGTATGAATTTTGATAGAAACCATCATTGAGACACTGTTTGAGTGAAATTTTGTTGAATTGGTACTTGTTTGAAGGACTTGAACAAAGAAGAAAGGCTTTCAAGTTTTTGACATTCATTTGTACATGCTTCATAATTTTTTTAATCATGGGATCACAAAGTTGTAATAAGAGGAAAGATAGGAAGCTATTAACCTCTGAAGAAATTAAAGCAAAGAGAGAGAAGAAGGCAAAAAGACAAAGAGATAGAAGAATAAAGATTAATCAATGAATAATGCTGAAGCATCCAATTCCACAACTATTGAAGATAAAAACATTGAGGATACCATGGATGTAGATAGGAAATTTGCAAGAGGTGAATGTGGAAACTAATACGATTATACAAACTACTCCTAGTATGTCTTCAAATCCCTCTGTCAATGCTATGGAGAATGTTTCAATAGGCACAAATCTAGGTACTTCTTCAAATCCACCTTTGAATGAAATGGAAATAGTGTTGATAGGAGATTTAAAACAAGCTGGATATAACAATGTTGAGATTGATAATATTCATAGAGATCAAAATTTGAAACAAATTGTTGTTGAAAATAAAAATGAAAATCATTTTGTTAAAAATAAAAATGAAAACCACTTTGTTGTTGAAAATGAAAATGAAAACCGTTTTGTTGTTGAAAATGAAAACGAAAATCTTTTTGTTGAAAATGAAAATGAAAACCGTTTTGTTGTTAAAAATGAAAATCATTTTGAAGTTGAAAATGAAAATGAAAATCTAGGATGTGATGTTGAAAATGAGATTTTTTTTTTCAAAATTGAAAGAGATGTTTTGGATAATCTTCCTGGTAAAATTTCTTGGAGACAAATAAGAACACATGCCAATAGATTATACAAGGAATTTTTTTATCGTAAAAACTATCATTTCAATGTCAACTAATGATGCAATTAATGAGAATGTGGAAAATGAGAAAAGTAGTGAAAATGTTAGGCATTTTTGTTAAACCAAGAAGAAAAGATCAATCACTAAAACATGCTATGTCTACTGTTGCTAGTGCCATTGAGTCTATTGGAAGTAATAGTCGATCCAAAGATAAGAATGCAGCAAGACAAACTATAACAACTGTTATAGTGAATAAAACAACTTTGAATAGAAGAATGGTAAGCAATATTAGTGGAATTCTAAAAATACATCCTAAAACATTGGTAAGAGTAGCAAAAAGAAGAGAAAGTATAGAAAATGATCCAATTAACCAATGTTGGAGTTTTAGTGGTCAACTCCCGAGATCTGACATGAAACTGAATGTTGAAATCATATCTTTGATCAAAAAATATTGGCATGATAATACTAGGGTATCATCTAATGCTAGAGTTGTTTTAAAATTAAGAGTGGGGTCCAAAGTTCGTGATCCTCATCCAAAACACCTATTAGATACAACACAAACTAAATTTTATAGAAAATTTTGTGATAAATTAGTGTTACCTAGTAATATTAAAATAAGTCAAAGATCTTTTGAAAAATGCAAACCATGGTATGTAAAGATTAATAAGTAACAAATATCTTGTTGTTGTAAAACGCATGTTCAATTTTGTTATTATTATGATATGTTTCAATATATATGTTGTACTTTACATCATAACATGATTATACATGAATGTGATATTAATATGCCAACTGAAGAAATAAAAGAGTTTATATCAAGTTTGTTCTGTGAAAGATCTAATGAAAAATCATTTTATTTAAGTTCATGTATTTCTGGGCAATGCACTAGTTGTGGTAATCTTTCTTTGTTAAGAGTTTGTATGCATGAAAGTGTTGAAAATGATTTTGGACAACAATTAGTGGATGTTAAAAAATTTAAGAATGTTGAATATTCTTTAAAAGATAGAAAATTTGGAAAGCATTGTGATTTAATTACAGAAAAGGTTAGTGTGCATGCATTCATATCAGAATTTAAGAGTAAAATTGTACCAAAATATGTCAAGCGCTCTTAACAAGCTCGATGGCTTGATGGACAATTTTGTGAATGTAGAAACATATTTTTAGTTGGTACTATACTATCAGTGGTTAATTTTGTAGAAAACTATACTTTAGTTCCGCAAGAGGAAATTCAATCACAATATTACAATTCAGTGCAGGTTGCTATGTTTGTTCATATTGTTTATAGACATGCAGATGATAGCATAGAGAATGATAGAAAAGTTTTGAGGGAGTATCATTTCTATTTGAGTGACAACCGGTTACACTCATCAGAGTTTGTTCAATATTGTTTCAATAAATTTTATACAAATTTAAGAGAAAGAGGAATCCAGATTGCTGAACATCTTATATGGTCAGATAATTGTACGGGGCAGTTAAAGAATGCTCGAATGTTCTATTGGTTAAGTAGGGTTCACAAGGAGAATAATGTCCAACATATGTGGAATTTTTTTGAAGCTGGACATGGTAAAGGAGAACATGATGGAGCTGGTGCGTGTGTTAAAAGAATTATTTCTAGACAACAATTGAAATTTGAGGATGCAGTAAAATTTAAAGATGCACGTGGGATTGTAGATTGGTGCAATACAAGATTATGTACACTTGGATCAAGTGAGTACTCTACAGTTCGTCGATTCTTTTGGTTGGTTGAAGAAGAAAACATTCTACCTAGACTTGATTGCTAGACAATTAGTGGATCTACTAAATGGCATTCATTTAGGAGTTCGAATGCAAGTACATGGACTATCTGGACAAGGAAGCTTGCATGTTTTTGTCAGTTTTGTATTTCAGGAGATTGGGAAGCATGTGAGAATACAGAATGGGTTGAAGAGTGGAAGCAAAGATCATTGACACTTGTACAAGCACATGATCAAAGTGAAACAACAATTGAAGACAATGATCAACTGTTTGCATCAGACGATTATGATCGTGTTTTAGACCTTATACAAGAAGGTAATTTAATTCAAATTATTTCATTTTATTTCACTTCATTACTAATTTGTAATGCTTTTATTTATTTATGTATACATATGAATGCATGTATGTTGATTGGTCAAATTTTATGGACATGTGCAAGTTATTGAATCAAAATTTGTTTGTAGGACATGTGTATGCTGTTGTTGCACCACAGAATAATGAAGAGGAAATTGAATATTGGTTGGCTCGTTGTGTGGAGACTAAACATAAGTTAACAGCACCTCGAGAAGATGATGATGGCTTTCGTTATCCAATAGGTTTGGTGATCCCCTTAAGACATCCCCTTAAGCAAATTTTAAGAACTTCTTTGATCCCCTTAAGCAAATTTTAAGAATTTCTTTGATGATGGCTATCATTATCCAATAGGTTCAGTGGTGGTTGTTGGCACTTGGCTACAGAAATACCTAATAAGGAAGAATGGTTTGCCTAGATTCGAAGATTATGAAACACATAAGAAGATTATACACTACTCACATTTGGTGTTGGCAACAAATATAAAACTGGAGAGGTATCGTGGAAAACCTACAAATAAAGAGCTATGGATAATTTCTATGGAAGACCATGAGATAATCATTGATATGTTGGAAAAAAGAGAGGATGGAGATGATACAATAGAATAAGTAAATACATATAAATATAGTTAAATAGATTTATATTGTTCTTTTAAATACATTAAATACATGTTTTGATATTTCTTGTGTGTTATTAGTTGAAATTGATTTAAATTGTCCTTTTATATCCTTAGGTCATCATCACAAATTCATCACATACTTTGAAACAAAAACTTGAGAGGCACTTGTAAATACATGTATAAATTGTGTATTTCTAGATAGTTTTATATAAATTAAAATACATGTTTTGATTCAGATATATTGATAAATTGCTTGTATTATTTTTATATTAGGTGGCATGAAGACTTGCTACATTCCCCACAAGTTTTGGATTTTCTTGAGATGACATAACCACATTTTGTAAACATTATTTTGAGTTGGCATATATGTACATACACAATTACATTATTACACATTTTGTACACAAATTTGTATACATGTGTATGTACATAGTTTTATACTCTACACTATTAAATTTATCGAAATTATTATTCTATATATTTTATTTGTTAAATGCGCATGTTTTTCTACTTTGAATTTGTAACTTTAAATTTGATTTTATTATATTGTTAAATTTGGTTGCCTTGGGCAACTTCACCAAATTTTGAGAACTTAAGATTTCCCCTTAAGACATCGTAAATTAGGACCCCTTAAGACATCCAAAAAGTTAGCATCAAGTTGTAGGTTAATTAAAATGGCTATCAAATTTAGGGCCATCAATTGCAAATGATAGGTGTCTAGGTAGGGAATGTAATCACATTTTCATTTTTTTAATTTTCATGTTTATTTTTCAATTTTTGAGTGATCTAGAGTTTGGTGGGGTGTGGCCTAGGTCACCCTTTTACCATACTTGGTCACTTCTTTTGGTAAGGAAAATCACCTGAGTGTCCCTTAGGATGTTTGGGCAACTTGCAAGGTTGCTTAGCAAAAATTGTCAAGTTGCATCTTTTGCCAAGAGTGATTTAAAAATATGCATTTTTAGGTGTTTTGACTATTTAGACTTGGGTTTTTCATGTTTTTCTAATTTTTTTATGTTTTTAACTTTTTCAAATTTTCGGCTTTTACATTTTTACAATTTTTTAAGTTTTTCTAATTTTCAAAGTGATGAGTGTGTGCTTGTGTTGACAAGACACACATATTCATTGGAACGTGACTAAGGAGCAAGCTTCATTGGTGAGTAGTGTGTAGGAGCTCTCTACAACAAATCAAGTTGCCCTATGACAAGGTTGGATAGATAGAGCGGTGTAGGTTCCTGTTGTGTTATCTTATCACACATTTATTATGACATACTAACCTATTTAGATGTAAAGGGTAAAATTTTATATTTTCCTAGCATTTCTAGAGGGTGGATGATTACATTGTATGACATCTACTAGATTTTGAGTGTCCCTATCCAGAGACAACTTGACATAGGAAAAGTGGGCATCAAAGGATGAGAGACTAGCCTGGGCCACTTTCTTGGGAGTTAAGAGACC
This sequence comes from Cunninghamia lanceolata, assembly GCA_027924645.1. Taxonomy (NCBI): domain Eukaryota; kingdom Viridiplantae; phylum Streptophyta; class Pinopsida; order Cupressales; family Cupressaceae; genus Cunninghamia; species Cunninghamia lanceolata. Next base: position 1,971,897 of record BSBN01000379.1, on the reverse strand, counting down.
AAGAAATAGGAAGGGAGTTTATCTAACTTTAGTTCAAACACCTGACATTTTTAGCCTATGGAAGGTCATGATTGGCTTAATAGCTTAGCACTTGTGAAGGACTAAAAATGTCCACTTTCTCATATGGTTGTGGGCTCCTATCATTGAGCAAGTGGAGTTAGGTAAAGTTTATGCATGGGGGATTGGCATCCTACCTTCAAGGTCTACCATGACCTTTATTAGATTGTGGACCATAAGGCACTAGGATTTAGTCATCCTTCTCTAGTTATGGTATGGATATTGGAGCATATTAGACCCTATCAATGGCCTATGCCCACATCGGATCTTTCACTTCCTTGAGGTATCAAGTAGTGTTGATTGGGTTATTATGGCACATGATTACACAAACAATGGTGATTTTGACTAACACAGACATTATTACAAACCCCTACATAGAGATAGAGAGAAGATGGGTAGGAGACGACATGACTAGATATTATTGAAAAGGGGTGACAAACATGCTTTAGTGGAGATTCATTAGACAGTCACACAAGTGCTCCAATAGCTTAGGGAGGACTTTCTAAGGGATTTCCCCTAGTACACTCCCATGCTACAAATCTACTTAAGATGTAGTAGAAGTTGGTCAAGGGACACTCCCATAGACTCTTACTCTAGGGACTCCTATTACATGGTCAACACAAGAACAATCACCAAGGCAAGGATAAATATAACTATAACCATGCTAGGATCATTTAATTTTTTATGTAGAGAGTGATAAGGATGATAGAGAGGATGAGGGGTCCAATGATGATTACTATCCTAAGGTGGAGGAGGATGAGAATGCATCAGATGAGCTTGCTCCTAGTTTATAGCTATGATTCCTCTAACTTAGTTGATCTAGATGAGAATATGTGAGAGATTGATCCCTCCTAGTAGGCAATAGATCCTCATGAGTATCTCACTTTTTAATTCTTTGTTTTGATTTGCTTAGCATTTTATTGCTTAAAATTTGACCAGGACCTAAATATGCATACCATGAATGAATGGAGGAACTTTATTAGGACCTCATCACTACTTATTCTTGTCCCCACCATGAGGGGAGAGGGAGAGAGAGGAACTCTTAATGGATGAAAGGATAATTGTAATTTTGTAGGCTAAAACATAAATTTTTTCTCCCACTTACCATGCAAACTAACATATTACATCTTTGAGGGTTACAATTGACATTTATATCTTATTATATGGTTGATCTCATTTACATTTCTTTTCCTTCATGCACATGGTTAGATTAGAGTTTGATTTATGATTATTTAGGGATGCTTGTATATGTATGTATGTGATGTTATGCTTTTATAGTTTATGATGTATATGCAATGTATGTATGCATGGATAACGGATATGTATGGATGCACCTATTTACTAACATGATGGTTTTACATGATTATTACTTTGACATGTGTATGATTTTGTTATGGCAGGATTGCATTTATTGTGTGACATGTATATGATATTGATAGTGTGGTTGCTCTTTATAAGGTTTTTAACTTAAGGGATTGTAGGTTGACTACATAAGACAACTCATTTTAAGCTTTCATAATGCAAAAACTGGGGGATCAAGTAGCAACAAAAAAGGTGATTGAAATAATTTTGGTATGATTACAAATATATAACCTTACAAAATCCATAATTATAAACTATAAATAAAACAACAATATCCACAAGAAGAAAACAATGCCTACTTTTCTCAAATAACCCACACAAGAACAAATAGAGGAAGGTCAGGTTGTATATTTACTCCAGGTCCATGTTCAAAAAATATATAAAGTCCATGACAAATAGTATATAACATAGTCCATGAAATAGTCAAATTATGTAGCCCATGTGTTCAATAACAGGTATCACATACTATCTCTATCATCAAGAGTCCTCTTCACACCATGCGAACTACTCAGATGACCTGAATCACTCTATAGAAGAGAAATATTTAGATGAAATCAGATGTAAGATGATTAAAAATGATTTAATGATAATTTTTAAATTTATAATTTATCATAAAATTAAATTACTGTGTGAGGCTGAGAGGCATGCTCTGGTGCACCTGGACCTGTCTCTACATGCTCTGAATCAATCTATTTAATACAAGAGAAAGTTCAAGTTGAAATTAGATGTAAGACGATATTAAAAATGATTTAATTCAATTTAATTTATAAGTTATCATATTTAAATTATTATACCGTAAGAGGAACTTGTTGTGCATCCTCTATTCCAGGACCTGTCTCTACAGGCTTAGCTACATGACATGTCTCAAGCTATAAAAGAAAAAGAATTTTGAACACATGTCAACATATATATCTATCAAGAAATTTACTTTAAGTTCACAATGTGTATTTTAATTGAATTTAAATATAATCTAAATTTTAAATTATACTGTATCAAGTTGCCCATCTCCTCTATCCTCCTACTCTGCATGTGTTGTGTGTTGATGAAAGGTGTCACTAACAAGCACCTACAAGGTCATTTATAAGTTAGCACATGTGTGTACAAATTAGGTTTTAAAACATATATATAATTGACTTGTGTACATGTTATACATTTTTGAATAACCTGAAATGCAGTCAACTCCTGATATAAACTTGGATTATCCAAGTGTGCTACAATGCCCATCCTCATTGTTGTGTCAACCTGCATAGACATATTTTTAATATATATTAAATAGCACATGTGCATGTTTTCAGATACAGTGATATCAAAATAGAAAAATCTAAGTATATATAGTTTTTTAAAACAATATACATACTGTAAGAGTGTTATGTGAGATGCCCAATGATGGAGGAGTGCTCAAGACACCCTGAGATGGAGGATTCAATGTGGAAGAACCCTGAACCAGTTCATAAATAAGTTCATAAATATTTAATGGTACACACATTCAACACTGAATTACAAATTAAAATCAAGTAAATAAAATTAATATTTAAAATATAAATCATTGAAAATGTACCCCAAATGGGTGCCCGAGATGAACAGGTGTCAATGAAAAATTAATTCGATCAATGGTCCCTGTTGCCATCATCTACACCAAACAATTCAATTGTTAAAATATTACATTTTAATTGATCTATATGTTGATTAAAAACACGTGCTTAAAAAATTGTTATAAATTCAACATGTGTACATAACCTATATATATACCTATGTCGAATGATCAGTGGGATGATCCTCAGCAAATAGATATTCAACAAATGATTCAGTGCCCACATTATTAGATGATGCATGTGTAGCTGAAGTGGGTGCAGCTGCTTGATAAGGTCCATAACACAACTGATTGCAACTCGTACATGTATGAGGCATCGACACATGTGGAGTGGTACTAGGACCACTTCCATCATCAACTCCATCATGCTCTCTAACCTAAGCTACCATCATAGAAGTCTGCTCATGTAGGCTACCTGAGAGTGCACTCAATGTGCCTAGTGTGGATACCACTGCATGATGCTGGAAGGGCGAAGGAAAGGTAGCAACAGGAGGCTCAATAAGAGGTTGAACATGCACGGGTCGTTGGGGATCAACCCGTGCCCCCAACCTCTGTTGTGGCATGCCACCACCAATACCTGGGAATGATCTAAAATCAAAGTAGTTGGGTTTTGTATTCAGAATAAACTCTGCATATAATTTTCTCAAAAAATATAAAGGAACCTCACAATTAGCATGAGGTGGATAATCAAACACCATCCACCATTTGTCCCAAAAATTGGTAGACATTCCTTCATGCCTACACCACCTGATTGATATTCTTTTCTTATTTGTAGGAATAGGTTCATTTGTAATGGGATGTCTAAAATATTGCGCTAAATGAGCTTTTGTGATTTTAAGATCCAAAATACTCTTATAGGAGAGGCCATCAGCATAAAATTGGCACCTCTCCTCTCTCCATTTCTGGAATCCATCAAAGTCTAAATCAATAGACCTCACAGAATCTAAAATGTTTTGCATCAAAGCTGCAAAATGTACCATGTGAGGTGGCATGAATTGTTCATTGCAAATGGAATTCAATTTTTCTTGTATGGAATCCAAATTTTCAATAATTATGGCTCGCAAGCGAGCCTGGTCAGTTCTAGGTGGGGGTGGAGGTGGGGCATTTGGAGGTGGGGCATCTATAGCTAGGGCATCTGGAGGTGGGGCATCTGGCACTGGGGGTGGGGGTACGGGTGGGGCCGGATCATCTTGTGCATTAAGGAAGTCCTCAACATCAAAGTGAATATCATCTAGATTCATGATATATATATATATATATATATATATATATATATATATATATAAATAGATATAAACCTGCATATAAACATACAAACTTGAGTACAAATTTAAAATTAAATCAAGAATATATATATGTTTCAAGAAATTACACTTGAAATAAATTTAAATTAAACATACAGATAATGTATACATGCATGTACAAATTTCAAAATGTAAGAGAGCTATTATATAACTTGAACTAGATGTAATTTTTGAATTGAAATCAAGGGATTTTCATTCGAGAGCTAAATTTTGATTCTTATAGTGAGGGAGACAAGAAATATCAATTTAATAGTAGGGCTATTAGGACTACCATAATGAATTTGTTCTCAAGGTTTGTTATCATATGTTAGGTCCAAGGTTCCAATTTTGTTAATTTTTCTATGGAGTTGGCTATTGGTTTGATGTTAAGTACTCATTCTAGGAGATCCAACATTTCCAATGGCAAAGATACAAATAGTTTGTAATGGTTTTGGATGAATTTCTCTAACTAAATATGACTAATAAGCTTGGTCAACAAACAATAGTCATGCTTGCATTGGTTTGAGCATTGGATCAATCATGAATTCATAAATTGGATATATGTGTTCAAGAGTATGTGAAAATTTGAGTGAATCCTTACCATTTGATAGGAAAAAGGAAATCATTAAATGTGAACTTGAGTATCTTGTATAATGTTGTCATGACCATTAAGGACTAAACAAATTAATTATTATTAAATTCCTAGATTGTTATATGGACCTTTTAGATAGCCTTAAACCAATATGTTCAGACTTGTCATGAGGGACAATGAACTGCAAAGGGACAATGAAATTGTTGTTAAGATGTAAGACTCCTCTAGAGATTCAATTGCATTATCTAGCTTTAGACTAAGCCCAATTAATTTAAAGTCTAAATAGTCTTAATTTGCACTAGATCTTGACACTAGATGATTGTCCCAAACCTTAAGAACAATTTAGAACTCTATTTTACTATCAATATATATCAATGAAGGGTGAATGTCTAGGATTAGGTGGATGGATAATAGGAGGAAATGGATTAGGATTGGGAGTGATCAAACTTAATAGAGAGGGATTGCATATAGGTTTGTCTTTGTAATATAGTTCATAGTACATCTATAGAGGTCATTTAAGAGAGGTGATTTAAATTTAGGATGTGAAGTTGGAGGATTAGATGGTGGTGAGGGTAATGAAGGGATTGATGGATTAGAAGGTGGATGGACCAATGAATTAGGATTTGGATTACATGGTGGTGTTGGGATAGGACTAGTAGGCTCTTGGATAGGCATTTGATTGGATGATGATGAAGGATACCCATAAGATGCATAATCTAGAGTGGTGTTCCCCTTGTCAAAGGTAACATAAGGACTTAAGGACACTTGATCTTGGTGAAAAAGGTAACTTGGACTTGCACGTTCTTGTTGTGAAGGAACTTGATAGTCTTGTTCAAAATATATGCATCATGATCTACAAGGTTCTCATGATCATTGGGAGGAAATTAGGGACCTCTTAGGATTGCGACTTTGGGTTTGGCATGGTCAACTTGGAGAGGTTGTGTGGCATATCCCTATAAGAGGATGAAGGGTGATAGGAGGTTGTAGGATGGCTAAAAGCATTCACTTGATGATAATGTTCAAGTTTAAATCAAGATATGCATCATGGTCTACAAGGTTCTCTTGTTCAAAAGGTTCATCATATTCTACAAGGAACTCACAATCATTGGTACCAAATTCAAGACCTCCTATTATGACTGGGGGTTTCCTATTGATTATGAGTTCAATAAGCTTCTTTTTTATTGTCACAACCATTTTGGACAAAAGAAATGAATTAGAATAGATGCATCTATGCTATTGAATGATGTCATAGAAACCAGTGGACTATCATACCACCTAGGTAGAATCATAATGAACATCTATTTGAGACTATAACTAGACTTGGAAAACTACCTTGAGGTGGATATCTTGTGCATGCCACATGATCTAAAAACCTAAATTTGGTGAAGTTGTAGGCTATGGCAACCAAATTTGATAATGGAGATCTAGGATTGACTACTAGTTGCCTAGGAATTAATCTGAGTATGAAGATGAATATATTATGATGAGTTGTGATTTAAATTTAATGAAGAATTTGATGCTTTGATTAACTTGTGATTGTAGGGATTCAATCTAGCTAGAAAAAGATATTAGTTGATGGTTCTAGCTTGATTTTGTTTCCTATTCATACGTATTTGCAAAATTATTGTTTTCTATTTAGTTGTTAGTCCCAACTCTTATGTGTGTTATTTAGCTTGAGACTAAGCCCATTTAATTAGTCTAAATAGTCCCAAACCTTAAGAACAATTTAAAACTCTATTTTACTATCAATATATATCAATGAAGGGTGAATGTTCAGATGCATCTATGCTATTGAATGATGTCATCTAGAAACCAATGGACTATCATACCACCTAGGTAGAATCATAATGAACATCTGTAAGACTATAACTAGACTTGGAGAACTACCTTGAGGTGGATATCTTGTGCATGCCACATGATCTAAAAACCTAAATTTGGTGAAGTTGCCTATGGCAACCAAATTTAATAATGGAGATAGGATTGAAGTTACTAGTTGCCTATACCTGACTAATTTGAGTATGAAGATGAATATATTCTGATGATTTGTGATTTAAATTTAATGAAGAATTTGATTCTTTGTTTTTAACTTGTGATTGTAGGGATTCAATCTAGCTAGAAAAAGATAAATTAGTCAAGATGGTTCTAGCTCAATTTTGTTTCCTATTTCCTATTTGCAAAAAAATATTGTTTTCTATTTAGTTGTTAGTCCCAACTCTTTCCTTTTAAGAAGTATATCAAATCTAATGTAGTAGTAGATACTTCTACATATACAAGTTTCTGTTAGGAGAAAATATCTTTTGCCAAATTTGTATAGAGTTGTATATAGTGTGTTCCAAGGTAATCAAATGATGTAAACTTCACAATTTAGAGGGTTGACTTGGATAAGTTTGTGTTGAGTCTACAGGAGGTGTTTTCTTACATAGACCTCTCCATAATCTAGGTGTCTCCAGGTCTAACTCAAATGTTTCAAGGGATATTATATCTAGATTAATGATAACATTTTATATATATGGCTATGAGATCCATGATCATATCAATGTTTGGTAGAGAAAAGTTATCTTTAGGGTATCCTTTTTTGATGTCTCAAAAGTTAGTGCAAACATGAATTCGCTTAGTTTTCTTGCTAAATAAGACCACATTAGAGACCCATTTAGGATAAGTAATAGTTTGTTCATGAACCCCACATCCAAGAGTTTATACAATTCTTCTTTGACCAAGAGGGCTACTTGGGGGTGCATTTTATGTAGCTTTTATTGAATAGGTTTGGCATTGAGGTGAACCACAAGATGATGCATGACTTTAAAGATGGAATCTCAAGGCATATCACCATAAGACCACATGAAGAAATCAACGTAATATTTAAGGGTGATGGTTATGCCTTCTTTGATGTCAAGGTCCAGTGGAGTTACTATCTTAGAGAGTTTAGGGTCCTCTTCTATTCACAGGTTGATGTCTATAGCATCCTCAACAAGGAGAGGGGAGTCATCTTGTATCTGAGTGGTATCTAATGGAAGGTGAAGTTTGTCATTGAGGAGCTCTTGGGAAGTGTCAATTTTTATTGTATCATTTTAATTGATCACAAGTTTCTTCTTATATCTTGTTGCTATTCTGCCTACTAGGATGCCTTAGGACTAAAAGGTTCTTCTTTCTCTCCAAAATAAGCATAGGTGTTAAGTATGGTGGAAAAGTCTTTCTTATGATTACAATGGGGATGTGGTCTTGACACTTCATAAGTTTCATGATGGCTTCATCATTTTGGAAAACATCAAATCATAAAGGGTTGTGTTGGTCCCAATCAATAAGCTCAAGGTATTATAGGTCTAAGGAGATGGTGAGGATAGTGACCTATCATGAAAGAGGTTAGTGACCTGGCAAGATCTTCGTAAGGATCATGAGTGGGGCATACATCAATGTCATTAAGATTAGGGGAAGCATTACCAATGAGGTTAGGCTCGTATCACAATTAACATCATGATGTTCATCCCAGGGGCATAACCTAGCTAGTGAGGACAACTACAAGTGTTTGTAAAGTTACATTTGTTGGCTTGATTTCATTCTTGATTAGTTGGCTATCAAAAAAACTATAAAATTTTCTCAATTCTTGATTAGTTGGTTGTCTCTAAAGGTTTGATTATGAAGGATGTGATAAAGGTTTTATTATGGTTTGTTGTAATTTTTTTACATGACAGTTACATATTCAATAATGCCTTTAAAATACAATGACATACATTGATATAAGTAAATTTTATAAAAAGCAAATATATATATCATCCCAATGCTATATAATTTTTGACAGTTTGTTCAAAATCTCTCCTTTCATATGATACAGTCATTTCAAAATTTCAATTGTATTTTACAGCTAAAATGTCTAAATACAACTATTCAACACTCAAATTGTAATCAAATTTTGACAGTTTGTTCAAAATCTCTCCTTTCATATGATACAGTATTTTCAAAATTTCAATTGTGTTTTATAGCTAAAATGTCTAAATACAGCTATTCAATTCTCAAATTTAAACAAAATTTTGACAGTTTGTTCGAATTCTATCATTTTATATGATATAGTCTTTCAAAATTTCAATTGTATTTTACAACTAAAATGTCAAAAATAGCTATTGATTTCATAAATAGAAACCCTAAATAACAGTTTACAATTTAAATTTTGATTGTATTTTACACCAAAAAAAACAAGGGAAACTTCAAAAGATTCATTGCTAAATTGTAGAAGTGGAAAAATCCACTTACCTGCTGTTTTAATGGTGACTCAACTCGGGATCCCGTTCTCAGCTATCGCCTGTCACTAGGAAACATGGGGTCTCTACCATTTTTAAAAAATTTAATACTTTTTCAAAATGGGATCCCATTTTTTGGTTCTAGGTTCGGGATCACATTAAGGAATGGGATCCCGTTTTGGGTTTTAGGCTCGGGATCCTGATCCAAAATGGGATCCTGTTTTATAGAAACGGGATCCCGTTTTCAGTCACTCGATTTTGAATTTTTTTCTAACGCTGAAACTTTCACCTTAAGTGGACACAGCTTCTTGCATTTACCCAAATATAGAAACATGTGTGGAGTTGTAATATTGTGATTGCACCTCATGCTATGGCTGTAGACTATAGTTCTCTGCAAAGTCAATGATTGAAACAATGGTACCAAGTGGAAATGTGTCCTTGCATAACTTAAATTGCAAGTCCAAACATTGAGATCTATGGGTATGCCTTGCATACTCATACACTATACTATCACGAAATGTAGACATAAACTGATACACTAGAATCTTTTGAATAACCAAATCACACCTCTTTGTTCTTGGCAACTTGGTATGATGAGGATTGTTTGAGCATGATGTTTGATCAGTGTTGTCATTGATGGAAACAAGGATTCAAAAGGGTTACAAGGCTATAGTAATCCTCATGAAGTCATGCATACAGAAAACTTTGGTCTGGAAAGAAGACTTAGACATTTTGGCTAAGTATTGGCAGAATATAGAGATAGTGATTGAAAGACAGTATTTTGATTGGCATTGGTCCACAGTTGAAGATATGACATTGTGGTTCTGGTAAGATTTTTATAGTCCTTAGATGATCTTATAACCAAAGTTTCATCTCTTGATCATCTCCAGAAATGTATCTTCTAGTTGCACAAGTTCATCATGACAGAGAACAATAGTAATCAGAGCAGAACATACAATTGTTTTGGTCCGCATTCCTCTGGTATTGGATATTTTGTTATACAGTTTTGAGGTGTTGTAAACACATATATGAAGTCTCTAAATCCAAATTTGTAAAGTTTGAAGTCCACCGGAAAGATAGTTATGAGCATTTGTAAATCACTACTTGGTTTGATAGTGTTTGACTATGACATGGTTTGTGTTCTTGTGGTCTGCATTTTGTCAAAAGTTAATATTATGTTCTGTGGTTATGAAGTTATGTTCTAAGATGTTTGAAGAGTCTTGGATATGAATTTGAGCAAATCTTGTGGTCTGCAGTGAAAGTTGTAATCTAACAGATAGACTGAACCAATGATAGTCTGTGTTCGTGGCTGACCTGATAGTTTGTTTTGTATGCGGTAAGTTCCATTGATTGGAACTTTATCCTAAGTGGTTCTATAGTTGGAGCCAACATATGAAGATGTGTTCCAAATGTTAATTGGGTCTGTAAAGTATTTTGGTGAATGAATTTGGCTGACAAGCTACATGTTGATTAACTACACGCTTCATCTTAGTACGTCGACCTATTGTGAAGATTCGAAGTGTTGCAGATATATATATGAGATCAAATCTGATGTTTGAAGGGTGTGTGTTGTGAATATAAAGAAGTAAGAGTGAATATGAATGTGTGTGTATGCAACATGCAAAGTCTTGTAATTGTGTAAGGGCGACAAGTACAGAAGAAGGGTGATCTTATAAAAGCAGAGCAGTGTGATAGAGTAGAGCAGGATGAAGAGTTTTGAGATAGTTTTCTGAGCTTCATTAGAGCTATAACCATGCATTTGTAGATGCAATCAAATCAATTCATTTTGGCAGTGAGCCACCCTTCTTTCTCTTTCTTTCTCTTGGCAGTGAGCCTGCTTTGGCAGTTAGCCTGTATGCAGTGAGCATCCTTCTTTGGACAGTGAGTCCTTAAGGGCAGTGAGCCCTGGGTAGTAAGCCCTAAGGTAGTGAGCCTCTTGTAATTTGGTATTTTTACTACATAATATATTGTGAGCTAACACTCACCATGGTTTTTCCCTCTTTGGGTTTTCCACATAAAAATCCTGGTGTTCATGTGTTATGTTTTGTGATTGCTCATTCTATGCTTGATTTACTTTTATCTAATATGGAAATTGAATTAATGATTTAATGAGTACATGGTTTTGTAGAATACTGATTCACCCCCCCTCTCAGTATTTTGGGTGTTCAACAATTGGTATCAAAGCTTGGTTCCTTGGAAGAAGTCTAAAAGCTTAAGGAAGATCTTGGTGATTAAACATAGGGTAGGAAGAAGATATCCTACTCCTCCTAAAGAAATTCATCCAACTAGAATTATAGAAGAAGAGTACATGTATGTCAATGAAGAACTCAAAGTTGCTCTTGAAGACCTTGAAAGGACTGAAGAAGAAAATAGGGATCTGAAGGATAATATCAAGGAAGCAGATGAGTGCATCAGCAAGTTGAGGGAGCAAGTCAAAAAGTTCAAAGAAAAGAAAAAGGAAGTTAGTGAGCAATTGAAGCTAGCAAATGAAACTGTGGATAATTTGAAGGTGCAAGTTGAAGAGAGGAAAAGAATTGAGGAATGTCTCAATATGGCTGTAAAAAATAAATCTGAATAATGTATAAAACTTGAACAAAAAGTTGTGGATCTGAAAGTTGATTTGAAACAAGCATGGATTCAAGAAGATAAATTCAGGGTGAGTGTTGTGAAACTTAATAGAATAAATGAATTTTAAAAGAGCCCTAATGACAAAGAAGGATTGGGATTTGAGAAAGGTGAAAGTTCCAAATTAGGTCAAGTAGTGAATAATGAGAACAAGAAGGACAAAGGCAAGTAGATCTGGAATCAGGAAAGGACCTAGAAGACCACTAGTTAGGCAACCAAATTCTCAAAGGTACACCCATCTTTCAATAGTTATTGTAATTCATGCAATAAGTTTGGTCATAAGTTCTACTTAATGTAGAAGCAGAATGAATCAAAATGTTCCATCTTTTTCTGGTCAGTGCTTTACATGTAAAAGAGTTGGTCATAAAGCTAATGAATGTAGAAGTTGTTGTAAGTATGGGCCTAACCGGTGTTTTCATTGATGTCAACATACTCCTGTTGTATTAATGATAAGGATTGGATGAACTATTTGCTGAGGATATTGAGAAAATTGGTCATATCAGGAACAGTGAAGACAGTAAGATAAAAGTCCAAGATAAGATGAGGATAAGAGAATACAGTTTAAAGGGTTTGTAGATATGTGTCTTAAAGTGATCTAGTAAAGATTTCAGAGGTCCACATGAAGATCTGAAGAAGTTGTGACCTCTCAAGTAAAACCGGTTCCGATAGGTGTTCAGAGGTGATAGAGTGATACATAAAGGTCTGGTGAGATATGGAAATGAATTATCCTGTTTTGCGGATTTGAGGGAGTGTTGAGGAAATCTTTGTGAAGTTTCAACTCATTTGGTTCATGGTTTGAAGGTCTGCAAGCATCCATTGCTTTGTGACAGTGATGCAGACTATCTTCTTGAGGTTGTGAATGAAGGAAAGAAGGATTTCAGTAAGCAGATGAAGTGTGGATGTTCTTGGTGATTCAAGCAAGCTTGTGGAGGTCTTTGGATCATGTCCAGTTCGTTTTGGTGGTCCGCATTGAAGATTAAGCTCACATTTGAAGAATTACTTCCTGATGTAGGTGTTCTTCCTAAGATTGGCCGACCGGATGAGTTACACATCCTACAGATGCTCTTATAGTTGTTTGCTGACTTAGATGATTATTTCTAAGTCATTGTCTTGTATAAATAAGGAATTGTGAATTTATTTCAAAGTGTGTCTTGTGGAGATGAGTGTGTGGTAGCAAGGAGGAGAGCGAAAGGTAGAGTAGAAGTATTGGGCTTAAATGGAACTGATTCAAGCATGGTGAAGATGCTATTCTCTAGTTCATGTATGTGATACTTATTTCTTTGTAGATAGTGTGTCTCTTGTAGGCAGTGATCCTCTTGTGAGTAGTGTGCTCGGGCAGTGAGCCCTAATTGGCATGTGCCATTTTGTTCTTTCTATTCTTCTAACAGAGAATACAATCTTGGGTTAATCACTTAGTGGTTTTTCCCTTAATTGGGTTTTCCACATCAAAATCTTGGTGTCTTATGTGTTAATGTGTTTTTGCTCTTGGTTTAATGCATTGTGCTTCCATGATTGAATTATTATTATCCTGTTGAATTACAAAGTGGATTTAAGTGTGTAAGTTGTAAGAAAGTTTTGAACAACTGATTCACCCCCCCTCTCAGTTGTCTACCTTGAATCTAACAATTGGTATCAGAGCCAAGTTCCTCTAAAAGGAGCTTAACCACTTGAGGAGATCCAGGATGTCATCCTACAAGAAGGATAGTCTGAAGTTCGATGGAACCAATTTCAATCTTTGGAAAAGTTGCATGAAATGTCATTTGCAATGTAAGGGAATGTAGTACAGGAACATGGCTTCAACAAAGTATACTCCTCCTCAGGGTGGTCCGAAAGCCCCAAATGAAATCACAGATGCTGAAAACAATCTACGGACTATAGAATCTCTTCTAAGCACATTATCTGACTCAGAGCTTGCAAATGTTGTTGACCTACGAACTACTTTTGAGATTTTGGAAAAACTAGAACTTCTGCATGAAGGAGACAAGTATGTTAAATGTGCAAGGTTACAGAGTTTGAAAGGGAAATTTGAAAATCTAAAGATGAGAGATGATGAAAATATCACTACTTTTATGCCAAGAGTAAATGAGATTGTCTGTGGCATTAGAAGTGTTGGTGGAGTCTTGGATGAAGATGAGATTGTTGGCAAAGTTCTCAGATCCCTTCCTGCTTCTTATAAAATCAAAGCTACTCCCATTGAAGAATTCAGAGCTCATACAACTGTCACAAGAGATCAATTGGTTGGTAAACTAGTTGCATTTAAAATGACCGAGTTTGGAGATTCCCCCCCAAAGAATGAATCAACATTCAAAGCCAGTGCCTCTGTAAAAGGTAAACAAAGGTTTGATCTGGGAGAAAACTCTTCAAGGAAACTATCATGGTATGAAAAAGCAAGAAAAGACCTAGAAGGAGAAGAAGTAGAAACTGCTCAACTTGAAGCCCTTATTGTAAAAAGACTGCCAAGAGGATCTGGTAAGTATGAAGGAAAATTGCCTTTTAAGTGTTTTAACTGCAATAAGATTGGTGATTTTGCCTCAAGATGTCTAGAAATATTTTCAAGGCCAAATCCTAACAGATCAAGGTTCCAAAAGAATTGTTACTATGTTCATGAAGGAGATGATGAAGGAGTAACAGATGATGAATCAGAGACAGGAGACAAATCTGGAAGTGACTGGGTGTTCATTGCCATCAAGGAAGAAGATCCAATGCCCTTTGAATCTGTCAATCATAAAATTGTAGAGAGAGCTCTGGCTGCCCAAGTTGAAGAAAAGGATGATTGGGTCATTGACAGTGGATGCTCTCACCATATGACAGGGGACAAAAATAAGTTCATAGATTTGGAAAGGTATGAAGGAGGAGTGGTAAAATTTGGTGATAATTCTGCTGGTAGAATCAGAGGTAGAGGAACTATTTCTTTTGATGGAAGGAACAAAACCGGTAATCTACTATATGTTGAAGGATTGAAGCACAATCTTCTGAGTGTTGGATAGTTGGTGGACAAAGGCTATGATCTCAGATTCAAGAATGGAAAATGCAAGATCTTTGAGAGTTCCAGAACAGAGATTTCATCCAGTACCCAAACAAAAGGTAACATCTTCATTTAGTTGGTACTGGTAAAAGTTGTCTATTTGTACAAATTGATCAGAGTTGGTTATGGCATAGGAGGATGTGTCATGTGAATTTTGATAATATCATCAAGATAAGCAATACTCAGGCTGTAAGAGATCTTCCAAAATTGGTGAAGCCTTCAAATAGTTTATGCAAGGAATGTCAGCTGGGGAAACAAAGCAGAGTCTCATTCAAAAGCAAGGAACAATCTTCTACTGGATTATTAGACCTAGTTCATACCGATTTATGTGGTCTGGCAAGAATCAGGAGTGTGCAAGGTGATAGATACTTCATGTTACTAATTGATGACTATTCTCGGATGATGTGGGTAACTTTTCTGAAAGAGAAATCAGAAGCTCTTAAGAAATTCAAAATATTCAAGGTTATGGTAGAAAATGAAACCGGATTAAAATTGAAATGTCTGAGGTCTGATAGAGGTGGAGAATTCACATCTGGTGAGTTCATAGACTTCTGTGAGAAACATGGAATAAAGAGACAATTATCTACTCCTAGGACTCCACAACAGAATGGAGTTGTTGAGAGAAAGAACCGAACTATCCATGAAGCATCTAGGACCATGATGATGGAAGCAAATGTTCCTTAGATCTTTTGGAGAGAAGCTATTAGCACTACAATCTATACTCTCAATCGAGTACAAATCAGAAGCAATACTGGTAAGACTCCTTATGAACTTTGGTTTGGCATCACTCCTACTGTGAGGTATTTTAGAGTCTTTGGTAGCAAGTGTTACATTAAAAGAGATGAGGATCTAGGCAAGTTTGATGCTAGAAGTGATGAAGGAATATTCTTAAGTTACTCTACTCAAAGCAAAGCATACCGGTGTTATAACAAGAGACTGAGAAAGATTATAGAAAGTACAAATGTGAAGGTTGATGAAGGAATTGAAAAACCCTCAAGGTTTTATGAATATGATGAAGATGATCAAAATGGTGCTTTAATTCAAGAAGCCCAAGCCTCTTCTGAAAAATAGATTCAAACTGATCCGGTAAATCAGGAAGAAGAGATGAGTTTTAATGAGCCTAATCAAGATTTAGAAATGCAAGAAACTCCCAAAGTTCCAAGGTATGTAAGACTGAACCACTCTGAAGATTAGATCATAGGTGACAAAAGAAAAGGTGTACAAACTAGAAGAAGAATTGCTCAAGATTCAGATAAGTATTTTCTGATTTCAAAGATTGAACCTAAGACAGTTGATGAAGCTTGCAATGATGAAAACTAGACTAAAGTAATGGAGGAAGAGCTAATGCAAATTGAGAAAAATCACAGTTGGGATTTTGTTCCCAGACCTAGAAACAAGAATGTGATTGGAACCAAATGGGTCTTCTGGAACAAACTGAATGAAGTTGGTGAAGTAATCAGAAATAAAGCCAGATTGGTCTGCAAGGGCTATTCTCAAATAGAAGGAGTTGATTTTGAAGAAACTTTTGCTCTGGTGGCAAGAATTGAAGCAGTCAGATTATTTTGTGCATTTTTTGCCTTCAAAGATTTCAAAGTGTATCAGATGGATGTCAAGTCTGCCTTCCTGAATGGTGACTTGGAAGAAGAAGTGTACATTGAGCAACTGGATGGATTTCAATTGTCTGATCATGGTGATATGGTCTGCAAGTTGAATAAAGAACTGTATGGACTGAAGCAAGCCCCAAGAGCTTGGTATGAAAGATTGGATAAACATCTTTTGAAGATTGGTTTCAAAAAAGGTACTGCTGACAGTAATTTATATTTCAAAATTGATCATGAAAATATCTTGATTCTTGAAGTGTTTGTTGATGATATCATTTTTGGAGGAAGAGATGGTATGTGTAAAACCTTTGCAAATCAAATGAAAAGTGAATTTGAGATGTCCATGCTTGGGGAAATGAATTTCTTCTTGGGTCTACAAATCACTCAAACAAAGAAAGGAATCTTCATTTCTCAGACCAAATATGTGAAAGAATTGTTGAAGAAATTTGGGATGGAAGACTCAAAGCCAATGAATACTCCCATGGCAACCATATGTAAGTTGAGCAAAGATGATGATTGATGCAGAGTGGAACGCAACGGAGGCTTACTGACAGGAAGGAGTAGCCAAATATACAAACAGCATGATAAAATTCACTATCGGCTCAGCATCATCATCATATCTCCTAAAAACATCAACAGCATCATCATGCTTCAACAGCATCATCATATTTCGGATGATCGCAATTATCCTCCTGCCGACTACTGTTCACCTCCTCAGCCTGTCGTCTATCATCATCATCATGACATTCAACAGGCGCAAACATCCTCCGGTTGCACTGTTCATCGGGCGCCAAACACTAGCGGCATCATCATGATATTCGACACCACCTTCGTCAGCAGGATATCCAAATATCCGGTTGCTCCAAATATCCTGATGACGATAATCTTCAATACCTTGCCTTCGATGCTCCACTGCCCGACGATACAAGCAACAGCATCCTGATATTGTTCATCCTGTTCTTTCGAAATCCTCCTGATGATGTTTATACAACTTCCTGCCTACGCCGATACTTAACCGCTTAGTGACAACAGGATAAACTCGCATATAGAGGGATATCTCAATATCCTGATGACGATGACGTCATATCCTGATGGCGATGACGTCACACATCCTCCTGATGAACTCTTCAATACTTAGACAAAAACTGAACTTTCACACCCGCATCAGCTAGCGATACGCGGATGATGAGCTTCCCCGAGAGATGATCCTGACTGTGATATATACACTAAGTATATATCCAACTCAAAACATCATGATGCACTTGCAACATGCAAACTTCAACAGTTTCACGACCCGATCCTGATGGCGATGCATTCGCAGATGACGATGCGGCTTGCTCCGGCTAGAAACGCACATGCAGACTCCTGTGTATCCGTCCACTGCATGTAAACACTTAGAACCGCTTGATTACACAAAGACAATATGACGACCGGGCCGGACCACCTTCAAACCAAAGTCTAACAACTTAACTTTCTAAACCTAGCACATGAGGATGCTAGGCTGATTCACAACATGCTTCTAACTGATCTCCTGAACAATGCAATGCATAAACAGAAAACACAAATGCAACCTAAGCTATGATACAGGACCATTCCACCGATTTGCAGGATCAACCGGTGGAAGGGTTGAAAGTGCCCATTAACTTGCAAACAGAAGGGAAATCAACACAGATACAACTGATCAACTCAAATACTGCAAAAGATGAGATCTTATTCAATTGAGATTCAAATGTCCTGCTTTTACAATTCTGCTTCACAATATCTGGACTGATCACCAGTACAGCATATCACCAGTACTACTCTCCTGAACATAACACCTACCAAACTCAATATGAACTATCAATATGTCTAAACCCTAACAGATCGAAGGTATATATAACAAATCCTTCGAGTACTACCAACTTCACTTCCCAGCGGCTGGGAGCTTCCAAGCGGCTGGGAGAGAGGACAACTCAGATAACCTTATCTCGATCTCTAACTGCCTACACATACTCCTATGCTGATCGAATACATAGCATCGGTCCAATGGACCTTATTACATGATAAAGTCAAACATACTAAAAATAGACTATCCTGTCATCATGCTGATAATTATCCTATATCCTGATCATGTATGTCATCATGCGGACCTATAACAAACTAACTGCCTCAAGGAGGCCAGCTGTTAGGTAGGTGCCTCTGCACCAATGACTCTCCCAAGGCTGATTAGAAAAAGTATAGGTCAATGATTGGAGGATTGTTGTATCTCACTCAAACTAGACCTGACATTATGAATGCTATTGGTCTTGTTGCTAGATTCCAAGCTGATCCTAGAGAATCTCATGTCATGGCAGTCAAAAGGATTTTTAGATATTTAAAAGAGACAATGGAGTATGGTTTGTGGTACCCTAGAGATCATGATTTCTCTCTTCATGCCTATACAGATGCTGACTAGGAAGGAAATGTGGATGACCGGAAAAGTACTAGTGGTGGAGCATTCTTTTTGGGAAAGAGATTGGTTTCTTGGATAAGCAAGAAATAAGAGGCAATATCTTTGTCCACTATAGAAGCAAAATATATTCCAGTAGTAGGTAGTTGCACTCAAGTTTTGTGGATGAAACAAATGCTAAGAGACATAAGAGTGGAGTATGAGGAGCCTATCACAATCTTCTGTGATAATTCAAGTGCAATAAATATATCTGGTGCAGGAGCTCCCAGTTTTAGTCATTTTTTGGCTATATCATGTTTTGTGTCTTGTTATTTTGGTTTTCTATAAGGCTTTGGAAGCCATTCTCCTATTTTGTAATAAGGACTTAGTTCATTTTGATTGACTAGTCCATTATAGTGTTAGTTAAGGCCTATTTTCTAGGTTCTTTTCTTTTTGAAACATTGTGTTTTTGGTAAAAAGGCATTTTCCAACGCTTCACTACCCTTGATGGGAAGTTGTACAGTTGGAAGAGAAGAGGAAAGGTTTCTAAAATTTCTATAAACTAAGCATTGTATAAACATGCCAAAAGGAATGAAAAAAGTAGTTTTTTGGAATGCAATACAGTGAATTCTGTGTTTTCTACTGAAGACAGTCAAGTTGTATGGCATGGTACGGACAGGGCAGGGTCTGCAAATTGTGAAATAGGTTAATGCTTTGAAATAGCTTTCCTTTGAGTCTAATTAGCCCTCTTGACACCTTTTGTGGAGGGAGAAACAAACCAATTTGTGAAAACTGTTCTAAACCCTCCAAAAGCTAGGTTTTGAGGAAAAATGCATAGTTTCTCCTCTGTCCTCTGAAAGACACCATCATTCTTCAATAGGATGGAAGGAGAAAGATTTTATTTCAGGTTTTTGTTGTTGATTAGGTTTGCATTCCATTCTACAGGCCTCTTGGCATGAATCTAGCTAGTCTTCATAGTGACTAGTTGAGAAATTAATGGTGGACAATAGCATGAAAGCAAGGATAGTCCATTGTTTTAACAAACACATGGTGGAGTTTGTGTTTGCAGGTGGAAACTAACTAGTGCAGGTGCTTGGTGGATCATGTGCATGCAGATTTGATGCACTTTCCTTCACATTGCCTTCAAATTAGGCCTCTTTCAAGAAAAAGATAGTCTGTTGTCTTTGTACGCCCCTGGAACAGTACGGACCTGCATGTGGGTGAATGATCACATGATCATATTGGGTATTTGGATATGAAATGAGTTTAGTTAATCTTTTATGGATTTCAATAGCTATCCTTGTGTTAGTCACTCTCTAGGGCTACAAGGAATGATCCATCTTTAAACACTATTTTTAGGATAGTCAAAAGATAGTTTGCTGTCCACTGTCCTTTCTGGTACAGAATTTGGTGTTGAGTCAGAAACTTCATGTTGGTCATGTCCTTAGTAAGTGTATGCTGAGTGTGGTGTGATGATCCATGTTGGTAGAGGTGTTAGGAGTGGAATGTTGTCTTTGAAGGTAAAGGTGTTGGTTGATTGGGTAGAGCAGTGACTTCCCAAAATCAGAGTTGAGCAACTTGTGTGGTGGACTAGGTGTGGTCCTAGGCTAGATCAATCTCCTAAATAGCCTTGTCTAGGCCTATAATCATTTCACCTTTGGAAACTTTAAGAAGGAAGCTTTGACATCCAAGTTCATTGTGTGAACTTTAATCAACCACTACCTATACCTCTGCATCATATTGGTATCAGAGCCAATATCTGATTGGAGGTAGTGTATGTTAGAGAAGGAGATTGAAATAGAGCCTAGTACAATGCCTCCCAAGACAATGAGTCATGATGCCATCAAGAAGTTGGTGGAAGAGATGGTTGAAGCAAGGTTGCAAGAGGCAAGATTGCAAGAAGAAAAGAAGTCTAAGGGCAAGACCAAAGAAGAGGGAAGTTCTTCTAACACAAATGAAGTAGAGGCAGAAGAGAGTTCTCAAGAGCAGGACATATCTGCAGAATAGAAAGCTTTCTTGAATGCACTTAAGGGTGCTCATGGAGACAGTGGTGATCCCAAGATGGATGTGCCTACCTTTCATGGCAAGTTGGATGGAGATGCTCTCACCGATTGGATAGAAGCTATGTGCAACTTCTTTGATTACAAGGAGTTCAATGACAGTAAAAAGGTTAAGTTTGCCAAGACAAGGCTAAGAGGTTCTGCACTTGTGTGGTGGAACTACATGCAAAGTGAGAGGGAGAAGATTGGGAAGAATCCCATCACTAAATGGAGTAGAATGATGGCTATGCTTAGAAGCAAGTTCATGCCACCTGACTATGAGATTCAAATCATAAGGAGATTTCAGAATTTGAGATAAAAAGACATGGATGTGGCTACCTACATAGAAGAATTTTATAGACTCAGTATGAGGGCCAATAATAATGAAGATGAAAAAGGGATGGTGGCTAGGTACCTAAATGGTCTGAAATACAATTTACAAGATGAGATCAGTTTAGTGATACCAAAAATAGTGGATGAATGCTTCTTATTGGCCTCCAGAGTAGAGGAAAAGCTGAGAAGGAAGGGTGAACAAAGTGCCAGAGGAAGAGGTGGCAGAAACCAAAGAGGAAGAGGCAGTTTTTACCATGGACAATTCCACAAAACTAAAAATAACAGTCAGCAAGAAACATCACCTGAGACAGAGCATAGAGGAGGCTTCAGAGGTTGGAGAAGTCCTAATGGTAGGGGCAAAAATGGTGGAGGAGGTAGAGGACCAGGAGTCTTCACTGGAAGGTGATATGGCTGCAACCAAGTTGGCCATACAATGAACAAATGCCCAGGGAAAGCCAACAACTCAGTTGGTAAAGGATGATGATTGTGAGAGTGTGAATTCACCAATGGGAAGTGCTGCACTTGTTCTAGATGGAGAGAGTACGATGATCAAAAGGTCCATGTTGAAGGTGCCATTGAAACAAGAGCCACCTCAAAGAAAGAGTCTTTTTAGAACCCAAGGCCTAGCCTATGGGAAACTTTGCAAAATCATAGTAGATTCAGGATCTACTGAGAATGTGGTATCCACTAAGATGGTTGAGAAGTGCAAGTTGAAGAGGCTGCCTCATATCAGTCCTCACAAGATCTCTTGGTTGAACAAGAACCAAAGTTTCATGGTGGAAGAACAAACTTGGGTTGAATTTGCAATTGGTGACTACAAGGACAAAGTGCTATGTGAAATCATCCCTATGGATGCATGTCATCTGCTTCTTGGCCACGCATGGCAATTTGATGTCAAAGCACAACATGATGGTGAGAAGAACACTTATGTCATCACCAAGAATGGAAGATCATACAAGATGGATCCTATGATGGAGCAGCCTGGGGGGAAGAAAAATGACAACAGTGTCATGGTGGTGAATGGCAAAGAGTTTTTAAACCTCTTGAAAGAGAATGATAACCAGGGGTATGCCTTGGTCATGAAGCCCAAGAGTGGATCAGATCAGCAAGATCAAAAACAAAAGGAGATTCCATTGGAAGTGCAACAACTTCTAGATAAGTATCAAGACCTTGTGGTAGAAGAAGTTCCTAACTCCTTACCACCCATAAGAGACATAAGTCATCAAATTGACTTAATACCTGGTGCTACATTGCCTAACAAGGTTGCCTATAAGCTAACACCACAACAAAATGAAGAGGTGGCAAGGCAAATTCAAGATCTCTTGGAGAAAGGGCTGATTAGGAAGAGTCTAAGTCCTTGTGTAGTTCCAAGTGTACTTGCTCCTAAGAAGGATGGAAAGTGGAGGCTATGCACAGATTCTAGGGCCATAAACAAGATCACCATGAGGTATAGGTTCCCAATGCCAAGGATTGAATATCTTCTAGATTATCTTGGAGGATCATGCTATTACTCAAAGATTGACTTGAAATCTGGATATCATCAAATCCGGATCAAACAGGGAGATGAATGGAAGACCGCTTTCAAGACTAATGAGGGTCTTTATGAATGGCTTGTTATGCCATTTGGTCTTAGCAATGCTCCAAGTACATTTATGCGCCTGATGAATGAGGTATTAGTTGAATTCATTGGTAAATTTGTTATTGTTTATCTTGATGACATACTAATCTTCAGCAGGACAAGAGAAGAGCATGTGAAGCATGTTGGTTAGGTGTTGGAGAAGCTACATGAACACAAGTTGATGATCAACTTAGACAAATGTGAGTTCATGAAAACTGAGCTTGTATACCTTGGATTTGTCATTTCTAATGGCTGTTTGAAGATGGATCCCTCTAAGGTTGAGGCTATTCTTAGTTGGCCCACCCCAAAAATAGTGGGAGATGTGAGAAGTTTCCATGGATTGGTGACTTTCTATAGGAAGTTTATCAGAGGTTTTAGTCACATTAGTGCTCCCATCCTCAACACCATCAAGGGTGGAGTCAAATGTAGATTCCAATGGACAAAGGAAGCTGATGATAGTTTTGAGTTGTTGAAAACAAAGGTGGCTGAGTTGCCTACCTTAGTGCTCCCTGATTTTGATAAGGTGTTTGTTCTTGAGTGTGATGCAAGTCAGCAAGCTATTGGTGCTATCCTCAACCAAGAAGGACATCCGGTGGCATTCTTTTCAAAAAAGTTGAATGAAGCCAAGCAAAGGTATTCTACCTATGACTTAGAACTCTATGCAATGGTGCAAGCTCTTAAGAAATGGAGACACTATTTTCTGCCCAAAGAATTTATTGTGTTTACTAATAATCATGCTTTAAGCTTTCTAAATAGTCACAAAAAATTGAACCATAGACATGTTAAATGGATGGAACAGTTACAAGTTTATACCTTCACAATTAAGCACAAAAAAGGTGTTTCTAACAAGGTGGCTGATGCATTAAGTAGGAGGCTACTAATTGTTCATGAAATTTAGTTAGAAAGCATGGGCATTGACTATTTAAAGGAGTTGTATAAAGAAGATTCAGATTTCAAAGAGGCTTATGATGTTTGTGTGAACTTGGCTAACACATTCCATGGAGAGTATGCAGATTTTGTTTTGCAGGAAGGCCTCTTGTTTAAGGGCAATTTGTTGTGTGTCCCTAAGTGTTCCATGAGGGACAACATCATCAAGGAGAAGCATAATGGTTCTTTAGGAGGACATTTTGGCTTAGACAAGACACTAGAACAAGTCACAAGGTTCTATTTTTGGCTAAAGGTGCAATCAGATGTGAGGAAGTATGTTGCTAGTTGTGTAATTTGTCAAAGGGCCAAGGGTGTTTCTTCAAATGCAGGTCTATACCAGCCCCTTCCTATTCCCAACAGACCTTGGGAAAGTATCATCATGGATTTTGTGCTTGGGTTACCTAGGACAGCCAGATGGGTGGATAGTGTGTTTGTTGTTATTGATAGGTTCAGCAAGATGGCTCATTTTGTGCCATGTAAGTGCACAAATGATGCATCTCATGTTGCAGGTCTATTTTTCAGAGAGGTAGTAAGAATTCATGGTTTGCCATTATCCATTGTAACTGACAGGGATTCTAAGTTTGTAGGTCACTTCTAGAGGACCTTGTGGAAGAAGTTGGGCACACAGTTGTCCTTTTCATCAACCTACCATCAACAAATTGATGGTCAAACTGAGGTGGTTAATAGATCACTTGGAAACCTTCTAAGATGCCTCACAAAGCAACATGGCTTGGCATGGGACTTGGTTATCAGTCAGGTTGAATATGCCTACAATGATTCAAGGAATAGGAGCATTGGTAAAAGTCCTTTTGAGGTAGTCTATGGCTTTCATCTAAGAGGGCCACTTGAACTGAAAGATCTCCAAGGATGGGATAGAAGGAGTGCACTTGGTGAAGAGTTTACTATCTCCATGAAAATAGTCCATGATCAAGTCAAGTTGCAACTAGAGAAATCAGTCACAAAGTACAAGGAAAAGGCAGATTTGAAGAAAAGAGAAGTGCAATTCAAAGTTGGTGACTTAGTTATGGCATATCTGAGGAAAGAAAGGCTGCCAAAAGGTCAGCCAACTAAACTCCTGATGAAGAAGATTGGGCCATGCAAAATTGTGCACAAGTTCAGTCCTTGGTATCTCTCCAATTTTCAATGTTTGTGATCTTTTTCCTTTCAAACCTCCATTGCCTGGTGAAAGTGGATTAGATGTGGTGACAGAAGATGTTGATTGGATCAAGGATTTGCCTCCAAGCAAACCTTTATAGTTGGAGTGCATTTTGGATTCCAAAGTTATCAAGAAAACTAGGAGAGGTGTCTATAAAGACTACTTGGTGAAATGGAAGGATCTTCCTGATTAAGAGGCCACCTGGATGACTGAAGCAGATATCTTGAAGCATGGCATGACACCTCAACAATTGGCAACTCAAGAGACTTGAGTTCTTCCTACAGGGGGAGTATGGTGCAGGAGCTCCCAGTTTTAGTCATTTTTTGGCTATATCATGTTTTGTGTCTTGTTATTTTGGTTTTCTCTAAGGCTTTGGAAGCCATTCTCCTATTTTGTAATAAGGACTTAGTTCATTTTGATTGACTAGTCCATTATAGTGTTAGTTAAGGCCTATTTTCTAGGTTCTTTTCTTTTTGAAACATTGTGTTTTTGGTAAAAAGGCATTTTCCAATGCTTCACTACCCTTGATGGGTAGTTGTACGGTTGGAAGAGAAGAGGAAAGGTTTCTAAAACTTTCTATAAACTAATTATTGTATAAACATGCCAAAAGGAATGCAAAAAGTAGTTTTTTGGAATGCAATACAGTGAATTCTGCGTTTTCTGCTGAAGACAGTTAAGTTGTACGGCATGGTACGGACAGGGCAGGGTCTGCAAATTGTGAAATAGGTTAATTCTTTGAAATACCTTTCCTTTGAGTCTACTTAGCCCTCTTGACACCTTTTGTGGAGGGAGAAGCAAACTGATTTGTGAAAACTGTTCTAAACCCTCCAAAAGCTAGGTTTTGAGGAAAAATGCATAGTTTCTCCTCTGTCCTCTGAAAGACACCATCATTCTTTAGTAGGATGGAAGGAGAAAGCTTTTATTTTAGGTTTTTGTTGTTGATTAGGTTTGCATTCCATTCTACAAGCCTCTTGGCATGAATCTAGCTAGTCTTCATAGTGACTAGTTGAGAAATTAATGGTGGACAGCAGCATGAAAGCAAAGATAGTCCATTGTTTTAACAAACACATGGTGGAGTTTGTGTTTGCAGGTGGAAACTAACTAGTGCAGGTGCTTGGTGGATCATGTGCATGCAGATTTGATGCACTTTCCTTCACATTGCCTTCAAATTAGGCCTCTTTCAGAAAAAAGACAGTCTGTTGTCTTTATACGCCCCTGGAACAGTACGAACCTGCATGTGGGTGAATGATCACATGATCATATTGGGTATTTGGATATGAAATGAGTTTAGTTAATCTTTTGTGGATTTCAATAGCTATCCTTGTGTTAGTCACTCTCTAGGGCTACAAGGAATGATCCATCTTTAAACATTGTTTTTAGGACAGTCAAAAGATAGTTTGTTGTCCACTATCCTTTCTGGTACAGAATTTGGTGTTGAGTTAAAAACTTCATGTTGGTCATGTCCTTAGTAAGTGTATGTTGAGTGTGGTGTGATGATCCATGTTGGTAGAGGTGTTGGGAGTGGAATGTTGTCTATGAAGGTAAAGGTGTTGGTTGATTGGGTAGAGCAGTGACTTCCCAAAATCAGAGTTGAGAAGCTTGTGTGGTGGACCTAGGTGTGGTCCTAGGCTAGATCAATCTCCTGAATAGCCTTGTCTAGGCCTATAATCATTTCACCTTTGGAAACCTTTAGAAGGAAGCTTTGACATCCAAGTTCATTGTGTGAACTTTAATCAACCACTACCTATACCTCTGCATCAATATCTAAGAATCTGGTGTTGCATTCAAAGACTAAACATATATCCATCAAGTTTTACTTTTTGAGAGAGCAAGTGAACAACAATGAAGTAAGATTGGAGTTTGTGCCTTCCAAGGATCAGATTGTAGACATCTTTACTAAACCTCTACCTAAGGACTCTTTTGAGTATCTCAGGGAGAAGTTACGGGTTATTGCCCCTCTGGTGACGAACTAAGGTGCACTGATGTGCATCAGTCCAATGGATATCACAGTCATATCTTGTGGTCCGGATTGATGATTAGGAGCTGCTACTCAGGGGGAGCAACTGGTATGACTCTGAAGTGGTGTAATTGCAAGTGTGTTCCCTTTGCCATTGATGTCAAAGGGGGAGAGAAGACATGTGAAAAACAAGTGGTTGCTGATCAAAGGGGGAGCAGGAAAGGAAAAGAAGACATGTGAATGTTTGTTGCTGATAGGGGGAGTTGTGATAGTAAGAAGAAGTTCTTATCTTGATGGTCAAAACAGTTTTTCACATCATATGTTGCCATCAATGACAAAGGGGGAGATTGTTACAAGTATGGGCCTAACCAGTGTTGTCATTGATGTCAACATACTCTTGTTGCATTAATGATAAGGATTGGATGAACTGTTTGCTAAGGATATTGAGAAAATTGTTCATATCAGGAACAATGAAGAACAGTGAAGATAGTAAGATAAAAGTCCAAGATAAGATGAGGATAAGAGAATGTGGTTTAAAGGGTTTGTAGATATGTGTCTTAAGGTGATCTAGTAAAGATTTCAAAGGTTCACATGAAGATCTAAAGAAGTTGTGGCCAATCAAGTAAAACCGGTTCTGGTAGGTGTTTAGAGGTGACAGAGTGATACAGAAAGGTCCGGTGAGATCCAGAAATGAATTATCCTATTCTGTAGACTTGAGGGAGTGTTGAGGAAATATTTGTGAAGTATCAACTCATTTGGTTCATGGTTTGAAGGTCCGCAAGCATCTATTCCTTTGTGACAGTGATGACAGACTATGTTCTTGAGGTTCTGGATGAAGGAGAGAAGGATTTTAGTAAGCAGATGAAGTGTGGATGTTCTTGGTGATTCAGGCAAGCTTGTGGAGGTCTTTGGATCATGTCAAATTCATGTTGGTGGTTCGCATTGAAGATTAAGCTCGCATTTAAAGAATTACTTCTAGATGAAGGTGTTCTTCCTAAAAATGGCCAACTAGATGAGTTACACATCCTGCAGATGCTCTTATAGTTGTTTTCCGACTTAGATGATTATTCCTAAGTCATTGTCTTGTATAAATAAGGAATTGTGAAGTCATTTCAAAGTGTGTCTTGTGGAGATGAGTGTGTGGTAGCAAGGAGGAGAGTGAAAGGCAGAGCAGAAGTATTGGGCATAAATGGAACTGATTCAAGCATGGTGAAGATGCTATTCTCTAGTTCATGTATGTGATACTTATTTCTTTGTAGACAATGTGTCTCTTGTAGGTAGTGTGCTCAGGCAGTGAGCCCTAATTGGCATGTTCCATTTTGTTCTTTCTATTCTTCTAATAGAGAATACAATCTTGGGTTAATCACCTCGTGGTTTTTCCCTTAACCAGGTTTTCCACATCAAAATCTTGGTGTCTTATGTGTTAATGTGTTTCTGCTCTTGGTTTAATGCATTGTGCTTCCATGATTGAATTATTATTATCCTGCTGAATTGCAAAGTGGATTTAAGTGTGTAAGTTGTAAGAAAGTTTTGAACAACTGATTCACCCTCCTCTTAGTTGTCTACCCTGAATCTAATAGAAGTCACATAAGGAATGGGTATAACAATGGAAGGAATGCTCAATGTTTCAGAGGTAACTGCTTTGCATGGAAGAGATTTGGTCATAGAGATAGTGAATGTAGAAGTTAGATTAGGAATGGCTATAACAATGGAAGGAACACTCAATCTTTCAATGGTAACTACTTTACATGCAATAGATTTGGACATAAGGCCAACCAATGCAGATATAGAATGAATGGAAGGAATAATGGACAGAGGAATATTGTGTGTTTCAATTGCAATAGACCTGGACATAGTGCAAGGTTCTGTAGAAGCAAGAACATGAAGAAGGAAATTCAGATAGAAAGGAAGAAACTAGTACAAAAGGTTTATGTGACAGAAATCAAGAAGGAAATGAACAAGATATGGGTTAAGAAGGAAGTTGTTGAATCCAAGAATGAGTCTGTGCTAGACTCTGGTGTAGAAACTTCCTCCAGGAAGTAAATTGGGAGCTCTGGCTCAAGGGGAGCTTCAAAGAAAAATCCTATTTCCCCAGCCTGAGAAGTGGTGCTGACACTAAGCATGAAGATATGAGTTGGAGAACATTGTGTTTGATCTTTTGGAGAAGATTATGGTAGAAAAGAATCTAATGCGGTAGATTGTGGAGCAATCTATGTCGATTGTGAGTGGCAGAGAAAGTATTTAACGACTTTTTGGAATTAAGCATTTATGGCAATTAGGTTTTGATGAAAAGGGTTTATAAGCAATCTTATTGAAAGGAAATTCACATTGCATTTGAACACACAAGTGACCAAGGAGATTTGAGCAGCAAAGCAAAGGTGACCTCAAAACACTCAACATGATCAAATCCTAATCAGAAATGAAGAACAAGGTATTTACTATCACTACTCTTGCAAAGTTTTGTTAAGCTGTAAAGATGTCTACACCAGAAGTTGTTAAGATAATTGATAAGCCCTGATCTAAGTTCAAGAAGTATCCAGTTAAATCTCTAGAAATAGATCTCGATGGTGCATTTTCTGAAGTTCCACATGGTATTATACATACAAAAGACATTAGGGCATATATTCATGCAAATTTGTAAGAGTATGATCATTTAAAACTAGGGAAAGTTTACTTGAATGAGTTGACCAGAGATAAATTTGAATTGAAGGAAGAATTTAGTCCTTTGCATCAGAAGAAATTGGTCACGTTGATTGATTTTCCCATTTTCTCTGAAGATGTTTAGGTTAGGTATTCCCTAAGCAGGATTCATCATGAATTCTTTTGGCTAAATATACCTCATATGATAACTAAGGATGCCATTGTAGAAGTTACAGGTATGTGTTCCACCAGAATAGTTACAACATTGAAATCTGTGAAGAATGACATAGTGATGAAATTGACTGGTGCCAAATTTGACAAAAGGGCACTAACTGTTAATGATATTGAAGATCCAAGAGTAAGATTTGCATCAATGGTGATTGGATACAAGGTATACTTCTCCAACATGGAGAAATTTGTCTTTGCAATGGCCATCTACACAAGTTATGAGATGGTGAAGAAGAATGATGATTATGACCTATGTGAGTTTCTCCAGCAACAATTGATGGAAAATCTAAAGAGGACAAAAGATACAAAGTTCCCATTCAAATATGGTACTCTGATCATTTGCCTACTGTTCTACTTTCTGAGGGAATTACCAGGTATGAGTAATATTGGTTGGTTAAATCATTCTCCTATAGTAGTATAAATTAGAAATCATCTACAGAGTTTAGGAGATATTGATGCACAAAATACTACTCTATGGGGATACTTTAGGAATTTCCAAAAGAAAATGTAGGATAGGGTAAGAATCCCTAGAAAGGTGGTTAAGAAGTATAAAGATGATATTTTCTTTATGGTGACCAAAGATCAATGCCTCCTGGAGGTGGTGGAATAGAGAATAGTGTGGGTCACAATAATGGGATATGAGGTTGTAGAGGATATCTTGACTAGTTTGGCAGATTTAATGCTGAGAAAACCCAAAGAGTCCAAAGAAGAAAGGTTTGGAACATTTCAAGAAAAGTCAATTAAAGTCCATATGGAACAGAAACAACCTTAAATCAAGAGCAATGTAAGAAAATGGGTAAATGAGTTTGCAAAAAGCAAAGGATTTACAGATGAACAAATAAATGAAGCAAGAACCAAGTCTGGGGCCACTAAGACTGCAAGTGCTTTGGAGGGATAGACAAAAAAAGCTCTGGAGAAGGAAGAAGATAAATCTAGACAAGAAAATGCTGCTTCTAGTCCAAGAAGAAGAACAAGAGGCTCCTCCTCTATTGCAGAGGTTGAGAAAGAAAAGACAGAGCCTGCAGAGAATAGGCACAAAAGAAAGAAGACAAAGGCCACAAAAAGAGTGCATGTGAGCCTTGGTGGTGGAGAAGAAGAAGAAGAAGAAGAAGAGACTGAGACTGATGAAGAAGTCATGGCAAAGAAGGCAAGAACAGATGAAACCACAACAAGCAAAAAGGAGAAGCCCTCTAAAAAGGTTAAGGACAAGAAGAAGAAGAAAGGAGAGAAGATTGAGACCAGAGAAGATGAAGCAGCAATATCTCTGGAGACCACATTTAATGCAGTGGCTGAGCATGGGAACTTAAATCCAATTGCTAATACATATCATGATTGCTCAGATGCTGAAAAATTAACTATTGAAACAACGGTTGTAAGATTTTTGGATAATTTTAATAAATCCCTAATTGAAGTCATAGATGACTTAGTAGATAGTCTAACCAACATCATGACAGCAAGAAAAGAAGGGGCCATGGCCAAATATGCTGAGATAAAGGAGAATGTTTTGTTGAAACTTCACCCAAATATCACTAGTGAAGAAAAAAGTCAAAGTCACTAAGAAGCTTAGTGAAAAATTTAGAACAAAGAAAAGGATCAATACTCTAATGTCTGGTGACATTGAGAAACTGATTAAAGAGACTAAGGAGATAACCCTAAGTGTGCTACATGAACTACAAATCCCAACTGTGGTGGACACTGATGGGAGGAACAAAATGATGATGCTGACACTTCTAATACTATTCTGAAAGAGAATGTTGAGTAGAATATGGATCAAAGTGTAGTTACTCCTCTGGTGAACATAAGAAAGGATGAAGAAATGAAAGAACTTGTGGAAGAGAAGAACACTGAGGAAGAAAAAGTGACATCTAAGGAAATTACCTTTGAAGGACAAGGTGAGAAGAGGGAAGAAGCAAATGAATAAATGGTTAACAATCTTGCTCTAGAAATAGAGGGAAATGAGCAAGAGCTTATTGAAGAAGACCCTCTGGAGAGATATGATGTTGAAGGGTCTCATGTTGAAGATAAAAGAGACAATGTTGATAAGGATTCAATTGATTCTTTAAGAGAGTTTTGGGAGAAACAAAAGGAAACTTAGATTTTGACTGCACCTAAGTTGTTACAAGGACCGATAAACCTGGCCACAATGTCCCCTCTACAAAAACTAAGGCTAGGGATAATTTTTCAAGCCACGACACAAGAAGAAATTTTGAAATCTCATATAGAAGATAGTGGGTTGATAGGAGATGCAACGAATTTTTTTGAAAAGATTATGCCAGGAATAAATAAAGGCACATCCTTGGCTCCTACTGCATAGTTGAAGAAACTCATTGAATTAGTCAACTCTCATTTTGAGTCCATTAAACAAGCTATAGAAAAGAAAGTACACGAAGAGATTGATACCAAGAGATTACTTGAGCTTAATGACAAATTTTCTTAAGATAAAATATTTTTAGATAAGAGCATAGAGTTTCCACAAACAACCATTAAAGAAGCCACTGAACTATATCAATTTTGTCTTACATGGCCTAAAAAGACTAAGGACATAAAAGAGAAAATAGATGGATGGGAAGCTCAAGTAATGAAGATATCTAGAATTTATGACCCTATGATGTATACCATTGTCAGTCAAAGGGCAAAAGTTGAGACCATTCATTCTACCATACATAAGTTGTAGACCCAGAAGGAGGTCATAAAACATAGAATGAGTTAGATCCGAGAGATAGTGAGCTTCAAGATTGCATGCATGGATAGACTTGTAGTAGCTGCAGATCAGACAAAGCAAATCACTGAGGCCCCTACTACCGTGAAGAAGGCAGAAGAGTTGGTGTCCTAGGTTAATGGGCATATATTAGTATTGAGTGATACTAAGATTAGATGGGATGAAGATGTGGTGCAACTAAATAAACTCTATCAAGATATTCTCCTTGCAAGCTAGTAAGGTATTTGACTTCAATTGTATATATGCAAATAGTTTTGAAGTTTTGGTTACTTGTACATATTTTTGTATCATACACCTTTTCCATTGATGTCAAAGGGGGAGAATCATGGATGTGAAAAACATAGACAAGTGAAAAATAAATAAGGAGAGAAGCATGAAGTTAGGGGTAGCAGTGTGTAAAGAGTAAGGGGAAGCTGTATGATGTTTTTTCACATCACGTGTTGCCATCAATGCCAAAGGGGGAGATTGTTGGCAACTTGGTATGATGAGGATTGGCTGAGCATGATGTTTGATCAATGTTGTCATTGATGGCAACAAGGATTCAGAAGGGTTGTGAGGTTATAGTAATCCTCATGAAGTCATGCATACAGAGAACTTTGGTCCAAAAAGAAGACTTAGACATTTTGGCTAAGTATTGGCAGAATATAGAGATAGCGACTGAAAGACATTATTTTGATTGGCATTGGTCCATAGTTGAAGATCTGGCCTTTTAGTTCTAGTAATATGTTTATAGTCCTTAGATTATCTTATAACCAAAGTTTCAACTCTTGATCATCTCTGGAAATGTATCTTCTAGTAGTACAAGTTCGACATGACAGAGAACAATAGTAATCAGAGTAGAACATACAATTGTTTTGGTCTACATTCCTCCGGTATTGGATATTTTTTTTTATGCAGTTTTGAGGTGTTGTAAACACATATATGAAGTCTCTAAATCCAAAAGTTGTAGAGTTTGAAGTGTACCAGAAAGATAGTGTTGATTGGTTTGTGATATCAGTCACAACCAAGCACACAAAACAAAAGTCACTCAATAACCCTTGTTTATCCTGAAAGATACGATGAATTCCAAGAATTCATGATCCCAAGTCCCCGTTGATTAGTTCATAATCCGTTGATGTTACTATGTGGTTGATGTGTATTGTTGTTTTCCATTTTGGGGCCTTACGTAGATTAGTAGATTTTCTTCCTGCAACAATGCTATATAGGGAGGTTACTCTACACAGCATATATCTCCAAATGATGTGTCTAAGTTGATATTTACATGAGTTCTACCCTTAATTGTGATTCTCTGCATGACATTTTCAATACTACATGCATTTAACTCAAAATATGCCAATGATATTCAGTTGTCTTCGGGATGTCAGCATATTTTTCTGTTCTGCTTCTGATTTATCATGATGTGCAGTTATGAAAGTCATTTCAATGAAATTAAAATGAGAAAAAGGGTTAGAGAGTGAGATTCCTAAAATTACTTGACTGAGATCATTGATCCACATACATGTTCCCATACAGCAATGGAGAGAAGAAAACTAAAATCATACTTCACCAAGACAGTCCACAAATCTGCATGATTCAGTGCAAATCTTCAAGGGAAAAGTTGACAACAACATGCAATGAAATGAGAGCACTTCTGTAGAACACAGCATTCACCGATACATATCCAGAAATCAACTTGAAGACTACTTAAGGTTTACAATCAGGGTATAGTCTGAAACTTTATCTCCATACAACATGTTCATAAAACATGTACATTTACAATGATCTGAGGAAGGGACCTTGATTATTTCAACAATCCAGTCCTCACTAGTCTCAGTAATCCGATCTCTCCTAAAACTATTACAAGTCTAATTTTTTGTATGATTGACCTCCACCTCTTTTTTGTACAGTATAGGGGCTTAATATATATATATCTTTAGTTTTTCCCCAATCTGACGCCCAAAAACCCTAAGAGATCAATGGTCAGCATCTTGAAATGCAGCATCCAATGGTGAGAAATGAATCTGCCAAGAATTCGAGCAGCATACCCAGACAGGGTGCCGCTCCTTCAATAATATTTTCATCTCCAAACTCCCCCGCATTGAAAGCTTTGTCTCCTTCTTGTGTGTTTGGCTTCTCAAGATCTGGCCTATCGCCTGGGATGTCATCATCATTTAAAACCCTGCCTTTGCGCTCACCTGCATGCCGTTACTATGTCAGCAATTCTGCTTCTTCCCAGCTACTCCAACAATTTGCAATAAACATGCAGGAATTAGCACCATCATTTAATAAATCAGCAGGAAAAATGAACATCTACATTAAAACAGGCTCCAAATGCACAAACACAGCCATCAGGCTCAAAAACCATGGAAAATGGGCATAAAAAATGCATATAGAGTGTTAAAACCAGTCGGGTCAACCATCGTTGACCAGAAATATGCATTCGGGCTTCAAAGATAACTTCAAAATTCCTATCGCTTCACTTTCCCTCCCCTTTTTCCTTGTTTAAATCTTTGTATCTTTCGAATGCATGTTTTCCTTGTATATCGGGCTTGTATATGTTAATATACAAGCACCAAAATATGTAAGGAACCTTCTATTTTTAACTTCCATTTCGAATCCAGCTTGTACATGCCGCACTGCATCTTTCGATATACAACTCAGACGTAACGCATTTGATTAATCGCATTTCAATTTCCTTTGGATTCTGGCCTGTATGCAAAGTAAGGTATCTTTCACTTGTATATCGGCAACATACAAACACCCGATATACAAACGGTGGGGACTGCATTTCTCTCCTCTTGTATGTTCGCACCCATATGCATTCGAAACAAACATACAAGCGGTGGAAAATACAATGATTACTCCTCATTTAATAGCCTTTTCAAATCTGCGGCTTGCATGTTGGCAATGTATAAAATGCAATGTATGTTACGAAATATACATTGCAGGGAACATACAAGCATTTTACTTTAATCTATAACATTTGGGTTCCATTGTTTGTATATAATGCAATGTATATTTCGTAATATACATTGCAGAGCTATACAACGAGTTAACTAATTCTGATAACTCTTTCAGGCCCGCCACTTGTATAAGTCATTGCATATCGGCTTTGTATGTCAAAACATACAAAGCATGAAATATACAAGGACTTAACCCCTTTTAATTTTCTCTTCGGGTCTGCTCGATGCATATGAATGTTGAATGTATCTTGACTTGTATATTTTGTTTGTATGTAAAAACATACAAGCGAAAAACATACAACAGTTTAACTCCTTTTCATAATCCTTCAGGTCCGCGGCTTGCACATTGCAAATGTATATATCAAATGTATGTTTAAATATACAAGCCCGAAATATACAATGAATTAACATTGCTTAATAACTTTTTGGTTCCGGCCCTTGTATAAATGCATTGTATGTTACGACCTGCCAAACATACAAACGTGAGATACATGCAATGGATTTAAACATTTATTCATTTCAACCTAAAACCACCTCAGGTCCATCTTGTATGTATGCATAAACTCTACCAAATGTATACAAGGCAAAAAGACATACAAATGATTTTGTATATGAACCCGACTACTCATGCGACCAAGTATAAAAAGACCTTTGCATATACAAATGACTTTGTATATGGAAAGTGATATACAAAGGTCTTTGTATACAAGTGAACTCGCATACAAAGGGCCTTGTATATGCAACCTGATATACAAAGAGACTTGTATGTGCAAACAGCAAACCCTTCCCTTGTACATTTTACCAAAATGCTCATAACTTGCAAAATATGGCAAATTTTAAGATGGTTCAAAAAGAAACCCTAGCTCATTTTTGACAAGGAATCCAACCATACTATGCACTAGTACTGAAATGCATTTCTTCTCCATTTTTAATAGGCTTTGGAATTTTTAATCACTTTTCCCTTTAACACCAGGCAAAATGACACACACAACCAAAAAGCAAAAAGCCATAGCAGGGGTCCTCATTTTTCTAAGGAGTAAAATAGGGCATGTTGTGAACATCACAATAGATAGTTATGAGCATCTGTATATCGCTACTTGGTTTGACAGTGTTTGACTATGACAGGGTTTGTGTTCTTGTGGTCTGCATTTTGCCACAAGTTAATATTATGTTTTGTGGTTCTAAAGTTATGTTCTAAGATGTTTGAAGAGTCTTGGATATGAATTTGATCAAATCTTGTGGTCCGCAATGAAAGTTGTAATCTAGAAGATAGACTAAACTAGTGACAGTTTGTGTTCGAGGCTGACCTGATAGTTTGATTTGTATGCGGTAAGTTCTATTGATTGGAACTTTATCCTAAGTGGTTCTATAGTTGGAGTTGACATATGAATATGTGTTCCAAATGTTGATTTGGTCCACAAAGTACTTTGGTGAATGAATTTGGTTGACAAGCTACATGTTGATTAACTACATGCTTCATCTTAGTAGGCTAACCTAATGTGAAGATTCCAAGTGTTGCAGATATATATATATAAGATCCAATCTGATGTTTGAAGGGTGTCTGTTGCAAATATAAATAAGTAAGTGTGAATATGAATGTGTGTGTATGCAACATACGAAGTCTTGTAATTGTGTAAGGGCAACAAGTGCAGAAGAAGGGAGATCTTATAAAAGCAGAGCAGAGCCAGATGAAGAGTTTTGAGATAGTTTTCTGAGCTTCATTGGAGCTGTAACCATGCATTTGTAGATGCAATTAGAGTAGCTCATTTTGGCAGTGATAAACCTATCTTTCTCTTGCTTTCTCTTGGTAGTGATCCTATTTTGGCAATGAGCCTGTATGCAGTGAGCATCCTTCTTTGGACAGTGAGTCCTTAAGGCCAGTGAGCCCTGGGCAATGAGCCTTGGGCAATGAACCCTAAGGAAGTGAGCCTCTTGTAATTTAGCATGTTACTAGATAATATATTGTGAGCTAACACTCACCATGATTTTTCCCTCTTTGGGTTTCCCACGTAAAAATCCTGGAGTTCATGTGTTATGTTTTGTGATTGCTCATTCTATGCTTGATTTAGTTTTATCTAATATGAAAATTGAATTAATGGTTTAATGAGTACATGGTTTTATAGAATACTGATTCACCTCCCCTCTCAGTAGTTCAGGTGTTCAACATTTGCTTCTTTACCATCTTCTATATTGTAGTCCACTGTTTTATACTTGTCAAACTCTACTAGTTCATTTCCATCCACATGTGTGCTTTCCATATGTTCACATATTGGCATTTAATGCAAGCCACTGCAATGCTGACATGTGCCATCCAAGCATAATTTCCTTTAGAATATCTGACCTTCCTCTCTTTCACATAAAATTGTTGATATGAAGTCTCTTGAAGATGTTGGTGGGGCATGTATGCCACAATCCTGGAAAACATTATTAGTATGCAAATCTAAACGTATAGACCAATAAACATCAAAATGGTTAGAAAATTCAATATGTAATCTAGAACAACAAGAGGAGTGTGTGTGTGTGATTTATTTTGACATAGAAAGGTTTTAGCATTTCAAAATATCTTTGACAAAAATTCTAATATTAGGATACATCTCTAGAAATTTACCAAAAAATTGTTTTTGAGTCATATCCAAAAAATGCTTTGGATGTGGCTCATGGTTTCGACTACCGATTCTCCTTCTTACCACATCCCTTTGATTAGGAGATACCCTTGTGTAATTCTTCCAAAAGTCTTCAATTAGTGATTTCAGTGCTTCAACAATTGGTTTATCTATTTGTGGTAGTCTCCTAGAGAATGCCCATAATTCATTGGCATCAATGTCCTCGATTCTTTGGTGCCTACCAGTGGCTCTTGATAAAGTTTTTATGTTAACTCTCAATGCTTGACTCGTCTATCTAATGAGACAAGCTTTCCTCATTTGATTACCTACCATTGTCGATGTAATGACACGTCATGTGACATTACTATCTTTTGTGCGTGAGGTGTTACTCACACTCTCATATGCACTCATTAGATTCTTGACAATGGATTTTTAACTTGAAGCCTTTGATGTTCTCAACCCAAGAATCTTCATGATGAACCTATCCTTTATACTTCACATCATTTCAATGAATAGTTGACATCTTGCGGTCTTATTAAACTTTTTAATGAACACTCTCCAAATCTTATGAGGATATCTTCTACAAGTGCGTTTTGGAATCTTACCTTCCATTGGCTGCAAAATATTCTCATCAATATCAATCAAATACTTTGGATTTCTATGCAAAATTCTAGGTGGTGTTCTCAAAGGTAAATTCATCTCAACATTAGGAATTTCATCAATATTTAAATGAGATGGGCTAGATGGCATACCTTCAATTAGAGATGGAATAGATGACGTACATTGAGGTTGAGGTGGGAATGATGGCGTACCTCCTTCCTCACATGTGAGTGATGATGTACTCTCAACTTGAGATGCGGTAGATGGTGTCCCTCCATCTTGACTTGCGGTAGAGGATGTGTCTCCAACTATGGTATTCAAATCTCTCATAGAACGAAGTTTTTGCATTTGTTCCCTTTGTGCCACCAATACCATATCTCTTGTTGATGGTTGAGGTTCCCCTTCAATTAGCATGTCTTCGACAATCGTGTCCAATTTCCTCTTCTCACGAAGTTCCCTCATACCTATTGCTTTCTTTGCATTCTTAGCTTCTTTCTCTTCCTGTGTTGGTTTAATCCTTGATCATTTCCTTGGCATGACAGAGAATTTTATCTGTAGCATGATAAAGAGACAAATATTAGTTCCTAAAAAATGAATCCATACAAATAAATGAAATATATGTCATTCAAACCTTCATACAAAACGTACATACAATCATCATGTAGAAGAGTAAATGTCACTCAACCATGATGAATAAACAAGTGCACTAAGAACACAAGGAAAATGGAAAGCAAATTTTTTTGAAGTACTTCTACCTTGCAAGAATTTATCATGTGACTTTGCTCTAGCCATTTTCTATTGTATGACCTACCAATATAATGTCCACAAATAGACATGTATGCAAAATGTGGTAGCATAGACAAAGCACATGAATTTTTTGATGGAACACCTTGTTGCTTCTCAATTCGACTAGATGCTTCCTAGTTATCCCTACAAGGTAGCCATCATTAATCAACAGGATGGGCCAATAGTATAGGAGATAGACTCTATAAATATCTCCTCTTCTTCTTTAGGCTCTGTGGAACCAAGGGGGGTATTCCCTATTCAACATCCATGAGATATGCTTATGAACTAACTAGGATATTGATACAAAGTAGATAAATCCTCTCTCATGCAGACCAAAACTATAAAATAAGTGAAAAGGGGCTACCTTTGGGCCTATATTTAGTTGTGAATCAGAGGATTTTGGTCCTAAAACTACTTCTAATGTCCTAAAAGGTTGGATTTAAAGTTTGAATTTATTTTTGTCTTTGGATGCAAGACTCAGACCTTGGGTTGTAACCTCAATACAAGACCAGACTGGTGCCTATCCAGGGCTCGGAGTCAATAGACATATATATGTGAATGTTCACCATAGACTTAAAACAATAATCAGATTTCAAGGGGTTTTTGTAGTGTCTGCCTTATAGATGCTGCCCCAGACTAAGTATTCAATTATTTCTTCTTATAAACATCCTTACTACAATATATTCCTCCCAACACCTGACCCAAAAACATTTAATCTACTCCTTTAGTAGAAGTAAAAGATCAAGCATTCAATATACAAACCCATGTCCTAGAATCTCAAACACCCCTTAGATGTTTAAATTCAGAAGAAGAACACATTCAACTTGGAGACAAATAACATAATACATGCGATGAAGCATTACTCATTTAAATCAACATGAAACTAATGAATTCTATGCATAAAACATTCAACATATAACTCATAAACTCACAAGGCACCCAAAATAGAGCCACCAGCCAAATTGTATCTTCTTACAGCACCAAAATTTATCCAGTTTTCAATCACCTAAAACGAGTGACACAGTTTGCATTTTATAGCAAGACTGTGTACTCAGCAATAATTACATGGCAATTCAAAAATTCTGCCAGATACACCACACCCAAAAAATGGCGCCCAAAACAATCAATACAACCGGTAGAAGAAAAGGCTAGGAGTGGTTGAACTCGAGACCCACGCCACCACCTAGGGATTTTTCTTCTTCAAATTTGGTAGCTGGCCCGTCCACTGCTTTCAACCTGATTTGAAACCTTTTTGGAATCCGTGTTGTATATTTCTCATTGTATATTTAAATATACAACACAACATACAAACCTTTTGATACAACTGCAGAATCTGTGATGGAATATTCCATGAATGTACCCAAATGTCACACACAAACCCAAAATGCATACAATAGTGGACCCCACCACATGGTTCTTTGACTTGGATGTATCACTGCTTCCTCATCGCTTGTCAGAGAAACCTTTAGCTTGATTACCGATATGCATTGTCACACCGAAGACCATCTTGTACATTTTACCTTGTATCTCCATCAGCCATCGGGGAAAACACAAAATGAGATGCTGATGCATTTGATCACACCGATATGACATTCGTGAAGGGAAAAGAAGGTCACACTATGCAAAGGGGGCCAGTCATTCTACAAGTAAAAAGGCTTAAGTCACAACTTACAGAACCGGTAACCTGCCACAGGAGGTCAACTCAAAATTTAAAAGATAAAGCGCAAGACCTTAGGACTTAGAATTTTTAGGGTTTGAATGAAAAACCTACAAATGCTCAAGCTTAAAACCCTAAACCTAGTTGGGCACCAACACAGGCTCCGATTGGGGACGTGTAGGCGTAAGGCTGTAGTGAGAACCAGGCCACTCCGGGGCAGACTAGGCAAAACACAAAATGCAAAACACCGACTATACAAGGTATATACAGACCATTCACACCTAATTTATATTGTGCATGCAAGATATTTCATTCATGAGAAAAAAGCTTTAAAGAATTTACTGTGCACAGGCAATTCCAGTAGTTCACCATTTAGGGCCTGGAGAAAGTAGGAATCTTCTTCATGAATATTACTGATTTGATATGGGCCCATCCATAAGGGTTCAAATTTACCATGCTTGCCCCTATCCTGGCTCTTTGCATTCCAAACAAGGACCAAGTAACTTATCTGAAACTTCCTTTCTATAGCCCTTTTGTCAAACAAATATTTCATCTTCTGTTGTTTCTTGATGTTTGTCTTGTGTGCCTCTCTTCTGATTTCATCTAATGCAACTAGCTGATTTATCCTTTCAGTCATTGGGTCTTCAATCTCTCTATCATTTT
The DNA here is from genome assembly GCA_027924645.1 of Cunninghamia lanceolata. Taxonomy (NCBI): domain Eukaryota; kingdom Viridiplantae; phylum Streptophyta; class Pinopsida; order Cupressales; family Cupressaceae; genus Cunninghamia; species Cunninghamia lanceolata. The sequence goes on along the minus strand of BSBN01000379.1, from coordinate 1,930,254 downwards.
CCTATATGAATCTATAAACTAGCAAGAGATTATTCACAGGTAACCTAGCTAGTGCACCATACACTAACTCAAAAGGTGACCTTCCAATTGCTTTCTTCATTGTTATCCTGTCAGCCCATAGTGCCATCTTTAACTTTGAATCCCATGCCCTTCTATTCTTTCTTACCATCCTTTTGATGATTTTCATTAGGCTTCTGTTACTTGACTCTGCCTGACCATTTCCTTGTGGATGATATGGTGATGTATGTGACAAATTAATCCCATAGTTGTTGCAAAAATCAACAAACTCACCAGATCTGAAACACATGGCATTGTCTATGACCACTTTGACTGGCACTCCAAATCTGATAATAATGTGTTCCAAAATAAAATCTATCACCACTTTTCTTGTAGCTCTTTTAGTTGGAATGGCTTAAATCCATTTAGTAAAATAGTCAGTAGCTACCAAAATCCAACTATGTCCTCCACTTGATCTTTCTAAAATTTCCCCTATAAAATCAATTCCCCATTGCTGGAATGGAGCCTCCACAGTCACAGTTCTAAGGGGTAATGCACCCTCATACTTAAGTTTTCCTGAGAACCTTTGACAGGGATCACATTTTCTTACCATTTTCTGTGCATCTAGGAAGAGGGTTGGCCACCAATAACCTGCTCTAAGAATTTTGTGAGCTATGGTCTTGGCACTATAGTGTCCACCACACACTCCCTTGTGCATGTCATTCAAAACATTAGTAGCTTGATTTTCATTCACACACTTATGTAGTACACCATCAGGATTCTTCCAATACAATTCTCCTTGCATAATTATGTATTTGATAGCATGCAACTTTAAGGTCCTTTTCTGTCTATCAGTGAGATGGGAAGGACAATTCAAATTCTGCAAGTAATACACAATATCCTTGTACCATCCAAATTCTGACATATTAACAACTTCATTCTGAACCACATTTACCTGGCATGCTTCCAGATTTGATTCTGTCATCATCTTAGCCAAACCTTGTCCCCTTACCAATTTTGTGACTTGTATCTCTATGTTAAACTCTTGTAACTTGTTTATCCATCTGCATCTTCTTCCTGTCACTTCATGTTGAGTGAAAATATCCTTAACTGCTGCATGGGGCACATATGCAACTATCTGAGACCCTACTAAATATGGCCTGAAGCTTTTGACTGCCCTAACCAATGCATATGCCTGTTTTTCCATGATATCATATTTCAACTTGGGTGCCTGCCTGCAATGACATGCTAAAGAAGGCAATAGGCTGCTCAAAACCATCTTCATTCTTTTGTAATAAACATGCAACAATAATGTGGAAAGAAGCAAATGAGAACAACTGAAATGGCTTAGAAAAATCAGGAGATTTCAATACAGGAGCCATCTTTATAGCTTCTTTGATATTCTAAAATGATTTAGTTGCATCATCTCCCCATTTGATAGTTTCACCCTTCTTCAGCATCTTAGAAATGTCGTTTGTAATTTCTGCAAAGTTGGGAATGAATCTTCTAACAAAATTAATTTGCCCAAAGAAAGATTGAATGCCTTTCATTGTTTTAGGCATTTGAATTCTGTCAATTGCAGTAACCCTTTCAGGATCAATCCTGACTCCATCCTTGGAAACAATGTGTCCCAATAATTTTCCTTCCACTACCCCAAAAGCACATTTCTTTGGGTTAAGTTAAATGCCATATTCCAATGCTCAAATAAAAATTTGTTCTAGATGCATGCAATGTTGCTCCTCTCTCTTTGAATAGGTAGTTAGATCATCCTGATATACAACCAGAATTGAGTCAATCAATCTTGCAAAAGCAACATCCATAGCCCTCTAAAATGTAGCACCTACATTTGTTAGTCCAAATGGCATTCTTACATACACATAAGTTCCCCATGGAGTAGTGAAGGTAGGCTTGCATTGTTTAGATTCTTTTACCTTCACCTGATTGTATCCCAAAAATCCATCCATCATGGATAGAAGCTCACAACCAGTTACCTTCTATAGCATAGCCTCCATATTAGGCAGTGGATAATTGTCCTTTAAAGAAGACACATTCAAATTTCTAAAGTCCACACAAAGTCTTATATCACCATTTTTATTTCTAATTGGGACAAGATTGGACACCCAAGTTGAGTGTTTGATAGGCACAATTATTCCAGCCTCCCTAATCTTCACAAGCTCTTGCTGCATTTTTGGAGCCAAAGTTGGGTTAATAGGTCTTTGTTTCTGTCTGAATGGCTTAGCTCCAGGCTTCAAAGGAATCTCATGCTGGAATAAGTCCTCTCTATAAGCTTTTAGGTCCTCATATGACCATGCAAAGACATGCTTATATTTTTTTAATAATGCTATCAACATACTCCTGATGTGTGGTTTGAGTTGTTTGCCAATATACACCCTTTTGGGGGCCTGGTGTGTCCCCAAGTTTATTTCTTCCAAATCATCCTTGTTAGTAGGTGGTGCAGGAGCACCAAGATGTCTAGGATTTGGTTAAATCTTCTAAGTTGTTTTGTTTAATAAGGTCCTTGAGACCATTCAAATGTTGTCATAGGGCTTGGAAGCCATATTTGTAAAAGGACTATGTCCAATTAATTAGAATCTATTTTTCATGTAGTAGTCCTCAAGAGGACAGTCTTGTGGCAAAAAGGCAGTCATAGGGAGTCATTTAAGTTTTAATGTTTGTAAGCCTATAAAGGCATGTCAAGGTTAGAAGGTATGTTAAGAACCTTGTCAAAGGTTACCAAAAGCTAGAGAGCATCTTTCTAAACAAAAATAGTTGGAGTCCTAAAGAGGACAGTTACAAAAATTAGTCTTTATGTTGCAGTTAAAAATGAGAAAAAAAACTCGATGGTGGGGTAGTTTCTCGGACCCCAAATGACCTCATGCAAATGTTGAGGCTTATTTCAAGCCTGCCAAGTTGTATTGTGAAGAGACATTGAGTAGATTGCAAGAAATAACAAAGACACTTCTACTTTTTCTGTCTTTTCTGTATTTTCTGAGTTTTCTATGCAAAAAGCCTGTACTACTGTATAGTACAGCCCTATCATGGAAGCTTAAACATTTGGGAGTGTAGTGTGGTGAGTTAACTATCCATTGAAGCAAGTTTGGAACCTTGAAGTTAATTAGAAAGCATACAATGACTATGGGACATCAAACTGCCTTTTGAAATTGTTGTCTCCCTTAATAATTTGTTGTTTTCCTGAGAAATCTGTACCTGTACAGCCTGGTGGTGAATGGTGTTTATAATGAATGGTTAGGTTGGTGAGTTATCTATCAATTGCAAGTGGTGTGGGCTCTTGACACCCTTCTTTATCTATGTATTCCTCCTTCCTCTGCAAGTAGGTTGAAACCCAGAGTTAGGGTTCTTTTGAGGAACCCGATGGATTTATACCCATTCCGTTGATCTTTTTTTGTTTATGCTCAATGGAATGGGTTGTATCATAGTCAATGTTAAGGATTGTGAAGGTTTGGGAGGCAGGAGGATGGTTGAGGGTGAGTTTGTCAAGTAAATGACTCTGCAGAACCATGGTTAGGAATTCAGAGAAGGACAGCAGCAACTAGGTATGTTTGACAGGTTATTTGCTTTGCCAATGAAGGCATTAGATATGAATGCATGTTATAGATTTGGTATGAGAATGAGTTTGGGAGGGAGATCATGCCAAGGAGGTTAATGTGACTATCCTTCTCATGGAGCAGTGAGGTTGTGACTGTCTATGAAAAACATAGGAAAGTCTGCTGTCCTGCAGACCCTGCACGGTGGGTTAGATGGAGTCTTAGATGGAGTTGAGTGTCTTGAGATAAGTATCCTGAAGTCCCTCATGTTGCATGTCAGGAACAAGTCAGTATTGTTTTGAATCCTTTCATGGTGAGGAGTGTGAATCTCTAGAGAAAATAGTGAACTTGAGAGTTATTGCATTGAAGTTGTGAAACATGCTACTGCTGTCCTAGATGCTCTGCATCATATTGGTATTAGAGCCGCTAGTAGGTCCTTGAGGGAGTAAAGGATCTTGTGAAACAGTAAGAAATTTGTGAGAGGTGTAAGGATGCCTCCTAAGAATCAGATGGCTAGGGAGAACAATGAGTTGAGAGAAGCCTTAGAGGCTAGAGAAAAAGAATTGAGGGATAGAAGAGAGCAGGATGCTGCAAGGGAAAGAGAGTTGAGGCAAGTGAGAAGAGAGAATGCATCAATCTTGGATAGGTTTGAAGCATTGGAGAAGAATCCTAGAAGGGATGAACAAGATGGTTTAGAAGGAGATGAGGAGGTAGATGAGAATCCTCCTGAGGATGAGTTGGATGCTGAAGAAAAGAAGTTTGTGAGATTGCTGAAGGCAGTCCAAGGAAGTGGAACAAAGGCAAACATAGAGTTACCTACCTACCAAGGGAAGATGGATAGTGAAGAGCTATTAGGGTGGATAGATGCCCTTGAAAAGTTTTTTGAGTATGAGGAGATGAGTGATGAGAAGTAGATCAAATTTGCAAAAATGAAATTGAGAGGAACAACACTTACATGGTGGAGTAGTGTGCAGACAGAAAGAATGGCTAGAGGTGCATCAAGAATCACTTCTTGGGGTAGGATGAAAGATATGATGAAGGATCAATTCCTTCCATCTGATTACTCCATTCAGACAAAGAGGATGAGGCAAAACTTGAAACAAAAGGACATGGATGTTATGTCCTATATTAAGCAATTTCATAAGCTTAGTATTAGAGGAGGATTGGAAGATGAAGAAGAGAAAGTGGCAAGATACCTTAATGGGCTTAGGCATAACTTGCAGGATGAAATTGGTTTGGCAGTACCAAAATCACTTGGAGAATGTTTTCAGTTGGCCATCAAGGCTGAAGAGAGGGTGAAGAGGAAGCAAGAAAGGCAAGGAGGAAGTGGAAGAGGATACAGAGGTAGGGGTAGACCTACTACTGAAGTTCAGAACAGCAATGAGAAAGGTAAGGAGTTTTCTGCAGATCAGAGAGGTGGATATAGAGGTGGAGGTAGATTTGGATCAGGTAGAGGAGTGTTCATAGGCAGATGTTATCACTGCGATGAGGTGGGACACACATCTTTCAAATGTCCTAAGAAGGATGATGCTGATAAGAGCAAGGATAGAAGAGTTCACTTGGCACAAGAGGAGGAGAAGCCAGAAAAACCAGAAATGTCGTCAGCCTCTCCAGTGATGGTTGGAGAAATGCTTATTGTGAAGAAAGGTAAGATGCAACAACCACCACAAGTATCTATTCTCAGAACTAATTGTTTAGGCCATGGAAAGATATGCAAGTTGATTGTAGATTCAGATTCTCATGATAATCTAGTTTCTTGGGAAATGGTGCACAAGTTGGGATTGAAAACTTTTGATCATCCTAGTCCTTACAATGTCACTTGGGTGAGTCAAGAGCAGCAAGTAAGGGTTAGTAAGAAGGCATATGTTGATTTTTCTATTGGTCCATATCAGGACTATGTTTTGTGTGATGTTATTTCCATGACATGTGGGCATATAATCTTGGGTAGGCCATGGAAGCACTTGAGGAGAACAATTCATGATGGTTATACTAATAACTATGTGGTGAACAAAGATAGTAAGAAGTTCAAACTGATGCCTTTACCTTGTGAAGAGAAGAAGGAACATGTTACTATTTGTTTTGGAGAGAAATTGAAGTTGAATGTGCAGGTTAAGGATGATGGGGAGCAGTAGGAATAGTTGCAACAGAAGAAGGTGGATGACAGTCCTAAAGAGCAGCAGGTTTGGGACTTGAATTATGTCAAGGTTGGAGACATTGAGTGCCCTATAACAAGGTAGAAGAAGGAAGGCAAACAACAGATAGTCTAGGGGGGCATGAATCAGAACCTCCAGTTGATAAGAACAGAAGTATTGCAGTAGCAGGGTCCTAGACAAGGACACCAAAACAAGTTTTATGGTCCTAACACTGTTTACAGGAGCCATGCAGGTTGGATAAGGAGGAAGATAACTCTTGGAGAGTTCATGTTCCCTGTCACCAGTCAGAGGAACATCCCAACAAGATTGAAGAAGGTTTGGAGAAGATCCTCTAACTCTTGCGACAAGAGTTTTCATCATGCCAGGGAGTATGGTGCAGGAGAACCAAGATGTCTAGGATTTGGATAAATCTTCTAAGTTGTTTTGTTTAATAAGGTCCTTAAGACCATTCAAATGTTGTCATATTTGTAAAAGGACTATGCCCAATTAACTAGAATCTATTTTTCATGTAGTAGTCCTCAAGAGGACAGTCTTGTGGCAAAAAGGCAGTCATAGGGAGTCATTTAAGTTTTAATGTTTGTAAGCCTATAAAGGCATGTCAAGGTTAGAAGGTATGTTAAGAACCTTGTCAAAGGTTACCAAAAGCTAGAGAGCATCTTTCTAAACAAAAACAGTCGATGGAGTCCTAAAGAGGACAGTTACAAAAAATAGTCTTTGTGTTGCAGTTAAAAATGAGAAAAAAACTCGATGGTGGGGTAGTTTCTTGGACCCCAAACGACCTCATGCAAATTTTGAGGCTTATTTCAAGCCTGCCAAGTTGTATTGTGAGGAGACATTGAGTAGATTGCAAGAAATAACAAAGACACTTATGCTTTTTCTACCTTTTCTGTATTTTCTGAGTTTTCTATGCAAAAAGCCCATACTACTATACAGTACGGCCCTGTCATGGAAGCTTGAACATTTGGGAGTGTAGTGTGGTGAGTTAACTATCCATTGAAGCAAGTTTGGAACCTTGAAGTTAATTAGAAAGCATACAATGACTGTGGGACATCAAACTACCTTTTGAAATTGCTGTCTCCCTTAATAATTTGCTATTTTCCTGAGAAATCTGTACCTGTACGGCCTGGTGGTGAATGGTGTTTGTAATGCATGGTTAGGTTGGTGAGTTATCTGTTAATTGCAAGTGGTGTGGGCTCTTGACACCCTTCTTTATCTCTATATTCCTCCTTCCTCTGCAAGTAGGTTGAAACCCAGAGTTAGGGTTCTTTTGAGGAGCCCGATGGATTTATACCCATTCCATTGATCTTTTTCTGTTTATGCTCAATGGAATGGGTTGTATCATAGTCAATGTTAAGGCTTGTGAAGGTTTGGGAGGTAGGAGGATGGTTGAGGGTGAGTTTGTCAAGTAAATGACTCTGCAGAACCATGGTTAGGAATTCAGAGAAGGACAACAGCAACTAGGTATGTTTGATAGGTTATTTGCTTTGCCAATGAAGGCATTAGATATGAATGCATGTTATAGATTTGGTATGAGAATGAGTTTGGGAGGGAGATCATGCCAAGGAGGTTAATGTGATTGTCCTTCTCATGGAGCAGTGAGGTTGTGACTGTCTATGAAAAACATAGGAAAGTCTGATGTCCTGCAGACCCTGCACAGTGGGTTAGATGGAGTCTTAGATGGAGTTGAGTGTCCTGAGATAAGTATCCTGAAGTCCCTCATGTTGCATGTCAGAAACAAGTCAGTATTGTGTTGAAGCCCTTCATGGTGAGGAGTGTGAATCTCTAGAGAAAATAGTGAACTTGAGAGTTATTGCATTGAAGTTGTGAAACATGCTACTGCTGTCCTAGATGCTCTGCATCAGTAGGAGATGTCTTTGTAACAAATTGGTCTCTATTGTCAAATGCTCTTTCTAAAGCAACTAGTCCTCTAGGGATTTTATTTGTCTTAAGTTGAATCACTTCTTTCCCCAAAAGAGTTTCTTTTCCATCCACAACTTCTACAAAATTTTGAAAATCAATCTCATGGTTCTCATATTCATCTATGCAGTGCAGGAACCTCAACAAATCTCTATCATCATCAAACACTTGCCAACTGCATACATTATCTGGTACTGCAGGTCTAAGTTTAACCTCAACATTTATAACATTGAACAGAGTGACATCGTCTGGCCTTATGGCCACATTAGCTAAAAAGTCTGCCATGACGTTCTTTGATCTTTCTATCCAACTTATTGAAAATGCATCAAATAACTCAATTGTATCCCATGCAGCATGCTTATACTGTTTTAAGCTTTTATTTTTTGAAGCATACTTATCTCTTACCTGGGAGACAATTAGTTCTAAATCTCCAAACACTCTTAGCATTTTAATCCCATGCTTTAGAGCAACATTCAATCCTAATAGCAAGGATTCATATTCTGCAATATTATTTGTACAGGCAAACTTTAATAAGAAAGAGAACTTCAGAAGCTTACCTACTGGAGACAAAAACACAACTCCAGTACCAAAACCTTCCTTTGAACAAGCTCCATCAAAGTACATACTCCAAAGACCCTGATGGTCAAGTTCTTGAATGCAAAAATCCTTCTCTTTATTTCCCTGATCGTTTGAGACAACCTTGAAATTCTCACAATTAGCATCCACATAACAGACATGCTCTTCTGAATCTTTATCTTCAACTGTTTCTGGTGACCTTTCTTCTCTGATCAGCTTGACATCTTTACCATTCATTGGGATCATGGCATATGATAGGTCTAATTGCATACTTCCTCCAATTAATGTTGCCCATCTTCTTGACAAGAGCATACCATACTGTGGCCTTATGTCAACCACTGTTATGTTCATTCTATATGTTTTTTCTGGATATGCTGCTAGCATAAATTCCACATCCTTCATGATTCTAATAACTGACACCTCCCTAGCATCCATTGCATAGCATTTTCCACATGCCTTATCTATTTTCAATCTAGCTTGTTGCATGATAGCCAAAGGCATAATATTTGGTGATGCTCCTAAATCAAGCGTACGATTCTTGACTACTTTCCCATTAATAACAAGAGAGACATAAAATAGTTCAACCTATGAAGGGCACTTTGTCATTGTCACCCCCAGATAAACTTCAGGAACTTCATCATCATCAATACATAAGGCATGTTTCTTACCCTGGGTGGTGCAGGGCACCTAGGACCAGTCTGACACCTCAAGCATTTTTTATGCATTTTGATAAGCTATGTTTTGTTTTGATTGTATGTGTGGTAATAAGGCTTTAGCCATGTTTGTATGGTCCCTTTTGTGTGGTCAAGCTGATTGAGGTGACCCTATAAACCTCAATCATGCTTAGTCCACTTGGATCCTTGTTGTGCCAATTAGGCCTAGAAGGTCTAAGGATTGGTTTTCGAGTTTTTTTTGGTTGTTTTAATGTTTTAGTATGTTGGAAGGAGTTTGTTGATCATTTGGACTCCATTGGACGAGCCAAACAAATCAACCTCGTTGTGTTAATGCAAAACACCATAGTTGTCAAAGGTGTTATGTGTTGGGTCGGTTCAAAAACCACTTTGGGTAGTTAAATGCTGTTGTAGAAGTTGGAAACCAACTTGGATGGGTTAATATGGTGGATATCTGACTCCAGTACGGGGGAGGAAGTTTTTGTACGGAATTTGGGCACAAAATTCAAGAAAACTGACTATTTTTCACTATTTTTCTTGCTGTGTATGAACTGTACGGACTTTTCATGTGTGCAAATGATATTTTTCTGAAAGCTCTTGGAGTCAGGGTTCCAATGCAACTAGTTTGAGGTCTTGAAGTGGTCGGAGTCAAAAGTTATTGAATTTTCTTTCAAAACTGGTCTAGAAACCCTATTTTCTAGGGCAGTCCCACAAATTTGGCCCTAGAATGCATTTCCACCAATGAAATTTCATGCCACTTGGTGAAACACAGGCTAGGGGTGTATACTACTTGATTCCAAAAGCATTTTCTGAGAAAATACAGTTTACTATTTTTAATGTGATGCCCTAGGTCAAATATCTCTATGTATTTGACTGAATTTATGCAATTTATTGTTGTATTTGACAAAACCCTAAGAGGATGAGTGAATGAATGGTGGATTTGTGTTGTTTGGGGATGGTAGAGTCATTCCAAGTTCCTGCCCCTGACCTATGCACCCAATTTTGAGCACTTGCTTTGTAACCTAGCCTAAATTGATCAATTAGGCCTAGAGACCTAGTAGGCGTTCTGGATTGCTGGAGTAGAGTTGGAGTAAGAGATTTGGAGGTTTGTTAGGGTCCCCTGAAAGGTGTTCAATTCCATCATTTGTTTGCCTAGACCTTTGGGATTTTGTCAAGTTTTGTTGGGAAAACCTAGTTTGGAGGGCTAGTAGCCTTACTAGTCAAGGTATAGGTTGAAGAGTTTTGGGAAGTTGGAGATCAAACCAACTACATAGAAGGTGTTTGTTGATCTGTCTTAAGGTGTTGGAGAAGCCTTAGAGGTTGGACAATAGTCTGGACATCAAATCCTTCATATGCCTTGTATGTGCCTTTGGTTGGTTGGTTGGTTGAAGGCTAGTTGAAGTGGGTGAGTGGGCAAAGGACAATAGAGTAAACCTTTGTGTGTTGATTCCCTTGTGCCACTCTGCATCAGGTGGTATCAGAGCCATCAAAGAGATGGGAGATAGAGAAGAAGAGGAGGAAATTCCTTCAAAGGTGACAAATGCCGAATTGGCAAAGATAGTGAGAGAGCAAGCAGCCAAGAACAAAAGGATGGAGGCTGAGATAGAAAAGTTGAAGAAAGACAAAGACAAGAAGAAGAAGTCAGAAGTCATCTTAGATTCAGATGAAGAGGATCAAGATGAGGAAGAAGAAGTGCCTATGGAAGAGCCACAAGGAGGCATGTCAGAGAGACAATTCCTAGATGCACTTGGAAAGTTGAGTAGGAAGGACACTAAGGTAGACTTACCTATGTTTCCTGGTAAGATGAATCCAGAGGAGTGCCTTGATTGGATTGAGGCAATGGAGAACTATTTTGAATGTGAAGAAGTGGCAGAAAATCAGAAAGTGAAGATTGCCAAATCAAGAATGAAAGGGCCAGCCTTGAGTTGGTGGAATTTTATTCAAAATGAGAGGATAGAAGATGATAGGAATCCTATCTCTACATGGAGGAAGATGGTACTTGAAATCAAGAAGCAATTTGTCCCTGAGGATTATGAGGTCAACTTGAACAAGAAGTTGCACAACTTGAGACAAAAGGACATGGACGTGAGCACCTACACAGAGGAGTTTCACAAGATGACATTGAAAGCCAAGATGCCTGAGAATGAAAAACAGAAGCTTGCAAGGTATCTTAATGGCCTCAAGTTCTCCATTCAAGATGAATTAACTCTCTTTAACCCGGAGACAGTCCATAAGTGTTTTCAAATGGCACTGAGGATTGAGGATAAGCAGAGAAGAAAAGGGGATTTTGGCAGCAGCAGCAGAGGTAGAGGAAATCAGAATTTTAGGGGCAGGGGCAGATTTCAAAACAGAGATAATTTCTCTAGATTCCAAGGTGGCGGATCACAAGAAGGCAGCCAAGGGCAGGCTGATAAAAATAGTGCTGATAAGGGTCAGTTTAGGGGCAGAGGTAATGGCAGAGGAAGAAGTGGGGGCAGAGGTCCCAATGTGTTTACTGGAAGGTGTTTCTCTTGCAATCAGATTGGACATCAGTCCTTTAGGTGCCCGGAGAAGATGGGAAACACTGCTGCAAATCAGAAAGAAAGAAGAGTACAACTCCTTCAAGAAGAGGACTGTCAAAGCACCACAAGTTACCAAACAGCCTCGTCCAAGTCTGCAGCACCTAAGAGTGGAGAATGCATCATGTTTAATAGATCCCTCATCATGCCATCCACCAAGGAGCAGCCCCAAAGAAACAACTTGTTCAGAACCACTTGCAAGGTGAAAGGAAAAGTTTGCAAGGTAATAGTAGATTCAGGTTCTTCTGAAAATTTGGCTTCTAATGAAATGGTGACTAAGTTAGGATTGGAAAGAATGCCTCATCCTAACCCCTATAAAGTTTTTTGGCTAACCAAGGAACAACAAATTGTGGTGAAAGAGCAATGTTGGGTTGAATTCAAGATAGGTGAATATCATGATAAGGTTCTTTGTGAGATAGTGGATATGGATGCATGCCACCTTCTTCTTGGAAGGCCTTGGCAACATGACACAAGTGCCCAACATGATGGTAAGAACAATGTGATTCATTTGTCCAAGAATGGTGAAAAGTTTACAATGACTCCTTTGATTGATGATTGCAAAGAGAAAGTCATTTCTAGTTCAGTTATGTTGGTAGGTGAAAAAGAGTTTTTGGCTAACCTCAAGGAAGAGAAAGTGCCATGTTTTGCAGTAGTCATCAAGCCCAAGGATGTGAATCCCAAGAAGGTCAAAGTGCAGCACCCTCTTAGGAGGATTGGACCAAAGGAAGTGGAAGAACTATTGGAGAAGTTTCAGGATGTGATAGCCAATGAAGGCAAGGATGCCCTTCCACCAAAGAGTGAGATTAGTCATTGCATTGATCTCATCCCTGGATCCACCCTACCAAACCAAGCAGCCTACAAGTTGACCCTAGAGCAAAATGTTGAAGTGGCAAGACAAATCCAAGACTTATTGGATAGAGGACTTATCAGGAGGAGTATTAGTCCATGTGCAGTACCTGCAGTGCTTGCACCTAAGAAGGAAGGAACATGGAGACTATGCACTGATTCCAGGGCCATCAACAAGATTACTATCAGGTATAGATTTCCAATGCCTAGAATAGAAGATTTAATGGATTGCTTGGGTAGGGCTAAGTATTTTACCAAGATAGATCTAAAAAGTGGTTATCACCAAATCAGGATAAGGGAAGGGGATGAGTGGAAAACCGCCTTCAAAACCAATGAAGGACTATTTGAATGGGTTGTCATGCCTTTTGGCTTGTCAAATGCACCAAGCACCTTCATGAGATTGATGAATGAAGTGCTAAAACCTTTCCTTAACAAGTTTATTGTTGTATATTTGGATGATATACTGATTTTTAGTGACAGCAAGGAAGACCACATAAGGCATATCCATCAAGTGCTCAGGAGGCTTCAAGAGGAGAAGTTGAGAATCAATCTTGACAAATGTGTCTTCCTACAAGAAGAGTTGATATTTTTGGGGTTTGTCATCTCCAAGGGCAGCCTAAAAATGGATCCAAGTAAGGTTACAGCCATTCTTAATTGGCCAACACCTACAACAGCCTTGGAGGTAAGGAGTTTCCATGGTTTATGCAGCTTTTATAGAAAGTTCATTAGAGGGTTTAGTGGCATTTGTGCTCCACTTGTTGACACCATAAAAGGGGGCAAGAAATGTGTGTTTTTATGGACAAATGAGGCCAACCAAGCCTTTGAACTGTTAAAGAAAAAAATATCAGAAAAACCGGTCCTTGTTCTTCCTGATTTTGACAAGGTCTTTGTGGTAGAATGTGATGCAAGTAAGAGGGCTGTTGGGGGAGTCCTAAGTCAAGATGGGAGGCCTATAGCATTCTTTAGTGAGAAGTTAAATGAGGAAAAACAAAACTACTCCACCTATGATCTAGAGTTATATGCCATGGTTCAGTCATTGAGGAAATGGAGACACTACTTATTGCCAAAGGAATTTATAGTTTTTACTGACAACCATGCATTAAGCTTCTTGAACAGGCAGCAAAAGTTGAATCACAGACATGTCAAGTGGATGGAGTACATCCAAGCATACACCTTCTCCATAAAACACAAGAAAGGAGTGGCCAATAAGGTAGTTGATGCCTTAAGTAGGAGAAATCTTGTTGTGCAAACTATTCAGTTGGAAAGTACAGGTATTCATGCCATTAAAGATCAGTATACAGCAGATGAAGACTTCAAAGAGCCATACCTATCTTGCAAGGCCATGACAGGAAGGTATAATACTGATTTTTCTAATTTTTTGTTGCAAGATGGATATCTTTTCAAGGGTAGCATGTTGTGTATCCCAAGAGGATCTGTTAGAGAGAATATAATTAGGGAAAAGCATTGTGGCAGCATGTCAGGTCACTTTGGTATTGATAAGACCCTAGAATTGGTTAGGAGGTACTATTTTTGGCCAAAATTGCCAACCGATGTAAGGAAGTTTGTTGAAACTTGTCAAATTTGCCAAAGAGCAAAGGGGCATACATCAAATGCAGGTTTATACACTCCTCTACCTATTCCTTCAAAGCCTTGGGATTCCATAAGTATGGACTTTGTACTTGGTTTGCCTAGAACAAAGAATGGACATGACAGCATTTTTGTGGTTGTAGATATGTTCTCAAAAATGGCTCACTTCATCCCATGTAGAACCACACATGATGCCTCACACATAGCAGGTCTTTTCTTCAAGGAAATAGTCAGGTTACATGGTTTACCTTTGTCCATAATCTCAGACAGAGACCCCAAGTTCATTGGACACTTCTGGAGGACACTGTGGAAGAGACTAGGTACAAACTTGTCCTTATCATCTACCTATCACCCTCAGTCTGATGGACAAACAGAGGTGATTAATAGGTCACTTGGCAACCTCCTAAGATGCCTAACCAAGGAGCAGGGTGCTAGTTGGGATTCAATTTTGGCTCAGGCAGAGTTCTCATACAATGACACTGTCAATAGAAGCACCGGCCTGTCTCCTTTCCAAATTGTTTATGGCACTCACCCAAGGGGTATTTTGGAACTAAGAGAGGTTAAAGGACTGGAAAATAGCAGTGCCTTGGCTGAAGACTTTGTTCAAGTCATGAAAGATGTCCATGAACAAGTACAACAGAAATTGATGTCCACTTCTAAGAAATATAAACAATTTGCTGACAGAAAAAGAAGGGATTTGCAGTTCAAGGAAGGTGATTTAGTAATGGTTCATCTAAAGAAGGAGAGGCTCCTGGCAGGTAAACACACTAAGCTATTCATGAAGAAGATTGGGCCTTGTGAAGTGCTCAAGAAATGTGGAGAAAATGCCTACAAAATCAGACTTCCGGATGGCATTGCTTTGTCTCCAATTTTTAATGTTTCAGACCTTTATCCCTATAAAGGATCTGATCCTCAGACTATTGTTGAAGAAGATCAAACTGATCACACACTCCAGGAACTCATTCCTTCATCTCCAAATCAGATTGAGTGCATTTTGGACAAGAGGATTGCAAAACAAACTAGAAGGCACACCTATCATGACTATTTGGTGAAGTGGCTAAACAAACCTCAGGAGGATGCCACTTGGATGAGCAGGGCAGACATTAAGAAGGCAGGTTTCACATTTGCTAGCATTCCAACTCAAGAGACTTGAGTTCTGTTTGACAGTGGGTGTATGGTGCAGGGCACCTAGGAGCAGTCTGACACCTCAAGCATTATTTATGCATTTTGATAAGCTATGTTTTGTTTTGATTGTATGTGTGGTAATAAGGCTTTAGCCATGTTTGTATGGTCCCTTTTGTGTGGTCAAGATGATTGAGGTGACCCTATAAACCTCAATCATGCTTAGTCCACTTGGATCCTTGTTGTGCCAATTAGGCCTAGAAGGTCTAAGGATTGGTTTTCGAGTTTTTTTTGGTTGTTTTAATGTTTTAGTATGTTGGAAGGAGTTTGTTGATCATTTGGACTCCATTGGACGAGCCAAACAAATCAACCTCGTTGTGTTAATGCAAAACACCATAGTTGTCAAAGGTGTTATGTGTTGGGTCGGTTCAAAAACCACTTTGGGCAGTTAAATGCTGTTGTAGAAGTTGGAAACCAACTTGGACGAGTTAATATGGTGGATATCTGACTCCAGTACGGGGGAGGAAGTTTTTGTACAGAATTTGGGCACAAAATTCAAGAAAACTAACTTTTTTCGCTATTTTTCTTGCTGTGTACGGACTGTACGGACTTTTCATGTGTGCAAATGATATTTTTCTGAAAGCTCTTGGAGTCAGGGTTCCAATGCAACTAGTTTGAGGTCTTCAAGTGGTTGGAGTCAAAAGTTATTGAATTTTCTTTCAAAATTGGTCTAGAAACCCTGTTTTCTAGGGCAGTCCCACAAATTTGGCCCTAGAATGCATTTCCACCGATTAAATTTCATGCCACTCAGTGAAATGTAGGCTAGGGGTGTATACTACTTGATTCCAAAAGCATTTTCTAAGAAAATATAGTTTACTATTTTTAATGTGATGCCCTAGGTCAAATATCTCTATGTATTTGACTGAATTTATGCAATTTATTGTTGTATTTGACAAAACCCTAAGAGGATGAGTGAATGAATGGTGGATTTGTGTTGTTTGGGGATGGTAGAGTCATTCCAAGTTCTTGCCCCTGACCTATGCACCCAATTTTGAGCACTTGCTTTGTAACCTAGCCTAAGTTGATCAATTAGGCCTAGAGACCTAGTAGGCGTTCTGGATTGCTGGAGTAGAGTTGGAGCAGGAGATTTGGAGGTTTGTTAGGGTCCCCTGAAAGGTGTTCAATTCCATCATTTTTTTGCCTAGACCTTTGGGATTTTGTCAAGTTTTGTTGAGAAAACCTAGTTTGGAGGGCTAGTAGCCTTACTAGTCAAGGTATAGGTTGAAGAGTTTTGGGAAGTTGGAGATCAAACCAACTGCATAGAAGGTGTTTGTTGATCTATCTTAAGGTGTTGGAGAAGCCTTAGGGGTTGGACAATAGTCTGGACATCAAATCCTTCATATGCCTTGTATGTGCCTTTGGTTGGTTGGTTGGTTGAAGGCTAGTTGAAGTGGGTGAGTGGGCAAAGGACAATAGAGTAAACCTTTGTGTGTTGCTTCCCTTGTGCCACTCTGCATCACTGGGTTTCAACATTGTACTTGGCCTGACAAGCCACTTTTGAAATTAGGGACAATGCTTTATTTCTGAATTCATCAACTTTCATCAGCTCCATCAGTGGAATAGAGACCTTTACCTAGGATAACACCTGAGTTATGTCAAAGGGAGCATAATTTTGTATAACAGTTGTAGCTTGAGCTGTGGTTTAGTTCTTATCTTGAGCAAATCCAGCTTTGATCGTAATGCCTTTCTGACTGTCATCCATAGCCTGAGAATTCTTATTTTGATCCTCATTCTGGGGCATTTCATTCTTTGGTCCTTGAGAATCATGACTTGGTCTTTGCTTAAAATTTTTCTTATTATTATTCCATTTTGTCTTATGTGGTTCAACTCCTTTATGATTATGCACTAGCTGACTAATAGAGGTATTTTTTGGTTGACGTGAATCACCTACCAAATCTTTACCCCTAAGGTTATAGCTGCTTCTAACCTAAGCCACTATTGCAGCTGTGAGGGCTCTAATCTCTTCATCAAAAGGCTTTCTCAAGTTATTTAGAAAAATGCATGAATCCTGAGCATAAGCATAGTTATCTTCTTCATCCTCATCATAGGAAACTGGCTGGTAGACCTGAATCCCATAACTCGTGCCTTCATCATCATCATAAGGAGAATATTCCCCATTTGTGGACAACATATTGACATTATCATCCTCCACATAGTGTGGCTCATTGCATTCATCACAGGCAATATCATTATTATACAAAGATTGAGCAATCATACATTGTGACTGTGAGTGAGGTATTTGACAAATTATGCACCATGGGGTGTCATCAACAATATTAACAGCTTTCTTCAATGGATTAGGAGTCTCCTTGATATTCTGAGCTTTTTGATTAGTGCTGCTATTTGGGAGAACTGGTTTACCATTATGCAGATTAGTGTTATATGGCATATCATGCAGTGATGGTCTTTTCTCCTGTCTTTCGTAAATTTGCCTCTCAGGACCTATCCCCTTTTCATTCTTAGCAAGTCTATAACTTAGGTCCTTAACAACAGATGTCAATCTATCCAATTTTTCTTTTGAAG
The DNA here is from genome assembly GCA_027924645.1 of Cunninghamia lanceolata. NCBI lineage: Eukaryota > Viridiplantae > Streptophyta > Pinopsida > Cupressales > Cupressaceae > Cunninghamia > Cunninghamia lanceolata. Next base: position 1,912,699 of record BSBN01000379.1, on the reverse strand, counting down.
TAGATGCATTACCCTAAGCACTCTGAGGCTTATTTGGATTTTGCAGAATCTTTACATCATCCCTTATTTTTTTCTTGCTAGAGGCTTTCCTATTATTTTCAATATTGGTTGCAATTCTAAAAGCATCTCTAAGGTTAGCAGGACCTTTATCTATTAACCCATAAGCTGTTTTAGCATCAAAGGCATTTATATAGAGTCTGGCATTAAAATTTGCAACCTACTCATTTGACCCTTTAGTAATACTAGTGAATTCATTTACAAAAAAGCTTGGGTCAGCTTTGTCACCATATTGTTCTTTAAAAATTCTTCTGAAATCATCCCATGATGAGATACTCTGATCAGGCAGACTTTTATACCATTCTCTAGCTTCATCAACTAAGGACTGCATAAACAATTTCATAAAAACATCTTCATGCTCAACCTCAAAGTTGTCCATAACATTCTGAAAAGCTTTCAAATGATCCTCACCTGACACAACATTATTTCCTGAAAACTTTGGTATCTGGAGCCTTACATGTTTATCAATAGGGTTAAGGTAACCAAGAATACCATTAAAAACTAACTGCCTAAATCTATCCAACTACATAGGTTGTCTACCAAACTGATTTACATTTGCATTCCTATTTACATTTTGATTTCTCACATTGTTCAATGGTATCCTAACATTGTTTGCATTTTGTCTTTGATCATTATGCTGATTTTGGACTTCATTTCTTTGCTGGTTCCTCTGTACATTTGCATTATCAAGAGTAGGAACTAAATCATGTTGAGCAGTTCTCAGAGCTTGCACCCTTTGTCTCATATCATCTCTAATCTTCACAACATGCAAATATTCTAACTCAGCCTTCAGGTTCTTAATTTCTTCAGCTAATTCTTCATCTCTAGGCATAGAAGAGGATGGCCCCTTTCCATTTTGCTCATCAGCATCATCCCTTGGGGATTCAGCTTCTTCAAATCTATTAGGGGAATCTAAGAAAGGGCATTCCTGAAACACCTCTGATCTCATTCTCAATATATCACCTTGTTGTCTTTCATATACATTTTGGATTTCAGCTTATGTGTTTGAAAAATAAGGTGCTATCCGCTCTGAAGATCCTGGATTATCTTGGGTACTATCATTGTTTCTAGGGCTAAGAGAACCCTCTTGACCGGCTTGAACAAACCCTTTTTTCCTGTACATCATTTTTCTGGGTACTTCTTCAAACAAAGGATTACATAGGGATCTTCTCCCTTGCATACAAATTTTACTTTACCAGTTGGGAGATTAGTTCAGATTTGCCACCTATAACTAGGGATTAATTCTTTTTAAAACAAGGTTCTTATACAAAGTAATCCCCAGTAGAGTCACCAAATCTGTTGCTTCTCAATCCGACTAGATGCTTCCTAGTTATCCCTACAAGGTAGCCATCATTGATCAACAGGATTCCCGGGCCATGGGCCAACAGTATAGGAGATAGACTCTATAAATATCTCCTCTTCTTCTTTAGGCTCTACAAAACCAAGGGGGGTATTCCCTATTCAACATCCATGAGATATGCTTATGAACTAACTAGGATGTTGATACAAAGCAGATAAATCCTCTCTCATGCAGACCAAAACTGTAAAATAAGTGCAAAGGGGCTACCTTTGGGCCTATATTCAGTTGTGAATCAGAGGATTTTGGTCCTAAAACTACTTCTAATGTCCTAAAAGGTTGGATTTAAAGTTTGAATTTGTTTTTGTATTTGGATGCAAGACTAGGACCTTGGGTTGTAACCTCAATACAAGACCAGACTGGTGCCTATTCAGGGCTTAGAGTCAATAGACATATATATGTGAATGTTCACCATAGACTTAAAACAATAATCAATTTTCAAGGAGTTTTTGTAGTGTCTGCCTTACAGATGCTACCCTAGACTAAGTATTTAGTTATTTCTTCTTATAAACATCCTTACTGCAATATATTCCTCCCAACACCTGACCCAAAAACATTTAATCTACTCCTTGAGCAGAAGTAAAAGATCAAGCATTCAATATAGCAAACCCATGTCCTAGAATCTCAAACACCCCTTAGATGTTTAAATTTAGAAGAAGAACACATTCAACTTGGATACAAATAATAGAATACATGTGATGAAGCATTACTCATTTAAATCAACATGAAACTGATGAATTCTATGCATAAAACATTCAACATATAACTCATAAACTGACAAGGCACCCAAAACAGAGCCACCAACCAAATTGTATCTTCTTACAACACCAAAATTTATCCAGTTTTCAACCACCTAAAATGAGTGACACCGTTTGCATTTTATAGCAAGACTGTGTACTCAGCAATAATTACATGGCAATTCAAAAATTCTACCAGATACACTGTACCCAAAAAATGGCGCCCAAAACAATCAATGCAGCAGGCAAAAGAAAAGGCTGGGAGTAGTTGAACTCGAGACTCGCGCTGCTGCCTAGGGATTTTTCTTCTTCAAATTTGGTAGCTGGCCCATCCACTGCTTTCAACCTGATTTGAAACCTTTTTTGAATCTGTGTTGTATATTTCTCATTGTATATTTAAATATACAACACAACATACAAACCTTTTGATACAATTGCAGAATCTGTGATGGAATATTCCATGAATGTACCCAAATGCCACACACAAACCCAAAACGCATACAACAGTGGACCCCACCACATGGTTCTATGACTTGGATGTATCACTGCTTCCTCATCGGCCTGTCAGAGAAACCTTTAGCTTGATTACCGATATGCATTGTCACACCGAAGACCATCTTGTACATTTTACCTTGTATTTCCATCAGCCATCGGGGAAAACACAAAATGAGATGCTGATGCATTTGATCACACCGATATGACATTTGTGAAGGGAAAAGAAGGTCACACTATGCAAAGGGGGCTAGTCATTCTACGAGTAAAAAGGCTAAAGTCACAACTTACACAACTAGGAACCCGCCACAGGAGGTCAACTCAATATTTAAAAGATAAATTGCAAGACCTTAGGACTTAGAATTTTTAGGGTTTGAATGAAAAACCTGCAAATGCTCAAGCTTAAAACCCTAACCCTAGTTGGGCACCAATACACCTTAAAGAAATGTGGTCTCATGGGATGCCATGATTTCAAGATAAGAACAAAATGGATTTTTTAAAAGACATTACAAACTTTCAAGAAGATACAATTGGCTTGAGTATAAATCTCCATTCCACAACTTTTGTCAACATCCTACCTTTGGAACAAGGTATGGGCATCAATCAAATCATTGAAAGAAAGGGGGATTTTTGTCAAATGTTATAATAGCAACTCCCTTCGCAAAAATCCATGAGTGTTATGGTTGCAATTGCCTTAGTAGACACATGCAAAATGTGGATGTATAGACAAGGCACATGAATTGTTTGAAAAATGCCTCAATGAGATATGTCCTCATGGACTACAATGATTGTAGGATATGCACAAAAAATATTTGTTGAAAACGCTTTAAAAAATTTCAATTAAATGCAATTTCTAGGTGTAAAACCAAATTCCAAAGCATTTCCCAACATCCCCCATGCCTATACCAAAATGGAAGATTTGGAAAGGGGTATGTACATCCATAAAAAAGGATTGAGAAATGATGTATTATATTACATAGTTATAACTACTCTTGTAAATGTGTATACAAAATGTGGAAGCATACATAAGGTAGGTCAATTATTTAACAAAATGCCTCAAAGAGATGTGGTCTCATGGACCACAATGATTACAAAATTTGCACAAAGTGGATTTGTTGAAAAATCTTTTGAAACTTCCAAGCAAATGTAATTGGCAAGTGTAAAGAATTGTGTCGTTTAAAATGTTCCAAGAGGGGATAAGGTTATAATGAGGAACAAACAATGATGAACATAGAATATGCATAATAACAAAATCAAAGCATTGTATTAAGCATGTATGATAAGGGATGATAAATAAACATAGTAGAATTAAGGAAAATGCAAAGAACATGTGTAAAGACTTGACATACCTAAAAAATAGAGATTCAAATGGAGAGACTACCCAATTATGTAGTATTTTTTTCTTCTTGTATCAAACTCCTCAAAAATTTGAGTTTTTCACAAACTTGCTTTCTTTTCAACGTTCAATTATATATCACTCAAATAGAATTACTAACAAAAATACAATTAACCAATGTATAATGTTAAATTCCTACAATTAAATCACAATTAACATTGCAACACTACAAAAATTGAAGCTTCAATTGATATATATCAAATTCAATGTGAAAACTATGTTATTTCCTCCTTCTTAAGTTGGAAAACTAGAAAAAAGGTGGTGGAAAGTTCATGCAATTGTGGTAGAATGTGAAAAATTTGCATGTACACTTCCCAACAACATCAAAAATCATTTTTTTTTGGAACACGCGCCTAACCAGGAGAACAACAGAGCATGTGGGCCTGGATCATGGGTGTCCTAGCTATTTTACCATTTTTATAGTAAGCCAAAATGTGCTCGAATTATAACGTGAGTGAGTTTGAGATTCCTATACAAAATGACCATATTTCAACTTCTTCAAGATGCGCTCACGTTATGAAAAAGTTGATTTCCTAAAGGTTTCCTAACTCATTGTCTCATTACCCACCCCTCTCCCCCCTCTATCTCTCTCACACCTATCTTTTGCCCTATGTATCTCACCCCTCTCCCTAGGCTATAGGTCTCTCACCTCTATATCTCTCAAATGGATCTCTAGTTATTTCACTTCCTCTCCAACTCTCTCCCTCCTCCTTACCCATCTTTTCCTCAAGCCTCAACCCTTAAACCTTAAATCCTAAACCCTATCCCTAAAACCTCAACCCTCAACACTCTACCTTAAAACCTAATCCCTCAATCCTCACTCAACCCTTAAACCCTTAATACCTCAACCCTTAAACCATTATCCATTAAACCCTAAACCATTGACCCTTAAACCCTAAATCCTTAAACCCTCAACCCATATCCACCCCTCTCCTCCCCTATCTACCTCACCCCCATCTCTCCCTATCTCTCTCACCCCTCTCTCCCTAGGTTTTATGTCTCTCATGTGTATATCTCTTAGGGCTCTCTAGATATTTCCCTTTGTCTCCACCTCTCTCCCTCCTCCTTATCCATTTTCCCTCAAGTTCTCAACTTCACTCTCTCATTTTATTCTATCTCCCCCCTCACCTCTCTATCCCTCAACTATAAACTCTCAATCCTCTACCCTTATCCCTCAACCCTCAACCCTCAACCCTAATCCTTGAACCTCAACCCTTAAACTCTCAACCCTTAAACCCTCAACCCTTAAACTCTAATCCCTTAACCCTCAACCCTAAAGCCTCAACCCTTAAACCTTCAACCCTAAACCCTATCCCTAAACCCTCTACCCTCGACACTATGCCTTAAACCCTAATCCCTCAACCCTTAAACCATCAACCCTTAAATCCTTAATCCCTCAAACCTTAAACCCTTAAACCCTCAACTCTCAACCCCTAGATACCCTTAAATCCTTAAACCTTAAACCCTTAAACCCTATGCCCTATACACTTAACCTTGGACACTTAACCTTGAACATTATCCATCAACCACAAACCTCTACCCTATACCCTATACCCTCAACCCTATACTTATGCCCTAAACCCTCAACCCTCATCCATATGCCTTATACCCTCAACCTTAACCCCTAAACCCTATATCTTAGACACTCAACCTTGAACCTTATCCCTCAACTGTAAACTCTCAACCCTCTCTCTAATCCCTCAACCCTCAACCTTAAATCCTCAACCCTCAACCCTAATCCCAAACCTATACATTAAACCCTCAACCCTAATCCTTCAACCCTCAACCCTTAAACTCTTAACCCTTAAACCCTCAACCCTTAAACCCTCTACCATATACATTAAGCCCTTAACCCTAATACATTAACCCTATGCCTTAAACCCTAATATCTTAACGCTTAACCCTTAAACCATAAACCCTTGACCCTTTAACCTTAAAGCCTTAAACCCTCAACCCTTTAACCCTTAATCCCTCAAACCTTAAACCCTCAAACCCTAAACTCTCTACCCCTAGATACCCTTAAACCCTTAAACCTTAAACCGTTAAACCCTATACCCTATACACTTAACCTTGGACACTCAACTTTGAACATTATCACTCAACCTTCAAACCTCTAACCTATACCCTATACCCTCAACCCTATACTTATGCCCTAAACCCTCAACCCTCATCCATATGCCTTACACCCTCAACCTTAAACCCTAAACCCTATATCTTAGACACTCAACCTTGAACATTATTCCTCAACTGTAAACTCTCAACCCTCTACCCTATACGCTCAACCATTTACTTAAGCCCTAATCCCTTAATCCTCAACCCTATACCTTAAACCATGAAACCTACACCCACAAACCCTCATCCCTATACCCTATAACCTCACCCTTATAACCTAAACCTTGAATATTGTGCCTCAACCCTATACTTAAAACCTAAACCATACACTCTCAACCCAAGTCACCCAATGCCTTATATACCCTCAATCCATATCATAAACCCTAAGCCCAATATCCTAAACCCTAATCTCCATACCTTACACACTTAATCTTATACACTCAACAAGCTGAATATCATCCCTCAACTGTAACCCTCAACCCTCTACCCTCTACCCTCAACCTATTACTTAAGCCCTAATCCCTCAACCCTCAACCCTAAACCCAAAAACCTCAACTCTCAACCCTCAAAACTATACAGGCTCAGGTCCTTATATACCCTAAACCCAAAACCCTTACATACATACATACATACAAGCATACATATATACATACATACGTACATACATACATATAAGCATACATACATACATACATACATACATGCATGCATACATACATATATACATACATACAAGCATGCATACATACATACATACAACCATACATACAAGCATACATACATACAAGCATGCATACATACATTCATACATACAGGCATACATACATACATACATACTGTAAGCATACATACAATTTGGCATACATACATACATACATGTACATAAATACACATATATATACAAACATACATACATCAAACATACTTAACAAACTTGAACATAAAACATTCCAAGCGAGACATAACATGAGCGTGTTATAATGTGCTCGCTTTATGTCAAACTTGACAAACATCAGAAAAACTTTTGCAAAAAAGAAAAAAATGCAAAGCAAAACATAATGCAAGCACATTATAACACGCTCACATTATATGTTACTTTGGGAATCCCCAAGCCTTAGGCTTGGGATTTGCTTTGGATTTCCAACCCAAAGGCTTGGAGTGCCTTCCCAATGTCCAAAGATGTGTTTTTACATATTCTACATGATTTCACATAATCTTGTTTGTGCTAATCGTCAGGTTTGCACGTGTTTCAAGGTCGAACAAATTGAACACCAGGGTAATATTAGGCTTTCTCTTAGCTATTTAACGATGTAATTTTTTTCACATTTTGACAATGTTAAGTCTTTCATCTTTAATTTCTTTTGTTTGTGTGTCTATTTTTTGGCAAAAACCAGTGTTTGGTATTTTTTAGAACTTTATAAATTAATCGTTCATTGAAATTTCAAATAAATTACATTTTTATAAACTAGACTCCATTCTACACATATTAAAAAAAATGATTTTCAATTAGTTTTCAAAATTTATAGGGGTAGTACGGCCAAAATTCTATTTTTCAGGATGTGTCCACTTTGAAAATTAGTAAAAAATCAAATATTCATTAAAAAATTATCAGAAAAATCAGGCATAAATTACATGTTGTTTGCTAATTTCTCACTGAAGCAATTTTAAAAATACCAAAAAAAAGTTAACCTTTTGAGGGAGCCATAAAACACGCTATGTTATGTTTTTTTGACAGAAACAACACCAATTTCTGTGGCTCCCTTTTTTGAACCCCTTAATCTATACCATTTAAAAAAAAAATTGTAGTTTAGAAAGTAGAATCAGAGTACTATGAACATTGTTTTTTTTTGCATTTTAAAATTTTGAGTGTAACTATGCTCAATTTTTCATCCAAGGTCAATATTTCCTGATTTCAAAAAAAAAGTGGCCACTAACGACCCCTTTTTGGGACCCCATCTTCCTGCACTTACCCAAATCTTTATCCTTATTAGAAATCTTGTATTTTCTACATAGTTAATTAAAACATATTCATCCATCTATTTTCAATTTCTAAACATATTTAATAATTATAGTCTTCCAATGCACACAAAAGCATTTATACTGAAAACTATTCAAAAATTAAACTGACTTAAATAGTTCAAAATTTGGGGTGTGACATAGCACTCCCTTGCAGGATCCAAAGACAACTCATGATACAAGTGTGCAACCCCTTGCGAGATCCAAAGACAACTTGTGATATAGGTGGGATCAATGGGTAGAGCCCTTCGCCACCAAGCACAAATCTACCATTGAAAAAACATCAGAGCTCACATGGACTAAAAATTTTAATCAACGTCATATAAAGAAGATGCTTATATAATTACCATACTTGATGCTATAAATCAATCTCTAATCTAACAATTATCATTACTTTTTAGGACATAAAATGTACTTGCGCTTTAAAATGCTCATCGAGCCTAGATTTCCTTTTGGACTATTGATCTCAATGAATGTAATGAAGGCTAACATGTAAATGACCATCAAATTTATGTTATTGGATTTTGTTACATACTCACTTCATTACAACCCCTTGCTATCATTATAATTGCATCTCTCACACAATAATTTTTAAATTATTTTTTCTTTTCTAAAATATATATTGTGTTTCACTCTTGATTAATAATGCCATAAGATTTTAAGAGATTTTTATTACTTGTAACTATTTTTAACAATCTAAAATATTAAGATATAAATTAAAAGGCAATTAAAATATATAATATTATTAGAATTCAATGCATAATTTTTTAGTCAAACTTCTTAACTCAAATTTCATAAATTATGGTTCAGATAAACCTATCTTGAACTAGGAGAAAATAATATACTTGCATATTCTTGTGGTTCTATATAAATCTTGTAACAGGGTAGGCATGAGTTTTCCATAGTCCATTAGATTAGTACAAAAGTGCTTCTAAATTTAAATGAGTGTGTTTTGGATGTTTCAGATCACACTCAGTGATCCATCATTAGCAAGAGGATAGTAAGGCTATGGATTATAGATAGAACCTTTTAAAAGGAAGGGAGGTGGCAAGAGGACTAAGAATGGAGGGGTAGGAGAGGAGGCAAAAAACAAAGTGGAAGAAAAAAATAATATATCTTTTTATTTATTTTGTAATAAAATATTTTTTTCTTCCACTTTATTTTTTGTCCTCCTCTCTTGCCTCTCTCGATTCTCAGTCCTCTTGCCACCTCCCTTCCTTTTAAAAGGTTCTATATGTAATCCATATCCTTGTTAGAAAATAAGGTTTACATATAATAAGTTTATTGTTAGGTAGTTGGTTGGGTGGGAAGTTATTCTTATAGGTAGTTTGTAAATGGAAGAATAATGGCTTTTTAAAACCAATATATGGAATGCAATATGCAATGGTTGAACATAATGAAATTCCAATTTATTTTTGTTATCACTTACAATGTAAATCTTTAATATTGCTTTTCAGTTTTGTTGTTCTACTGAATTCAACAATGGTATCAGAGTAAAATAGAAACCTTGTGTCTGTGCGTTGAAATCTATAGAGGAAGAAGGCATTTGAAGTTTGATACAAGCCCGTTTGAGGAGAAGGTTGTTGAATGTTGCATCTTATGTTTATTACCGAGGAGGCATGTGTATGAGAGTTGTTTCAAGCATGGTTGTGCCTAGTTTTAAAGGTTGTTAAGGTTTGCATTTAATAAAAGAATTTCAAACCACATCGCCAGTGTTTGCATTTGTGTTGGCATGTTTTTTGCTTAATTTTATGCATCAATGGAATGCACAAAGCCACGCCTTCCTTAATTTGCTAGGATTTACAAAAACAAATACCATGCCCTCTTGGTTCTAGGTGCCATATCCATGGAATGCCTCAATATTTAAAATGGTATGGGTAGTAAGAGCTATGATGAACTATAAATTTAGTCCCTTGTCAAAAGAAGAATACAAGCAATAGAAGAGTGATAAATGTACTCTAGGAAAACTCTTTCGAGAAAAACTCAATCTCTAAAGCACACTCAATGTATTTGAACATCCCACTCTTGCTCATTTCTATGTTGTTCAGAATGTGACTCGAACACAATGTGGGTGAGTCAAACTCTGACATGGCACAAGAACTATGTCCTTGCTATGGTGACCTCCCACTCACTCGTACTCTCATGGCAAGAGTTAGTCAAGTGCAGGTAGAGATGAGGGGTTGTTCTATTTGCAATGAAGCAAAAAATTCTAGATCATGATTGGGCTGATCGTGTGATGTATGGATGTATTCATGTTTGATGGAAGCTATTATGAGTGTTGTGAAGTTGATGAAAATGTTCAAATTTTGTTATGATTGTCAATGTAATATAACCCAAACGGTCACTTGTTTTAAGCCTAGCTCGAAGACTATTTTTCTCATTTATGATATGGAGGCAATCTAACTTGCTTTCTTCATTTTGAAGGCTTGTTAAATAAGCCTTTCTTGATGACTGATTCTTTGTTGATATTCTTTGGCTTGTCTTCTTTGTTCTAGTTGTTGAATGAGCCTCAAGATTTGTCCTTGCTCATGCATTAGAATGATGGAAGTGAAGCATGCAGCAAGGGTTTTATGGCTATTGGTTGGGCTTTGGCATTAGACAATTCCTTTGTTGGTTTTTGTGAAAATTGATAGTTGGTGCTCATTTAAAATGGACATCCCAATTAGGCATATATGCAAGAAATGAAAAATGTCCTTCTTGGAGTGTATTACAGAGAAGAAGTTGAGGCAAGTTTTCAAGCTTAAGAGTGGCATCATGCTCCTTGCAATAGAATTCAAGTGCTAGGAGAGAGGTTCATGGTGGAAGAGCATAGGTATAGGGTTAATTCCAATCTGGTGTCGATGTTTCTCACTATTCTTTTGGATGCAAACAAAGACAAGGCAACCATTACAACACTCATGGATGCCTTTGTCGAGAAAGACTTCTGTTGCGGCTGGAAGGAGGTGATGAGCTTGGCCAGGCAGGGAATGGGCATACCTCGGGCTAACGAATTCCATAAGATCAATGTGGTAGGAGACGCTGTGACCTAGCTGCCATTCATGGAGGACACTGGGGTTGAGCAAATTGTAGGGAGAAGGAAGCGTGCTGCGAGAGGGATTTCATTCCTGAAAAAGCTTGTTGGGCTTGTGGCAGAGGAGGCCTGGATGATGGAGGTGCTGGAATGTTATTATGCTAAGGATGTCAATGCTTAAAAGGGTCTGTTAGTAGTTTTTTATTCTATTTGAATCAGGTTGCATAGTTATGTTTTTCTATTGTTAGCTTCTAGACTAGGCTGGTAGATAGGGTGATAATCTGTAGGGATTTTGTTTGTCCCCTACTATATTCTATATGGGGTTTTATTGTATTGTTCAAAACTCTATTATATATTTTGTTAAATTTTAATATAATGGGAGAAGGCCCCAAGCCTGCAATTTAACAAGCACAAAAAAAAACAATATTCTATTCATAGTGATCATAATTTAAAAACTAAATAAATTTCTAAATATTTATTATACATAATAAAATTCTCCTCTATAACAAATTAAATTCATTTCTTACTTTATTTTAAATATTTGAAATTTAAAAGTTACAAAATTTTAATGAAAATAATAAAACTAAATAAATTTATAAAATTAAATTTAAATGTAAAATAAGAAAAAACAAACAAAATATAGTAAAAATATAGTAATGAGTAAATATAGACAATTTCCAAGAATCAAAATTCTAAAATTGTAAAGGGAAGATATATGCAAGAGTCACCAAAAATTGCAATAAATATTTTTGTTTTAAAGACTTGTTTGATTGGATGTCTTTTGAGATACTTGGTCCTTGAGTTTAAAAGAAATTAAGAAACAAATCAAATAGTCACTCCACAAATTAAAAAAACTTTAAAAAAAAGGTGAAAGGAATAAACAAAAAATACATGCCAAATGGAAAGAGAGGTGGATGGCAGTTTCATAGAAGCCATCACTATGCACTAAGATGAAAGAAAGAAATGTTACAAATGACATATGAAAAGACGCACAATCAATCTATATCTCACGTACTTTAGATATTTTTTAAAAATATAAATAGAGTAGTTATATATAATTGGAACAAGCATTGGGTTGCAGCTTGTGACCCCTTTTGTTGGAGCTTCACACCTCCCACAGTTGTCCCACTAATGGAAGCTGCTACTAGTATATTTATATTTAAAAAAATATATTTACAGTACGCGAGAGATATCTTCCAATTTGTTGGTATTTATAAATTACTTGCAGTTAGAATATTCGATATGCTCACATGAGTTACTATGCTGTGAGACTTTTCATATTCTTCAAACATAATAAAGATTTCACTCCATAACTGCCAAAGTTTTTTTATTTTTCTATTTATTTGGCTTCCACAAATTTGTTTATTTACATATTTTATGAATTTTGCTTACTTGAGAATCTGAATCTTAATTATTTATGGGAATCTGAATCTTTATTTTTCTATCTATTTGGCTTCCACAAATTTATTTATTTACATATTTTATGAATTTTGCTTAAAATCTGAATCTTAATTGTTTATGGGAATTTGAAACTTTGACCCCTTGCTGTGCGTGTAGAATGCCTCTGGCGTAAAAATCATACAATCTAACTAATAATATTAATCATGCAAAAAAACTTAGAGTTTTATTTCTTTTCTCCTCATGCGAGCTTCATGCAATGGAGAAATTACAAACTGAAGTTCTAACATGGTGCACGGTTGCTCTGACTAGTTTGAGGCCGCTCTACCAGAGAATAACTTGTGACAAAGCGGTGGCACGCATGGCAAACTTCCGTCCTTCAATACTGTGTCTACTTCTCTTCTTCGTCGATCTTGTAGATTTTGCGGGAAGTGTTAGTTTTGATTTTCCTCCCCAAACGGATATCAGATTTTACAGGGATGCCAGCTTTGAGCAGGGCTCTCAGGGCTCTCAAGTTGGCCACGCCTTCCTCCATTCTAGCTTGTGCACCATAAAGCCACCCAACTTGCACCAAATTTATTCAAGGCTACAGGTGTAAATCTGAATAATCTGAACAATTCAGTTGCACAAGCCATCACGTAGGAAACATATTTGTGGGCTGAAATCTCTTAATGATAACCACCATTTACAAGTGAAGGCTTGAGTGATCATATTGTGCAATGTTTGGCTGCCTGAGTTGGAGGTTGTAGGTTTGCAGAACGAACAAATTGCTTATCTCTACTATTTTCAACAGTTAGTGGTGGAGCTTCCCAATCTCCTTTCTCATCCAAATGGAATTGTTTTTATTTTTTAATCTGTGAAATTGCATCCTTGGCGTTCAATCAACATTAAATAATCTTTTAGAAGAGAGTGTTGGAATTGTAGTTTTTCTCCAGAGAGTTGCAGTGTTAATTCCCAGCCGTGTAAGGTGAAGTTTCATTCCAACATAATGGAAGAGGTTTTGCAAAATATACCCTAAATTTTAATCAAAAACCTTGTTTTATTTTGGGCCAAACATTATCAATTGATGCATAGTTGATAATAGCAATGATATTAAAATCTATGGTATTAACTATGGAGTTCAACAATTTATGAGTTTTTGAAACTATTGTAATTAGAGTAATAAGGGATTTGGCAGGAAGTTTGGTTGCTTTGTAAAGATGTCTATTGTATGAAACTTGTAGAAATTCTTTTATGCATTCTACAAAACTATTGGAGTGATAAGGTTGGGATATTTTTTATCATATTATAAAAGGTGCATTTTCTGTGGAAACTGACACCTTCAAACCGGATAATATTTGAGTTTATTATGTCACAAAATGTTTATGTTCTCGAGGCCATCCATGCTACTTTTGACAAAGATTTTAGAGACTTGCATGCTTGTACTATCAAAGATTTTAATGTGATATTAAATACATGAAGTGTAGCAGGATCATATTGAAGGTTAGAGGCATCGAAGGTAGGAGGATCTCCATCATCTCGAGCTAGCTTCTCACTCAGAGATGATGCCTTGCACAAGAAGCATTTGTGTCATCTCTAGTCCCTTTAGGAGCAAGGGGGACATGGCGGTGATTTGTTAGTTTGTGGATAGTTGAATCCACAAACTTGGTGAGTTGTTGTTGGCCTATGGATAGTTGCGTTCATAAACTTGCTATGGATAGTTGAGTGTGTCTTGATCCATAATACTGTAGATTTATTTGTGGATAATGGAGTTAGTCTCGATCTACAAATAGAGGAGAGTTATTGTGGATAAATGACTTAGTCTAGATTCATAGTCGGTTGGTAATTTTCCTATGAATAATTGAGTGTGTCTCGATTCACAGGTAAAAGTTGGATAATTAAGACATTTGTCTAGATAGAGGAGTTTGAGTTTATGCTGATATAGAGTTGGATAATCAAGACATTTACCTAGACATAAGGAGTTGATGCAGTATTTCTTTTGTTTTCCCTTTTTTGTAATGTAAACCTTAGCGGGGTTGTTAGAACATAAGGTTTACATATAATAAGTTTATTGTTAGCTAGTTAGTTGGGTGGGAAGATATTTGCATAGGCAGTTTGTAAACAGAAGAATAATTGTTTTTTAAAGCCAATGTATGGAAAGTAAAATGCAACGGTTGAACATAATGAAATTCTAGTTAATTTTTGTCATTTAATATTGCTTTTCAGTTTTGTTGCTCTACTGAATTCAACAATCCTTACTATCCTGTGGGTGATAATGGATCACTTAGTGTGATCCTAAAGATCAATGCAAAAACACACACAGTTAAATCCAGAAGCACTTTTATAGTAATCCTGTAACTTGTATTAGTTTTTCTAAAATAGAGAACGGCTTATTACAAATAATAAATAGGAAGAAATGCTTATTTCAGATACTACTAGAGCCAGAGCTCAGTTTTTTTTTTCACAGATAGATGTTTTATTGCAAAGTATTTTATTCGTTCACCCACTGCACTTACCAATAGTAACCTAATGTGTCAAAGCTGCAGATAGCTCCACGCAATAAACCCATTGCCTCCCTCCGGATAAAACCCACCAGGTATAGACTCATTTCCTGTGCCATACAGAACCCTTAAGGTCTGCTGGGGAGTTCTGATGTAGGACAAAGAATCAACGTCTGCAGAGAGAATGTTACCACTTAATTTTTCGTCAGCGCCAAGTTCTGGGGGAACTACGATTCCTTCGTCCACAATTCCTATCTTTCCCAGATAAACGCTGTGATCTGTGCAATAGTGAAGTTGTAGGGATAAACTTTGTACAGCCAGTAACGTATCACTGCATCTTGCCCAGACTCCACTCCCAGAAGACCTGCTACCAGCTGCACCCAAACCAAAACCATAATTGGTTTCTGAGAGAAGAACTTAAAAAGAACTGTAAATGAGTTAGTATATTTTTAGGTGAGATTTAAAACTGAGGTATGTTTCTCTGAAGCAAGAGGGTTTAACATTCTACCAATTTTTTTACACTCTATTTTAAATATAAAATATTTTAATGGTCAAATAATTAATAGCAGATGGTAAATAGTGAGCATGTTTTGGTGTTGATTATGTAGATAGGTTTGATCCTTCAACTTCTTGATAATTTTGATATTGATGACCAAACCAATTCCACTATACCTACACATTTCTTTGTAACTTTTCATCCATATTATTTCAATTGACATTAAAATTACAACATATCAATTGACAACATATCAACTGACATTATTAATTGTTAAAAAGAATAAGACTAAATCTTTATAAAAAAATTCCTCAGATGACAGATCTTTAAATATTGATTGCAAACTTTGATGCAAAGGCCAAGCACTCGATAGACAAGGTTTTAGAAGAATTGTCTTCAACCATTACAGAGATTGTGAATGTGAGAGTGAGGTCCAACATATAAACAAATATAAAATTCACTAATTGGGACAGTCTAGTCATTAAGAATTGGAACCAGCTACAGCTCCCAGGTGCACAAGATGAGATCTAGGCCATTTCAAGTAAACGCATAAGGGCTTCAATTAGATGGTCACCCCCACCTCTCCTTTGTTAAAATTAAACTTTGATGGTGCTTGTAGAGGCAATTCAGGCTGTTTAGGTATAGGTTGTATTATCAGAGACCCCGAAGGAAAGTTGATGGTTGCAAAGGTGACAAAATTACCGGAAGGAACAAACAACCAAGCAGAAGCCTTCGCCCTTTTATATGGTCTCAAATTGGATGTTTCAAATAATGTAAAAAATATATTGATTGAGGGAGATTCTCTGGTTTTAATCAATCCATTCAAAACTCTCAACTGGCATCTAGACTATATAGTCCAATAGGCAGTCATCCTCCTTAGGAACTTTGATAAGTTTTAGATCAGTCATTGCTATAGAGAAGCGAACCAGGTGGTGGATCTTCTCACCAACATGGTAATCGACCAGTTAGCTATAAGTATAGGTTTCTTGCCATATCAGCTTAAGGGGTCATATCAAATGGAGAAGTTAATTGTGGTGGACATGCCACCTCATAGCGTTAGGCCTTCTTAAAGAGCACACAAATTGGAGTCTTTTCACTCACTCTTTACATCAGCCAAAAAGAGTGTTAGTAAGGTAAAATGGCCTCAAAATGTCACGTCAAGGCTGCCGTTGGATTAGATTTAGTTTGGGGTGTATTTATGGACAAACCCATTGCACATAAGTACCTCCCTGGGTTTTTGCAGAAGCCAGTATGCATTAATGAGAAAGGATGCCACTTAAAGTCCCTAGGTGGCTTCATCCGTGTAGACTTAAACATAACAATCTCATCCGTGCCATTTTTTAGATCATTTATCACTCATTACAAACAACTTCTTCAATGAGGCCTTTGTCACCATCCCCACGTTGCATAAGGGAAATGTATTCCATACACCTCACCTTTTACACCTCATGACATGGTGACTCAACCTCTATTTGCAGGGAACTAGCCTATTTAACTAATGCACTGTGGCTTTACCTCACATTTACTTTAAGCTTCTGTCCTTCTCAATTTTGACTCCATCAGCTACTAGACATTCACAACAATTGTCATGTGCCCCAAATTTTGACTATACTTTACTTTTTATTAACTCAAAATTAGTAGTTAATTATGCATGATTTTTGATTTGACGTTTAGTGAAAATGTCAGGAAAGATCAATGATTTCATGAGATTATATCTAGAGTAGCTACTTCCTTTGAGAAGTAGATTGTGAGTTATGGCTCACGGGGAGCTGTATTGAAAATTCTAAAATCTCCCAGCCAGATAGTCAATGCTGAGATTTGACACAAAGATATGAGGACTTACTTAGCAGATCGCTTGAAGGGAACTATGTAGATCAAGGCACAAAAGGATTACGGTCTAGAAGCCCAAAATGACTTAAGTATGATCAATATATAAAGTAAGTTAATGATCATTATATGCGGTTTAGGGTTAATCTTGAAATAGTATAAAGCATCTAAGTATTTTTGTCCGCATCCTTCCGCTATTGAGTATTTTGATGTGCGGTTTTGAAAGTATGTTAAGAAGTCAATGATGATTGTTGGATATAAATTCTAGAGTCTCATATGGTCCACACAGATGAATTGGTCAAGTATGTACTCAAGGGAGAAAGTTGACAGGTTAAGTATCTAACCAATAAAACCAAGTGTCAGGGTTCTGGTATTCTGGTTTGCTTGGGTCCCCTGCTAAAGATAATGTTCTGCAGTTTTGGCATATGGTTATTGATTAGTGATTACATCTACATCCTTAAATTTGTCTGTTCTTGATAATTGGCTTGAGAATAATGATTAACAGAAGTTTAGGATTGTTTTCAATACAAAGCAGTTTTCTTTGAAATGGTTTGAAAATCTACAGAATGATTGGGAATGAGATACAACTAAGGATCTAATGCTTAAGGTTTGATAGTGGAGGTAAGTTCACATCAAATGAATTCAATATTTTCTATAAAGAATGGGGGACAAGGAGACAGTTGTCTGCTAAGACTTCTCAGTAGAATTAAGTTGTCAAAAGGAAATATAAGATAGTCCAAGAGGCTGCTAGATCGATGATGAAAGAAGCTGACCTACCGGATGCATTCTGGAGAAAATATATAAATACTGCTATCTACATTCAAAACATAGTTCAAGTCAAAGTGCTACAATAAGAGTCTGGGAAAGATCATTGAGAGTGTTGATGAAATCAGAGAAGGAATATTATATCTAAGTAGATATAAATCAAGAAGAAAATCAAGTTGAAGAAGAAGAAGTTCTGGAAAAGAATTCCTGAGATCCCTAGAGATGTGTAGAAGTATCACACCGAAGACCAGTTCTTGGGTAAAAAGAGCTAAAGTGCATTGGTAAAGAAAAAGAATTGCAGATGAATAGATAAATCTCTGGATGAAGTATGCAAGGATAAGTTTTCAATCAAAGAAATAAAAGGAAAAAGGTGTAGCAGTACAGGTAATAATCAGAGATAGTTGCTGAAGTCAAGAAGATTATGAAATTATCTGCCAAGGGAAGTAGGTAAATAATAAGAATTTCTGATAAAGAGCAATAAGAATTACAGCGTTGCTGGCAAATAAAACAAGGCAGTAGTAGTAAGATCCTAAAGTGAGAATTGACAAACCCAGAAGATAAGAAAACATAAAATAAAGAGCCAAAGTTGTAATCACGAAAGCATCAAGTAAGGGGGAGTAGTCAGTTGAAGAAAGTTCAGAAGAAAGATTAGATCAGAGAAGATGAGTGCAAGTATGTGCCCTTTGCCATTGATGTCAAAGGGGGAGAGAAGTCATGTGAAAAACTTAGAGTGCCAATGTGTAAGAGAAAGGGGGAGAATTTTGGAGAAAGAAAGAGTCTAGGTGTGTAAAGAGAAAGTGGGAGAATCTTGTCTTGATGGTTGTTGTAGTTTTTCACATCATATGTTGCCATTAATGACAAAGGGGGAGATTATTGCAAGTATGTGCCTAATTGGTGTTTTCATTGATGTCAACATATTCTTCTTGTCATTGGTGTCAACTGTATCATATTCCATTTCTTGTTTAGAAGACCCGTATGTTGAGGATATTGAGAAAATTAGCCTCTCTGGAAGAAACAAGTAAGCCATAGAGAAATGCAGTATAGACAGTGAGTTGTATACTGAAGAACAATCTGGTAAACTGCTCCACATTTGTTCCTTCTTGAAGATAGTGGTATGCGGAATGGAAGTAATTTAGATGTGTGTTTGAGGATGCTACATTTTAGGTCTGAGCCATCCACATGAAGATTTGAGTGAGTTGTGTTCACCAGAGTGAAGCCACCTTTTTTTGTAAGTTCAGTTGAGACAGGAAGACAGTATTTGGCTCCGCATTCCTCTGCAATAAAGTATTTTTCTCTATAGTTATAGATGGAAGTCTGGGATGATGATAAGTGCCTACAGTTGCAATGGTTCATGGTTTGGTGGTTTGTAAGCTATCTTTCTTTTATGACAGTTGAAGACGGTGAAGCTCATGTGTTCTGGTGAGAAGATTCCTATGGATAAAGTGGTTAAGGTTCGTGCGGTTGCTCTTGATAATTATAGCATGCTTTTGGATGTCCCCTAATCATGTTCCTATTTGGACTTTGGTCCATGCTAAGAAATTGAGATGGTGTGAGAAGATTGTTACCAGTTAATGTTGCGTGTTACCAGTCTTGGTTGACCTAGTTGATCCCAGTGATTGCAGAGATCTTTGAAAGATTGAGGAAGTGTGTTGTGGCATGGAAGATCACGTTAGAGTCCCAGCTAAGGCATGGCATGATTTGTATTTCATTCCTTTTGCATGATGTTGCAATAGGTCAGGACCTATTTTGTAAATGTTTGTAATACCGACCTTGGAGATTGTTCCAATGGTTGATGCTGACCTTGATGATCATTCCAAGGTTGATACATAGTGTATAAATACTTGTAATTGAGTTGTGGAAAAGGTGTCCTTAAGTGAAAATGATAAGATATTAAGAAAGGTCCAAACCCAGAGCAGAGAAGAGGCATAGGAAAGAAGAGGAAGAGCAGAGTAGAGGAAGAGCAGGGCAGAGCTAAGGATTTCTTTATTCACAATAAAGAAAGGTGTTGATCATGATAGTGAATCTCGTAGTAAGCCACCTGTAGGGTTTAACAACCCTCGGGGTTTAACAACCCTTATTGTAATCTTGCTAGGTTTAGGGTTGAGGCAGTGAGTCTGCTAGACCTAGTTATTCTTCATGGCAGTAAGCCAGTATGTTTAGGCTCGTGGGGTGACCAAGCTTGAACATCACTATTTCAAGATTGCAATATATATTGAGAGTTAATCCTCTCCGTGGTTTTTCCCCACCTTGGGGTTTTCCACATAAATCTAGTGTCTCTTGTGTTTGATGTTGTATCTATGGTTAAGTTTTTGATTGCATGCTCTCATTGTTAAATCATAATAATTATGGATAAGTGATAAATGTTTAAATTACAGAAAGTGTTTAAGTTTTTGTGACAATTGATTCACCCCCCCTCTCAGTTGTTTGGCACATATCAACAGGGTTGAGCATTGCAACTCAACCTCTGCATCACTAGAAAACATTGGTGGATCATCTTTAGATGGTGTATTAGAACTTGGTGTCACAAAACCTTCATTAGGAATGCCAGGAGTACCATACTGAGTGGCCAGAGAAATGAGAAAATCATCCTTCTGAAGTGGTTTCTTATAAAGTTTCATCATATGTCCATTTAATAGCAAATAAAACTGAACTTCATCAATGGTTTGTAATTGGACTGCACCATTAGGGAGTACTTGTTTAATCTAATATGGCCCCAACCATTGGGATTGAAGCTTGCCCTTGAAGTCTTTGTATCTTGAATCATAGAGAAGTCCCCAATCACCAGTAGTGGATTCTTTAGTCTTGATATACTTGTCATGCCATTTGACTCTTTGTTTCTGTATAACCTTTGTGTGGTGGATGGCTTCTAATCTGATTTCATCAAGAGCATTTAAATGTTGTAGTCTATCCTTTTAAGCTTCTCTCAAATCCATCCCTAATTCTACTGTTGTCCTCCGGGTTTTGTATTCAAATTCTATAGGTAGGACTGATGTCTTACCATAGACCAATTCATAAGGTGTAAACCTTGTAGTTGTCTTCCAAGCAGTTCTATATGCCCAAACAGCTTCTGGTAACCTAGAAACCCAATCTCTTCTATGAAGTTGTACTGTCTTTGTCAATGTGTTCTCAATTTCTTTGTTTGTGACTTCAACCTGACCATTAGCTTGAGGATGGTAGGGAGTGGACTTCTTGTGTCTAATCTGATATTTCTCCACCAGTCTAGTGATTAAATCTAATGTGAATTGTGGGCCTTGATTAGTCACTATCTCCCTTGGTACACCATATCTAGTGAAGATGTCCTCATACAAAAATTTTGCCACATTGCCATCTCTAGCAAACTGCAAGGCTTTAACTTCCACCCATTTAGTTAAGTAATCAGTACATACCAGTCCCCACTTATCAAAAGGAGCTAATGAGATTTTTGGTTGCATAGGCATTTCATCACTTTTTGTAGGTCTCCCCATCCTTTGACACTGAACACAGCTTCTAGTATACTTGAAAGCATCTTTATGAAGTGTTGGCCAGTAATATCCCGTTGTCAATATTTTGAAGGTTGTCCTTTTGGATACAAAGTGTCCACCACAGGGTTCATCATGACAGGCCTTCAATATATCAAACACCTCATCCTCTCTGATACATCTTCTCATAATGTTATCTAGGCCAGTGTAAAACAAGAATCAAGAAATCCAAGAATAAGGAAAGCATTTGTGAACTAGATGTCTCTTCTCCCTTGGAGAAAAGTAACCTAGAATATGCCCTGAAACCAAATAATTTGCTATGTTTGCATACCATGGAGTGTGTATAGTTAGAGAAAATAGATGCTCATCAGGAAAAGAGTCATTAACCACTCCTGATGATTGTGTGGGTAGTCTAGATAGAAAATTAGCAACTACATTAGCTTTCCCTAGTTTGTCAACAATTGTTATGTCAAATTCTTGTAGTAACAACAACCATCTGACAAGTCTGCCACCCAATATTGGCTTATTCATCAAATATCTAATTGTTGCATGATCTATATGTATGAACACTTTATAACTAGTAATGTAGTGTCTGAGTTTGTTAATGGCATAAACAACTGCCAACATTTATTTTTCTATCACAGTGTAGTTCAACTAAGCTCCCTGTAGGTTTTTACTTACATAGTATATTGCATACTCCTTAGCTCCTTTGTGTTGGCCTAGGACTGCTCCAATGGAAAAGTTTGATGCATCTGTGTGGATGTGAAAAGGTAGTGTCCAATTTGGACCTCTAAGAACTGGAGCCTATGTCAAGGATGCTTTTAGCTTTTCAAAGGAATTCTGACAATCTGGTGTCCATTCAATGAATGAGACCTAGGGGAATCCCTTGAACCTAACCCTGACCAAAATAGGGAGGGAGGACTTGGGTGCCCGTGCCCTAGTCCTGCCCTATTTTGGGTCAGTCCCAAATTTTAAGTGTCAGCTTGTGACCGTTATTTGGGTCCTATGCCGACATGGTAATTTTGATTATGAAATTCTTGGTAGGAGTGTTTGTAGTTGCATATAGAATCATGTTGAGGTATTCATTTGGAAACTAGATGGAAATTTGGATTCATGAGCTTGTGTAGAAGTGATTAAAGGCATTCATTGTGTAGCAAGAGCAGATTTGTGTTGTTTATGTTTTTGTATTTGCAGATTTGAGTATCCATCTCCTCATGGCATGAAGAGCTTCTTCCTTCCATGAGATCTTCACTACAAGGTGATATCATTTTTGTTTTTGAGAATTTATCATTTGGTTTTTTCCTCTGCCTCACAAGGGCACACACTCTCTATCTGACAACGATGTTCGAAAGACTTGAATGTCTCTCTATAGCTTGACTGAGGCAAGCCTCTAAACACCACAACCCCCTCCCCACTTTTCTGTGATTGCAGGTTATAGGTTGGAGAAGTAGGAAAAGTGGAGTTGTAGAGGAGTGTTGTAGAGTGTCAGAATTACAGATCAGAGTTGAAAATAGGGCTGTGGACTCAGGTGCCCGCTCATTAGTCCTCTAGATTTTGCAATGAAGAAATCTCTGGGGCAATAGGAATAGGTTACATATCAAGTTCCTAGATCCTGACAAAAATCAAGGCAATGGACTAGGGCACCCGTTCATTAGTCCCTGACTGTTTTGCTTCCCGAACCTCAGAAACTGGTACACATTTGTCTGTTATTTTACATCTTTTTGTAGTAGCATTTTCTGGTATTCCTCTGTTTGCTTCCACATTTGCATGATTAAGGTTTTGATGTATAATTGAGCATAAGTCAGCATAATTGACAATCAAATCATATAAATCCTCTTTCCCTACATTCCTAAGTGACCAAGGGCCTGATAGTGCATTGCCACTAAACCCAAAGTCCTTGAATGAAAGGGTGAAAGGAGGATACACATACAAAACTACCAAAAAACCAATCATCCAAATTTTACCCTTTACATTTTGGTGAACCCATGTTGTTGGACTTGTTTGCACCTTGCTTAGTGTTTTTCTTCAGATTTGCATTGATTTCATTCATTTATATTATCATTCATCTTATTGCATTGGAAAACTTACAAAAAAGTTGCAAAATGTGAAATATTTAAAAAAATTGCATTCTAGGGTTTCTATGTTGCATTAATCAATTTGAATTTCATAAAATTTCTGATTTTTGCGTTAGATCTAAGATAAATTACAGAAAATTACAAAAATTCAATAGCTTGCATTAAATTTTCATCATAAAATTGCTAGGGTTTTGTTGGAAATTTTGAATTTTTCATATAACCTAGTAATTCCAAAAACTAGGGTTTGTAGGTAAAATCTTGTTTCATATTTTTCTACCAATCTTAAACACTCATTCAAAGTTGCATTTGGCATTTTAGTGTAAATTTGCATTTTTACATAGAAAATTTCAACAAAAACTAGCATTTTTCATTAATTTTTCACTAGATTTGCACTTGCATTTTGCATGGTAGGGTTTGAAAATCATTTATAGATCTGAGTGGCATTAATTTTCATCACAAATCAGATAACAAGACATCCATATAGCATTTTGCTCAAGATCTCAAACCTAGGGCTTGAAAAACCTTGATTTTCACTAGATTTGGACTTATTGACTCTCAAAATTTGCACCATAGGCGTGTTGTGAAGAATATTTTTGCACTAATTGGATGTTATCAATGTTATTATCTATTGCCCCTCCTAAAAATCTTCACAACACCTTTGTTGGCAAGAGACACTACTAGGCATGTCAGGTGTTGCCATTGATGGCAACTGAATCTATCTTACACATCGGCATTGTACCATTTGATCATACCGGAAGTCAAATTGTAGATTTGTCTGAGTCTGGATAGTCAAGAACAAAGCACATGACAGGGTCCAGCAGTTTGGTTGAAATTTCTCCACAGGTAATCATATTGTAATGCGGATCTGAGGGTATGTTATGGGATGTCAGGGCTACCTAAATCTAAGGATTTAGCCTCTGGTGATTAAGGGATTGGAAGTTACAAGCATATGAGTAGTGGGTTTTGGTTAGATAGTTCAGTCTGGTGAAGAACAAGCAGACTTGGTGTTTGATCCTTGTGTGGATTGAGAGAAGTGATTGGTTGAGTAATGTATGAGATCCAGTGGTATTGACTAACATGTGCTATGACCTGAATACATAGGTTTTGGTCTATGTTGATGTATGTGCATGGATTCAGCTGACAAAACAGTTATCTTGAAAAAGTTTTTAAGTTTTCTTGAGGTCAACTGCAGTTGATAAAATTTCATGTTGCGGATATATATACTCGATGGATGCAAGATTTTTGAGGTATGGTTGTTCGAAGATGACATGAGAGGTGCAAAGTGGGGCAGTATCAAGTGTGAAACAAAGATCTGAGCCTCAAATCATGGCAGAATAGTGAAACTAGGCAATGAGAGATGAAGTGTGTAAAGTCGGTATATTGAGCTTAACTGGAACTATAATTTTGCATAGTTAGATGCTTTTCTTCAGTTCAAACATTTCAGTGAACTCTTATAATTGATCCTGTAGGTAGTGATCCTCCTTTGAGTAGTGAGCTCTGGGCAGTGCACCTGAAGGCATGTGCCTTCCCATTTTGTAATACTTTTAACAAAGTATAAAATCTTGTGGGTTATCCCCCACCGTGGTTTTTCCCTTAACCAGGTTTCCATGTAAGAATCTTCGTGTTATGTGTGTTGATTATGTTTCCGCTCATGTGTTGTTGATTCATGCTTTCATGGTTATATCATTAATCTGTTAATGAGTTGTAAAGAAGATTAAATATAGAAAAATTTAAAGTTTGAGACAATTGATTCACCCCCCCTCTTAGTTGTCTGCCCTAATTTCAACAACTGGTATCAAAGCCTGGTTCATTGAAAGAACTTTAACAGCTTGAGGAAGATCTGGAAAGGTGTTGTCAATGGGTTCATTCAAGCACTCTGATGGTATCAATCAACAACTTCAAGTAGCCTTAGATGATCTTGACCTATCCACAACAGAAATCAGAGATCTACAAGAGAACCTTAAAGATGCTAAAGATTTCATTGAGAACTTAAAAGGACAATTGAGAAAATCTAATGAAAAGAGAAAGGAGCTACTTCGTTAGCTAGCAAATCAAAATGAAGATAGTGACATGGATGAGGCCCTGAAGGAGAAGACAAAGGAATGTGAGAAGTTAGCAAAAGAAGTTGTTTTCCTAAAACATGAGATGGAATCCGGGGTGATGAGGCTAACCAAGGAAATTGAAGAAAGGAAGAAGACTGAAGAAAAATTGAATCAATCTCTAAAATAAAGAACAAAAGAGTGTTGTAGATTGGATAGAATAATTGGTCATCTAGAATATGATCTGCAAGAAACTAGGGATAATGAGGATCAACTTGAAAGACAAATTGTCATTCTCAAACATGACCTAGAAGTTGCAAATGAATATAAAGAGAAATTCAAGATAAGCTCAGCTAAACTTGAGGTGTTTCTTGATAGTCAGAAGAAGGCAGATGATAAGCATGGTCTAGGATTTGAGAAAGGTGAAAGCTCTGGATCCGGTCAAAGAAATCTTGAAGCAAGAAATCAAAGAAGGAACCTTAGAAGACCTTCAGTAAGACAAC
This sequence comes from Cunninghamia lanceolata, assembly GCA_027924645.1. Lineage (NCBI taxonomy): Eukaryota > Viridiplantae > Streptophyta > Pinopsida > Cupressales > Cupressaceae > Cunninghamia > Cunninghamia lanceolata. The sequence continues at coordinate 1,886,481 of BSBN01000379.1, read as the reverse complement.
CTAATGCTCAAAGGTATGCATCTTTCAATGGAAATTGTTTCAAATGCAATAAGTATGGTCATAGAGCTAATCAATGCAAAAGTAAAGTGAATCAAAATGCATCATCTTTCTCTGGTCAATGTTTTAATTACAAAAGGATAGGTCATAAGGCTGAAGAATGCAAAAGTGGATCAAGGAATCCTCCTAAGAACAAACAAGTGTTCAATGGAAGATGCTTTACTTGCAATAAGTTTGGGCATATTGCAATGCAATGCAGATCTAAACCTGCTCCAACATGTGATTGTAAGAAAAATAAGATTATGTGTTTCAACTACAAATCTGGACGTATTGCTAAATTTTGCAGAAGCAAAAGGGAGAACTCACAAGCAGGTAAAGGAATAATAGAGCAGAAGATGAACAAAGGCAAGGGAAAAGTAGATGTGAATGAGATCCAGAATGAAATGAACAAAACATGGGTGAAGAAAATTGTAGTGAATGGTGGTGATGGGTCCGCACCAGAATCTAGTGCTGATAATTCCTCTGGGAATTGAAACAGGAGCTCTGGCTCAGGGGGAGCTGCATTGAAAATCTATTTCCCCTGCCAGTAAGTGGGTGGCTAAATCTAGCATGATGAACTAAGACAAAGAAGCCTATTACAGAACTGTTGAAGTAAATTCTGGAAGAAAAGGAGCTAATGCGGTTGATTGTAGAGCAATTGAAGATTGACTGTATGCAGAAATAATGTAACTAGATGTATTAGTGCAAAGCATTTATTACAATGGAGAATTAGGTTTTGTAGAACATAAAAGGTCATTTTCTTAACATTTGAATCACTTTGCATTTGAAGAGAATAAGGAGAAGAGTGCTTGAGCTGAGATTTCAAAGATTTGAAGTGCGAAAAGTGAATTCGACAGCTAACCCTAACCGGAGAAACAAGGTATTCTCTGTGAAACTCTCTGAATTCGTAATTTCTTGAAATGGCTACACCATTGGTTGTTGACATCATCGAAAGGCTTTGACCTAAATTCAAAAGCATCCACACAAATCTTTAGAGGTCGATTCGTTAGGTGCCTTTTCAAATATTCTGCATGGTGTGTTGCACATTGAAGATATTAGGGCTTATATACATGCTAGCATAGATGAGTTTAGGGATTCAAAGTTATTAGATTTGTTCAAGAATCATCTGAGGGATGAGATTCAAGGTCTTAAACCTGAGTATAAGGCGCTGTAAGTCAAACATTTCATACAGGTTATTGGGTTCTCGTCCTTCCGTGAAGATGAGTGGGTCCAGTATGTACTGAGTCAGATGCATGTTGAATTCATGTGGTTGATGAAACCCTTCAAGATCACCAAGGATGCTATCTAGGCTGTAACAGGATTGAATTCATCTGGTGGGCTACCAATGTTAAAATCAGTAAAGAATCAGAGTGTGACTGAAGCTACCAGATCAAAGTTTGATAAGAGGGCAATGCCAATAAATGATATAACTGATTTGGATGTCAAATTTGCATCTATGGTAATTGGGTATAAGATATACCACTCTAGCAGGGAAAACTCTGTATCTGATACAACCATTTATGCTCCCTATCAGATGTTAAGAGAAAATGCTGACTATGACTTGTGTGAGCTGCTACAAAACTAGTTAATGGAGAACCTGAACAAGATCAAAAAGGACAAGAAGAATACATTTAAGTATGGTACATTGGTGTTGTCTTTGTTCTTCTATTTCATGAATGAGCTACCCGGCAAGAAAAACATGTGTTGGACTAGTGATAAGCCTATTGCCATACAAATTAGAGAACACTTGCATAGTATAGGTGACTCTAATGCCCAAAGGACTGCTCTTTGGGGATACTTCAAGAATTTTTAGAATATGATGCAATCAAGAGAAAGAATCCCTACTTCTATGGTAGAAAAGTACAAGGATACAATTTGTTTCATGGTGGAAACAGATCAATGCTTGATAGAAGTAGTTGAACCAAGGACTATATGGATCATGCCCATGGGGTATGAAGTTGATGAACAAATACTGGAAATGTATGCTCAACACCTTTTTAGCAAACCAAAAGATACCTCTGTTGAGAGATTTGGTACATATGCTGAACTTAGTGTGAAACTACATGTTGAGCTCTAGAAACCTGAATCTAAGAGAAAGATTCAAAGGCAAGTTGAAATGTATGTAGAAAGCATTGGCATAACAAAAGAAGCCATGAGACAAAATAGGGAAAGGATAAAGAAAGTTGAGAAGGAGAAGTAGGACAAAGAATAGGGAAGTGTTCTGGTGGAATCCACTTCTAAAGCAAGGACTACTAGGAGTTTTGGTACAACCTCCCGTGTAGAGAAATTCAAAGAAAAACCTACCGGTAAGGAAGGAAAAAGAACTAAAGTAATGGCCAAAAGGTCATATGTCAGTGTGGAGAAGGAGGATGAAGAAAAGACTGATTTAGATGGTGAGGTTAAAGAGTTGAAGGCCTTAGACACTAAGGCTATTAAAGTATCTAAAGAGAAGCCCTCCAAAAGCACAAAGTCAAAGAAAGTAGAAGCATCAAGGGTTGCCCAAGACAAGCCCTCCGGAAGTGTAAGGGTAAACAAAAGACTAAAGAATGAAAAATCTACTCTATCAGTTGAAGATATTGTGAATCCAATAACTGTTCATGGGAATTTGAAGCCCATAACAAAATATTATGACAACTTTGATAAAGACAACAAAAGAATTTTGGAGGATGCTACTATTAAGTACTTGAACACATTCAATAGAGCACTTGTGGAAATTTTATCTAAAATCCCTAAGAGTCTAAGTGACATTTTGGAGATGAGAAAAGAAGTTGCCAAAGAAAAGGATTTGGAACTAAGAGAACATGTATTGTCCAGTTTATGTCCGATAATCTCTAAGAAGGAAGCTAATAAAATCTTCAAAGAAGTTAAAGATGAATTCAGAAGCAAAATCAGGATAAATAAACTAATGCTTGGAGACATTGATGAAGTAGTGAAGGAAATAGAGCAAATTCTGAGGAAAGCCCTAGACAAGAATAAGTTTTATGTGGTCACTAAGGAACCAAATGCTAATGATACATCCCTTCCAAATGAAGAAGAGTTGAAGGAAAATGAGTAGCAAGTTGAGGTAGATGACTTCTCTATTCTGGAAAGGGAAATATCTAATAAAATAGATAAAGAGATGGTAAAGGAAGTTAATGGTACAAAAGATACTCAAATGTCTCTAGACGAATCCAATGAGGCAAAGGCAGAAATGAATATGGAAATAATTGATCCTACTGAAGTTGATTCTGAGAAGATAAGGAGTAGAAAGCAGAAGAAGTTGAGGATAAGGAAGGAGCAACTAATGATGGAATTGATTCCTTCATTACAGATGTTGAGGAGTTTGATAAAAATGATGATGATGCTACTGCTGAGGATACACAAAATCCTCTAGAAAAGAATGCATAAGACATTGCTGATGATGCAAAGAGAGCAAAAGCAGAGAAAAAGAATGAAAATGATGAGAAAGACAGTGTGGTTGACTTCGAAAAGGAAGAAGATGCAGGCCCTAATGAGCACAAAACTAAAACATCATATTGGGCAAGAGACACTGCAGAAGTAGTGAAAGAAGTTTTGGAGAAAGATAAACAAGTTGCAGAGGACTCGGATATAATACAAGGTCCAATCAATTTTGATGCTCTGTCACCGGTATAGAAGATGAAGTTGGCCTCTTTTGCACAAGCCAAGGCCAAAGAAGAAATTTTGAAGTTTCATATAGAAGATAGTGAGTTGCTTGATCTTGCCTCCAGCATTTTGGAGAAAATCATGCCTACATTTCAGAAGGATTCATTAGCATCCCCCTCCTGTTAGTTGAAGAGTCGGATAAACTTTGTAAGTACTCACTTTGAGTCTTTTGAAAAGTCAACAGAAGTCAAAGTCTGGATTGAATTTAATGATAAAAGATTTAGTGAACTAAAAAGAATAATTGCCAATGATAGAATTATGTTGGATACTAGTGTAAAGAGTATTCAAAATACCCTCACTGAAGGAGGAGATGTGTACAAATTTTGTCTATCTTGGTCAAAAGTTGTAGAGGACATTGAGAAGAAAATAAAGGAGTCTGAGAAAAAATTGTCAAAAGTATCTCAATCATTTAATCCTTTGACAGTATCTGCAGTAGATGATGAGCTTTATCTAACAACATTAAAAATTCTATCATAATGCATGAAAACTCTATGGATCATCCTGCCAACCTTGTTCCTTTAGTTGATTGTTCACACACCTTGGATGTCATTAAGGAAGAGAAGACCCTTAATATCCCTCCTTTGATCAAATATTCAATTCATTTGGACATCACTAAGGATTTCAAAACATCAATTACCTCTTTGAACATCACTAAAGATACAAACATTGATAATTGTCCTCACAACACCTTACCTTCCCCTCATTCCGATGCTCTTTTATAAAAAGATGTAGCACTAGTGGATGAGGAAAGGTCTCTTACATTGAAACTCTCTTGGATAGATATTGAAATCACTCAAACCAAATTCCTTCTTCCATTTCTCAAGAGCATAATACATACAACTCAACAAGAAAACATTGATCCAAACATTGAACCAAATAAAGATGATCCTAAGAATGAACAATCTAAAGACAAGGACAAGAATTGGGCTATGGTACCTTATGTCCCACTTTCCTCTAAACTATAGGAGTGGGAGGATGACGATAATTTTCTTGATGACAAGACTTAGTATGATGATCCTACTAGGTAATTATTTCTAACCCTTCATCTCTCTCATGATGTGTTTCTTTGTGATGTGTTATGTGTTGTTTAGGCCTCCTGGGATGATCGCTGATTCTCTTGTAAGGTCCAGGATACCAGGAGACTACCTCTATTGTAACCTTCTTCTATTTGTATCATCATTCTTCTATATTGCCTCTCTCTGATTTCATTGTTGTGTGTTGTGTTCTACGGACATAGCATTATGGTTGCGGACATGGGGGCACCTTCCTACGTGACTTTCCCTAAGGCACTATTTTATCCTCTGTTGATGCATTGTTTCCCTTCCTCTAGTGTTTCTATCTAGCGGGCGGATGATGAAAAACATTTACATTGATGCAGATGTAGTGCCCCTTTAGCAAGAAATAAAAAATTGGACTTAGTTCCTAATATGACGATGGGGTTGTAATATATTATCCAACGCTTGGCTAGTAGAAGCACTCAATGCTTTCTACATAGGGATCTTGATGATGTTTTATCTCACTTACAAACCTTAACAATACTGCTACTCCGCACACTTTGTTTGTCTTTAAATCTTGCCTTGGTGACACTCGGTTCTGAGATTTTCATGAGATAGCCCCATGGTTATCCTCAATCTTTGAATTCATAGTATAACCTTGGCTCTTTGTGTGGTTGATCATATGCATTGATGTTGTTGTTTATCATTATTATGGATACTAACATGTTTCTTGCAAGGATGTGTTTGTGGGAACATTTGGCGATCGTAAAGTACATGTCACCTCCAGGGGGCATGGGCATTGCGAAAGTCTGTGCTCCCTTGTGTGTTTTCCCCCTACCTTAATGTGCCTGATATTGATGCATGATATCAACCACCTTAAGGTGGGGGCATATATAAGGTAAGCTATTTGTTGTAGATGTTAGCAATGTGCTTGTCCTCAGGTACAATTTAAAGACTGGTCATGGTGAGTCCCTCCTGCACTCTAAGTTTGTTTACAATCAATCAATCATCTTAAGCCCTCTGCGGAGGCAGGGGTGGTGTATCTCTTGCAGAGAGTGCCCATCCAGTCATTTTCAAAAAAGTCCTCATCAGGAGCCAGGGAGCGGTTCTGTGACTAACTCAACCCTTAAGTGTGTCTTCAGTGATTATTGTGGAGAAGTGCAATAGTCAGTGTGTGCCTGTAATGTGCCTGACATGGTGATGAGCCTAGAATTAGGAATACTCCATCGCTTGTTTGTCGTGTTTTCTCCATGTCTTCAAAGTGTGTATGTTTGGCGTGCTTTCTTTGTTTGGCATGTATATTGCCTCATATGTAGTTTAAAGACCAGCGCGATGAGTGCTTCCTACATTTTGGGAGGTTTGGCATGTCTTGTGTGTGTGTTGCCTCATATATGCAGTCTAAAGACCAGTGCGATGAGTGCTTCCTACATTATGGGAGGTGTGTTTACTTTCCTTGTACTTGCATCTACATTTCATATATATGAGAAAAAGAAGAGAAAAGAAATCATTCATGTCTTCCATGCATTTACTATCTTCTATGCATCTATTGTATTCTCCGTGTTTTGCATGACTATAACTGTCTTCTCTATGTTTTGCATGTCTATCATTGTCTTCAATGTGCTTGGCATGTATTCTCTATACTTGGCGTGTTTTCTGTGTTTATTGACCATACTTTAATGCATGTATTGGCCTCGTGTTTATACATACATTAAAGTGTGGGCTAAATGTAACATTGGAAAATGTCGCCTTGGGGGCTTTTCCCTCTTAAGGTTTAGCTCTCGGGTCTTTAATATGCATTTAGGACATCTTGCATCATATTTTGACATCCCGATGAAATGAGCCCTAAGTTTCATGATGAATGGGACCTATACTTGTTAGGCTTGCAGTTCAGTTTGTGGTTCTGACCCCACGAATAGTCAGGATGCAAGTACGGAGGCTACATCTGTAGCTCAGCAATTGGTGATGACAGATGCCCTCCTGAATGCGACTTTTGGCCTTGATACTTAGGTAAATGTTAGCAAGTTCATTGAATTTAATTTATTAAATTTTATTTTTGAAATGCAGGATTAACTAATTTAGTTTAATGATTGTAATGAAAATTCAAGGTCATAGCATTCATTCAGTTTTCAGCGGTTCTCCACCTCCGTATTACACTATGACATGTACTGCTGAGATATGTAACTAGTAAATAATTATAAATATTACATGTGAATAACATTGTTATATGAATGGTATTCTAATATCTAACTTTGGATGTTGAATACGTTAATCTTGGATATTTCACAGAAACACCTCCTAGTGGAGGTGGAGTTCAAAGCTTCACTCAGGTAATAAAATAAAGAGCTTAACTAATGAATTGTACTTACTAGATTTTTGTAGTTTATATTCATATCATTGATTACATTGCATTGCACGTCTTTCAAATTCAAAGCATTACTACACATTACATAACTAATAACTAGATGTTGATAGATGACAAAATTTCAATTGCAATATAGTTTTTTAGAAAGTCAACATAAGCAATTATGCAGTTACTTCACATTGCATAACTAATTACTAGGAGCAGCTGCCAATTGCATTTGCTTGTCATGGCATTCCATGAGACCACATTTTATTGAGGCATTTTTTCAAATAGTTCACTGCCTTGTCTATACTATGGATGCTTGGAAAAAATCTATCAAAGCATAATAGTAAGCTATAGCATAGACAAGGCAATGAGCTGTTTGAAAAAATGCCTCAAAGAAATGTGGTCTCATGGTGATGGACATCACGATGAGACCACATTTCTTTGAGGCATTTTTCAAACAGCTGATTGTTACCATGAGACCACATTTCTTTGAGGCATTTTTTCAAATAGCTCACTGCCTTGTCTATGCTACCACAATTTGCATACATGTCTACCAAAGAATTTTAGCAAATAGCTCACTCAAATTGTTTTCAAATAGTTCACTGCCTTGTATATGCTACCACATTTTTCATACACATCTACCAATGTACTCAAAATTTTGTTGACTATCTCATACATTATAATCCATGACCTACATTACTATTCTAGTTTTTGTAATTGAATAATGTTGTTTTATTTTCAGATGATGTAGGTGGAGACACCTCTTGATGTTCATATGGAAATGGAGCATCGTGTGTCTTCCGCAATTGATAGCTCCATGCCTTTGACGGGGGTATGAGGTAGATTAGCAAATTTCAAATTACATTCATTGTTATAGTTGTTTATTATTGAAAACCAAATGATTATTGATTTGAAGTTTAATTTCTATCTGGATGGCTTCTACAGGACATTACAATGCCATAGCCTAATCTCGATACTATGGAAAATGAGGAGAGATCATCTAGCAGTGATAAGTGATTATTTTTTTAAATATTTCATTTTTATAATGTAATTTCTATATATTAATGTATATACTTTTTATTGTAACAGCTAAAGCTCCATGATGAACTAAATAGGAGGAGTAGCCCTCAGGTTTGAAGTAGACCACTCTCATATGCATCTCCATCCCCTCGAAGATCAAAGGTCACCCATGATCTATTTTCTTCACCCATAGGGGAATGACTTTTTATTGGGTTCCTTTGTTGTGTGCCTATATGGCATTTGTGGACATATATTTTGTATTGCATATAGTTGACATTGTATGCCTATATGGTATTCTTGTAAGCCTATATGGCTATTTTTTATATATGTTATACTTATATCGATATATATTGATGTATTCCTATATGGCTATTTGGTTAATACACATCTTTTTTGTTGATGGTGTCCATATTTGCATTATAAATCCACACTTCAATAGATATTTGTAGATAGTTTACTTCAAATATTTAAAGTCCAATTGTATTACATGCACTCTTCCTTTATATAATTGTAAATATATAAAATTTGAACATTATTCTCCTCTAAGATTATTAAACATTAAATCAATCATATGAATATAATAATACATGTTGCAATATAACACCTAGGTCTCTCTACCACTAAACATCTAAGCCCATACTCTATAGGATCATTGTAGTATGGTAAAGAAATTCATGTAATTATACAATGCACTTTGAAGTATGCAACTAAAAATGAGCAAGACATTATTACATGTGACCTCATACCTCTAGAAGTTTGTCATATAATTCTTGGAACACGTCTACCATTCCACATGTATGCTTCATGCTAGCATTCTAGGTGTATGTTTCATGCTACCATTCATGTGTATACTTCATGTGTTCAGATGTATTATTCATGCTTCCTGTGTATACTTCATGTTTTCACGTGTATGCTTCATGCTTCCTGTGTAGACTTCATGTATTATGTGTATTCACATATATGCTTCATGCTTCCTGTGTATACTTCACGTATTATGTGTATTCATGTGTACGCCTCATACTTCGTGTATTGACCGGATGTATCTTCAACAAGATTACTTAATGTGTATTAAAAATGTTGCTTTTCGAAATACTTTCTAGGTTGATAAGCACTAACATAAAAGGGAGGGCAATTTATCGTTGAGAAAGACATTCATAACATCCTTGAATAATACGATTAAGAATACAACCTTAGGCAATATTGCAAATAAATGAATTTAGGTTCTCATGAATAGTGATGATATGATTTAGGTTGTGACATTTCAAAGGCGAAAAGTTGTGACACTTCGAATAGAAAAGACTATGACCCTTTTATAATGAAGGACGGTGACCATGCCTAGTGTAGATGTGCCCAACTAGATGTGTTGGCACTAATAGTTTGGCCCCACAAAGAACAAAACAAAAAGTAGCCTACCTTGCAACTTTACACTACATGCATCTGACAATTTTTGGAGCATCAGAAAAACTTTCACCACGGGCAAACACCTCAGAGATATCAAAAACCAAGAGAGGTTATTGTAGAGGGGCCCTACGTGATCCCATAGCCTTAAACATATTGTTTCTAAGTGAGACGATATCTGAGTAACATCTCATCAAAGATTAATGCCTTTTTGCACTTTGGATTCTTAAGGGATATCAGCGGTATAATGTAGCTCAGACTCTTTCAGCATGTTTGGGTGCAAAATAGGACCATGCCTAGCCTAAACATACCCAGCCAGGCATGTTGGAACTATCAGTTTGGTTGCACGATGGGCAGAATGAAAGTTACACCCTTTTGTAACTTTACACTGCATGCATTTGACACTTTTTCCATCAACTAAAAACTAGACACCATGAGCAAATGCCTTAGAGATATCAAAAAATGAGAGAGTTTATTGTAGAGGGGCCCTACATGATCCCGTATCCTTAAACAGATTGTTTCTAAGTGACACGGTTTCTGAGTAATAGCTCATCAAAGATTGATGCCTTTTTGCACTTTGGACTCTTAAGGGATATCCTTAGTAAAAGGTAGCTCGGATTGTTTTGGCATGTTTGGGTGCAAAAAAAGACCATGCCTAGTCTAAACGTACCTATTTAGACGTGTTACAATTGTCAGTTTGGTTACACGAGGAGCACAACAAAATTTACACCCCTCTGCAACTTTACACTACATGCATTTGACACTTTTTCCATAAACTAAAAATTGGACACCACGAGAAAATGCCTCAGAGATACCAAAAACTAAGAGAGGTTATTGTAGAGGGGCCCTACATGATCTCATAGAGTCATACAGATTATTTCTAAATGACACGGTTTCTGAGTAATAGCTCCTCAAAGATTGCTACCTTTTTGCACTTTGGACTCTTAAGGGATATCGTTGGTACAATGTAGCTCAGATTGTTTCGGCATGTTTGGGAGTGAAATAGGACCATGCCTAGCATAAAACCACCAATCCAGACATGTTGGAACTATCAGTTTGGTCACACAAGGAGTAGGACGAAAGTTACACCCCTTTGCAACTTCACACTGCATGCATCTGACCATTTTTCCATCAATTGAAAACTCGACACCACGGGAAAATGACTCAGAGATATCAAAAACTAAGAGAGGTTATTGTAGAGGGGCCCTACGTGATTCTGTAACCTTAGACTAAATGTTTCTAAGTGAAATAGTTTCTGAGTAATAGCTCGTCAAATATTTCTACATTTTTGCACTTTGGACTCTTAAGGGATATTGTTGGTACAATGTAGCTCAGACTGTTTTGGCATGTTTGGGTGCAAAAAAAGGACCATACTTAGCCTAAATGTACCCATGTAGACATGTTGGAACTATCAGTTTGGTTGCACGAGGAGCAGAATGAAAGTTACACCCATTTGCAACTTTACATTGCATGCATTTGACACTTTTTCCATCAACTGAAAACTAGACACCAGGGGCAAATGCCTCAGAGATATCAAAAATTGAGAGAGTTTATTGTAGAGGGGCCCTACATGATCCCATATCTTCAAATGAATTGTTTCTAATTAACATAGTTTTTGAGTAATAGCTCATCAAAGATTGTTGCCTTTTACACTTTAGACTCTTAAGGGATATCATTGGTACAATGTAGTTCGGACTATTTCCGCACGTTTGGGTGTGAAACAGGACCATGTCTAGCATAAACCCACCAATATGGACATGTTGGAACTATTAGTTTATTCACACAAGGAGTAGAATAAAAGTTACACCCCTTTGCAACTTTACACTGCATGCATCTGACCCTTTTTCCATCAATTGAAAACTCGACACCACGGGAAATCACCTTAGAGATATCAAAAACCAAGAGAGGCTACTATAAAGGGGCCCTACATGATCCCATAGCCTCATATGAAATATTTCTAAGTGACATGGTTTTTGAGTAATAGCTCATCAAAGATTGCTGCTTGTTTTGCACTTTGGACTCTTAAGGGATATCGCCGGTACCATGTAGCTCAGACTGTTTCGACATGTTTGGGTGCAAAACAGGACCATGATATTACCTATTAACACCCCTTGTTATTCCTTTTCATGATCTTGTAACTTCTTTTTCATATCTTTTACTTTGATCTTTAGATCAGTTGTTCTGTCATCAACGCTTAGGACAACAACATCCCTTTGTTTGATAGAGTTTTCAATGTCTTGAATACTTTCATGTGTCCACCACATCAATTCTCTTTTGTTGCACTTACATTTGATATTGCTTATTCCTTATCATCTATTTCTAGTTGTATTTGCTTCATGGAAGTCTTACGTTCAATAATCTTTGACTTCATTTATTCAAATCTACCTATAGCGTCATCCCTCACTTTCCTTGGCTGCATAAATTCTTACCAAATACAAAACCTCTTAATTTTATCCACTTCTCCATTGTCATTTTCCCAGTCCACATACTACATGAGCACTTTCCTTGAAACTTCTCGAGACCAGGAAGAATCTCTTCATTCAATACATTATCTATCTCATTCACTTTGGTTTTCTTCTTTTCAAGTGTTTTTAGAGCAGATTCCTTTTTATTTCATAGACTCTTGACAAGATTGATTTTGATAAGATATGATATGGATTATGATTTGGTGATGAGATAGGATAAAAGATGATAAATATTGGATATTATATGATAGGATATAGATTGGATAGGAAGATGAGGATGGTCAATGATGATGACAATGATAAGATGATAAGGCTAGGCTAATGGCCGAAAGGACCAAGGTCTAAAGATGATGGTTGTGATGACTAGCTTATGATAATAGATGAAAATGCTAAGATGAGGGAAAGATGATATATTTTGGATGGATATGATGGAAATGGTTGATTTTTCAGGTGAAATGATGGTTGAGGAAGGGTCTCCTAAGTCTGATCTAGGGATGCAAAGGTCAAGTTGGAAAATTGAGGTCTCCAGATGGTCAAATGGTGAAACCATAAATATGCATATAATCTGCCAAATATTCACTGTGTATGTGTAAAAATGTAGCAGCAAAAAGAAGACAAATATATGTAAACTTGGAACCAAAACATATGTAAACTTGAAAAATAGAAATGAAAGGTCTAAATATCAACTGCAATACATTAATATCAATAATATGACTTTACAAAATCAATGTGTATACTTACAAATTAATCCTACGAACCATAGAGGTCTGCTCTACTCTTTCTTGTGTCAAGTATTACCTCATGGTTAGACTCACGCACCTTCCACAAGGTCTTGTTCAAAGGTCTACCCCAATATTGTATCAAATGAACATTGGATGCCACGACAAGGTTTGAGTAATGAAGAATCTTTCGATGCGTGTCAAAGTCCTAAAATAGCCAAACATTAACACTCTTATGTGGGTACCTTCTAAGCCATGTTCTAGTAACAATCACCGAGCCTATGGGTATTTAATGTTTTCTCCATCTGTAACTGGGGCCTCCAATTTCTTTTTGGCCTCAATACAATGACACAAATAATAATCCATTCCCTCTTCATTGTCTTCATCTGCAATAACTGCATAAACATGCCCTACATTGATATGTGTAGCAAATTAGATTAAATTAGTCAACATTACAAAAAAACTACAAAGTAAGATAACATTAAGAATTCCAACGAGATCTGATATGTTGTCAAAGTCAACTGATGATTCCATCTGTGTCAGTTCCAGTGTCATCAAAGGCTAATACGTGTCAAGTGGGCTAAGATAACTTAACCACCATTCATCAACCCACTCCTTTGGTTCACAATCATTCTAGGCTTGAATTATACATGAAGAACAAAAGCATGCCATCTTCCACGTATGGATACTCCATGAACCTGCATTTGAGCTTCTGAAAGAGTGTAGCTCACTTGATCCTGTCAATGTACAACAATCCTCATATGGTGCAATATTAGTATCATCTATCAACCAAACAAATCTACGAACTAAAGACTTACCTTCATTACCTGGACCCATCGAAGCATTACACCACTCAATGATTGATTTTACATCTATAACTTTGCATTGTCTTTATACTTTAACTCTTCTCATGCTATGGCTCTTTTGATATATGCTCCTATACCATCATGCTCCCCCTTTCCATGCTCAGCCTCACAAAATTTCTACATAAGCTGAACACCTATAATATTATGCATCTTGCTCAACCAATAGAACATCTGCGAGTTCTTAAATTGTACTTCCTTATGATCTTTTTGTCATCCTCTGTACTATCATTCGCATGAATGAATGTGATGTGTACAAATATAGAAACCTGTGTGGAGTTGTAAAATTGTGATTGCACCTCATGTTGTGGCTGTAGACTATAATTCTCTGCAAAGTCAATGACTGAAACAAAGGTACCAAGTGGAAATGTGTCCTTGCATAACTTAAATTGCAAGTCCAACCATCGAGATCTATGGGTGTGCCTTGCATACTCATACACTATACTATCACAAAATGTAGACATAAATCGATACACTAGAATCTTTTGAATAACCAAATCACACCTCTTTGTTGTTGGCAACTTAGTATGATGAGGATTGTTTGAGCATGATGTTTGATCAGTGTTGTCATTGATGGAAAGAAGGATTCAAAAGGGTTGGAAGGTTATAGTAATCCTCATGAAGTCATGTATACAGAGAACTTTGGTTTGGAAAGAAGACTTAGACATTTTGGCTAAGTATTGGTAGAATACTGAGATAGCGATTGAAAGATAGTATTTTGATTTGCATTGGCCCACAGTTGAAGATATGGCATTGTGGTTCTGGTAATATTTTTATAGTCCTTAGATGATCTTATAACCAAATTTTCATCTCTTGATCATCTCCAGAAATGTATCTTCTAGTTATACAAGTTCATCATGACAGAGAACAACAATAATCAGAGCAGAACATACAATTGTTTTGGTCCGCATTCTTCTAGTATTGGATATTTTGTTATGTAGTTTTGAGGTGTTGTAAACACATATATGAAGTCTCTAAATAAAAAATTGTAGAGTTTGAAGTCCACCGGAAGGATAGTTATGAGCATTTGTATATCACTACTTGGTTTGACAGTGTTTGACTGTGACAAGGTTTGTGTTCTTGTGGTCCACATTTTGTCGAAAGTTAATATTATGTTCTGTGGTTATGAAGTTATGTTCTAAGATGTTTTAAGAGTCTTGGATATGAATTTGAGCAAGTCTTGTGGTCTACAGTGAAAGTTGTAATCTGACAGATAGACTGAACCAATGATAGTCTGTGTTCGTGGCTGATCTGATAGTTTGATTTGTATGCAGTAAGTTCTATTGATTGGAACTTTATCCTAAGTGGTTCTATAGTTGGAGCCAACATATGAACATGTGTTCCAAATGTTAATTGGGTCTGTAAAGTATTTTGGTGAATGAATTTGGCCGACAAGCTACATGTTGATTAACTACATGCTTCATCTTAGTACGTCGACCTAATGTGAAGATTCCAAGTGTTGCGGCTATATATATGAGATTAAATTTGATGTTTGAAGGGTGTGTGTTGTGAATATAAAGAAGTAAGTGTGAGTATGAATGTGTGTATGTGACATGCAAAGTCTTGTAATTGTGTAAGGGCGATAAGTACAGAAGAAGGGTGATCTTATAAAACCAGAGCAGTGTGATAGAGCAAAGCAGGATGAAGAGTTTTGAGATAGTTTTCTGAGATTCATTAGAGCTATAACCATACATTTGCAGATGCCATCAAATCAGTTCATTTTGGCAGTGAGCCACCATTCTTTCTCTTTCTTTCTCTTGGCAGTGAGCCTGCTTTGGCAGTTAGCCTGTATGCAGTGAGCATCCTTCTTTGGACAATGAGTCCTTAAGGGCAGTGAGCCTTGGGTAGTGAGCCCTAAGGTAGTGAGCCTCTTGTAATTTGGTATTTTTAATACATAATATATTGTGAGCTAACACTCACCGTAGTTTTTCCCTCTTTGGGTTTTCCACATAAAAATCCTGGTGTTCATGTGTTATGTTTTGTGATTGCTCATTCTATGCTTGATTTACTTTTATCTAATATGGAAATTGAATTAATGATTTAATGAGTACATGGTTTTATAGAATACTGATTCACCCCCCCTCTCAGTATTCTGGGTGTTCAACAATTGGTATCAGAGCTTGGTTCCTTGGAAGAAGTCTAAAAGCTTAAGGAAGATCTTGGTGATTGAACACAAGGTAGGAAGAAGATATCCTACTCCTCTTGAAGAAATTCATCCAACTAGAATTATAGAAGAAGAGTGCATGTATGTCAATGAAGAACTCAAAGTTGCTCTTGAAGACCTTGAAAGGACTGAAGAAGAAAATAGGGGTCTGAAGGATAATAACAAGGAAGCAGATGAGTGCATAAGCAAGTTGAGGGAGCAAGTCAAAAAGTTCAAAGAAAAGAAAAAGAAAGTTAGTGAGCAATTGAAGCTAGCAAATGAAACTATGGATAATCCGAAGGTGCAAGTTGAAGAGAGGAAAAGAATTAAGGAATGTCTCAATATGGCTGTAAAAAACTGTAAGGGTAAAACGTGAATCAATCAAATGAATTATATATGACCCAAACATCAACAGAATAGGAGATAACAAGAAAGATTAAATGAAAATAGCAATGAATAACACAAAGCAAACCTTCCCTGAAATCGATGCTTCTGTTGTTTCCCTATTACAACCGTCCTTTTGCAGATGAAGTGAGCCCTCAGAGAGTGCACTCTTTTAAGCTTTGTTCGAGGAAGTCAATGGTAAATGGTTGTTGTGATATGCAATGAAGATGAGCTTCAAAGCAAGTATGTGATCTCAAGCTTGTGGATAGTAAAAGGGTGCCAAAGGCGCGCTGGTGATATTTCTGCAGAGTAACGATGTCAAAAGCCTGAATCATTAGAGTGGAGGGATGAAGCTTCATTTATAGACTTGGAAGAATGGGAATCAATGGTTGAGAGGAGATATGAAGATCAACAGCTGAGGATGGTTGAGGAATGTGCAACCAGTAGAAATGTGACAAGTGTCCCAACTCCATCATGAAAGAGGGGATGTGACCAAATTGATTGGAAAGTTAACTCCATTGACTGATCAGTTAACAGACTTGATTGATCAGTTAGAAGAGTGGATTATGGGATTGACTGAATTGATTGACCAGTGAACTGGGTTGATTGAGGAGTCAATAGAATAGATTGACCAGTGAACTCAAATGACTAATTAGTTAACAGATTTGATTGATTAGTTAACTAACTTCTGATTTGAGAAGAAATAGGCCATGTGGGTGAGACAAAAATAGGTAATTAAATATTAAATATATTTAATTACATGTGCAACCTGATGAGGTGGACAAGGTGAGGTAGATTTTTGAATTTAGAACTTAGGATAGAGGAATTTGGATTAATTAAATAATTTAGGATTATTTAATTGTGTGAGACATTTAGAAGAATTTTAATTAAATAAATTGAATTTATTTAATTACGGAATAGTGAATTGATTAAATAAATTTAGAATATTTATTTAATTGGTAGAAGAATAGAATAAATATTTAGAATATTTATTTAGGATGATTTGTGTCATTTTTAGACGTATACATTTTGCCCCTCTTTGATGCAATGCAGTTTACAACATTGCTTCAAAGAAGTCGATAGTTTGATAGTGATACATGCCCTAGTTTGCCCCTGGTACAGGCTTAATGACGATAGGATGCCCCCTCGGGAGATTGGACAGGAAAAGGGCAGAAGGCGTGAGACGGACAATCTCACGAAGATGAAGGGAAGCTAGGTTAGAATGAAGAAATTGGTTGAAGAAAGAGTCGAATGATATGCGATGCAAGTTGGAATGATGACACACACAAGCAGGCAAGTTAGTATGCACAAATGACACAAGAACAAACAAGGTATTGCCCCTGTCAAGCGGTAAACCAACGATATACTAATAACGATATACAACAATGTTGTCATGGCAGGGAACAATGTATCCCCAGACCAACACGGCAGGCATGTTGTCATGGCGGGGAATGATGGATCCCTAGAGCAACATGAAGGATAGTGTCTAGTTTCAGGAAATGAAGCATGTCGTGTAAGCTGCGTGTATTGGTCTGATTTCAACAATGCCACATCCTGTATAAGACAATTGATTAATTAACTGATCGAGTTGGTTTACAACCAGACAAGGATCAAGACCCCTGATTATGATTGGATCATTTGTGCAAGATTGACTTGACGTGATTGGTATGGATTAAGGATGGACCTTGCATTTGGATCATTGCTCAGACTGACTGGACAAAGATGAAAGATATGATGATAGATAGAAATTTGATTGATAGAAGAAAGACTCGATAGAAGGACTCACAAGCATGTATTTGTATTGATACTCTGCATTGTTGGATCTTTATTGCATGGGGTATGGTATGGATGTATAAATGGATATAGGATGGATGCTTTGCTTTTAGAGTGCTTTATTTCATCATTGGGCATTTTTTTGGTACATTTTCTAAAATGTTGTAAGTGAATACAAGCATCTAGGTATAATTGAACCGAGATGACCTGAGTACTACTTACATGGATTTTGATTTGGCAAGTTAATACAAGCATCTAGTCAAAATTGAATCTAGATGACCTAAGTACTTCTTGCGTATCAACAAACAAGGATTGCCCCCATTCATGTTAGACCTTTGATGTCCTCGATGATCTTTTGCCGATCATGTCTTTAGACAAGGCTTCACATTACTAAAGATTAATCCACAAACAACAAACAAAGAAAATAATCATGCCCCCATCATAGCATCTCTAGCTTTTGGCATCCTTTAGTAGCATAGAAAGACATGATAACAAAAATCAAGACTCGGTAACTTAACCATGGTTCCAATCCACAAAACATTCTTGCCATTAGATGTGTGTATTTCTTGCTGTAGGTTGAATAAAATCATTTAGAAGACCTTGGGTATTTGCTTTGCATTGGATAGGTTAAGATGCTCACAGTCAAGATTTCTGCTTGAGGCGCGGGTTCTGCTTGCATTTGCTTGCTTGGTGAGGAGATTGCACAATCCTTATTGGGGAGATGAACCCTAAGGGACTGACCCAGTGCCTCGGGTGCGCATTGCTAAATGGCCTTGCCTACGTGACGACGCAGAGGCAACGTAGTTCGGGGTAAACCCTAATGGACCTAAGATATGGATCAGATGAGACATGATATGGAACAGATATGGATCAGATATGGAATAGATATGGATCAGACAAGACACGATATGGAACAAATGATACCGATGACAAGGAAACACCACGGATAGGTAGATGTATGGGTGATAAAGAATGGAATGGGTAGGTATGAGGATGGGCAATAGTGGATAGAAGGAACAAGGATGTGATCTCCAAGGACTATGTCGCATAAGAATAACATGCCCCATTGTAGGTAGAGTACCTAGGATTTTTCATGACAGTGCGAATGACGATAGGAGGATGAGAGGATAACGAAGGATTTCTGTGGTTTTGGAGGGATAAGGTATGTCAAGAGACATCTAGAACATTTGTCAACATTGTGCCCCCAATCTTTATCAAGACCAAAGAATAGAGGAAAGGAAGATTAGATGGATGGATGGGACAGTATAGTTATGTAATGGATAGAGGATAGGATAGGAAATGGTATGAAAGGAAACTGGTAGGAGAAAAGTGATATGCCGATGAGACAAGGTGCCCCCAAGTGTAGCTGACAGAGAAGATCAACTTACACATGACGCCTGTTTGCCAGGTTTTCATCATGGTACTTATCCAAGGTGCTTGTTTGCCAGATTTTCACCATTGGACGAAGGGATTTTTCTTTACTTTTTTTTTTTGGATAGGAGAAGGTGGAATACGGAAGAGAGGGACCCGAGTGCCTGGTTCCACGAAACATGATAGTCTCGCTAGAAAGATGTCATCACATGGACCATGTCAAGTGTGCTCATAGATGTTGGTAGGGGAGTGCATGAAAGTGAGACAAAGTAGGTAGATAGTGGATTATGGAAGGTGCGATAGTGGATGATGATGCAGAATACAAAAGGACTTATGCGAGGATGGAAGGAAGGTTTATGCAAAAGCATGGACCATAGGATGAGGGAGATATGTAGGATAGTAGTGGAGGGGAGGGGAGATAGAGTTATACGGAAGTGTTGTGGAATGGAAGGGAACCATGACCAACAGTTGCACATACTGTGATAAACATTGAAGCTGATGATGGGAAGGTGGTGTAGGAAGCAATGGAGAGTTTTTCTTGGTGGATGAATGATATAAGCCTTTAGGGACCCACATAGACTTTGCATTGTTTTGATTTTCGTTTGTCATGTGGGATGGAAGGATTTGATACTTTTGGATGGAATTGGAGAAAGTGAATGGTTGGAATTCTTGAGAGGTGGATGCCTCATGTAACTTGAGGGCTTTTTGCCTATGTACCCAAACCATTTTGTTTTTAGATAGTACCTGTGAAGGTATGGGTTTGGGTGTATGCAACTTTTGTGTAGCTTTTGGAGTAATCATTTGTTTCTTGGGGACCCACACTTTTTTCAATTTGGCATTGAGGTGTGTGGGCATATGCAGCATTTGATATGTATAATTCTTTGATTCTTGGCTTTTATATCCTAGGTCATGAGGACTCTTAGGATTTGTGACTTTATAGGTAGAGGCATCCACATATTTGTCATTGAATCCCCGTGGGATGGTGGAAGTGAGGTTGGTGAAAGCTCCTTGTTTAGACAATATGTGCATTTGTCGGCCATGATTGGGATATTTAGAGGATTCATAGATGGATGGATAAGGTGTTGGAAGAAGTGGTGGTAGGATGCCTGGAGGGCTACTAGGAGTTGGGCATAGCGGAGGTAGATTGGATAGTGGAAGGTGTATGGTAACATGCTTTTGACAAATGTAGGATGATGGAGGTGGAATGGCGACATATGTTTTGGGGATATGATAGGGTTTGCGATGGAAAGTAGTAGACTTAGGAGGAGTGGAGGAAGTACCAACATCTTGAGATTGCTCACCTTGGGGTATGTATCCAAGGCCGTATGAAGGTGGAGGAACATTGACATGGATAGGTTCCAAAATACCTTGTTCATGAAGGCCTAAGCCTTTACCTTGATAGTTCATATTCTGGAGTATGCGGTGGACCATGGGATTATGTATAGGTGCACTAGCAGCGAGTTCCTTATTGGATGAGGAAGATGAGATAGCGGATAATGGTTGTTGGTGTTCTAAGGAAGAACATTCATGCATGAAGGTAGTAAGCCCAAGGATATAAGACGACGGAGTTGTAGCTTGGTCAATAATGGATGGTGAAGGATTGTTAGAATCTTGATCATCATTATGCTCTTTAGGATCTAAGTTATTAGGTTGATCATTCGTGTGCACTTGGGAGGCAAGTGTCTCATCAGAGGAAGCAAAAGTTGTTGGATCATGGATGGGATTAGATGGAAGAGGGATAAAAGAAATGGAGGCTTCTTGCTCATGAATGGGTATGGGATCAAGTTGCTCAAGGACATCTTCTTCATAGGGAATATCTTGATCATAGAACAAATAAAGGTTATGGATGGGTTGGAGTTGGGTTTCCATCTCATGTATAGGTTCAAGTTGCTCATGGATAGCTTCGTCAGCAAAGATAGTATCTTGATCATAGAAAAGATAAAGGTTATGCATTGGATGGAATTGGATTTCCTTCTCATGTATAGGTGTTAGGAGATGGATAGGATCAAGTGGCTCATGGAGAGGTTCATTATTATGGATATCATCTTGATCATGGAAAAGATACATGTTATGGATAGGTTGCAAGAAAGTGATTTGATCTTGACTTAGACTAGGGATTAATGTTTCCTCATGCTTAGGATTAGACTCTTGACATACCTCTTGGGTTGCTTGAATGGAAGTGGATAGCTCTTGGATAGATTCTTGGTTGACAACATAGATGTTTGATGGACCTTGACTTTGGTTTATGGTAGGAGGTTCTTCGATAAGCTCAAGGGGTTGCGAATGACATGGAGGATTTTTGGTAAGGTCAAGGACTGGAATTTGGGGACATGGTTGACTCTCTACTAGTAGCCCTTGGATCACATCATTGGTAGGTGTATGGATAGGTGAATGAGGGGATTTAGCTTTCTCTCTAGCTTTTCTCTAGTTGTATAAATTTGGAAAAACTCTTTCCCACCACTCATCTGATTCTTTTTGGGTCATCCATTTAGACTTTGAGGAACTAGAGGGTGGTGTTGGTGTAGAACTAGTATGCTTTAGGATATGGGTCTTAGAATGTGGCGAAGGAGGACTAGTAGATGGGGTGGTATAGGATTTCCAACTTAAGGTGGTGCTTGCCTTGTCATGAGCATCATTAAAACGGGAAATAGATGTATGAGTTTAGGGCGAGGCATAGCTAGTACTGGCACGTGCGGCTTGCAAGATTGCCATTTCTTGTTGTCTGACTTGGAATTCTTGAGCGATTGCTATACGACCTTGGGGTGAGGTGTCTAGGGTTAATTGCAATTTCAGGTATTTGAGTTCTTGAGTAAGCTCTTCTAATTTGGTTTTCATCTCCACAGAAATTGACACGAGACTGAAAGGGGTACTCAGAAAGGTGGAAAATTTTTCCTCAAAAAATAGTACAAATGGCTATAAGCACAGCTCTATTTTTTTGGCAAAATTTTTGGATTTTTCTGGTGTTTTAGGTATTTTTGGCTGGAAAAAGGCCTTCTTGGTCTAATTTTATGAATTAACAGCAAGAAAACACAACAAGCACAAAGAATATTTTATAGTTTTTCACTATTTTTTTTTTTGGTTTTTTTGACTCTATTTTGGACTAAACTGAAACAAAAGCAAGCACAAAGATCCTAGGCTAGAAATGGATTACAAGGGTTTTTGGCCACTAGAAAAAGAGGTGTTTAATGAGGGCAACCGTTCGAGTGGTTACACATGCGGCGGCACTACTCTCCGTTATGGAGTCTCCCAGCCTTAAAGGGTTACGCCTTAGAGGGTTTTGGGGGAGGTTGGCCATCGGTGTAACATAGCAGCACTCGTTGCAGGAGGTTTTCACCTCAAGCACATTTATTTTAAGTGGATTGGTAGGGCTTGGCTTTAGCCTGTTTCCACTTAGGGTCGTTCCCACTTGGACAAGCGTGCATCCAAGGGAAGGCCCCTCCTAAAGCTTAAACAAATAGAATGACAAGTCTGGCACTCTGATCACCCAGTAAAGGGGAGAGCATAAGCCTATTGTCATTCGCAAGCACAGAATACACTGGTTAATCCAACCTAGTTAAAATTAGAAAAACTAAATGGGCTAATCTACTTGTGCACTCACACAGTTGTTAACTTTGAAGTGATTAGGAGGATAGCATTGTTCATTACCGTTTGTGAGATAGCAATAATCTAACTATGGAAGATAGCATTATGCAGATATTGCAATGGTTCAATTACTCTCTTCCTAGTTAAGGCTATGTGGAATTTGTATGAACGTTCGTTTTACTGTCCTTTTATAAATTGAAGTGTGAGTTTAGTAAATGCAGCTAGATGAGTCTAAACCAGTGGCCTAACCTGCAAAACAGATCCAGAGTATTCTTGCAAAGAGGTTAGCATTAGCAAAAATCTTCTAAAAAATCCTAAAATCACTACCTACTATAGAAGAACCACTTCAGAGACTGAATGCGCAGAAATAGTCAACAGAAATTTGCATTTTTCTCACCCTAGTTTGTAAATATTTGGATAAAACTATATGTATATGATCTCTTAGCTCAAATCTAACCTCACCATTGTGTCCAGGGGGGCATTTCCATAAATTTTGAGTACAAATTTTCCTAGATTTCATGAAAAATAGAGCGTTTGGCGAAGAAAACAATGTTTCTAAAATTCACTGCCAAACAGATGCGCTGTAGGAATGAACATATGCGCTACAGGAATGAACATATGCGCTGCAGAATTTAATATATGCGCTGCAGGATATTAAATGCGCTATAGAATGAAACAAATGCACTGAAACAGAGTGTATATGCGTAGAAAGAACATATGCGCCGTTAAAGAAGGTATATGCGACGGAACAATGTTTAAAAGCGCAGTAAGAACGAACAGATGTGCAGGAATAACATATGCACCACAGAAATGGATATATGCGCCATAATAGTGTTAAAAGCACCGCAAGAATACACAAAAGTGCATAAATGATAGAAGCGCCGTAACAGTGGGTATATGCGCCGTAGAAATGTTTAAATGTACCGAAGTAGCCTGTGCGTGATTCTGCATGACCTGTACGGAACTTGTCTTCAAAAGAGCTTAGATTTTGATGAGATAAAGGGGCAAGGGCCCCACGGTGGGTGCCAAAAATGTAAGGGTAAAACGTGAATCAATCAAATGAATTATATATGACCCAAACATCAACAGAATAGGAGATAACAAGAAAGATTAACCAAAAATAGCAATGAATAACACAAAGCAAACCTTCCCTGAAATTGATGCTTCTATTGTTTGCCTATTACAACCATCCTTTTGCAGATGAAGTGAGCCCTCAGAGAGTGCACTCTTTTAAGCTTTGTTCGAGGAAGTCAATGGTAAATGGCTGTTGTGATATGCAATGAAGATGAGCTTCAAAGCAAGTATGTGATCTCAAGCTTGTGGATGGTAAAATGTTGCCAAAGGCGCGCTGGTGATATTTCTGTAGAGTAACGATGTCAAAAACATGGATCATTAGAGTGGAGGGATGAAGCTTCATTTATAGACTTGGAAGAATGGGAATCAACGGTTGAGAGGAGATATGAAGATCAACGGCTGAGGATGGTTGAGGAATGTGCAACCAGTAGAAATGTGACAAGTGTCCCAGCTCCATCATGAAAGAGGGGATGTGACCAAATTGATTGGAGAGTTAACTCCATTGACTAATCAGTTAACAGACTTGATTGATCAGTTAGAAGAGTGGATTATGGGATTGACTGAATTGATTGACCAGTGAACTGGGTTGATTGAGGAGTCAACAGAATAGATTGACCAGTGAACTCAAATGACTAATTAGTTAACAGATTTGATTGATTAGTTAACTAACTTTTGATTTGAGAAGAAATAGGCCATGTGGGTGAGAGAAAAATAGGTAATTAAATATTAAATATATTTAATTACATGTGCAACCTGATGAGGTGGACAAGGTGAGGTGGAAAAGGTGAGGTGTAAAGGTGAGGTGGATTTTTGAATTTAGAACTTAGGATAGAGAAATTTGGATTAATTAAATAATTTAGGATTATTTAATTGTGTGAGACATTCAGAAGAATTTTAATTAAATAAATTGAATTTATTTAATTATGGAATAGTGAATTGATTAAATAAATTTAGAATATTTATTTAATTGGTAGAAGAATAGAATAAATATTTAGAATATTTATTTAGGATGATTTGTGTCATTTTTAGACGTATACAAAAACAAATCTGAATAATGTACAAAACTTGAACAAGAAGTTGTGGATCTGAAAGTTGATTTGAAACAAGCATGGATTCAAGAAGATAAATTCAGGGTGAGTGTTGCGAAACTTTATAGAATAATTGAATTTCAAAAGAGCCCTAATGACAAAGAAGAATTAGGATTTGAGAAAGGTGAAAGTTCCAAATTAGGTCAAGTAGTGAATAATGAGAACAAGAAGGACAAAGGCAAGTAGATCTGGAATCAAAGGAAAGGACCTAGAAGACCACCAGTTAGGCAACCAAATTCTCAAAGGTACACCCATCTTTCAATGGTTATTGTAATTCATGCAATAAGTTTGGTCATAAGTTCTACTTAATGTAGAAGCAGAATGAATCAAAATGTTCCATCTTTTTCTGGTCAGTGTTTTACATGTAAAAGAGTTGGTCATAAAGCTAATGAATGTCAAAGTCACATAAGGAATGGGTATAACAATGGAAGGAATGCTCAGTCTTTCAGAGGTAACTGCTTTGCATGCAAGAGATTTGGTCATAGAGCTAGTGAATGTAGAAGTTAGATTAGGAATGGCTATAACAATGGAAGGAATGCTCAATCTTCCAATGGTAACTACTTTACATGCAATAGATTTGGACATAAGGCCAACCAATGCAGATATAGAATGAATGGAAGGAACAATGGACAGAGGAATATTGTGTGTTTCAATTGCAATAGACCTGGACATAGAGCAAGGTTCTACAGAAGCAAGAACATGAAGAAGGATATTCAAATAGAAAGGAAGAAAGCAGTACAAAAGGTTTATGTGACCAAAATCAAGAAGGAAATGAACAAGATATGGGTTAAGAAGGAAGTTGTTGAAGCCAAGAATGAGTCTGTGCTAGACTCTGGTGTAGAAACTTCCTCTGGGAAGTAAGTTGGAAACTCTGGCTCAAGGGGAGCTTCAAAGAAAAATCTTATTTCCCCAGCCTAAGAAGTGGTGCTGGCACTCAACATGAAGATATGAGTTTGAGAACATTATGTTTGATATTTGGAGAAGATTACGGTAGAAAAGAATCTAAAGGGGTAGATTGTGGAGCAATCTATGTCGACTGTTAGTGGCAGAGAAAGTATTTAACGACTTTTTGTAATTAAACATTTATGGCCATTAGGTTTTGATGAAAAGGGTTTATAAGCAATCTTATTCAAAGGAAATTCACATTGCATTTGAACACACAAGTGACCAAGGAGATCTGAGCAGCAAAGCAAAGGTGACCTCAAAACACTCAACATGATCAAACCCTAATTAGAAATGAAGAACAAGGTATTTACTGTCACTACTCTTGCAAAGTTTTGTTAAGCTGTAAAGATGTCTACACCAGAAGTTATTGAGATAACTGATAGGCCCCGATCTAAGTTCAAGAAGTATCCATTTAAATCTCTAGAAATAGATCTAGATGGTGCATTTTCTAAAGTTCCACATGGTATTATACATACGGAAGACATTAGGGCATATATTCATGCAAATTTGGAAGAGTATGATCATTTAAAACTAGGGCAAGTTTACTTGAATGAGTTGACCAGAGATAAATTTGAATTGAAGGAATAATTTAGTCCTCTGCATCAGAAGAAATTAGTCACATTGATTGATTTTCCCATTTTCTCTGAAGATGTTTGGGTTAGGTATTCCCTAAGCAGGATTCATCATGAATTCTTTTGGCTAAATATACCTCATATGATAACTAAGGATGCCATTAAAGAAGTTACATGTTTGTGTTCCACCAGAATAGTTCCAACATTGAAATCTGTAAAGAATGACACAGTGATGAAATTGACTGGTGCCAAATTTGACAAAAGGGCACTAACTACTAATGATATTGAAGATCCAATAATAAGATTTTCATCAATGGTGATTCAATACAAGGTATACTTCTCCAACATGGAGAAATCTATCTTTGCAATGGCCATCTACACAAGTTATGAGATGGTGAAGAAGAATGATGATTATGACCTATGTGAGTTGCTCCAGCAACAATTGATGTAAAATCTGAAGAGGACAAAAGATACAAATTTCCCATTCAAATATGGTACTCTGATCATCTACCTACTATTCTACTTTCTGAGGGAATTACCAGGTATGAGTAATATTGGTTGGTTAAATCATTCTCCTGTAGCAGTACAAATTAGAAATCATCTACATAGTTTAGGAGATATTGATGCACAAAATGTTGCTCTATGGGGATACTTTAGGAATTTCCAAAAGATAATGCAGGATAGGGTTAGAATCCCTAGAAAGGTGGTTGAGAAGTATAAAGATGATATTGTCTTTATGGTGACCAAAGATCAATGCCTCATGGAGGTAGTGGAACAGAGAATAGTGTGGGTCACAACAATGGGATATGAAGTTACAGAGGATATCTTGACTAGTTTGGTAGATTTAATGCTGAGAAAACCCAAAGACCCCAAAGAAGAAAAGTTTGGAACATTTCAAGAAAAGTCAATTAAAGTCCATATGGAACTGAAACAACCTGAAATCAAGAGGAATGTAAGAAAATGGGTAAATGATGTTGCAAAAAGCAAAGGATTTATAGATGAACAAATAAATGAAGCAAGAACCAAGTCTGGGGCCACTAAGACTGCAAGTGCTTTGGAGGGATAGACAACAAAAGATATGGAGAAGGAAGAAGATAAATCTAGACAAGAAAAGGCTGCTTCTAGTTCAAGAAGAAGAACAAGAGGCTCCTCCTCTACTGCAGAGGTTGAGAAAGAAAAGATAGAGCCTACAGAGAATAGACACAAAAGAAAGAAGACAAAGGCCACAAAAAGAGTGCATGTGAGCCTTGGTGGAGAAGAAGAAGAAGATGAAGAAGAGACTGAGACTGATGAAGAAGTCAACGCAAAGAAGGCAAGAATAGATGAAACCACATCAAGCAAAAAGGAGAAGCCTCTGAAAAGGTTAATGACAAGAAGAAGAAGAAAGGAGAGAAGACTGAGACCAGAGAAAATGAAGCAACAATATCTCTGGAGACCACATTTAATGCAGTGGCTGGGCATGGGAACTTAAATCCAATTGCTGATACATATCATGATTGCTCAGATGCTGACAAATTAACTATTGAAGCAACAATTGTAAGATTTTTGGATAATTTTAATAAATCCCTAATTGAAGTCATAGATGACTTACTAGATAGTCTAGCCAACATCATGACAACAAGAAAAGAAGGGGCCATGGCCAAAGATGCTGAGATAAAGAAGTATGTTTTGTTGAAACTTCACCCAAATATCACCAGTGAAGAAAAAAGTCAAAGTCACTAAGAAGCTTAGTGAAAAATTTAGAACAAAGAAAAGGGTGAATACTCTAATGTCTGGTGACATTGAGAAACTGATTAAAGAGACTAAGGAGATAACCCTAAGTGTGCTACATGAACTACAAATCCCAACTGTGGTAGACATTGATGGGAGGAACAAAATGATGATGCTGACACTTCTAATACTATTCCGATAGAAAATGTTGAGCAAAATATGGATCAAAGTGTAGTTACTCCTCTAGTGAACATAAGAAAGGATGAAGAAATGAAAGAACCTGTGGAACACTGAGGAAGAAAAAGTGACATCTGAGGAAATTGCCTCTGAAGGACAAGGTGAGAAGAGGGAAGAAACAAATGAACAAATGGTTAACAATCTTGCTCCAGAAATAGAGGGAAATGAGCAAGAGCTTATTCAAGAAGACCCTCTGGAGAGATATTATGTTGAAGGGTCTCATGTTGAAGATAAAAGAGACACTGTTGAAAAGGATTCAATTGACTCTTTAAGAGAGTTTTGGGAGAAACAAAAGGAAACTCAGATGTTGACTACACATGAGTTGTTACAAGGACTGATAAACCTGGCCACAATGTCCCCTCTACAAAAAATAAGGCTAGGGATAATTTTTCAAGCCACGACACAAGAAGAAATTTTGAAATCTCATATAGAAGACACTGCGTTGATAGGAGATGCAACAATTTTTTTTGAAAAGATTATGCCAGGAATAAATAAAGACACATCCTTGGCTCCTACTGCACAGTTGAAGAAACTTATTGAATCAGTCAACTCTCATTCTGAGTCCCTTAAACAAGATGCAGAAAAGAAAGTAAGGGGAGATATTGATAGCAAGAGATTAGTTGAGATTAATGACAAATTTTCTCAAGATAAAATCTTTTTAGATAAGAGCATAGAGTTTGCACAGACAACCATTAAAGAAGCCACCGAACTATATCAATTTTGTCTTACATGGCCTAAAAATACTAAGGACATAAAAGAGAAAATAGATGGATGGGAAGCTCAAATAACGAAGATATCTAGAATTTATGACCTTGTGAAGTATGTCATTGTCAATCAAAGGGCAAAAGTTGAGACCATTCATTCTACCATAGATAAGTTGCAGACCCAGAAGGAGGTCATAAAACACAGAATGAGTTAGATCTGAGAGATAGTGAGCTTCAAGATTGCATGTCTGGCTAGACTTGTAGTAGCTTTAGATCAGACAAAGCAAATCACTGAGGCCCCTGCTACCGTGAAGAAGGTAGAAGAGTTGGTGTCCTAGGTTAATGGGCATATATTAGTATTGAGTGATGCTAAGGTTAGATGGGATGAAGATGTGGTGCAACTAAATAAACTCTATAAAGATATTCTTCTTGCAAGCCAGTAAGGTATTTGACTTCAATTGTATATATGTAAATAGTTTTGAAGTTTTGGTCACTTGTACATATTTTTGTATCATACACCTTTTCCATTTAAGTCAAAGGGGGAGAATGAAGCATGTGGAAAACATAGACAAGTGAAAAATAAATAAGGAGAGAAGCATGAAGTTAGGGGTAGCAGTGTGCAAAGAGTAAGGGGAAGCTATATGATATTTTTTCACATCATGTGTTGCCATCAATGCCAAAGGGGGAGATTGTTGGCAACTTGGTATGATGAGGATTGGCTGAGCATGATGTTTGATCAATGTTGTCATTGATGGTAACAAGGATTCAGAAGGGTTGTGAGGTTATTGTAATCCCCATGAAGTCATGCATACAGAGAACTTTGGTCCAGAAAGAAGACTTAGACATTTTGGCTAAGTATTGGCAGAATACAGATATAGCGACTGAAAGACAGTATTTTGATTGGCATTGGTCTGTAGTTGAAAATCTAGCCTTTTAGTTCTATTGCGATGTTTATAGTCCTTAGATTATCTTATAACCAAAGTTTCAGCTCTTGATCATCTCCAGAAATGTATCTTCTAGTAGCACAAGTTTGGCATGACAGAGAATAGTAGTAATCAGAGCAGAACATACAATTATTTTTGTTTACATTCCTCCGGTATTGGATATTATTTTATGCAGTTTTGAGGTGTTGTAAACACATATATGAAGTCTCTAAATCCAAAAGTTGCAGAGTTTGAAGTCCACCAAAAAGATAGTTATGAGCATCTGTATATGGCTACTTGGTTTGACAGTGTTTGACTATGACAGGGTTTGTGTTCTTATGGTCTGCATTTTGCCACATGTTAATATTATGTTCTGTGGTTCTAAAGTTATGTTCTAAGATGTTTGAAGAGTCTTGGATATGAATTTGAGCAAATCTTGTGGTCCGCAATGAAATTGTAATGTAGAAGATTGACTAAACCAGTGACAGTCTCTATTCGAGGCTAACCTGATAGTTTGATTTGTATGCGGTAAGTTCTATTGATTGGAACTTTATCCTAAGTGGTTCTATAGTTGGAGTTGACATATGAATATGTGTTCCAAATGTTAGTAGGCTGACCTAATGTTGCAGATATATATATATATATATATATATATATATATATATATATATATATATATATATATATATATATATATATAAGATCCAATCTGATGTTTGAAGGGAGTCTATTGCAAATATAAAGAAGTAAGTGTGAATATGAATGTGTGTGTATGCAACATACGAAGTCTTGTAATTGTTTAAGGGAAACAACTGTAGAAGAAGGGAGATCTTATAAAAGTAGAGTAGTGTGACAGAGCAGAGCTGGATGAAGAGTTTTGAGATAGTTTTCTAAGCTTCATTAGAGCTGTAACCATGCATTTGTAGATACAATTAGAGTAGTTCATTTTGGCAGTGAGAAACCCTTCTTTCTCTTGCTTTCTCTTGGTATTGAGCCTATTTTGGCAGTGAGCATGGATGCAGTGAGCATCCTTCTTTGGACAGTGAGTCCTTAAGCACAGTGATCCCTGCGCAATGAGCCTTGGACAATGAACCCTAAGGAAATGAGCCTCTTGTAATTTCACATGTTACTACATAATATATTGTGAGCTAACACTCACCATGGTTTTTCCCTCTTTGGGTTTTCCACGTAAAAATCGTGGAGTTCATGTGTTATGTTTTGTGATTGCTCATTCTATGCTTGATTTACTTTTATCTAATATGAAAATTGAATTAATGGTTTAATGAGTACATGGTTTTATAGAATACTGATTCATCCCCCCCCTCAGTATTTTGGGTGTTCAACATTTGCTTCTTTACCACCTTTTGTATTGTAGTCCACTATTTTATACTTGTCAAACTCTACTAGTTCATTTCCAACCACATGTGTGCTTTCAATATGTTCACATATTGCCATTTATTGCAAGCCACCACAATGCTGACATGTGCCATCCAAGCATAATTTCCTTTAGAATATTTGACCTTCCTCTCTTTCACATAAAATTGTTGATATGAAGTCTCTTGAAGATGTTGGTGGGGCATGTATGCCACAATCCTGCAAAACATTGTTGGTATGCAAATCTAAACGTATAGACTGATAAACATCAAAATGGTTAGAAAATTCAATATGTAATCTACAACAAGAAGTAGTATGTGTGTGTGATTTATTTTAACATAGAAAGGTTAAATTAGCATTTAAAAATATCTTTGACAAAAATTCTAATTTGAGGATACATCTCTAGAAATTTACCAAAAAATTATTTTTGAGTCGTATCCAAAAAATGCTTTGGATGTGGCTCATGGTTTCGACTACTGATTCTCCTTCTTACCACATCCCTTTGATTAGGAGATACCCTTGTGTAATTCTTCCAAAAGTCTTCAATTAGTGATCTCGGTGCTTCAACATTTGGTTTATCTATTTGTGGTAGTCTCCCAGAGAATGCCCATAATTCATTGGCATTGATGTCCTCGATTCTTTGGCTTCTACCAGTGGCTCTTGATAAAGTTTTTCTATTAATTCTCAATGCTTGACTTGTCTATCTAATGAGACAAGATTTCCTCATTTGATTACTTACCATTGTTGATGTAATGACACGTCATGTGACATTACTATATTTTGTGCGTGAGGTGTTACTCACACTCTCATATGCACTCAATAGATTCTTGACAATAGATTTCTAACTTCAAGCCTCTGATGTTCTCAACCCAAGAATCTTCATGATGGACCTATACTTTATACTTCACATCATTTCAATGAATAGTTGACATCTTGCGGTCTCATTAAACTTTTCAAAGAACACTCTCCAAATCTTATGAGGATATCTTCTACAAGTGCGTTTTGGAATCTTACCTTCCATTGGCTGCAAAATATTCTCATCGATATCAATCAAATACTTTGGCTTTCTATGCAAAATTCTAGGTGGTGTTCTCAAAGGTAAATTCATCTCAACATTAGGAATTTCATCAATATTTAAATGAGATGGGCTAGATGGCATACCTTCGAGTGGAGATGGAATAGATGACGTACATTGAGGTTGAGGTGGGAACGATGGTGTACCTCCTTCCTCACATGTGAATGATGAAGTACTCTCAACTTGAGATGCAGTAGATGGTGTCCCTCCATCTTGACTTATGGTAGAGGACGTGTCTCCAACTACAGTATTCAAATCTCTCATAGCACAAAGTTTTTGCATTTGTTCCCTTTGTGCCACCAATACCATATCTCTTGTTGATGGTTGAGGTTCCTCTTCAATTAGCATGTCTTCGACAATTGTGTCCAATTTCCTCTTCTCACGAAGTTCCCTCATACCTGTTGCTTTCTTTGCATTCTTAGCTTCTTTCTCTTCCTTTGTTGGTTTAATCCTTGATTGTTTCCTTAGCATGATAGATAATTTTATCTGTAGCATGATAAAGAGACAAATATTATTTCCTAAAAAATGAATCCATACAAATAAATGAAATATATGTCATTCAAACCTTCATACAAAATGTACATACAATCATCATGTAGAAGAGTAAATGTCACTCAACCATGATGAATAAACAAGTGCACTAAAAACACAAGGAAAATGGAAAGCAAATTTTTTTGAAGTATTTCTACCTTCCAAGAATTTATCATGTGACTTTGCTATAGCCATTTTCTAACATATGACCTACCAATATAACCACAAATAGACATGTATACAAAATGTGGTAGCATAGACAAAGCACATGAATTTTTTATGGAACGCCTTAAAGAAATGTGGTCTCATAGGATACCATGATTTCAAGATAAGAACAAAATGGATTTTTTAAAAGACATTACAAACTTTCAAGAAGATACAATTGGCTTGAGTATAAATCTCCATTCCACAACTTTTGTCAACATCCTACCTTTGGAACAAGGTATGGGCATCAATCAAATCATTGAAAGAAAGGGGGATTTTTGTCAAATGTTATAATTGCAACTCCCTTCGCAGAAATGTATGAGTGTTATGGTTGCAATTACCTTAGTAGACACATCCAAAATGTGGATGTATAGACAAGGCACATGAATTGTTTGAAAAATGCCTCAATGAGATATGTCCTCATGGACTACAATGATTGCAGGATATGCACTAAATAGATTTGTTGAAAAGGCTTTAGAATATTTCAATTAAATGCAATTTCTAGGTGTAAAACCAAATTCCAAAGCATTTTCCAACATCCCCCATGCCTATACCAAAATGGAAGATTTGGAAAGGCGTATGTACATCCATAAAAAAAGGATTGAGAAATGATGTATTATATTACATAGATATAACTACTCTTGTAAATGTGTATACAAAATGTGGAAGCATACACAAGGTAGGTCAATTGTTTAACAAAATGCCTCAAAGAGATGTGGTCTCATGGACCACAATGATTACAAAATTTGCACAAAGTGGATTTGTTGAAAAATATTTTGAAACTTCCAAGCAAATGTAATTGGCAAGTGTAAAGAATTGTGTAGTTTAAAATGTTCCAAGAGGGGATAAGTTTATAATGAGCAACAAACAATGATGAACATAGAATATGCATAATAACAAAATCAAAGCATTGTATTAAGCATGTATGATAAGGGATGATAAAGAAACATAATAGAATTAAGGAAAATGTAAAGAACATGTGTAAAGACTTGACATACCTAAAAAATAGAGATTCAAATGGAGAGACTACCCAATTATGTAGTATTTTTTTCTTCTTGTATCAAACTCCTCAAAAATTTGAGTTTTTCACAAACTTGCTTCCTTTTCAATGTTCAATTATATATCACTCAAATAGAATTACTAACAAAAATACAATTAACCAATGTATAATGTTAAATTCCTACAATTTAATCACAATTAACATTGCAACACTACAAAAATTGAAACTTCAATTGATATATATCAAATTCAATGTGAAAACTATGTTATTTCCTCCTTCTTAAGTTGGAAAACTAGAAAAAGGTGGTGGAAAGTTCATGCAATTGTGGTAGAATGTGAAAATTTTGCATGTGCACTTCCCAACAACATCAAAAATTATTTTTTTGTTTGAACAAGCGCATAACCAGGAGAACAATAGAGCATGTGGGCCTGGATCATGGGTGTCCTAGCTATTTTACCATTTTTAGAGTAAGCCAAAATGTGCTTGCATTATAATGCAAGTGAGTTTTATCTTCCTATACAAAATGACCATATTTCAACTTCTTCAAAACGCGCTCACATTATGAAAAAGTTGATTTCCTAAAGGTTTCCTATGTCATTGTCTCATTACCCACCCCTCTCCCCACTCTATCTCTCTCACACCTATCTTTTGCCCTATGTATCTCACCCCTCTCTCCCTAGGCTACAGGTCTCTCACATCTATATCTCTCTAATGGTTCTGTAGTTATTGTCTCATTACCCACCCCTCTCCCCCCTCTATCTCTCTCACACCTATCTTTCGCCCTATGTATCTCACCTCTCTCTCCCTAGGCTATAGGTCTCTCACCTCTATATCTCTAATGGTTCTCTAGTTATTTCCCTTCCTCTCCACCTCTCTCCCTCCTCCTTACCCATCTTTCCCTCAAGTTGTCAAATTCACTCTCTCATTTTCTTCTATCTCTCCCCTCACCTCTCTATCTCTCACCTCTATCTCCCCCTCACCTCTCTACCTCTCCCCTCTCTAGGTCTCTTAGTCACTCCTTGTCTGCCTCTCCATCCCTCCTTAGCCATCTAGGTCTCTCACTTAACCCTAAACCCTAAACCCTATCCCTAAAGCCTCAACCCTCAACCCTTAAACCTTAAATCATGAACCCTATCCCTAAACCTTCAACCCTCGACATTATACCTTAAACCCTAAACTCTATCCCTAAAGCCTCAAGCCTCAACCCTTAAACCTTAAATCCTAAATCATATCCCTAAAACCTCAACCCTCAACCCTCACTCAACCCTTAAACCCTTAATAACCCTTAAACCCTAAACCCTTGACCCTTAAACCCTACATCCTTAAACCCTCAACCCTTATCCATCCCTCTCCTCCCCTATCTGCCTCACCCCCATCTCTCCGCTATCTCTCTCACCCCTCTCTCCCTAGGTTTTAGGTCTCTCATGTGTATATCTCTCAAGGCTCTCTAGATATTTCCCTTCCTCTTCACCTCTCTCCCTCCTCCTTACCCATCTTTCCCTCAAGTTGTCAACTTCACTCTCTCATTTTATTCTATCTCTCCCCTCACCTCTCTATCCCTCAACTATAAACTCTGAATACTCTACCCTAATCCCTCAAACCTCAACCCTCAACCCTAATCCTTCTACCTCAAACCTTAAACTCTCAACCCTTAAACCCTCAAACCTTAAACCCTAATCCCTTAACCCTCAACCCTAAAGCCTCAACCCTTAAACCTTCAACCCTAAACCCTATCCCTAAACCCTCTACCCTCAACACTATGCCTTAAACCCTAATCCCTCAACCCTTAAACCATCAACCCTTAAATCCTTAATCCCTCAAACCTTAAAACTGTAAACACTCAACTCTCAACCCCTAGATACCCATAAATCCTTAAACCTTAAACCCTTAAACGCTATGGCCTATACACTTAACCTAGACACTCAACCTTGAACATTATCCGTCAACCGCAAACCTCTACCCTATACCCTATACCCTCAACCTTATACTTATGCCCTAAACCCTCAACCCTCATCCATATGCCTTATACCCTCAACCTTAAGCCCTGAACCCTATATCTTAGGCACTCAACCTTTAAAATTATCCCTCAACTGTAAACTCTCAACCCTCTACTCTAATCCCTCAACCCTATACCTTAAATCCTCAACCCTAATCCCTCAAACCTATACATTAAACCCTCAACCCTCAACCCTAATCCTTCAACCCTCAACCCTTAAACTCTCAACCCTTAAACCCTCAACCATTAAACCCTCAACCCTCAACCCCTCTACCATATACATTAAGCCCTTAACCCTAATACATTAACCCTACACCTTAAACCCTAATATCCTAACGCTCAACCCTTAAACCATAATCCCTTAAGTCCTCAACCCTTAAACCATAAACCCTTGACCCTTTAACCTTAAAGCCTTAAACCCTCAACCCTTAAACCCTTAATCCTTCAAACCTTAAACCCTTAAACCTTAAACTCTCTACCCCTAGATACCCTTAAACCCTTAAACCCTATACCCTATACACTTAATCTTAGACACTCAACCTTGAACATTATCACTCAACCTTCAAACCTCTACCCTCTACCGTATACCCTCAACCCTATACTTATGCCCTGAACCCTCAACCCTCATCCATATGCCTTATACGCTCAACCTTAAACCCTAAACCCTATATCTTAGACACTCAACCTTGAACATTATTCCTCAACTGTAAACTCTCAACCCTCTACCCTATACCCTCAACCATATACTTAAGCCCTAATCGCTCAATCCTCAACCCTATACCTTAACCTCTGAAACCTACACCCACAAACCCTCATCCCTATACCCTATAACCTCACCCTTATTCCTTAAACCCTGAATATTGTGCCTCAACCCTATACTTAAAACCTAAACCATACACTCTCAACCCAAGTCACCCTATGCCTTATATACCCTCAATCCATATCATAAACCCTAAGCCCAATATCCTAATCCCTAATCCCCATACCTTACACACTTAATCTTATAGCCTCAACAAGATGAATATTATCCCTCAACTGTAACCCTCAACCCTCTACCCTCTACCTATTATTTAAGCCCTAATCTCTCAACCCTCAACCCTATACCTTAAACCCTAAACCCAAAAACCTCAACTCTCAACCCTAAAAACTATATAGGCTCAGGTCCTTATATACCCTAAACCCAAAACCCTTACATACATACATACAAGCATTCATATATACATACATACGTACATACATACATATAAGCATACATACATACATGCAAACATACATATATACATACATACAAGCATGCATGCATACAATCATACATACATACATACATACATGCATACAAGCATACATACATACAAGCACGCATACATACATTCATACATACATACATATTGTAAGCATACATACAATTTGGCATACATACATACATACATGTACATAAATACAAATATATATACAAACATACATGCATCAAACATACTTAACAAACTTGAACATAAAACATTCCAAGCGAGACATAATGCGAGCGTGTTATAACATGCTCGTGTTATGTCAAACTTGACAAACATCAGGCAAACTTTTGCAGAAAAGAAAAAAATGCAAAGCAAAACATAACGCGAGCGCATTAGAACATGCTCACGTTAAATGTTGCTTTGGAAATTCCCAAGCCTTAGGCTTGGGATTTGCTTTGGATTTCCAACCCAAAGGCTTGGAGTGCCTTCCCAATGTCCAAAGATGTGTTTTTACATATTCTACATGATTTCACATAATCTTGTTTGTGCTAATCGTCAGGTTTGCACGTGTTTCAAGGTCGAACAAATCAAACACCTGGGTAATGTTAGGCTTTCTCTTAGCTATTTAACGATGTAATTTTTTTCACATTTTGACAATGTTAAGCCTTTCATCTTAATTTATTTTGTTTGTGTGTCTATTTTTTGGCAAAAACCAGTGTTTGGTATTTTTTAGAACTTTATAAATTAACCGTTCATTGAAATTTCAAATAAATTACATTTTTATAAACTAGACTCCATTCTACACATATTAAAAAAAATGATGTTCAATTAGTTTTCAAAATTTATAGGGGTAGCACGGCCAAAATTCTATTTTTTAGGATGTGTCCACTTTGAAAATTAGAAAAAAAACAAATATTCTTTAAAAAATTATCAGAAAAATCAGGCATAAACTACATGTTGTTAGCTAATTTCTCATTGAAGCGATTTTAAAAATACTACAAACAAGTTAACCTTTTGAGGGAGCCATAAAACATGCGATGTTATGTTTTTTAAATAGAAACAACACCAATTTCTGTGGCACCCTTTTTTAAACCCCTTAATCTATACCATTTTTTAAAAAATTAGTAGTTTAGAAAGTAGAATCGGAGCACTATGAACATTGTTTTTTTTTTCATTTTAAAATTTTGAGTGTAACTATGGTCAATTTCTCATCCAAGGTCAATATTTCCTGATTTCAAAAAAAAAGTGGCCACTAACGACCCCTTTTTGGGACCCCATCTTCCTGCACTTACCCAGATCTTTATCCTTATTAGAAATCTTGTATTTTCTACATAGTTAATTAAAACATATTCATCCATCTATTTTCAATTTCTAAATATATTTAATAATTATAGTCTTCCAATGCACACAAAAGCATTTATACTGAAAACTATTCAAAAATTAAAGCGACTTAAATAGTTCAAAATTTGGGGTGTGACATGGTGCTCCCTTGCGGGATCCAAAGACAACTCATGATACAAGTGTGCAGCCCCTTGCGAGATCCAAAGACAACTTGTGATATAGGTGGGATCGATGGGTAGAGTCCCTCGCCACCAAGCACAAATCTACCATTGAAAAAACATCGGAGCTCACATGGACTAAAAATTTTAATCAACGTCATATAAATAAGATGCTTATATAATTACCATACTTGATGCTATAAATCCATATCTAATCTAACAATTATCATTACTTTTTAGGACGTAAAATGTACTTGCACTTTAAAATGTTCATCGAGCCTAGATTTCCTTTTGGACTATTGATCTCAATGAATGTAATGAAGGCTAACATGTAAATGACCATCAAATTTATGTTATTGGATTTTATTACATACTGAGCACTTCGTTACAACCCCTTGCTATCATTATAATTGCATCTATCACACAATAATTTTTAAATTATTTTTTCTTTTCTAAAAAATGTATTGTGTTTCACTCTTGACTAATAATGCCATAAGAATTTAAGAGATTTTTATTACTTGTAACTATTTTTAACAATCTAAAATATCAAGATATAAATTAAAAGGCAATTAAAATATATAATATTATTAGAATTCAATGCATAATTTTTTAGTCAAACTTATTAACTCAAATTTCATAAATTATGGTTCAGATAAACCCATCTTGAACTAGCAGAAAATAATATACTTGCATATTCTTGTGGTTCTACATAAATCTTGTAACTTGGTAGGCATGAGTTTTCCACAGTCCATTAGATTAGTACAAAAGTGCTTCTAAATTTAAATGAGTGTGTTTTTGGATGTTTCAATCACACTCAGTGATCCATCATCAACAAGAGGATAGTAAGGCTATGGATTATAGATAGAACCTTTTAAAAGGAAGGGAGGTGGCAAGAAGACTAAGAATTGAGGGGTAGGAGAGGAGGCAAAAAAAACAAAGTGGAAGAAAAAAAAATAATATATCTTTTTATTTATTTTGTGATAAAATATTTTTTTCTTCAACTTTATTTTTTGTCCTTCTCTCCTACCTCTCGATTCTCGGTCCTCTTGTCACCTCCCTTCCTTTTAAAAGGTTCTATATGTAATAAGGTTTACATATAATAAGTTTATTGTTAGGTAGTTAGTTGGGTGGGAAGTTATTCCTATAATGTAGTTTGTAAATGGAAGAATAATGGCTTTTTAAAGTCAATATATAGAATGCAATATGCAACGGTTGAACATAATGAAATTCCAGTTTATTTTTGTTATCACTTACAATGTAAATCTTTAATATTGCTTTTCAGTTTTGTTGTTCTACTGAATTCAACAATAGTATCAGAGTAAAATAGAAACTTTGTGTCTGCGTTGAAATCTGCGGAACAAAAAGGCATTTGAAGTTTGATACAAGCCCGTTTGAGGAGAAGGTTGTTGAATGTTGCATCTTATGTTTATTACTGAGGAGGCATATGTATGAGAGTCGTTTCAAGCATGGTTTGTGCATGTAAATTTGAAGGTTGTTAAGGTTTGCATTGAGTTTGTGCATGGAAATCTCTTAATGTTAACCACCATTTTTGAAATCTCTTACTGTTTGGCTGCCATCACGCAGGAAACATATTTGTGGGCTGAAATCTCTTAATGATAACCACCATTTTTGAAATCTCTTAATGTTTGGCTGCCTGAGTTGGAGGTTGTAGGTTTGCAGAACGAACAAATTGCTGATCTCTACTATTTTCAACAGTTAGTGGTGGAGCTTCCTAATCTCCTTTCTCGTCCAAATGGAATTGTTTCTATTTTTAAATCTGTGAAATTGCATCCTTGGCGTTCAATCAGAATTAAATAATCTTTTAGAAGAGAGTGTTGGAATTGTAGTTTTTCTCCAGAGAGTTGGAGTGTTAATTCCCAGCCGTGTAAGGTGAAGTTTCATTCCAACGTAATGGAAGAGGAAACAAGAGTGTAATGGAAGAGGTTTGCAAAATATACCCTAAATTTTAATCAAAAACCTTGTTTTATTTTGGGCCAAACATTATCAATTGATGCATAGTTGATAATAGCAATGATATTAAAATCTATGGTATTAACTATGGAGTTCAATGATTTTTTTAAACTATTGTAATTAGAGTAATAAGGGATTTGGTAGGAAGTTTGCTTGATGTTTATGGTATGAAACTTGTAA
This sequence comes from Cunninghamia lanceolata, assembly GCA_027924645.1. Classification (NCBI taxonomy): domain Eukaryota; kingdom Viridiplantae; phylum Streptophyta; class Pinopsida; order Cupressales; family Cupressaceae; genus Cunninghamia; species Cunninghamia lanceolata. Next base: position 1,845,410 of record BSBN01000379.1, on the reverse strand, counting down.
AAATTCTTTTATGCATTCTACAAAACTATTGGAGTGATAAGGTTAGGATATTTTTTATCATATTGTAAAAGGTGCATTTTCTGTGGAAACTGACACCTTCAAACCTGATAATATTTGAGTTTATTATGTCACAAAATGGTTATGTTCTCCAGGCCATCCATGCTACCTTTGACAAAGATTTTAGAGACTTGCATGCTTGTACTATCAAAGATTTTAATGTGATATTAAATACATAAAGTGTAGCAGGATCATAAGGTATTGAAGGTAGGAGGATCTCCATCATCTTGAGCTAGCTTCTCGCTCAGAGATGATGCCTTGCACGAGAAGCATTTGTGTCATCTCTAGTCCATTTAGGAGCAAGGGGGACATGCCGGTGATTTGTTGCTTTGTGGATAGTTGAATCCACAAACTCAGTGAGTTGTTGTTGGCCTATGGATAGTTGAGTTCATAAATTTGCTATGGATAGTTGAGTGTGTTTGGATCCATAATATTACAGATTTATTTGTGGATAATGGAGTTAGTTTAGATTCATAGTCGGTTGGTGATTTTCCTATGAATAATTGAGTGTGTCTCGATTCACAGGTAAAAGTTGAATAATTAGGAATGTACTATGCAACGGTTGAACACAATGAAATTCTAGTTAATTTTTGTTATTTAATATTGCTTTTCAGTTTTGTTGCTCTACTGAATTCAACAATCCTTACTATCCTGTGGGTGCTGATAGATCACTGAGTGTGATCTTAAACATCAATGCAAAAACACACACAGTTAAATCCAGAAGCACTTTTACAATAATCTTGTAACTTGTATTAGTTTTTCTAAAATAGAGAACGGCTTATTACAAATAATAAATAGGAAGAAATGCTTATTTTGGATACTTCTAGAGCCAGAGCTCAGTTATTTTTTCACAGATAGATGTTTGATTGCGAAGTATTTTATTCATTCACCCACTGCACTTACCAATAGTAACCTAATGTGTCAATGCTGCAGATAGCTCCACGCAATAAACCCATTGCCTCCCTCCGGATAAAACCCACCAGGTATAGACTCATTTCCTGTGCCATACAGAACCCTTAAGGTCTGCTGGGGAGTTCTGATGTAGGACAAAGAATCAACGTCTGCAGAGAGAATGTTACCACTCAATTTTTCGTCAGCGCCAAGTTCTGGGGGAACTACGATTCCTTCGTCCACAATTCCTGTCTTTCCCAGACAGTTTCGAAGGTTGGAGATGAATGCTGTGATCTGTGCAACAGTGAAGTTGTAGGGATAAACTTTGTACTCCGCTCTCTCGTACAGCCAGTAACGTATCACTGCATCTTGCCCAGACTCCACTCCCAGAAGACCTGCTACCAGCTGCACCCAAACCAAAACAATAATTGCTTTCTGAGAGACGAACTTAAAAAGCACTGTAAACGAGTTAGTATATTTTTAGGAATAATTGTTTTAGGCGAGATTTGAAACTGAGGTATGTTGCTCTAAAGCAAGAGGGTTTAACATTCTACCAATTTTTTTACACTTTATTTTAATGGTCAAATAATTAATAGCAGACGGTAAACAACAGTGAGCATTTTTTTGGTGTTGATTATGTAGACAGGTTTGATCTTTCAACTTCTTGATAATTTTGATATTGATGACCAAACCAATTCCACTATGCCTACACATTTGTTTGTAACTTTTTCATCTATATTATTTCAACTGACATTAAAATTACAACATATCAACTGATATTATTAATTGTTAAAAAGAATAAGACTAAATCTTTATAAAAAAATTCCTCGAATGACAGATCTTTAAATATTGATTGCAAACTTTGATGCAAAATATTTATTCATAAATTAGGTTCCTGAAGATGAAGAGAGAAAGTTTTAAAACTTTACTTGCTTTCCAGCCTGTGAGGTTATATTAAGATTGGCGCCAGCGTAAGCTGTAAGTCCCATGTATGGAAGAACGTACATAGCAAGCAGATAATTAAGAGAATTAGCGTAGGGATCGAAGGGAGGAATGAGTGTGAATCCCACAGCCTCATTGAAGAAATTCGCCCATGCTTCCTCTAGCAAAGGCCGCGGAATGGCTTCCTCTACACTCTCTCTGATTATTCTGCAAAAATCAGTACACCAAACAATGGTCAATTTAGTGGAAAGAAAATTCTGAGTTTAGAATAACATTTTATTTAAATATTCAATAGTTTAATGATCAAATAGTTAAATAAAAAAATTATGAGAACCTAATATGGTCGATTTCTTGGAAAGCAAATTGCTCGACAATATCTTTAGTTTGAGGGTCCAGATTGGCTGTGCGGATTCCTTCTGGGGGAGGGCCGCCTCCAGTAAGATTAGGTGTAAATTTGTCCAGCCCCACCCCAAATACACCTCCAAGAAAAAATTCACACTCTATGTACTCAATATTCAGAGCAAAATTAAATAGTTCAGCATCTAATGCATTCAATGGCCCAACATAATATGTTCCAGTGCTATAATCGGTAACAGGACAGCAATACTCACTGGGCAATGAGCCAAACATGATAAAAATCATCAGCATTGCTGCTGCTGCTGCTGGTTTTTCCATTTTGCCTCAACTTTGGTGATTTGAACTTGAGACTCTCTATTTATATTAAATTTTCTAGTTATTTAATTAAGAAATTTTTAAAAAAGGAACCTTCTGTCTGCATCAATTTGAACTTGAGATTTCACAATCCTATAAAATTTTGTATAATTTATTAAACAAGAAACCTTTTGTTTATATCATCGTATAAACTTTGGATCTTTTTATTCATTTTTTATAAAGAGCTGTTGTATTGATTTACGTGTAAGACCCACTCACACAGTAATCCCTCCTTCCTTAACACAAAACCTCTTATTTGGATCACCCCCTTAAACTTAAAATCTATTGTTTTTACATACTTTGAACATGGGACCTCCCATTCATACAGCATTTGGTTTACAAATAAAAGTTATGACCCAGCCAACCATATTAGACATGGATGTTTTCCTTAAACTGAAAAAGATCAGGCACCAACTTCCAACTAATTCCAACCGACGCAGGTTCGCATAGTATTCCCACTTGTTAGTATTCGTTTACAAAACCAAATTAGCAGACACTATGTATGGATATGGGATTTTGTTGAGGAAAGCTTATAAAACCAAGTAAATATTGTAACTCGTATTACAAATCTTTACAACTTAAATAGAAGTAAAATAAATAGTAAATTTATAATTTCACTTTCTTCTCCTTTTCAATAAGAGTGAATGAAGATTGACATCTATTTTTATTATTTGTCAAAAGTATATAAATTTGATAGATTGTTTTTCTAATATAAGTTAATAACGATTAGAAATGTATATTTTAGTTTATTATTTATTAATGTAATCTTAACACATATGCCAATCTACCATCATTTGAAATGATTATTTGAAATACATAATTATTTGTTTATTAAAGTTGAATGAAATATAATTACATCAAGAATAAAAAGTGTAATCTTAAGGCATATGACAAGCTACCATCATTTGAAATGATTAATTGAAATAGATAATTATTTCTTTATTAAAGTTGAGTGAAAAATAATTACATGAAATAGATGCTTGACAACTTCTTCAAAGTCAGATTGGCCATATAATCTTTGTTGGAATGCGGCCATCTTACCAAAAGCTAGGGCTTTCTCTTGGTTAGCTATCAATGACAAAATTCTAACTAGGGATAGACTCCCCAAACTTGGCATCAGTCCTATTTTTAAGTGGGTGCTATGTGGAGAGCAAGAGGAGGACGTAGACCACCTACTTCTTAAATGTCCTTTTAGTATCAAGTGTTGGAACTGGTGTATGGAGAAACTAAATTGGAGCACTCCCCTTCCTATGAAGTTGTACTGTCTTTGTCAATATGTTCTCAATTTCTTTATTTGTGACTTCAACCTGACCATTATTTTGAGGATGGTAGGGAGTGGACTTCTTGTGTCTAATCTAATATTCCTCCACTAGTCTAGTGATTAAATCTAATGTGAATTGTGGGCCTTGATCAGTCACTATCTCCCTTGGTACACCATATCTAGTGAAGATGTCCTCATACAAAAATTTTGCCACATTACCATCTTTAGCAAACTGCAAGGCTTTAACTTCCACCCATTTAGTTAAGTAATCAGTACATACCAGTCCCCACTTATCAAAAGGAGATAATGAGATTTTTGGTTGCACATGCATTTCATCACTTCTTGTAGGTCTCCCCATCCTTTGACACTGATCACAGCTTCTAGTATACTTGACAGCATCTTTATGAAGTATTGGCCAGTAATATCTCATTGTCAATATTTTGAAGGTTGTCCTTTTGGATACAAAGTGTCCACCACAGGGTTCATCATGACAGGCCTTCAATATATCAAACACCTCATCCTCTCTGATACATCTTCTCATAATGTTATCTGGGCCAGTGTAAAATAGGAATCTAAAAATCAAGAATAAGGAAAGCATTTGTGAACTAGCTGTCTCTTCTCCCTTGGAGAAAAGTAACCTGGAATATGCCCTGAAACCAAATAATTTGCTATGTCTGCATACCATGGATTGTGTATAGTTAGAGAAAATAGATGCTCATCAAGAAAAGAGTCATCAACCACTCCTTCTGATGATTGTGTGGGCAGTCTAGACAGAAAATTAGCAACTACATTAGCTTTCCCTAGTTTGTCAACAATTGTTATGTCAAATTCTTGCAGTAACAACAACCATCTGACAAGTCTGCCACCCAATATTGGCTTATTCATCAAATATCTAATTGTTGCATGATCTGTATGTATGAACACTTTATAACTAGTAATGTAGTGTCTGACTTTGTTAATGGCATAAACAACTGCCAACATTTATTTTTCTTTCACAATGTAGTTCAACTAAGCTCCCTGTAGGTTTTTACTTACATAGTATATTGCATACTCCTTAGCTCCTTTGTATTGGCCTAGGACTTCTCCAATGGAAAAGTTTGATGCATCTATGTGGATGTGAAAAGGTAGTGTCCAATTTGGACCTCTAAGATCTAGAGCCTGTGTCAAGGATGCTTTTAGCTTTTCAAAGGAATTCTGACAATCTGGTGTCCATTCAATGAATGGGACCTAGGGGAATCCCTTGAACCTAACCCTGACCAAAACAGGGAGGGAGGACTTGGGTGCCCGCACCCTAGTCCTGCCCTATTTTGGGTCAGTCCCAAATTTTAAGTGTCGGCTTGTGACCGTTATCTGGGTCCTATGCCGACATGATAATTTTGATTATGAAATTCTTGGTAGGAGTGTTTGTAGTTGCATATATAAGCATGTTGAGGTATTCATTGTGTAGCAAGAGCAGATTTGTGTTGTTTTTATTTTTGTATTTGCAGATTTGAGCATCCATCTCCTCATGGCATGAAGAGCTTCTTCCTTCCATGAGATCTTCACTACAAGGTGATATCATTTTTGTTTTTGAGAATTTATTATTTTGTTTTTTTCTCTGCCTCACAAGGGCACACACTCTCTATCTGACAATGGTGTTCGAAAGATTTGGATGTCTCTTTACAACTTGATTGAGGCAAGCCTCTAAACACCACAACCCCCTCCCCACTTTTCTGTGATTGCAGGTTAAAGGTTGGAGAAGTAGGAAAAGTGGAGTTGTAGAGGAGTGTTGTAGAGTGTTAGAATTACAGATCAGAGTTGAAAATAGGGCCCTAGACTCGGGCGCTCGGTCATTAGTCCTCTGGATTCTGCAATGGAGAAATCTCTGGGACAATAGGAACAGGTTACATATCAAGTTCCCAGATCCTGACAAAAATTAGGGCAATGGACTAGGGCACCCGTTCATTAGTCCTTGACTATTTTGCTTGCTATACCTCAGAAACTGGTACACATTTGTCTATTATTTTACATCTTTCTGTAGCAGCATTTTCTGGTATTCATCTGTTTGCTTCCACATTTGCATAATTAAGGTTTTGATGTATAATTGAGCATAAGTGAGCATAATTGAAAATCAAATCATATAAATCCACTTTCCTTGCATTCCTAAGTGACCAAGGGCCTGATAGTGCATTGCCACTGAACCCAAAGTCCTTGAATGAAAGGGTGAAAGGAGGATACACATACAAAACTACCAAAAAACCAATCATCCAAATTTTACCCTTTACATTTTGGTGAACCCATGTTGTTGGACTTGTTTGCACCTTGCTCAGTGTTTTTCTTTAGATTTGCATTGATTTCATTCATTTATATTATCATTCATCTTATTGCATTGGAAAACTTACAAAAAAGTTGCAAAATGTGAAATATTTAAAAAAATTGCATTCTAGGGTTTCTATGTTGCATTAATCAATTTGAATTTCATGAAATTTCTGATTTTGGCATTAGATCTGAGATATATTACAAAAAATTACAAAAATTCAATAGCTTGCATAGCATTTTCATCATAAAATTGCTAGGGTTTTGTTGGAAATTTTGAATTTTTCATATAACCTAGTAATTCCAAAAACTAGGGTTTGTAGGTAAAATCTTGTTTCGGATTTTTCTACTAATCTTAGACACTCATTCAAAGTTGCATTTGGCATTTTAGTGTAAATTTGTATTTTTACATAGAAAATTTCAACAAAAACTAGCATTTTTCGTTAATTTTTCACTAGATTTGCACTTGCATTTTTTATGGTAGGGTTTGAAAATCATTTATAGATCTAAGTGGCATTAATTTTCATCACAAATCATACAACAAGACATCCATATATTATTTTGCATCAAGATCTCAAACCTAGGGCTTGAAAAACCTTGATTTTCACTAGATTTGGACTTATTGACTCTCAAAATTTGCACCATAGGCATGTTGTGAAGAATATTTTTGCACTAATTGGATGTTATCAATGTTATTATCTGTTGCCCCTCCTAAAAATCTTCACAACACCTTTGTTGGCAAGAGACACTGCTAGGCATGTCAGGTGTTGCCATTGATGGCAACTGAATCTATCTTACACATCGGCATTGTACCATTTGATCATATCGGAAGTCAGATTGCAGATTTGTGTGAGTCTGGATAGTCAAGAACAAAGCACATGATAGGGTCTAGCAGTTTGGTCCACATTTCTCCACAGGTAATCATATTGTAATGCGGATCTAAGGGTATGTTAAGGGATGTCAGGGCTACCTAAATCCAAAGATTTAGCCTTTGATGATTAAGGGATTGGAAGTTACAAGCATATGAGTAGTGGGTTTTGGTTAGACAGTCTAGTCTGGTGAAGAACAAGTAGACTTGGTGTTTGATCCTTGTGTGGATTGAGATAAGTGATTGGTTGAGTAATGTATGAGATCCAGTGGTATTGACTGACATGTGTTATGAAATGAATACATAGGTTTTGGTCCGCGTTGATGTTTGTGTATGGATTCAGCTGACAAAACAGTGATCTTGAAAAAGTCTTTAAGTTTTCTTGAGGCCGACTATAGTTGATATAATTTCATGTTGAGGATATATATACTCGATGGATGCGAGCTTTTTGAGGTATGGTTGTTCGAAGATGATGTGAGAGGTGTGAAGTGGGGCAGTATCAAGTACAAAACAGAGATATGAGCCTCAGATCATGGCAGAATAGTGAAACTAGGCAATGAGAGATGAAGTGTGTAAAGTCGGTATATTGAGCTTAATTGGAACTATAATTTTGCATAGTTAGATGCTTTTCTTCAGTTCAAACATTTCAATGAACTCTTATAATTGATCTTGTAGGTAGTGAGCCTCCTTTGAGTAGTGAGCTCTGGGCAGTGCACCCGAAGGCATGTGCCTTCCCATTTTGTAATACTTTTAACAAAGTATAAAATCTTGTGGGTTATCCCCCACCATGGTTTTTCCCTTAACTAGGTTTCCATGTAAGAATCTTTCAATGGAAATTGTTTCAAATGCAATAAGTATGGTCATAGAGCTAATCAATGCAAAAGTAAAGTGAATCAAAATGCATCATCTTTCTCTGGTCAATGCTTTAATTGCAAAAGGATAGGTCATAAGGCTGAAGAATGCAGAAGTGGATCAAGGAATCCTCTTAAGAACAAACAAGTGTTCAATGGAATATGCTTTACTTGTAATAAGTTTGGGCATATTGCAATGCAATGTAGATTTAAACCTACTCCAACATGTGATTGTTAGAAAAATAAGATTATGTGTTTCAACTACAACAAATCTAGACATATTGCTAAATTTTGTAGAAGAAAAAAGCATAACTCACAAGCAGGTAAAGGAATAACAGAGTAGAAGATGGACAAAGGCAAGGGAAAATTAGATGTGAATGAGATCTAGAATTAAATGAACAAAACATGGGTGAAGAAAATTGTAGTGAATGGTGGTGATGGGTCTGCACCAGAATCTGGTGCTGATAATTCCACCAGGAATTGAAACAGGAGCTCTGGCTCAAAGGGAGCTGCATTGAAAATCTATTTCCCCTGCCAGTAAGTGGGTGGCTAAATCTAGCATGATGAACTAAGACAAAGAAGCCTATTACAGAACTATTGAAGTAAATTTTGGAAGAAAAGGAGCTAATGCAATTGATTGCAGAGCAATTGAAGATTGACTGTATGCAGAAATAGTGTAACTAGATGTATTAGTGCAAAGTATTTATTACAATGGTGAATTAGGTTTTACAGAACATAAAAGGTCATTTACTCAACATTTGAATCACTTTGCATTTGAAGAGAATAAGGAGAAGAGTGCATGAGCTAAGATTTCAAAGATTTGAAGTGCAAAAAGTGAATTCGACAGCTAACCCTAACCAGAGAAACAAGGTATTCTCTGTGAAACTCTCTGAATTCACAATTTTTGGAAATGGCTACACCGTTGGTTGTTGACATCATCAAAAGGCTTTGACCTAGATTCAAAAGCATCCACACAAATCTGTAGAGGTCGATTCATTAGGTGCCTTTTCAAATATTCCGCATGGTGTGTTGCACGTTGAAGATATTAGGGCTTATATATATGCTAGCATAGATGAGTTTAGGGATTCAAAGTTAGTAGATTTGTTCAAGAGTCATCTAAGGGATGAGATTCATGGTCTTATACTTGAGTATAATGCGTTGTAAGTCAAACATTTCATATAGGTTATTGGGTTCCTGTCCTTCTGTGAAGATGAGTGGGTCTGGTATGTATTGAGTCGGATGCATGTTGAATTCATGTGGTTGATGAAACCCTTCAAGATCACCAAGGATGCTATCTAGGCTGTAACAGGATTGAACTCATTTAGTGGGCTGCCAATGTTAAAATCAGTAAAGAATCAGACTGTGACTGAAGCTACTAGATCAAAGTTTGATAAGAGGGCAATGCCAATAAATGATATAACTAATTTTGATGTCAAATTTGCATCTATGGTAATTGGGTATAAGATATAACACTCTAGCAGGGAAAACTCTGTATTTGATACAACCATTTATGCTCCCTATCAAATGTTAAGAGAAAATGCTGACTATGACTTGTGTGAGCTGCTACAAAACTAGTTAATGGAGAACCTGAACAAGATCAAAAAGGACAAGAAGAATACATTTAAGTATGGTACATTGGTGTTGTCTTTGTTCTTCTATTTCATGAATGAGCTACCCGGCAAGAAAAGCATGTGTTGGACTAGTGATAAGCCTATTGCCATACAAATTAGAGAACACTTGCATAGTATAGGTGACTCCAATGCCCAAAGGACTGCTATTTGGGGATACTTCAAGAATTTTTAGAATATGATGCAATCAAGAGAAAGAATCCCTACTTCTATGGTAGAAAAGTACAAGGATACAATTTGTTTCATAGTGGAAACAGATCAATGCTTGATGGAAGCAGTTGAACCAAGGACTATATGGATCATGCCCATGGGGTATGAAGTTGATGAACAAATATTGGAAATGTATGCTCAATGCCTTTTGAGCAAACCAAAAGATACCTCTGTTGAGAGATTGGTAATTATGCTGAAGTTAGTGTGAAACTACATGTTGAGCTCTGGAAACTTGAATCTAAGAGAAATATTCAAAGACTACTAAAGCAAGGACTACTAGGAGTTTTGGTACAAATTCCCATGTAGAGAAATTCAAAGAAAAACCTACCAGTAAGGAAGGAAAAAGAACTAAAGTAATGGCCAAGAAGTCATATGTTAGTGTGGAGAAGGAGGATGAAGAAAATACTGATTTAGATGACGAGGTTAAAGAGTTGAAGGCCTTAGACACTATGGCTATTAAAGTATCTAAAGAGAAGCCATTCGAAAGCACAAAGTCAAAGAAAGTAGAAGCATCAAGGGTTGCCCAAGACAAGCCCTGCAGAAGTGTCAGGGTAAACAAAAGACTAAAGCATGAAAAATCTACCCTATTAGTTGAAGATATTGTGAATCCAATAACTATTCATGGGAATTTGAAGCCCATAACAAAATATTATGACAACTTTGATAAAGCTAACAAAAGAATTTTGGAGGATGCTACTATTAAGTACTTGAACACATTCAATAGAGCACTTGTGGAAATTTTATCTAAAATCCCTAAGAGTCTAAGTGACATTTTGGAGATGAGAAAAAAAGCTGCCAAAGCAAAGGATTTGGAACTAAGAGAACATGTATTGTCCAATTTATGTCTGGTAATCTCTGAGAAGGAAGCTAATAAAATCATAAAAAGACATTAAAGATGAATTCAGAAGCAAAATCGGGATAAATAAACTAATGCTTGGAGACATTGATGAAGTAGTCAAGGAAATAGAGCAAATTCTGAGGAAAGTCCTAAACAAGAATAAGTTTTATGTGGTCACTGAGGAACCAAATCCTAATGATACATCCCTTCCAAATGAAGAAGAGTTGAAGGAAAATGAGCAACAAGTTGAGGTAGATGACTTCTCTGTTCTGGAAAAGGAAATATCTAATAAAGCAGATGAAGAGATGGTAAAGGAAGTTAAAGGTACAAAAGATACTCAAATGTCTCTAGACCAATCCTATGAGGCAAATGTAGAAATGAATATGGAAATAAATGATCCTACTGAAGTTGATTCTGAGAAGAATAAGGAGTAGAAAGCAGAAGAAGTTGAGGATAAGGAAGGAGCAACTAATGATGGAATTGATTCCTCCATTCCAGATGTTGAGGAGTTTGATAAAAATGATGATGATGCTACTGCTGAGGATACACAAATCCTCTAGAAAAGAACACATAAGACATTTCTGATGATGCAGAGAGAGCAGAAGCAGAGAAAAAGAATGAAAATGATGAGAAAGACAATGTGGCTGACTCCGAAAAGGAAGAAGATGCAAGCCCTAATGAGTAGAAAACTGAAACATCATATTGGGCAAGAGACACTGCAGAAGTAGTGAAAGAAATTTTGGAGAAAGATAAACAAGTTGCAGAGGACTTGGATATAATACAAGGTCCAATCAATTTTGATGCTCTGTCACCGGTATAGAAGATGAAGTTGGCCTCTTTTGCACAAGCCAAGGCCAAAGAATAAATTCTGAAGTTTCATATAGAAGATAGTGAGTTGCTTGATCTTGCCTCCAGCATTTTGGAGAAAATCATGCCTACATTTCAGAAGGATTCATTAGCATCCCCCTCCTGTCAGTTGAAGAGTCAGATAAACTTTGTAAGTACTCACTTTGAGTCTTTTGAAAAGTCAACAGAAGTCAAAGTCTGGATTGAATTTAATGATAAAAGATTTAGTGAACTAAAAAGAATAATTGCCAATGATAGAATTATGTTGGATACTAGTGTAAAGAGTATTCAGAATACCCTCACTGAAGGAGAAGATGTGTACAAATTTTGTCTATCTTGGTCAAAAGTTGTAGAGGACATTGAGAAGAAAATAAAGGAGTCTGAGAAAAAATTGTCAAAGTATCTCAATCATTTAATCCTTTGACAGTATCTGCAGCAAGTCAAGAATGTCAAGTAGTTAACTTGATTGATGAAATAAAGAAATTTGTGAAAGAAAAAGAAAATATTGTGGCAAGAATGTGTGAACTCTAGGGACTGATTCTCCCTAAGTTAGAAACAATGTTTAATGCATTGATAGAAGCCCAAGTTGTTACTCTAACAACTGATCCCACTGATGTGCAGAAGGCAGAGTCACGGGGATTCTTATTCAGTGGTCATATTTTAGTATTGGATGGCATGAAGAAAAGTTGGGACAATGAATTGACACTATTGAAAAACACTTTTGGTGGTGTGTTCAAGTTTATGTAGATAAGACGTAAGGATTAGTTGTACATATGCAGAATTATGTATAAAAAATTTCTTTGTAAATTTTTGGATCCGGACCTTGACCTTTTCCATTGATGTCAAAAGGGGAGAGGAAAGCAGTGAAAAATGAATAACTCATCAAAAGGGGGAGCATTGGAAATCACAAGTGCACATAGTAAGGGGGAGCTGTTCTAACACTTAGTCATTTTTCACTAAGTGTTGCCATCAATGGAAAAGGGGGAGATTGTTGGCAAGAGACACTGCTAGGCATGTCAGGTGTTGTCATTGATGGAAATTGAATCTATCTTACACATCTGCATTGTACCATTTGATCATACTAGAAGTCAGATTGCAGATTTGTCTAAGTCTGGATAGACAGGAACAGAGCACATGATAGGGTCCATCAGTTTGGTCCACATTTCTCCAGAGGTAATCATATTGTACTGCGGATCTAAGGGTATGTTAAGGGATGTTAGGGCTACCTAAATCCAAAGATTTAGACTCCAGTGATTAAGGATTGGAAGTTACAAGCATCTGAGTATCCGGTTTTGGTTAGATAGTTTAGTCCAGTGAAGAACAAGATGAATTGGTGTTTGATCCTTGTGCAGATTGAGAGAAGTGATTGGTTGAGTAATGTATGAGATCCAATGGTATTGGCTAACATGTTTGATGACCAGAATACATAGGTTTTGGTCCGTGTTGATGTTTGTATGGATTCAGCTCACAGAACAGTGATTCTTGAAAAAGTCTTTAAGTTTTCTTGAGGCCGACTGCAATTGATGTAATTTCATGTTGCAAATATATATACTCAATGGATGCGAGCTTTTTGATGTATGTTTGTGAGAAGATGATGTGAGAGGTGTGAAGTGGGACAGTATCAAGTGCGAAGCAGAGATCTGAGCCTCGGATCATGGCAGAACAATGAAACTAGGTAGTGAGAGATGAAGTGTGTAAAGTTGGTATATTGAGCTTAACTGGAACTATAATTTTGCATAGTTAGATGCTTTTCTTTAGTTCAAATTTTTTAGTGAACTCTTATAATTGATCTTGTAAGCAATGAGCCTTCTCTAAGTAGTGAGCTTTGGGCAGTGCGCCTGAAGGCATGTGCCTTCCCATTTTGTAATACTTTTAACAGAGTATAAAATCTTGTGGGTTAACCTCCACCGTGGTTTAGGTTTCCACACAAAAATCCTGGTGATATATGTGTTGATTATGTTTCTGCTCATGTGTTGTCGATTCATGCTTTAATGGTTATATCATTAATCTGTTAATGAGTTGTAAAGATGATTAAATACAAAAAAAGCTAAATTTTAAGAGAACTAATTCACCCCCCCCTCTTAGTTATCTACCCTAATTTCAACATGCCTTTTTATTGGGCTCTTGTATTGAAAATTTGGTGAAAAATTGCACATTTTTGCTATATTTTCCCTAGGGTTTGACCTAGATTGCACGACAAGCATGTTGTAAAAGATTTTATGATTGTAGGAGACTGATATCATTGCTATTACTTTTTGCACCTCATAAAATTCAATACAACAGCTCTTTCATTAGCTCTTGGGATTGGAAAATTGTGAAAAATTGCATATTTTAGGGCATTTTCACTAGGTTTTGACCAATCATCATCTTAGATGTGCATCAAAAGTGTGTTGTAACAAATATTATTGTTGTATTGGACTGAAAATAGACATATTATTTGCAGCCCCTAATCAAAATCTTTACAACCCCTTTTCTTTCATACATTTGCATTAAAAAAGAACAAAAAAAAGCATTTTATGTCATTTTTGTACTTGTCTTTTGCACACATTTTGAAAATCCTTTAAAATCTGATTCAGCATTGATTTGAAAACATATATCATGGCTACTTCTTTGGAAACTTTGTTTGCATACATCATAGACATTGATCATTTCTCTAAATTCATTGATAAACATCCTCAAGTTCTGGAACAAATAGCATACATACATGATGTTGATCTCTCTATGTGCTCCACATATGAAATCCTTTGTTATATATCTAATTTTTATAGCTTCAAAAATCTCATGGGAATATATCCTTTGACATTAGATGATCTCACTAAATTCATGATCAATAGTATATACACTAGTGATGACCTCAAAATGTTAGATGAAGCCTTAGATGACACTATGGAAAATTCCACTGTGGCACCTATTACTAAAACATGTGATGATAACTTTGGTTTACCTTATGACCCCTCTCACAAGGTTGTTCCTCCTCATGAGGACACTTTGATGCAAGAGGATGATTTCATTGACACATCTCTTAACACCATATCACCAAATCTTCATTCTAATGCTCACTCTGGCCAAGTTGAAGAATTAGAAAATGAAGAGCCATCACTACTTTTCCATTCCAATGCTCTCCTGGACCAAGAGGAAGCATTAGTGAATGAAGAACTCCCTTTAACAAAGAACATTCCATGGGTAGATGATGAGCTTTATCTAACAACATTAAAAATTCTATCATAATGCATGAAACCTCTATGGATCATCCTACCAACCTTGTTCCTTTAGTTGATTGTTCACACACCTTGGATGTCACTAAGGAAGAGAAGACCCTTAATATCCCTCCTTTGATTGAATATTCAAGTCATTTGGACATCACTAAGGATTTCAAAACATCAATTACCTCTTTGAACATCACTAAAGATACAAACATTGATAATTGTCCTCACAACACCTTACCTTCCCTTCATTCCGATGCTCTTTTATAAAAAGATGTAGCACTAGTGGATGAGGAAAGGTCTCTTACATTGAAACTCTCTTGGATAGATATTGAAATCACTCAAACCAAATTCCTTCTTCCATCTCTCAAGAGCATAATACATACAACTCAATAAGAAAACATTGATCCAAACATTGAACCAAATAAAGATGATCCTAAGAATGAACAATCTAAAGACAAGGACAAGAATTGGGCTATGGTACCTTATGTCCCACTTTCCTCTAAAATACAGGAGTGGGAGGATGACGATAATTTTCTTGATGACAAGACTTAGCACGATGATCCTACTACGTAAGTATTTCTAACCCTTCATCTCTCTCATGATGTGTTTCTCTGTGATGTGTTATGTGTTGTTTAGGCCTCCTGGGATGATCATTGATTCTCTTGTAAGGTCCAGGATACCAGGAGACTACCTCTGTTGTAACCTTCTTCTATTTGTATCATCATTCTTCTATATTGCCTCTCTCTGATTTCATTGTTGTGTGTTGTGTTCTACGGACATAGCATTGTGGTTGCAGACATGGGGGCACCCTCCTACATGACTTTCCCTAAGGCACTTGTTTATCCTCTCTTGATGCATTGTTTCCCTTCCTCTAGTGTTTCTATCTAGTGGGCGGATGACGAAAAACATTTACATTGATGCAGACCTAGTGCCCCTTTAGCAAGAAATAAAAAATTGGAATTAGTTCCTAATATGACGATGGGGTTGTAATATATTATCCGATGCTTGGCTAGTAGAAGCACTCAATGCTTTCTACATAGGGATCTTGATGATGTTTTATCTCACTTACAAACCTTAACAATACTGCTACTCCGCACACTTTGTTTGTCTTTAAATCTTGCCTTGGTGACACTCGGTTCTGAGATTTTCATGAGATAGCCCCATGGTTATCCTCAATCTCTGAATTCATAGTATAACCTTGGCTCTTTGTGTGATTGATCATATGCATTGATGTTGTTGTTTATCATTATTATGGATACTAACATGTTTCTTGCATGGATGTGTTTGTGGGAACATTTGGTGATCGTAAATTACATGTCACCTCAAGGGGGCATGGGCATTGCGAAAGTCTGTGCTCCCTTGTGTGTTTTCCCCCTACCTTAATGTGCTTGATATCGATGCATGATATCAACCACCTTAAGGTGGGGGCATATATAAGGTAAGCTATTTGTTGTAGATGTTAACAATGTGCTTGTCCTCATGTGCAGTTTAAAGACTGGTCGTGATGAGTCCCTCCTGCACTCTAAGTTTGTTTACAATCAATCAATCATCTTAAGCCCTCTGCAAAGGCGGGGGTGGTGCATCTCTTGTAGAAAGTGCCCATCCAGTCATTTTCAAAAAAGTCCTCATCGGGAGCTAGGGAGCAGTTCTGTGACTAACTCAACCCTTAAGTGTGTCTTCAGTGATTATTGTGGAGAAGTGCAATTGTCAGTGTGTGCCTGTAATGTACCTGACATGGTGATGAGCCTAGAATTAGGAATACTCCATCGCTTGTTTGTCGTGTTTTCTCCATGTCTTCAAAGTGTGTATGTTTGGTGTGCTTGCTTTGTTTGGCATGTATATTGCCTCATATGTAGTTTAAAGACCAGCGCGATGAGTGCTTCCTACATTTTGGGAGGTTTGGCATGTCTTGTGTGTGTGTTGCCCCATATATGCAGTCTAAAGACCAGCGCGATGAGTGCTTCCTACATTATGGGAGGTGTGTTTACTATCCTTTTACTTGCATCTACATTTCATATATATGAGAAAAAGAAGAGAAAAGAAATCATTCATGTCTTCCATGCATTTACTATCTTCTATGCATCTGTTGTATTCTCCGTGTTTTGCATGACTATAACTGTCTTCTCTATGTTTTGCATGTCTGTCATTGTCTTCAATGTGCTTGGCATGTATTCTCTATGCTTGGCGTGTTTTCTGTGTTTATTGACCATACTTTAATGCGTGTATTGGCCTCGTGTTTATACATACATTAAAGTGGGGGCTAAATGTAACATTGGAAAATGTCCCCTTGGGGGCTTTTCCCTCTTAAGGTTTAGCTCCCGGGTCTTTAATATGCATTTAGGACATCTTGCATCATATTTTGACATCCCGATGAAATGAACCCTAAGTTTCATGATGAATGGACCTATACTTGTTAGGCTTGCAGTTCAGCTTGTGGTTCTGACCCCACGAATAGTCAGGATGCAAGTACGTAGGCTACATCTATAGCTCAGCAATTGGTGATGACAGATGCCCTCCTGAATGAGACTTTTGGCCTTGATACTTAGGTAAATGTTAGCAAGTTCATTGAATTTAATTTATTAAATTTTATTTTTGAAACGCAGGATTAACTAATTTAGTTTAATGATTGTAATGAAAATTCAAGGTCATAGCATTCATTCAGTTTTCAGCGGTTCTCCACCTCCGTATTACACTATAACATGTACTGCTGAGATATGTAAGTAGTAAATAATTATAAATATTACATGTGAATAGCATTGTTATATGAATGGTATTCTAATATCTAACTTTGGATGTTGAATACGTTAATCTTGGATATTTCATAGAAACACCTCCTAGTGGAGGTGGAGTTCAAAGCTTCACTCAGGTAATAAAATAAAGAGCTTAACTAATGAATTGTACTTACTAGATTTTTGTAGTTTATATTCATATCATTGATTACATTGCATTGCACGTCTTTCAAATTCAAAGCATTACTACACATTACATAACTAATAACTAGATGTTGATAGATGACAAAATTTCAATTGCAATATAGTTTTTTAGAAAGTCAACATAAGCAATTATGCAGTTACTTCACATTGCATAACTAATAACTAGGAGCAGCTGCCAATTGCATTTGCTTGTCATGGCATTCCATGAGACCACATTTTATTGAGGCATTTTTTCAAATAGTTCACTGCCTTGTCTATACTATGGATGCTTGGAAAAAATCTATCAAAGCATAATAGTAAGCTATAGCATAGACAAGGCAATGAGCTGTTTGAAAAAATGCCTCAAAGAAATGTGGTCTCATGGTGATGGACATCACGATGAGACCACATTTCTTTGAAGCATTTTTCAAACAGCTGATTGTTACCATGAGACCACATTTCTTTGAGGCATTTTTTCAAATAGCTCACTACCTTGTCTATGCTACCACAATTTGCATACATGTCTACCAAAGAATTTTAGCAAATAGCTCACTCAAATTGTTTTCAAATAGTTCACTACCTTGTATATGCTACCACATTTTTCATACACATCTACCAATGTACTCAAAATTTTGTTGACTATCTCAGACATTATAATCCATGACCTACATTACTATTCTAGTTTTTGTAATTGAATAATGTTGTTTTATTTTCAGATGATGCAGGTGGAGACACCTCTTGATGTTCATATGGAAATGGAGCATCGTGTGTCTTCCGCAATTGATAGCTCCATGCCTTTGATGGGGGTATGAGGTAGATTAGTAAATTTCAAATTACATTCATTGTTATAGTTGTTTATTATTGAAAACCAAATGATTATTGATTTGAAGTTTAATTTCTATCTGGATGGCTTCTATAGGACATTACAATGCCATAGCCTAATCTTGATACTATGGAAAATGAGGAGAGAGATCATCTAGCAGCAATAAGTGATTATTTTTTTAAATATTTCATTTTTATAATGTAATTTCTATATATTAATGTATATACTTTTTATTGTAACAGCTAAAGCTCCATGATGAACTAAATAGGAGGAGTAGCCCTCAGGTTTGAATTAGACCACTCTCATATGCATCTCCATCCCCTCAAAGATCAAAGGTCACCCGTGATCTATTTTCTTCACCCATAGGGGAATGACTTTTTATTGGGTTCCTTTGTTGTGTGCCTATATGGCATTTGTGGACATATATTTTGTATTGCATATAGTTGATATTGTATGCCTATATGGTATTCTTGTAAGCCTATATGGCTATTTTGTATATATGTTATACTTATATCGATATATATTGATGTATTCCTATATGGCTATTTGGTTAATACACATCTTTTTTGTTGATGGTGTCCATATTTGCATTATAAATCCACACTTCAATGGATATTTGTAGATGGTTTACTTCAAATATTTAAAGTCCAATTGTATTACATGCACTCTTCCTTTATATAATTGTAAATATATAAAATTTGAACATTATTCTCCTCTAAGATTATTAAACATTAAATCAATCATATGAATATAATAATACATGATGCAATATAACACCTAGGTCTCTCTACCACTAAACATCTAAGCCCATACTCTATAGGATCATTGTAGTATGGTAAGGAAATTCATGTAATTATACAATGTACTTTGAAGTATGCAACTAAAAATGAGCAAGACATTATTACATGTGACCTCATACCTCTAGAAGTTTGTCATATAATTCTTGGAACACATCTACCATTCCACATGTATGCTTCATGCTAGCATTCTAGGTGTATGTTTCATGCTACCATTCATGTGTATACTTCATGTGTTCACATGTATTATTCATGCTTCCTGTGTATACTTCATGTTTTCATGTGTATGCTTCATGCTTCCTGTGTAGACTTCATGTATTATGTGTATTCACATATAAGCTTCATGCTTCCTGTGTATACTTCACGTATTACATGTATTCATGTGTACGCCTCATACTTCGTGTATTGACCGGATGTATCTTCAACAAGATTACTCAATGTGTATTAAAAATGTTGTTTGTCAAAATACTTTCTAGGTTGATAAGCACTAACATAAAAGGGAGAGCAATTTATCATTGAGAAAGACATTCATAACATCCTTGAATAATATGATTAAGAATACAACCTTAGGCAATATTGCAAATAAATGAATTTAGGTTCTCATGAATAGTGATGATATGATTTAGGTTGTGACATTTCAAAGGCGAAAAGTTGTGACACTTCGAATAGAAAAGACTATGACCCTTTTATAATGAAGGATGGTGACCATGCCTAGTGTAGATGTGCCCAACTAGATGTGTTGGCACTAATAGTTTGGCCCCACAAAGAACAAAACAAAAAGTAGCCTACCTTGCAACTTTACACTACATGCATCTGACAATTTTTGGAGCATCAAAAAAACTTTCACCACGGGCAAATGCCTCAGAGATATCAAAAATTAAGAGAGGTTATTATAGAGGGGTCCTACATGATCCCGTAGCCTTAGACATATTGTTTCTAAGTGGCATGATATCTGAGTAACATCTCATCAAAGATTAATGCCTTTTTGCACTTTGGATTCTTAAGGGATATCAGCGGTATAATGTAGCTCAGACTCTTTCGGCATGTTTGGGTACAAAATAGGACCATGCCTAGCCTAAACATACCCAGTCAAACATGTTGGAACTATCAGTTTGGTTGCACGATGGGCAGAATGAAAGTTACACCCTTTTGTAACTTTACACTGCATGCATTTGACACTTTTTCCATCAACTAAAAACTAGACACCATGAGCAAATGCCTTAGAGATATCAAAAAATGAGAGAGTTTATTGTAGAGGGGCCCTACATGATCCCGTATCCTCAAATAGATTGTTTCTAAGTGACACGGTTTCTGAGTAATAGCTCGTTAAAGAGTGATGCCTTTTTGCACTTTGGACTCTTAAGGGATATCGTCAGTAAAAGGTAGCTCGGATTGTTTTGGCATGTTTGGGTACAAAAAAGGACCATGCCTAGTCTAAACGTACCTATTTAGACATGTTACAATTGTCAGTTTGGTTACACGAGGAGCACAACAAAATTTACACCCCTCTGCAACTTTACACTACATGCATTTGACACTTTTTCCATAAACTAAAAATTGGACACCACGAGCAAATGCCTCAGAGATACCAAAAACTAAGAGAGGTTATTGTAGAGGGGCCCTATGTGATCTCATAGACTCATACAGATTGTTTCTAAATGACACGGTTTCTGAGTAATAGCTTCTCAAAGATTGTTGCCTTTTTGCACTTTGGACTCTTAAGGGATATCGTTGGTCCAATGTAGCTCAGATTGTTTCAGCATGTTTGGGAGTGAAATAGGACCATGCCTAGCATAAAACCACCAATCCAGACATGTTGGAACTATCAGTTTGGTTACACAAGGAGCAAGATGAAAGTTACACCCCTTTGCAACTTCACACTACATGCATCTGACAATTTTTCCATCAATTGAAAACTCGACACCACGGGAAAATGACTCAGAGATATCAAAAACTAAGAGAGGTTATTGTAGAGGGGCCCTACATGATCCTGTAACCTTAGACTAAATGTTTCTAAGTGAAATAGTTTTTGAGTAATAGCTCGTCAAATATTTCTACATTTTTGCACTTTGGACTCTTAAGGGATATTTTTGGTACAATGTAGCTCAGACTGTTTTGGCATGTTTGGGTGCAAAAAAAAGACCATACTTAGCCTAAATGTGCCCATGTAGACATGTTGGAACTATCAGTTTGGTTGCACGAGGAGCAGAATGAAAGTTACACCCTTTGCAACTTTACATTGCATGCATTTGACACTTTTTCCATCAACTGAAAACTAGACACCAGGGGCAAATGCCTCAGAGATATCAAAAATTGAGAGAGTTTATTGTAGAGGGGCCCCACGTGATCCCATATCCTCAGATGAATTGTTTCTAATTAACATAGTTTTTGAGTAATAGCTCATCAAAGATTGTTGCCTTTTACACTTTAGACTCTTAAGGGATATCATTGGTACAATGTAGCTCAGACTATTTCCGCACGTTTGGGTGTGAAACAGGACCATGTCTAGCATAAACCTACCAATACGGATGTGTTGGAACTATCAGTTTGGTCACACAAGGAGTAGAATAAAAGTTACACCCCTTTGCAACTTTACACTGCATGCATCTGACCCTTTTTTCATCAATTGAAAACTCGACACCACGGGAAATCACCTTAGAGATATCAAAAACCAAGAGAGGCTACTATAAAGGGGCCCTACATGATCCCATAGCCTCATATGAAATATTTCTATGTGACATGGTTTTTGAGTAATAGCTCATCAAATATTGCTGCTTGTTTTGCACTTTGGACTCTTAAGGGATATCGCCGGTACCATGTAGCTCAGACTATTTCGACATGTTTGGGTGCAAAATAGGACCATGATATTACTTATTAACACCCCTTGTTATTCCTTTTTATGATCTTGTAACTTCTTTTTCATATCTTTTACTTTGATCTTTAGATCAGTTGTTCTGTCATCAACGCTTAGGACAACAACATCCCTTTGTTTGATAGAGTTTTCAATGTCTTGAATACTTTCATGTGTCCACCACATAAATTCTCTTTTGTTGCACTTAAATTTGATATTGCTTACTCCTTATCATCTATTTCTAGTTGTATTTGCTTCATGGAAGTCTTACGTTCAATAATCTTTGACTTCATTTATTCAAATCCACCTATAGCATCATCCCTCACTTTCCTTGCCTGCATAAATTCTTACCAAATACAAAACCTCTTAATTTTATCCACTTCTCCATTGTCATTTTCCCAGTCCACATACTACACGAGCACTTTCCTTGAAACTTCTCGAGACCAGGAAGAATCTCTTCATTCAATACATTATCTATCTCATTCACTTTAGTTTTTTTCTTTTCAAGTGTTTTTAGAGCAGATTCCTTTTTATTTCATAGACTCTTGACAAGATTGATTTTGATAAGATATGATATGGATTATGATTTGGTGATGAGATAGGATAAAAGATGATAAATATTGGATATTATATGATAGGATATAGATTGGATAGGAAGATGAGGATGGTCAATGATGATGACAATGATAAGATGATAAGGCTAGGCTAATGGCCGAAAGGACCAAGGTCTAAAGATGATGGTTGTGATGACTAGCTTATGATAATAG
This sequence comes from Cunninghamia lanceolata, assembly GCA_027924645.1. Taxonomy (NCBI): domain Eukaryota; kingdom Viridiplantae; phylum Streptophyta; class Pinopsida; order Cupressales; family Cupressaceae; genus Cunninghamia; species Cunninghamia lanceolata. The sequence continues at coordinate 1,822,656 of BSBN01000379.1, read as the reverse complement.
ATGAAAATGATAAGATGAGGGAAAGATGATATATTTTGGATGGATATGATGGAAATGGTTGATTTTTCAGGTGAAATGATGGTTGAGGAAGGGTCTCCCAAGTCTGATCTAGGGATGCAAAGGTCAAGTTGGAAAATTGAGGTCTCCAGATGGTCAAATGGTGAAACCATAAATATGCATATAATCTGCCCAATATTCACTGTGTATGTGTAAAAATGTAGCAGCAAAAAGAAGACAAACATATGTAAACTTGGAACCAAAACATATGTAAACTTGAAAAATAGAAATGAAAGGTCTAAATATCAACTGCAATACATTAATATCAATAATATGACTTTACAAAATCAATGTGTATACTTACAAATTAATCCTACGAACCATAGAGGTTTGCTCTACTCTTTCTTGTGTCAAGTATTACCTCATGGTTAGACTCACGCACCTTCCACAAGGTCTTGTTCAAAGGTCTACCCCAATATTGTATCAAATGGACATTGGATGCCACGACAAGGTTTGAGTAATGAAGAATCTTTCGATGCATTTCAAAGTCCTAAAATAGCCAAACATTAACACTCTTATGTGGGTACCTTCTAAGCCATGTTCTAGTAACAATCACTGAGCCTATGGGTATTTAATGTTTTCTCCATCTGTAACTGGGGCCTCCAATTTCTTTTTGGCCTCAATACAATGACACAAATAATAATCCATTCCCTCTTCATTGTCTTCATCTGCAATAACTGCATAAACATGCCCTACATTGATATGTGCAGCAAATTAGATTAAATTAGTCAACATTACAAAAAAACTACAAAGTAAGATAACATTAAGAATTCCAACGAGATCTGATATGTTGTCAAAGTCAACTGATGATTCCATCTGTGTCAGTTCCAGTGTCATCAAAGGCTAATACGTGTCAAGTGGGCTAAGATAACTTAACCACCATTCATCAACCCACTCCTTTGGTTCACACTCATTCTAGGCTTGAATTATACATGAAGAACAAAAGCATGCCATCTTCCACGTATGGATACTCCATGAACCTGCATTTGAGCTTCTGAAAGAGTGTAGCTCACTTGATCCTGTCAGTGTACAACAATCCTCATATGGTGCAATATTAGTATCATCTATCAACCAAAAAAATCTACGAACTGAAGACTTACCTTCATTACCTGGACCCATTGAAGCATTACACCACTCAATGATTGATTTTACATCTATTAAATTTGCATTGTCTTTATACTTTAACTCTTCTCATGCTATGGCTCTTTTGATATATGCTCCTATACCATCATGCTCCCCCTTTCCATGCTCGGCCTCACAAAATTTCTACATAAGCTGAACACCTATAATATTATGCATCCTGCTCAACCAATAGAACATCCGCGAGTTCTTAAATTGTACTTCCTTATGATCTTTTTGTCATCCTCTGTACTATCATTCGCATGAATCAATGTGATGTGTACAAATATAGAAACCTGTGTGGAGTTGTAAAATTGTGATTGCACCTCATGTTGTGGCTGTAGACTATAGTTCTCTGCAAAGTCAATGACTGAAACAAAGGTACCAAGTGGAAATGTGTCCTTGCATAACTTAAATTGCAAGTCCAACCATCAAGATCTATGGGTGTGCCTTGCATACTCATACACTATACTATCACGAAATGTAGACATAAACTGATACACTAGAATCTTTTGAATAACCAAATCACACCTCTTTGTTGTTGGCAACTTAGTATGATGAGGATTGTTTGAGCATGATGTTTGATCAGTGTTGTCATTGATGGAAAGAAGGATTCAAAAGGGTTGCAAGGTTATAGTAATCCTCATGAAGTCATGTATACAGAGAACTTTGGTCTGGAAAGATGACTTAGACATTTTGGCTAAGTATTGGTAGAATACTGAGATAGTGATTGAAAGATAGTATTTTGATTGGCATTGGCCCACAGTTGAAGATATGGCATTGTGGTTCTGGTAAGATTTTTATAGTCCTTAGATGATCTTATAGCCAAATTTTCATGTCTTGATCATCTCCAAAAATGTATCTTCTAGTTATACAAGTTCATCATGACAGAGAACAACAATAATTAGAGCAGAACATACAATTGTTTTGGTCCGCATTCCTCTAGCATTGGATATTTTGTTATGTAGTTTTGAGGTGTTGTAAACACATATATGAAGTCTCTAAATAAAAAATTGTAGAGTTTGAAGTCCACCAGAAAGATAGTTATGAGCATTTGTATATCACTACTTGGTTTGACAGTGTTTGACTGTGACAGGGTTTGTGTTCTTGTGGTCCACATTTTGTCAAAAGTTAATATTATGTTCTGTGGTTATGAAGTTATGTTCTAAGATGTTTTAAGAGTCTTGGATATGAATTTGAGCAAGTCTTGTGGTCTGCAGTGAAAGTTGTAATCTGACAGATAGACTGAACCAATGATAGTCTGTGTTCATGGCTGACCTGATAGTTTGATTTGTGTGCGGTAAGTTCTATTGATTGGAACTTTATCCTAAGTGGTTCTATAGTTGGAGCCAACATATGAAGATGTGTTCCAAATGTTAATTGGGTCTGCAAAGTATTTTGGTGAATGAATTTGGCTGACAAGCTACATGTTGATTAACTACATGCTTCATCTTAGTACGTCGACCTAATGTGAAGATTCCAAGTGTTGCGGCTATATATATGAGATTAAATTTGATGTTTGAAGGGTGTGTGTTGTGAATATAAAGAAGTAAGTGTGAATATGAATGTGTGTATGTGACATGCAAAGTCTTGTAATTGTGTAAGGGCGATAAGTACAGAAGAAGGGTGATCTTATAAAACTAGTGCAGTGTGATAGAGCAGAGCAGGATGAAGAGTTTTGAGATAGTTTTTTGAGCTTCATTAGAGCTATAACCATGCATTTGTAGATGCCATCAAATTAGTTCATTTTGGCAGTGAGCCACCATTCTTTCTCTTTCTTTCTCTTGGCAGTGAGCCTGTATGCAGTGAGCATCCTTCTTTGGACAATGAGTCCTTAAGGGCAGTGAGCCTTGGGTAGTGAGCCCTAAGGTAGTGAGCCTCTTGTAATTTGGTATTTTTACTACATAATATATTGTGAGCTAACACTCACCGTAGTTTTTCGCTCTTTGGGTTTTCCACATAAAAATCCTAGTGTTCATGTGTTATGTTTTGTGATTTCTCATTCTATGCTTGATTTACTTTTATCTAATATGGAAATTGAATTAATGATTTAATGAGTACATGGTTTTATAGAATACTGATTCACCCCCCCTCTCAGTATTCTGGGTGTTCAACAATTGGTATCAGAGCTTGGTTCCTTGGAAGAAGTCTAAAAGCTTAAGGAAGATCTTGGTGATTGAACACAAGGTAGGAAGAAGATATCCTACTCCTCTTGAAGAAATTCATCCAACTAGAATTATAGAAGAAGAGTGCATGTATGTCAATGAAGAACTCAAAGTTGCTCTTGAAGACCTTGAAAGGACTAAAGAAGAAAATAGGGATCTGAAGGATAATAACAAGGAAGCAGATGAGTGCATCAGCAAGTTGAGGGAGCAAGTCAAAAAGTTCAAAGAAAAGAAAAAGAAAGTTAGTGAGCAATTGAAGCTAGCAAATGAAACTATGGATAATCTGAAGGTGCAAGTTGAAGAGAGGAAAAGAATTGAGGAATGTCTCAATATGGCTGTAAAAAACTGTAAGGGTAAAATGTGAATCAATCAAATGAATTATATATGACCCAAACATCAACAGAATAGGAGATAACAAGAAAGATTAAATGAAAATAGCAATGAATAACACAAAGCAAACCTTCCCTGAAATCAATGCTTCTATTGTTTGCTTATTACAACTATCCTTTTGTAGATGAAGTGAGCCCTTAGAGAGTGCACTCTTTTAAGCTTTGTTTGAGGAAGTCGATTGTAAATGGCTGTTGTGATATGCAATGAAGATGAGCTTCAAAGCAAGTATGTGATCTCAAGCTTGTGGATGGTAAAAAGGTGCCAAAGGTGCGCTGGTGATATTTCTGCAGAGTAACGATGTCAAAAGCTTGGATCATTAGAGTGGAGGGATGAAGCTTCATTTATAGACTTGGAAGAATGGGAATCAATGGTTGAGAGGAGATATGAAGATCAACGGCTGAGGATGCTTGAGGAATGTGCAACCAGTAGAAATGTGACAAGTGTCCCAGCTCCATCATGAAAGAGGGGATGTGACCAAATTGATTGGAGAGTTAACTCCATTGACTGATCAGTTAACAGACTTGATTGATCAGTTAGAAGAGTGGATTATGGGATTGACTGAATTGATTGACCAGTGAACTGGGTTGATTGAGGAGTCAACAGAATAGATTGACCAGTGAACTCAAATGACTAATTAGTTAACAGATTTGATTGATTAGTTAACTAACTTCTGATTTGAGAAGAAATAGGCCATGTGGGTGAGAAAAAAATAGGTAATTAAATATTAAATATATTTAATTACATGTGCAACCTGATGAGGTGGACAAGGTGAGGTGGATTTTTTAATTTAGAACTTAGGATAGAGGAATTTGGATTAATTAAATAATTTAGGATTATTTAATTGTGTGAGACATTTAGAAGTATTTTAATTAAATAAATTGAATTTATTTAATTACGGAATAGTGAATTGATTAAATAAATTTAGAATATTTATTTAATTGGTAGAAGAATAGAATAAATATTTAGAATATTTATTTAGGATGATTTGTGTCATTTTTAGATGTATACATTTTGCCCCTCTTTGATGCAATGTAGTTTACAGCGTTGCTTAAAAGAAGTCGATAGTCTGATAGTGATACATGCCCCAGTTTGCCCCTGGTACAGGTTTAATGACGATAGGATGCCCACTTGGGAGATTGGATGGGAAAAGGGCAGAAGGCGTGAGAAGAACAATCTCACGAAGACGAAGGGAAGCTAGGTTAGAATTAAGAAATCAGTTGAAGAAAGAGTCAAATGATATGCGATGCAAGATGGAATGATGACACACACAAGCAAGCAAGTTAGTATGCACAAATGACACAAGAACAAACAAGGTATTGTCCCTGTCAAGCGGTAAACCAACGATATACTAATAACAATATACAACAATGTTGTCATGACAGGGAATGATGTATCCCTAGACCAACACGGCAGGCGTGTTGTCATGGTGGGGAATGATGGATCCCTAGAGCAACATGAAGGATAGTGTCTGGTTTCAGGAAATGAAGCATGTCATGTAAGACGTGTGTATTGGTCTGATTTCGACAATGCCACATCCTGTATAAGACAATTGATTGATTAACTGATCGAGTTGGTTTACAACCAGACAAGGATCAAGACCCCTGATTATGATTGGATCATTTGTGCAAGATTGACTTGACGTGATTGGTATGGATTAAGGATGGACCTTGCATTTGGATCATTACTCAGACTGACTGGACAAAGATGAAAGATATGATGATAGATAGAAATTTGATTGATAGAAGAAAGACTCGATAGAAGGACTCACAAGCATGTATTTGTATTGATACTCTGCATTGTTGGATCTTTATTGCATGGGGTATGGTATGGATGTATAAATGGATATAGGATGGACGCTTTACTTTTAGAGTGCTTTATTTCATCATTGGGCATTTTTTTGGTACATTTTCTGAAATGTTGTAAGTGAATACAAGCATCTAGGTATAATTGAACCGAGATGACCTGAGTACCGCTTACATGGATTTTGATTTGGCAAGTTAATACAAGCATCTAGTCAAAATTGAATCTAGATGACCTGAGTACTTCTTACGTATCAACAAACAAGGATTGCCCCCATTCATGTTAGACCTTTGATGTCCTTGATGATCTTTTGCCGATCATGTCTTTAGACAAGGCTTCACATTACTAAAGATTAATCCACAAACAACAAACAAAGAAAATAATCATGTCCCCATCATAGCATCTCTAGCTTTTGGCATCCTTGAGTAGCATAGAAAGACATGATAATAAAAATCAAGACTCGGTAACTTAACCATGGTTCCAATCCACAAAAAATTCTTGCCATTAGATGTGTGTATTTCTTGCTGTAGGTTGAATAAAATCATTTAGAAAACCTTGGGTATTTGCTTTGCGTTGGATAGGTTAAGATGCTCACAGTCAAGATTTCTGCTTGAGGTGCAGGTTCTGCTTGCATTTGCTTGCTTGGTGAGGAGATTGCACAATCCTTATTGGGGAGAAGAACCCTAAGGGACTGACCTAGTGCCTTGGGGGCGCATTGCTAAATGGCCTTGCCTACGTGATGACGCAGAGGCAACGTAGTTCGGGGTAAACCCTAATGGACCTAAGATATGGATCAGATGAGACACGATACGGAACAGATATGGATCAGATATGGAATAGATATGGAATAGATATGGATCAGACAAGACACGATATGGAACAGATGATACCGATGACAAGGAAACACCACAGATAGGTAGATGTATGGGTGATAAAGAATGGAATGGGTAGGTATGAGGATGGGCAATAGTGGATAGAAGGAACAAGGATGTGATCTCCAAGGACTATGTCGCATAAGAATAACATGCCCCATTGTATGTAGAGTACCTAGGATTTTTCATGACAATGCGAATGACGATAGGAGGATGAGAGGATAACAAAGGATTTGTGTGGTTTTGGAGGGATAAGGTATGTCAAGAGACATCTAGAACATTTGTCAACATTGTGCCCCCAATCTTTATCAAGACCAAAGAATAGAGGAAAGGAAGATTAGATGGATGGATGGGATAGTATAGTTATGTAATGGATAGAGGATAGGATAGGAAATGGTATGAAAGGAAACTGGTAGGAGAAAAGTGATATGCCGATGAGACAAGGTGCCCCCAAGTGTAGGTGACAGAGAAGATCAACTTACACATGACGCCTATTTGCCAGGTTTTCATCATGGTACTTATACAAGGCGCCTGTTTGCTAGATTTTCACCATTGGATGAAGGGATTTTTCTTTACTTTTTTTTTTTTGGATAGGAGAAGGTGGAATACGGAAGAGAGGGACCCGAGTGCCTGGTTCCACGAAACGTGATAGTCTCGCTAGAAAGATGTCATCACATGGACCATGTCAAGTGTTCTCATAGATGTTGGTAGGGGAGTGCATGAAAGTGAGACAAAGTAGGTAGATAGTGGATTATGGAAGGTGCGATAGTGGATGATGATGCAGAATACAAAAGGACTTATGCCAGGATGGAAGGAAGGTTTATGCAAAAGCATGGACCATAGGATGAGGGAGATATGTAGGATAGTAGTGGAGGGGAGGGGAGATAGAGTTATACGGAAGTGTTGTGGAATGGAAGGGAACCATGACCAACGGTTGCACATACTGTGATAAACATTGAAGCTGATGATGGGAAGGTGATGTAGGAAGCAATGGAGAGTTTTTCTTGGTGGATGAATGATATAGGCCTTTAGGGACCCACATAGACTTTGCATTGTTTTGATTTTCATTTGTCATGTGGGATGGAAGGATTTGATACTTTTGGATGGAATTGGAGAAAGTGAATGGTTGGAATTCTTGAGAGGTGGATGCCTCATGTAACTTGAGGGCTTTTTGCTTAGGTACCCAAACCATTTTGTTTTTAGATAGTACTTGTGAAGGTATGGGTTTGGGTGTATGCAACTTTTGTGTAGCTTTTGGAGTAATCATTTGTTTCTTGGGGACCCACACTTTTTTCAATTTGGCATTGAGGTGTGTGGGTGTATGCAGCTTTTGATATGGATAATTCTTTGATTCTTGGCTTTTATATCCTAGGTCATGAGGACTCTTAGGATTTGTGACTTTATAGGTAGAGGCATCCACATATTTGTCATTGAATCCCCGTGGGATGGTGGAAGTGAGGTTGGTGAAAGCTCCTTGTTTAGACAATATGTGCATTTGTCGGCCATGATTGGGATATTTAGAGGATTCATAGATGGATGGATAAGGTGTTGGAAGAAGTGGTGGTAGGATGCATGGAGGGCTACTAGGAGTTGGGAGTAGCGGAGGTAGATTGGATGGTGGAAGGTGTATGGTAACATGCTTTTGACAAATGTAGGATGATGGAGGTGGAATGGCGACATATGTTTTGGGGATATGATAGGGTTTGCAATGGAAAGTAGTAGACTTAGGAGGAGTGGAGGAAGTACCAACATCTTGAGATTGCTCACCTTGGGGTATGTATCCAAGGCCATATGAAGGTGGAGGAACATTGACATGGATAGGTTCCAAAATACCTTGTTCATGAAGGCCTAAGCCTTTACCTTGATAGTTCATATTCTGGAGTATGCGGTGGAACATGGGATTATGTATAGGTGCACTAGCAGCGAGTTCCTTATTGGATGAGGAAGATGAGATAGTGGATAATGGTTGTTGGTGTTCTAAGGAAGAACATTCATGCATGAAGGTAGTAAGCCCAAGGATATAAGACGACGGATTTGTAGCTTGGTCAATAATGGATGGTGAAGGATTGTTAGAATCTTGATCATCATTATGCTCTTTAGGATCTAGGTTATTAGGTTGATCATTCATGTGCACTTGGGAGGCAAGTGTCTCATCAGAGGAAGCAAAAGTTGTTGGATCATGGATGGGATTAGATGGAAGAGGGATAAAAGAAATGGAGGCTTCTTGCTCATGAATGGGTATGGGATCAAGTTGCTCAAGGACATCTTCTTCATAGGGAATATCTTGATCATAGAACAAATAAAGGTTATGGATGGGTTGGAGTTGGGTTTCCATCTCATGTATAGGATCAAGTTGCTCATGGATAGCATCGTCATCAAAGATAGTATCTTGATCATAGAAAAGATAAAGGTTATGCATGGGATGGAATTGGATTTCCTTCTCATGTATAGGTGTTGGGAGATGGATAGGATCAAGTGGCTCATGGAGAGGTTCATTATTATGGATATCATCTTGATCATGGAAAAGATACATGTTATGGATAGGTTGCAAGAAAGTGATTTGATCTTGACTTAGACTAGGGATTAATGTTTCCTCATGCTTAGGATTAGACTCTTGACATACCTCTTGGGTTGCTTGAATGGAAGTGGATAGCTCTTGGATAGCTTCTTGGTTGACAACATAGATGTTTGATGGACCTTGACTTTGGTTTATGGTAGGAGGTTCTTCGATAAGCTCAAGGGGTTGCAAATGACATGGAGGATTTTTGGTAAGGTCAAGGACTGGAATTTGGGGACATGGTTAACTCTCTACTAGTAGCCCTTGGATCACATCATTGGTAGGTGTATGGATAGGTGAATGAGGGGATTTAGCTTTCTCTCTAGCTTTTCTCCAGTTGTATAAATTTAGAAAAACTCTTTCCCACCACTCATCTGATTCTTTTTGGGTCATCCATTTAGAGTTTGAGGAACTAGAGGGTGGTGTTGGTGTAGAACTGGTATGCTTTAGGATATGGGTCTTAGAAGGTGGCGAAGGAGGACTAGTAGATGGGGTGGTATAGGATTTCCAACTTAAGGTGGTGCTTGCCTTCTCATGAGCATCATTAAGACAGGAAACAAATGTATGAGTTTGGGGCGAGGCGTAGCTAGTACTGGCACGTACGGCTTGCAAGATTGCCATTTCTTGTTGTCTGACTTGGAGTTCTTGAGCAATTGCTATACGACCTTGGGGTGAGGTGTCTAGGGTTAATTGCAATTTCAGGTATTTGAGTTCTTGAGTAAGCTCTTCTAATTCAGTTTTCATCTCCACAGAAACTGACACGAGACTGAAAGGGGTACTTAGAAAGGTGGAAAATTTTTCCTCAAAAAATAGTGCAAATGGCTATAAGCACAGCTCTATTTTTTTGGCAAAATTTTTGGATTTTTCTAGTGTTTTGGGTATTTTTGGCTGGAAAAAGGCCTTCTTGGTCTGATTTTATGAATTAACAGCAAGAAAACACAACAAGCACAAAGAATATTTTATAGTTTTTCACTATTTTTTTTTTTTGGTTTTTTCGACTCTATTTTGGACTAAACTGAAACAAAAGCAAGCACAAAGATCCTAGGCTAGAAATGGATTACAAGGGTTTTTGCCCACTAGAACAAGAGGTGTTTAATGAGGGCAACCGTTTGAGTGGTTACACATGCGGCGGCACTACTCTCCGTTATGGAGTCTCCCAGCCTCAAAGGGTTACGCCTTAGAGGGTTTTGGAGGAGGTTGGCCATCAGTGTAACACAACAGCACTCGTTGCAGGAGGTTTTCACCTCAAGCACATTTATTTTAAGTGGATTGGTAGGGCTTGACTTTAGCCTGTTTCCACTCAGGGTCGTTCCCACTTGGACAAGCGTGCATCCAAGGGCAGGCCCCTCCTAAAGCTTAAACAAATAGAATGACAAGTCTGGCACTCTGATCACCTAGTAAAGGGGAGAGCATAAGCCTATTGTCATTTGCAAGCATAGAATACACTGGTTAATCCAACCTAGTTAAAATTAGAAAAACTAAATGGGCTAATCTACTTGTGCACTCACACAGTTGTTAACTTTGAAGTGATTAGGAGGATAGCATTGTTCATTACCGTTTGTGAGATAGCAATAATCTAACTATGGAAGATAGCATTATGCAGATATTGCAATGGTTCAATTACTCTCTTCCTAGTTAAGGCTATGTGGAATTTGTATGAACGTTTGTTTTACTATCCTTTTATAAATTAAAGTGTGAGTTTAGTAAATGTAGCTAGATGAGTCTAAACCAGTGGCCTAACCTGCAAAATAGATCCAGAGTATTCTTGCAAAGAGGTTAGCATTAGCAAAAATCTTCTAAAAAATCCTAAAATCACTACCTACTATAGAAGCACCACTTCAGAGACTGAATGCGCAGAAACAGTCAACAGAAATTTGCATTTTTCTCACCCTAGTTTGTAAAGATTTGGATAAAACTTTATGTAGATGATCTCTTAGCTCAAATCTAACCTCACCATTGCATCCGGGGGGGCATTTCCATAAATTTTGAGTACAAATTTTCCTAGATTTCATGAAAAATAGAGCGTTTGGCGAAGAAAACAATGTTTCTAAAATTCACTGCCAAACAGATGCGCTGCAGGAATGAACATATGCGCTGCAGTAATGAACATATGCGCTGCAGAATTTAACATATGCGCTGCAAGATAACAAATGCGCTATAGAATGAAACAAATGCACTGAAACAGAGTGTATATGTGCAGAAAGAACATATGCGCCGTTAAAGAAGGTATATGCGCCGGAACAGTGTTTAAAAGTGCAGTAAGAACGAATAGATGTGCAGGAATAACATATGCACCGCAGAAATGGATATATGCGTCATAACAGTGTTAAAAGCGTCGCAAGAATACACAGAAGCATAGAAATGATAGAAGCACCGTAACAGTGGGTATATGCGCTGTAGAAATGTTTAAATGCACCGAAGTAGCCTGTCCGTGATTCTACGTGACCTGTACGGAACTTGTCTTCAAAAGAGCTCAGATTTTGATGAGATAAAGGGGCAAGGGCCCCACGGTGGGTGCCAAAAATGTAAGGGTAAAATGTGAATCAATCAAATGAATTATATATGACTCAAACATCAACAGAATAGGAGATAACAAGAAAGATTAAACAAAAATAACAATGAATAACACAAAGAAAACCTTCCCTGAAATCGATGCTTCTATTGTTTGCCTATTACAACCATCCTTTTGCAGATGAAGTGAGCCCTCAGAGAGTGCACTCTTTTAAGCTTTGTTCAAGGAAGTCAATGGTAAATGGCTGTTGTGATATGCAATGAAGATGAGCTTCAAAGCAAGTATGTGATCTCAAGCTTGTGGATGGTAAAAGGGTGCCAAAGGCGCGCTGGTGATATTTCTGTAGAGTAACGATGTCAAAAGTTTGGATCATTAGAGTGGAGGGATGAAGCTTCATTTATAGACTTGGAAGAATGGTAATCAACGGTTGAGAGGAGATATGAAGATCAACGGCTGAGGATGGTTGAGGAATGTGCAACCAGTAGAAATGTGACAAGTGTCCCAGCTCCATCATGAAAGAGGGGATGTGACCAAATTGATTGGAGAGTTAACTCCATTGACTGATCAGTTAATAGACTTGATTGATCAGTTAGAAGAGTGGATTATGGGATTGACTGAATTGATTGACCAGTGAACTGGGTTGATTGAGGAGTCAACAGAATAGATTGACCAGTGAACTCAAATGACTAATTAGTTAACAGATTTGATTGATTAGTTAACTAACTTCTGATTTGAGAAGAAATAGGCCATGTGGGTGAGAGAAAAATAGGTAATTAAATATTAAATATATTTAATTACATGTGCAACCTGATGAGGTGGACAAGGTGAGGTGGAAAAGGTGAGGTGGATTTTTGAATTTAGAACTTAGGATAGAGAAATTTGGATTAATAAAATAATTTAGGATTATTTAATTGTGTGAGACATTTAGAAGAATTTTAATTAAATAAATTGAATTTATTTAATTACGGAATAGTGAATTGATTAAATAAATTTAGAATATTTATTTAATTGGTAGAAGAATAGAATAAATATTTAGAATATTTATTTAGGATGATTTGTGTCATTTTTAGACGTATACAAAAATAAATCTGAATAATGTACAAAACTTGAACAAGAAGTTGTGGATCTGAAAGTTGATTTGAAACAAGCATGGATTCAAGAAGATAAATTCAGGGTGAGTGTTGTGAAACTTGATAGAATAATTGAATTTCAAAAGAGCCCTAATGACAAAGAAAGATTAGGATTTGAGAAAGGTGAAAGTTCCAAATTAGGTCAAGTAGTGAATAATGAGAACAAGAAGGACAAAGGCAAGTAGATCTGGAATCAAAGGAAAGGACCTAGAAGACCACCAGTTAGGCAACCAAATTCTCAAAGGTACACCCATCTTTCAATGGTTATTGTAATTCATGCAATAAGTTTGGTCATAAGTTCTACTTAATATAGAAGCAGAATGAATCAAAATATTCCATCTTTTTCTGGTCAGTGCTTTACATGTAAAAGAGTTGGTCATAAAGCTAATGAATGTCAAAGTCACATAAGGAATGGGTATAACAATGGAAGGAATGCTCAGTCTTTCAGAGGTAACTGCTTTGCATGCAAGAGATTTGGTCATAGAGCTAGTGAATGTAGAAGTTAGATTAGGAATGGCTATAACAATGGAAGGAATGCTCAATCTTTCAATGGTAACTACTTTACATGCAATAGATTTGGACATAAGGCCAACCAATGCAGATATAGAATGAATGGAAGGAACAATGGACAGAGGAATATTGTGTGTTTCAATTGCAATAGACCTGGACATAGTGCAAGGTTCTGCAGAAGCAAGAACATGAAGAAGGATATTCAGATAGAAAGGAAGAAAGCAGTACAAAAGGTTTATGCGACAAAAATCAAGAAGGAAATGAACAAGATATGGGTTAAGAAGGAAGTTGTTGAAGCCAAGAATGAGTTTGTGCTAGACTCTGGTGTAGAAACTTCCTCTGGGAAGTAAGTTGGAAACTCTGGCTCAGGGGGAGCTTCAAAGAAAAATCTTATTTCCCCAGCCTAAGAAGTGGTGCTAGGACTCAACATGAAGATATGAGTTTGAGAACATTATGTTTGATCTTTTGGAGAAGATTATGGTAGAAAAGAATCTAATGCGATAGATTGTGGAGCAATCTATGTCAACTGTTAGTGGCAGAGAAAGTATTTAACGACTTTTTGGAATTAAACATTTATGGCCATTAGGTTTTGATGAAAAGGGTTTATAAGAAATCTTATTCAAAGGAAATTCACATTGCATTTGAACACACAAGTGACCAAGGAGATCTGAGCAGCAAAGCAAAGGTGACCTCAAAACACTCAACATGATCAAACCCTAATCAGAAATGAAGAACAAGGTATTTACTGTCACTACACTTGCAAAGTTTTGTTAAGCTGTAAAGATGTCTACACCAAAAGTTATTGAGATAACTGATAGGCCCGGATCTAAGTTCAAGAAGTATCCATTTAAATCTCTAGAAATAGATTTGGATGGTGCATTTTCTAAAGTTCCACATGGTATTATACATACGGAAGACATTAGGGCATATATTCATGCAAATTTGGAAGAGTTTGATCATTTAAAACTAGGGCAAGTTTACTTGAATGAGTTGACCAGAGATAAATTTGAATTGAAGGAATAATTTAGTCCTCTGCATCAGAAGAAATTGGTCACATTGATTGATTTTCCCATTTTCTCTAAAGATGTTTGGGTTAGGTATTCCCTAAGCAGGATTCATCATGAATTCTTTTGGCTAAATATACCTCATATGATAACTAAGGATGCCATTAAAGAAGTTACAGGTTTGTGTTCCACCAGAATAGTTCCAACATTGAAATCTGTAAAGAATGACACAGTGATGAAATTGACTGGTGCCAAATTTGACAAAAGGGCACTAACTACTAATGATATTGAAGATCCAACAATAAGATTTTCATCAATGGTGATTCAATACAAGGTATACTTCTCCAACATGGAGAAATCTATCTTTGCAATGGCCATCTACACAAGTTATGAGATGGTGAAGAAGAATGATGATTATGACCTATGTGAGTTGCTCCAGCAACAATTGATGTAAAATCTGAAGAGGACAAAAGATACAAAGTTCCCATTCAAATATGGTACTCTGATCATCTACCTACTATTCTACTTTCGAAGGGAATTACTAGGTATGAGTAATATTGGTTGGTTAAATCATTCTCCTGTAGCAGTACAAATTAGAAATCATCTACATAGTTTAGGAGATATTGATGCACAAAATGTTGCTCTATGGGGATACTTTAGGAATTTCCAAAAGAAAATAAAGGATAGGGTTAGAATCCCTAGAAAGGTGGTTGAGAAGTATAAAGATGATATTGTCTTTATGGTGACCAAAGATCAATGCCTCATGGAGGTAGTGGAACAGAGAATAGTGTGGGTCACAACAATGGGATATGAAGTTATAGAGGATATCTTGACTAGTTTGGTAGATTTAATGCTAAGAAAACCCAAATACCCAAAGAAGAAAGGTTTGGAATATTTCAAGAAAAGTCAATTAAAGTCCATATGGAACTGAAACAACCTGAAATCAAGAGGAATGTAAGAAAATGGGTAAATGATGTTGCAAAAAGCAAAGGATTTATAGATGAACAAATAAATGAAGTAAGAACCAAGTCTGGGGCCACTAAGACTGCAAGTGCTTTGGAGGGATAGACAACAAAAGATATGGAGAAGGAAGAAGATAAATCTAGACAAGAAAAGGCTGCTTCTATTTCAAGAAGAAGAACAAGAGGCTCCTCCTCTACTGCAGAGCTTGAGAAAGAAAAGACAGAGCCTATAGAGAATAGGCACAAAAGAAAGAAGACAAAGGCCACAAAAAGAGTGCATGTGAGCCTTGGTGGAGAAGAAGAAGATGATGAAGAAGAGACTGAGACTGATGAAGAAGTCCATGCAAAGAAGGCAAGAATAGATGAAACCACAGCAAGCAAAAAGGAGAAGCCTCTGAAAAGGTTAATGACAAGAAGAAGAAGAAAGGAGAGAAGACTGAGACCAGAGAATATGAAGCAACAATATCTCTGGAGACCACATTTAATGCAGTGGCTGGGCATGGGAACTTAAATCCAATTGCTGATACATATCATGATTGCTCAAATGCTGACAAATTAACTATTGAAGCAACAATTGTAAGATTTTTGGATAATTTTAATAAATCCCTAATTGAAGTCATAGATGACTTACTAGATAGTCTAGCCAACATCATGACAACAAGAAAAGAAGGGGTCATGGCCAAAGATGCTGAGATAAAGGAGTATGTTTTGTTGAAACTTCACCCAAATATCACCAGTGAAGAAAAAAGTCAAAGTCACTAAGAAGCTTAGTGAAAAATTTAGAACAAAGAAAAGGGTCAATACTCTAATGTCTGGTGACATTGAGAAACTAATTAAAGAGACTAAGGAGATAACCCTAAGTGTGCTACATGAACTACAAATCCCAACTATGGTAGACACTGATGGGAGGAACAAAATGATGATGCTGACACTTCTAATACTATTCCGATAGAGAATGTTGAGCAAAATATGGATCAAAGTGTAGTTACTCCTCTAGTGAACATAAGAAAGGATGAAGAAATGAAAGAACCTGTGGAAGAGAAGAACACTGAGGAAGAAAAAGTGACATCTGAGGAAATTGCCTCTGAAGGACAAGGTGAGAAGAGGGAAGAAACAAATGAACAAATGGTTAACAATCTTGCTCCAGAAATAGAGGGAAATGAGCAAGAGCTTATTCAAGAAGACCCTCTGGAGAGATATTATGTTGAAGGGTCTCATGTTGAAGATAAAAGAGACACTGTTGAAAAGGATTCAATTGACTCTTTAAGAGAGTTTTGGGAGAAACAAAAGGAAACTTAGATGTTGACTACACATGAGTTGTTACAAGGACTGATAAACCTGGCCACAATGTCCCCTCTACAAAAACTAAGGCTAGGGACAATTTTTCAAGCCACGACACAAGAAGAAATTTTGAAATCTCATATAGAAGACACTGCGTTGATAGGAGATGCAACAAATTTTTTTGAAAAGATTATGCCAGGAATAAATAAAGACACATCCTTGGCTCCTACTGCATAGTTGAAGAAACTTATTGAATCAGTCAACTCTCATTCTGAGTCCCTTAAACAAGATGCAGAAAAGAAAGTAAGGGGAGATATTGATAGCAAGAGATTAGTTGAGATTAATGACAAATTTTCTCAAGATAAAATCTTTTTAGATAAGAGCATAGAGTTTGCACAGACAACCATTAAAGAAGCCACCAAACTATATCAATTTTATCTTACATGGCCTAAAAATACTAAGGAAATAAAAGAGAAAATAGATGGATGGGAAGCTCAAATAATGAAGATATCCAGAATTTATGACCTTGTGAAGTATGTCATTGTCAATTAAAGGGCAAAAGTTGAGACCATTCATTCTACCATACATAAGTTGTAGACCCAGAAGGAGGTCATAAAACACAGAATGAGTTAGATCTGAGAGATAGTGAGCTTCAAGATTGCATGTCTGGCTAGACTTGTAGTAGCTTTAGATCAGACAAAGCAAATCACTGAGGCCCCTGCTACCGTGAAGAAGGTAGAAGAGTTGGTGTCCTAGGTTAATGGGCATATATTAGTATTGAGTGATGCTAAGGTTAGATGGGATGAAGATGTGGTGCAACTAAATAAACTCTATAAAGATATTCTCCTTGCAAGCTAGTAAGGTATTTGACTTCAATTGTATATATGCAAATAGTTTTGAAGTTTTGGTCACTTGTACATATTTTTGTATCATACACCTTTTCCATTTAAGTCAAAGGGGGAGAATGAAGCATGTGAAAAACATAGACAAGTGAAAAATAAATAAGGAGAGAAGCATGAAGTTAGGGGTAGCAGTGTGCAAAGAGTAAGGGGAAGCTATATGATATTTTTTCACATCATGTGTTGCCATCAATGCCAAAGGGGGAGATTGTTGGCAACTTGGTATGATGAGGATTAGCTAAGCATGATGTTTGATCAATGTTGTCATTGATGGTAACAAGGATTCAGAAGGGTTGTGAAGTTATTATAATCCCCATGAAGTCATGCATACAAAGAACTTTGGTCCAGAAAGAAGACTTAGACATTTTGGCTAAGTATTGGCAGAATACAGATATAGCGACTGAAAGATAGTATTTTGATTGGCATTGGTCTGTAGTTGAAGATCTAGCCTTTGAGTTCTATTGGGATGTTTATAGTCCTTAGATTATCTTATAACCAAAGTTTCAGCTCTTGATCATCTCCAGAAATGTATCTTCTAGTAGCACAAGTTTGGCATGACAGAGAATAGTAGTAATCAGAGCAGAACATACAATTGTTTTTGTTTACATTCCTCCGGTATTGGATATTTTTTTATGCAGTTTTGAGGTGTTGTAAACACATATATGAAGTCTCTAAATCCAAAAGTTGCAGAATTTGAAGTTCACCGAAAAGATAGTTATGAGCATCTGTATATGGCTACTTGGTTTGACAGTGTTTGACTATGACAGGGTTTGTGTTCTTGTGGTCTGCATTTTGCCACAAGTTAATATTATGTTCTATGGTTCTAAAGTTATGTTCTAAGATGTTTGAAGAGTCTTGGATATGAATTTGAGCAAATCTTGTGGTCCGCAATGAAAGTTGTAATGTAGAAGATTGACTAAACCAGTGACAGTCTCTATTCGAGGCTAACCTGATAGTTTGATTTGTATGTGGTAAGTTCTATTGATTGGAACTTTATCCTAAGTGGTTCTATAGTTGGAGTTGACATATGAATATGTGTTCCAAATGATAATTGGGTCCACAAAGTACTTTGGTGAATGAATTTGGCCGACAAGCTACATGTTGATTAACTACATGCTTCATCTTAGTAGGTTGACCTAATGTTGTAGATATATATATATATATATATATATATATATATATATATATATATAAGATCAAATCTGATGTTTGAAAGGAGTCTATAGCAAATATAAAGAAGTAAGTGTGAATATGAATGTGTGTGTATGCAACATACGAAGTCTTGTAATTGTGTAAGGGCAACAACTGCAGAAGAAGGGAGATCTTATAAAAGTAGAGTAGTGTGACAGAGCAGAGCTGGATGAAGAGTTTTGAGATAGTTTTCTAAGCTTCATTAGAGCTGTAACCATGCATTTGTAGATACAATTAGATTAGTTCATTTCGGCAGTGAGAAACCCTTCTTTCTCTTGCTTTCTCTTGGTATTGAGCCTATTTTAGCAGTGAGCATCCTTCTTTGGACAGTGAGTCCTTAAACGCAGTGATCCCTATGCAATGAGCCTTGGACAATGAACCCTAAGGAAGTGAGCCTCTTGTAATTTGACATGTTACTACATAATATATTGTGAGCTAACACTCACCATGGTTTTTCCCTCTTTGGGTTTTCCACGTAAAAATCGTGGAGTTCATGTGTTATGTTTTGTGAACGATGGTGTACCTCCTTCCTCACATGTGAATGATGAAGTACTCTCAACTTGAGATGTAGTAGATGGTGTCCCTCCATCTTGACTTATGGTAGAGGACGTGTCTCCAACTACAGTATTCAAATCTCTCATAGCACAAAGTTTTTGCATTTGTTCCCTTTGTGCCACCAATACCATATCTCTTGTTAATGGTTGAGGTTCCTCTTCAATTAGCATGTCTTCGACAATTGTGTCCAATTTCCTCTTCTCACGAAGTTCCCTCATACCTGTTGCTTTCTTTGCATTCTTATCTTCTTTCTCTCCCTTTGTTGGTTTAATCCTTGATCGTTTCCTTAGCATGACAGATAATTTTATCTGTAGCATGATAAAGAGACAAATATTATTTCCTAAAAAATGAATCCATACAAATAAATGAAATATATGTCATTCAAACCTTCATACAAAATGTACATACAATCATCATGTAGAAGAGTAAATGTCACTCAACCATGATGAATAAACAAGTGCACTAAAAACACAAGGAAAATGGAAAGCAAAATTTTTTGAAGTATTTCTACCTTCCAAGAATTTATCATGTGACTTTGCTCTAGCCATTTTCTAACATATGACCTACCAATATAACCACAAATAGACATGTATACAAAATGTGGTAGCATAGACAAAGCACATGAATTTTTTATGGAATGCCTTAGAGAAATGTGGTCTCATAGGATACCATGATTTCAAGATAAGAACAAAATGGATTTTTTAAAAGACATTACAAACTTTCAAGAAGATACAATTGGCTTGAGTATAAATCTCCTTTCCACAACTTTTTTCAACATCCTACCTTTGGAACAAGGTATGGGCATCAATCAAATCATTGAAAGAAAGGGGGATTTTTGTCAAATGTTATAATTGCAACTCCCTTCGCAGAAATGTCTGAGTGTTATGGTTGCAATTACCTTAGTAGACACATCCAAAATGTGGATGTATAGATAAGGCACATGAATTGTTTGAAAAATGCCTCAATGAGATATGTCCTCATGGACTACAATGATTGCAGGATATGCACAAAATAGATTTGTTGAAAAGGCTTTAGAAAATTTCAATTAAATGCAATTTCTAGGTGTAAAACCAAATTCCAAAGCATTTTCCAACATCCCCCATGCCTATACCAAAATGGAAGATTTGGAAAGGGGTATGTACATCCATAAAAAAAGGATTGAGAAATGATGTATTATATTACATAGTTATAACTGCTCTTGTAAATGTGTATACAAAATGTGGAAGCATACACAAGGTAGGTCAATTGTTTAACAAAATGCCTCAAAGAGATGTGGTCTCATGGACCACAATGATTACAAAATTTGCACAAAGTGGATTTGTTGAAAAATGTTTTGAAACTTCCAAGCAAATGTAATTGGCAAGTGTAAAGAATTGTGTAGTTTAAAATGTTCCAAGAGGGGATAAGTTTATAATGAGGAACAAACAATGATGAACATAGAATATGCATAATAACAAAATCAAAGCATTGTATTAAGCATGTATGATAAGGGATGATAAAGAAACATAATAGAATTAAGGAAAATGTAAAGAACATGTGTAAAGACTTGACATACCTAAATTATAGAGATTCAAATGGAGAGACTACCCAATTATGTAGTATTTTTTTCTTCTTGTATCAAACTCCTCAAAAATTTGAGTTTTTCACAAACTTGCTTCCTTTTCAATGTTCAATTATATATCACTCAAATAGAATTACTAACAAAAATACAATTAACCAATGTATAATGTTAAATTCCTACAATTTAATCACAATTAACATTGCAACACTACAAAAATTGAAACTTCGATTGATATATATCAAATTCAATGTGAAAACTATGTTATTTCCTCCTTCTTAAGTTGGTAAACTAGAAAAAGGTGGTGGAAAGTTCATGCAATTGTGGTAGAATGTGAAAATTTTGCATGTGCACTTCCCAACAACATCAAAAATTATTTTTTTGTTTGAGCAAGCGCATAACCAGGAGAACAATAGAGCATGTGGGCCTGGATCATGGGTGTCCTAGCTATTTTACCATTTTTAGAGTAAGCCAAAATGTGCTCGCATTATAATGCAAGTGAGTTTTATCTTCCTATACAAAATGACCATATTTCAACTTCTTCAAAACGCGCTCACATTATGAAAAAGTTGATTTCCTAAAGGTTTCCTATGTCATTGTCTCATTACCCACCCCTCTCCCCCCTCTATCTCTCTCACACCTATCTTTTGCCCTATGTATCTCACCCCTCTCTCCCTAGGCTACAGGTCTCTCACATCTATATCTCTCTAATGGTTCTCTAGTTATTGTCTCATTACCCACCCCTCTCCCCCCTCTATCTCTCTCACACCTATCTTTCGCCCTATGTATCTCACCCCTCTCTCCCTAGGCTATAGGTCTCTCACCTCTATATCTCTAATGGTTCTCTAGTTATTTCCCTTCCTCTCCACCTCTCTCTGTCATCCTTACCCATCTTTCCCTCAAGTTGTCAAATTCACTCTCATTTTCTTCTATCTCTCCCCTCACTTCTCTATCTCTCACCTCTATCTCCCCCTCACCTCTCCCCTCTCTAGGTCTCTTAGTCACTCCTTATCTGCCTCTCCATCCCTCCTTAGCCATCTAGGTCTCTCACTTAACCCTAAACCCTAAACCCTATCCCTAAAGCCTCAACCCTCAACCCTTAAACCTTAAATCATGAACCCTATCCCTAAACCTTCAACCCTCGACATTATACCTTAAACCCTAAACTCTATCCCTAAAGCCTCAAGCCTCAACCCTTAAACCTTAAATCCTAAATCATATCCCTAAAACCTCAACCCTCAACCCTCACTCAACCCTTAAACCCTTAATAACCCTTAAACCCTAAACCCTTGACCCTTAAACCCCACATCCTTAAACCCTCAACCCTTATCCATCCCTCTCCTCCCCTATCTGCCTCACCCACATCTCTCCGCTATCTCTCTCACCCCTCTCTCCCTAGGTTTTAGGTCTCTCATGTGTATATCTCTCAAGGCTCTCTAGATATTTCCCTTCCTCTTCACCTCTCTCCCTCCTCCTTACCCATCTTTCCCTCAAGTTGTCAACTTCACTCTCTCATTTTATTCTATCTCTCCCCTCACCTCTCTATCCCTCAACTATAAACTCTGAATCCTCTACCCTAATCCCTCAAACCTCAACCCTTAACCCTAATCCTTCAACCTCAAACCTTAAACTCTCAACCCTTAAACCCTCAAACCTTAAACCCTAATCCCTTAACCCTCAACCCTAAAGCCTCAACCCTTAAACCTTCAACCCTAAACCCTATCCCTAAACCCTCTACCCTCAGCACTATGCCTTAAACCCTAATCCCTCAACCCTTAAACCGTCAACCCTTAAATCCTTAATCCCTCAAACCTTAAAACCGTAAACACTCAACTCTCAACCCCTAGATACCCATAAATCCTTAAACCTTAAACCCTTAAACCCTATGGCCTATACACTTAACCTGGACACGTAACCTTGAACATTATCCATCAACCGCAAACCTCTACCCTATACCCTATACCCTCAACCTTATACTTATGCCCTAAACCCTCAACCCTCGTCCATATGCCTTATACCCTCAACCTTAGGCCGTGAACCCTATATCTTAGACACTCAACCTTGAAAATTATCCCTCAACTGTAAACTCTCAACCCTCTACTCTAATCCCTCAACCCTATACCTTAAATCCTCAACCCTAATCCCTCAAACCTATACATTAAACCCTCAACCCTCAACCCTAATCCTTCAACCCTCAACCCTTAAACTCTCAACCATTAAACCCTCAACCCTCAACCCCTCTACCATATACATTAAGCCCTTAACCCTAATACATTAACCCTACACCTTAAACCCTAATATCTTAACGCTCAACCCTTAAACCATAATCCCTTAAGTCCTCAACCCTTAAACCATAAACCCTTGACCCTTTAACCTTAAAGCCTTAAACCCTCAACCCTTAAACCCTTAATCCTTCAAACCTTAAACCCTTAAACCTTAAACTCTCTACCCCTAGATACCCTTAAACCCTTAAACCCTATACCCTATACACTTAACCTTAGACACTCAACCTTGAACATTATCACTCAACCTTCAAACCTCTACCCTCTACCCTATACCCTCAACCCTATACTTATGCCCTGAACCCTCAACCCTCATCCATATGCCTTATACGCTCAACCTTAAACCCTAAACCCTATATCTTAGACACTCAACCTTGAACATTATTCCTCAACTGTAAACTCTCAACCCTCTACCCTATACCCTCAACCATATACTTAATCCCTCATCGCTCAATCCTCAACCCTATACCTTAAACGCTGAAACCTACACCCACAAACCCTCATCCCTATACCCTATAACCTCACCCTTATTCCCTAAACCCTGAATATTGTGCCTCAACCCTATACTTAAAACCTAAACCATACACTCTCAACCCAAGTCACCCTATGCCTTATATACCCTCAATCCATATCATAAACCCTAAGCCCAATATCCTAATCCCTAATCCCCATACCTTACACACTTAATCTTATAGCCTCAACAAGATGAATATTATCCCTCAACTGTAACCCTCAACCCTCTACCCTCTACCCTCTACCTATTATTTAAGCCCTAATCTCTCAACCCTCAACCCTATACCTTAAACCCTAAACCCAAAAACCTCAACTCTCAACCCTAAAAACTATATAGGCTCAGGTCCTTATATACCCTAAACCCAAAACCCTTACATACATACATACAAGCATTCATATATACATACATACATATAAGCATACATACATACATGCATACATACATATATACATACATACAAGCATGCATGCATACAATCATACATACCTACATACATACATACATGCATACAAGCATACATACATACAAGCATGCATACATACATTCATACATACATACATACTGTAAGCATACATACAATTTGGCATACATACATACATACATGTACATAAATACAAATATATATACAAACATACATGCATCAAACATACTTAACAAACTTGAACATAAAACATTCCAAGCGAGACATAACGCGAGCGCGTTATAACATGCTCGCGATATGTAAAACTTGACAAACATCAGGCAAACTTTTGCAAAAAAGAAAAAAATGCAAAGCAAAACATAACGCGAGCACATTAGAACATGCTCACGTTAAATGTTGCTTTGGGAATTCCCAAGCCTTAGGCTTGTGATTTGCTTTGGATTTCCAACCCAAAGGCTTGGAGTGCCTTCCCAATGTCCAAAGATGTGTTTTTACATATTCTACATGATTTCACATAATCTTGTTTGTGCTAATCGTCAGGTTTGCACGTGTTTCAAGGTCGGACAAATCGAACACCTGGGTAATGTTAGGCTTTCTCTTAGCTATTTAATGATGTAATTTTTTTCACATTTTGACAATGTTAAGCCTTTCATCTTTAATTTATTTTGTTTGTGTGTCTATTTTTTGGCAAAAACCAGTGTTTGGTATTTTTTAGAACTTTATAAATTAACCGTTCATTGAAATTTCAAATAAATTACATTTTTATAAACTAGACTCCATTCTACACATATTAAAAAAAATGATGTTCAATTAGTTTTCAAAATTTATAGGGGTAGCAAGACCAAAATTCTATTTTTTGGGATGTGTCCACTTTGAAAATTAGTAAAAAAACAAATATTCTATAAAAAAATAATCAGAAAAATCAGGCATAAACTACATGTTGTTAGCTAATTTCTTATTGAAGCGATTTTAAAAATACTACAAAAAAGTTAACCTTTTGAGGGAGCCATAAAACACGCGATGTTATGTTTTTTAAACAGAAACAACACCAATTTCTGTGGCTCCCTTTTCTTAACCCCTTAATCTATACCATTTTAAAAAAAAATTAGTAGTTTAGAAAGTAGAATCGGAGCACTATGACCATTGTTTTTTTTTTTCATTTTAAAATTTTGAGTGTAACTATGCTCAATTTCTCATCCAAGGTCAATATTTCCTGATTTTAAAAAAAAAGTGGCCACTAACGACCCCTTTTTGGGACCCCATCTTCTTGCACATACCCAGATCTTTATCCTTATTAGAAATCTTGTATTTTCTACATAGTTAATTAAAACATATTCATCCATCTATTTTCAATTTCTAAATATATTTAATAATTATAGTCTTCCATTGCACACAAAAGCATTTATACTGAAAACTATTCAAAAATTAAAGCGACTTAAATAGTTCAAAATTTGGGGTGTGACATGGCACTCCCTTGCGGGATCCAAAGACAACTCATGATACAAGTGTGCAGCCCCTTGCGAGATCCAAAGACAACTTGTGATATAGGTGGGATCGATGGGTAGAGTCCCTCGCCACAAGCACAAATCTACCATTGAAAAAACATCGGAGCTCACATGGACTAAAAATTTTAATCAACGTCATATAAATAAGATGCTTATATAATTACCATACTTGATGCTATAAATCCATATCTAATCTAACAATTATCATTACTTTTTAGGACGTAAAATGTACTTGCGCTTTAAAATGTTCATCGAGCCTAGATTTCCTTTTGGACTATTGATCTCAATGAATGTAATGAAGGCTAACATGTAAATGACCATCAAATTTATGTTATTGGATTTTATTACATACTGAGCACTTCATTACAACCCCTTGCTATCATTATAATTGCATCTATCACACAATAATTTTTAAATTATTTTTTCTTTTCTAAAAAATGTATTGTGTTTCACTCTTGATTAATAATGCCATAAGATTTTAAGAGATTTTTATTACTTGTAACTATTTTTAACAATCTAAAATATCAAGATATAAATTAAAAGGCAATTAAAATATATAATATTATTAGAATTCAATGCATAATTTTTTAGTCAAACTTATTAACTCAAATTTCATAAATTATGGTTCAGATAAACCCATCTTGAACTAGGAGAAAATAATATACTTGCATATTCTTGTGGTTCTATATAAATCTTGTAACTTGGTAGGCATGAGTTTTCCATAGTCCATTAGATTAGTACAAAAGTGCTTCTAAATTTAAATGAGTGTGTTTTTGAATGTTTCAATCACACTCAGTGATCCATCATCAGCAAGAGGATAGTAAGGCTATGGATTATAGATAGAACCTTTTAAAAGGAAGGGAGGTGGCAAGAGGACTAAGAATTGAGGGGTAGGAGAGGAGGCAAAAAAAACAAAGTGGAAGAAAAAAAAATAATATATCTTTTTATTTATTTTGTGATAAAATAATTTTTTCTTCCACTTTATTTTTTGTCCTCCTCTCCTACCTCTCGATTCTCGGTCCTCTTGTCACCTCCCTTCCTTTTAAAAGGTTCTATATGTAATAAGGTTTACATATAATAAGTTTATTGTTAGGTAGTTAGTTGGGTGGGAAGTTATTCCTATAATGTAGTTTGTAAATGGAAGAATAATAGCTTTTTAAAGCCAATATATAGAATGCAATATGCAACGGTTGAACATAATAAAATTCCAGTTTATTTTTGTTATCACTTACAATGTAAATCTTTAATATTGCTTTTCAGTTTTGTTGTTCTACTGAATTCAACAATAGTATCAGAGTAAAATAGAAACTTTGTGTCTGCGTTGAAATCTGCGGAACAAAAAAGCATTTGAAGTTTGATACAAGCCCGTTTGAGGAGAAGGTTGTTGAATGTTGCATCTTATGTTTATTACTGAGGAGGCATATGTATGAGAGTCGTTTCAAGCATGGTTTGTGCATGGAAATTTGAAGGTTGTTAAGGTTTGCATTGAGTTTGTGCATGGAAATTTGAAGGGCTGTACTCAGTTTCAAACCACATCGCCAGTGTTTGCATTTGTGTTGGCATGTTTTTTGCTTAATTTTATGCATCAATGGAATGCACAACGCCACGCCTTCCTTAATTTGCTAAGATTTACAAAAACAAATACCATGCCCTCTTGGTTCCAGGTGCCATATCCATGGAATGCCTCACTATTTAAAATGGTATGGCATATCAAGTTGGCCACGCCTTCCTCCATTCTAGCTTGTGCACCATAGAGCCACCCAACTTGCACCAAATTTATTCAAGGCTACAGGTGTAAATCTGAATAATCTGAACAATTCAGTTGCACAAGCCATCAAGCAGGAAACATATTTGTGGGCTGAAATCTCTTAATGATAACCACCATTTTTGAAATCTCTTAATGTTTGGCTGCCTGAGTTGGAGGTTGTAGGTTTGCAGAACGAACAAATTGCTGATCTCTACTATTTTCAACAGTTAGTGGTGGAGCTTCCTAATCTCCTTTCTCGTCCAAATGGAATTGTTTCTATTTTTAAATCTGTGAAATTGCATCCTTGGCGTTCAATCAGAATTAAATAATCTTTTAGAAGAGAGTGTTGGAATTGTAGTTTTTCTCCAGAGAGTTGGAGTGTTAATTCCCAGCCGTGTAAGGTGAAGTTTCATTCCAACGTAATGGAAGAGGAAACAAGAGTGTAATGGAAGAGGTTTGCAAAATATACCCTAAATTTTAATCAAAAAACTTGTTTTATTTTGGGCCAAACATTATCAATTGATGCATAGTTGATAATAGCAATGATATTAAAATCTATGGTATTAACTATGGAGTTCAATGATTTTTTTAAACTATTGTAATTAGAGTAATAAGGGATTTGGTAGGAAGTTTGGTTGGTGTTTATGGTATGAAACTTGTAAAAATTCTTTTATGCATTCTACAAAACTATTGGAGTGATAAGGTTAGGATATTTTTTATCATATTGTAAAAGGTGCATTTTCTGTGGAAACTGACACCTTCAAACCTGATAATATTTGAGTTTATTATGTCACAAAATGGTTATGTTCTCCAGGCCATCCATGCTACTTTTGACAAAGATTTTAGAGACTTGCATGCTTGTACTATCAAAGATTTTAATGTGATATTAAATACATAAAGTGTAGCAGGATCATAAGGCATTGAAGGTAGGAGGATCTCC
The DNA here is from genome assembly GCA_027924645.1 of Cunninghamia lanceolata. Lineage (NCBI taxonomy): Eukaryota > Viridiplantae > Streptophyta > Pinopsida > Cupressales > Cupressaceae > Cunninghamia > Cunninghamia lanceolata. The sequence continues at coordinate 1,794,685 of BSBN01000379.1, read as the reverse complement.
ATCATCTTGAGCTAGCTTCTCGCTCAGAGATGATGCCTTGCACGAGAAGCATTTGTGTCATCTCTAGTCTATTTAGGAGCAAGGGGGACATGCCGGTGATTTGTTGAATCCACAAACTCAGTGAGTTGTTGTTGGCCTATGGATAGTTGAGTTCATAAATTTGCTATGGATAGTTGAGTGTGTTTGGATCCATAATATTACAGATTTATTTGTGGATAATGGAGTTAGTCTAGATTCATAGTCGGTTGGTGATTTTCCTATGAATAATTGAGTGTGTCTCGATTCACAGGTAAAAGTTGAATAATTAGGAATGTAATATGCAACGGTTGAACACAATGAAATTCTAGTTAATTTTTGTTATTTAATATTGCTTTTCAGTTTTGTTGCTCTACTGAATTCAACAATCCTTACTATCCTGTGGGTGCTGATAGATCACTGAGTGTGATCCTAAACATCAATGCAAAAACACACACAATTAAATCCAGAAGCACTTTTACAATAATCTTGTAACTTGTATTAGTTTTTCTAAAATAGAGAACGGCTTATTACAAATAATAAATAGGAAGAAATGCTTATTTTGGATACTTCTAGAGCCAGAGTTCAGTTATTTTTTCACAGATAGATGTTTGATTGCGAAGTATTTTATTCATTCACCCACTGCACTGACCAATAGTAACCTAATGTGTCAATGCTGCAGATAGCTCCACGCAATAAACCCATTGCCTCCCTCCGGATAAAACCCACCAGGTATAGACTCATTTCCTGTGCCATACAGAACCCTTAAGGTCTGCTGGGGAGTTCTGATGTAGGACAAAGAATCAACGTCTGCAGAGAGAATGTTACCACTCAATTTTTCGTCAGCGCCAAGTTCTGGGGGAACTACGATTCCTTCGTCCACAATTCCTGTCTTTCCCAGACAGTTTCGAAGGTTGGAGATGAATGCTGTGATCTGTGCAACAGTGAAGTTGTAGGGATAAACTTTGTACTCCGCTCTCTCGTACAGCCAGTAACGTATCACTGCATCTTGCCCAGACTCCACTCCCAGAAGACCTGCTACAAGCTGCACCCAAACCAAAACAATAATTGGTTTCTCAGAGAAGAACTTAAAAAGCACTGTAAATGAGTTAGTATATTTTTAGGAATAATTGTTTTAGGTGAGATTTGAAACAACTGAGGTATGTTGCTCTGAAGCAAGAGGGTTTAACATTCTACCAATTTTTTTACACTATTTTAATTTTAATGGTCAAATAATTAATAGCAGACGGTAAACAGTGTGCATGTTTTGGTGTTAATTATGTAGACAGGTTTGATCCTTCAACTTCTTGATAATTTTGATATTGATGACCAAACCAATTCCACTATGCCTACATATTTGTTTGTAACTTTTCATCCATATTATTTCAACTGACATTAAAATTACAACATGTCAATTGACAACATATCAACTGACATTATTAATTGTTAAAAAGAATAAGACTAAATCTTTATAAAAAATTTCCTCGAATGACAGATCTTTAAATATTGATTGCAAACTTTGATGCAAAATATTTATTCATAAATTAGGTTCCTGAAGATGAAGAGAGAAAGTTTTAAAACTTTACTTGCTTTCCAGCCTGTGAGGTTATATTATGATTGGCGCCAGCGTAAGCTGTAAGTCCCATGTATGGAAGAACGTACATAGCAAGCAGATAATTAAGCGAATTAGCGTAGGGATCAAAGGGAGGAATGAGTGTGAATCCCACAGCCTCATTGAAGAAATTCGCCCATGCTTCCACTCCCAAATCTAGCAAAGGCCGCGGAATGGCTTCCTCTACACTCTGATTATTCTGCAAAAATCAGTACACCAAACAATGGTCAATTTAGTGGAAAGAAAATTCTGAGTTTAGAATAACATTTTATTTAAATATTAAATAGTTTAATGATCAAATAGATAAATAAAAAAATGATTAGAACCTAATATGGTCGATTTCTTGGAAAGCAAATTGTTCCACAATATCTCTAGTTTGAGGGTCCAGATTGGCTGTGCGGATTCCTTCTGGGGGAGGGCCGCCTCCAGTAAGATTAGGTGCAAATTTGTCCAGCCCCACCCCAAATACACCTCCAAGAAAAAATTCACACTCTATGTACTCAATATTCAGAGCAAAATTAAATAGTTCAGCATCTAATGCATTCAATGGCCCAACATAATATGTTCCAGTGCTATAATCGGCAACAGGACAGCAATACTCACTGGGCAATGAGCCAAACATGATAAAAATCATCAGCATTGCTGCTGCTGCTGCTGGTTTTTCCATTTTGCCTCAACTTTGGTGATTTGAACTTGAGACTCCCTATTTATATTAAATTTTCTAGTTATTTAATTAAGAAATTTTTTAAAAAGGAACCTTCTGTCTGCATCAATTTGAACTTGAGATTTCGCAATCCTATAAAATTTTGTATAATTTATTAAACAAGAAACCTTTTGTTTATATCATCGTATAAACTTTGGATCTTTTTATTCATTTTTTATAAAGAGTTGTTGTATTGATTTACGTGTAAGACCCACTCACACAGTAATCCCTCCTTCCTTAACACAAAACCTCTTATTTGGATCACCCCCTTAAACTTAAAATCTATTGTTTTTAAATACTTTGAACATGGGACCTCCCATTCATACAGCATTTGGTTTACAAATAAAAGTTATGACCCAGCCAACCATATTAGACATGGATGTTTTCCTTAAACTGAAAAAGATCAGGCACCAACTTCCAACTAATTCCCGACACAGGTTCGCATAGTATTCCCACTTGTTAGTATTCGTTTACAAAACCAAATTAGCAGACACTATGTATGGATATGGGATTTTGTTGAGGAAAGCTTATAAACCAAGTAAATATTGTAACTCGTATTACAAATCTTTACAACTTGAATAGAAGTAAAATAAATAGTAAATTTATAATTTCACTTTCTTCTGCTTTTCAATAAGAGTGAATGAAGATTGACATCTATTTTTATTATTTGTCAAAAGTATATAAATTTGATAGATTGTTTTTCTAATATAAGTTAATAACGATTAGAAATGTATATTTTAGTTTATTATTTATTAGTGTAATCTTAACGTATATGCCAATCTACCATCATTTGAAATACATAATTATTTGTTTATTAAAGTTGAATGAAATATAATTACATCAAGAATAAAAAGTGTAATCTTAAGGCATATGACAAGCTACCATCATTTGAAATGATTAATTGAAATAGATAATTATTTCTTTATTAAAGTTGAGTGAAATATAATTACATGAAATAGATGCTTGACAACTTCTTCAAAGTCAGATTGGCCATATAATCTTTGTTGGAATGCGGCCACCTTACCAAAAGCTAGGGCTTTCTCTTGGTTAGCTATCAATGACAAAATTCTAACTAGGGATAGACTCCCCAAACTTGGCATCAGTCCTATTTTTAAGTGGGTGCTATGTGGAGAGCAAGAGGAGGACGTAGACCACCTACTTCTTAAATGTCCTTTTAGTATCAAGTGTTGGAACTGGTGTATGGAGAAACTAAATTGGAGCACTCCCCTTCCTATGAAGTTGTACTGCCTTTGTCAATATGTTCTCAATTTCTTTATTTGTGACTTCAACCTGACCATTATTTTGAGGATGGTAGGGAGTGGACTTCTTGTGTCTAATATGATATTCCTCCACTAGTCTAGTGATTAAATCTAATGTGAATTGTGGGCCTTGATCAGTCACTATCTCCCTTGGTACACCATATCTAGTGAAGATGTCCTCATACAAAAATTTTGCCACATTACCATCTCTAGCAAACTGCAAGGCTTTAACTTCCACCCATTTAGTTAAGTAATCAGTACATACCAGTCCACTTATCAAAAGGAGATAATGAGATTTTTGGTTGCACAGGCATTTCATCACTTCTTGTAGGTCTCCCCATCCTTTGACATTGATCACAGCTTCTAGTATACTTGACAGCATCTTTATGAAGTATTGGCCAGTAATATCTCATTGTCAATATTTTGAAGGTTGTCCTTTTGGATACAAAGTGTCCACCACAGGGTTCATCATGACAGGCCTTCAATATATCAAACACCTCATCCTCTCTGATACATCTTCTCATAATGTTATCTGGGCTAGTGTAAAATAGGAATCTAAAAATCAAGAATAAGGAAAGCATTTGTGAACTAGCTGTCTCTTCTCCCTTGGAGAAAAGTAACCTGGAATATGCCCTGAAACCAAATAATTTGCTATGTCTGCATACCATGGATTGCGTATAGTTAGAGAAAATAGATGCTCATCAGGAAAAGAGTCATCAACCACTCCTTCTGATGATTGTGTGGGCAGTCTAGATAGAAAATTAGCAACTACATTAGCTTTCCCTAGTTTGTCAACAATTGTTATGTCAAATTCTTGCAGTAACAACAACCATCTGACAAGTCTGCCACCCAATATTGGCTTATTCATCAAATATCTAATTGTTGCATGATCTGTATGTATGAACACTTTATAACTAGTAATGTAGTGTCTGACTTTGTTAATGGCATAAACAACTGCCAACATTTATTTTTCTGTCACAGTGTAGTTCAACTAAGCTCCCTGTAGGTTTTTACTTACATAGTATATTGCATACTCCTTAGCTCCTTTGTGTTGGCCTAGGACTGCTCCAATGGAAAAGTTTGATGCATCTATGTGGATGTGAAAAGGTAGTGTCCAATTTGGACCTCTAAGATCTGGAGCCTGTGTCAAGGATGCTTTTAGCTTTTCAAAGGAATTCTGACAATCTGGTGTCCATTCAATGAATGGGACCTAGGGGAATCCCATGAACCTAACCTTGACCAAAAACAGGGAGGGAGTACTTGGGTGCCCGCACCCTAGTCCTACCCTATTTTGGGTCAGTCCCAAATTTTAAGTGTCGGCTTCTGACCGTTATTTGGGTCCTATGCTGACACGGTAATTTTGATTATGAAATTCTTGGTAGGAGTGTTTGTAGTTACATATATAAGCATGTTGAGGTATTCATTGTGTAGCAAGAGCAGATTTGTGCTGTTTTTATTTTTGTATTTGCAGATTTGAGCATCCATCTCCTCATGGCATGAAGAGCTTCTTCCTTCCATGAGATCTTCACTAAAAGGTGATATCATTTTTGTTTTTGAGAATTTATTATTTTGTTTTTTCTCTGCCTCACAAGGGCACACACTCTCTATCTGACAATGGTGTTCGAAAGATTTGAATGTCTCTTTACAACTTGACTGAGGCAAGCCTCTAAACACCACAACTCCCTCCCCACTTTTCTGTGATTGTAGGTTAAAGGTTAGGGAAGTAGGAAAAGTGGAGTTGTAGAGGAGTGGTGTAGAGTGTTAGAATTACAGATCAGAGTTGAAAATAGGGCCCTGGACTCGGGCGCTCGGTCATTAGTCCTCTGGATTCTGCAATGGAGAAATCTTTAGGACAATAGGAACAGGTTACATATCAAGTTCCCAGATCCTGACAAAAATTAGGGCAATGGACTAGGGCACCCGTTCATTAGTCCTTGACTGTTCTGCTTGCCGAACCTCAGAAACTAGTACACATTTGTCTATTATTTTACATCTTTCTGTGGCAGCATTTTCTAGTATTCATCTGTTTGCTTCCACATTTGCATAATTAAGGTTTTGATGTATAATTGAGCATAAGTGAGCATAATTGAAAATCAAATCATATAAATCCACTTTCCTTGCATTCCTAAGTGACCAAGGGCCTGATAGTGCATTGCCACTGAACCCAAAGTCCTTGAATGAAAGGGTGAAAAGAGAATACACATACAAAACTACCAAAAAACCAATCATCCAAATTTTAACCTTTACATTTTGGTGAACCCATGTTGTTGGACATGTTTGCACCTTGCTCAGTGTTTTTCTTTAGATTTGTATTGATTTCATTCATTTATATTATCATTCATCTTATTGCATTGGAAAACTTACAAAAAAGTTGCAAAATGTGAAATATTTAAAAAAATTGCATTCTAGGGTTTCTATGTTGCATTAATCAATTTGAATTTCATGAAATTTCTGATTTTGGCATTAGATCTGAGATATATTACAAAAAATTACAAAAATTCAATAGCTTGCATAGCATTTTCATCATAAAATTGCTAGGGTTTTGTTGGAAATTTTGAATTTTTCATATAACCTAGTAATTCCAAAAACTAGGGTTTGTAGGTAAAATCTTGGTTTGGATTTTTCTACTAATCTTCGACACTCATTCAAAGTTGTATTTGGCATTTTAGAGTAAATTTGCATTTTTACATAGAAAATTTCAACAAAAACTAGCATTTTTCGTTAATTTTTCACTAGATTTGCACTTGCATTTTTCATGGTAGTGTTTGAAAATCATTTATAGATCTAAGTGGCATTAATTTTCATCACAAATCATACAACAAGACATCCATATATTATTTTGCTTCAAGATCTCAAACCTAGGGCTTGAAAAACCTTGATTTTCACTAGATTTGGACTTATTGACTCTCAAAATTTGCACCATAGGCGTGTTGTGAAGAATATTTTTGCACTAATTGGATGTTATCAATGTTATTGTCTATTGCCCCTCCTAAAAATCTTCACAACACCTTTGTTGGCAAGAGACACTGCTAGGCATGTCAGGTGTTGCCATTGATGGCAACTAAATCTATCTTACACATCGGCATTGTACCATTTGATCATATCGGAAGTCAGATTGTAGATTTGTGTAAGTCTGGATAGTCAAGAACAAGGCACATGATAGGGTCCAGCAGTTTGGTCCACATTTCTCCACAGTTAATCATATTGTAATGCGGATCTGAGGGTATGTTAAGGGATGTCAGGGCTACCTAAATCCAAAGATTTAGCCTTTGATGATTAAGGGATTGGAAGTTACAAGCATATGAGTAGTGGGTTTTGGTTAGACAGTTCAGTCTGGTGAAGAACAAGTAGACTTGGTGTTTGATCCTTGTGTGGATTGAGATAAGTGATTGGTTGAGTAATGTATGAGATCCAGTGGTATTGATTGACATGTGTTATGACCTGAATACATAGGTTTTGGTCCGCGTTGATGTTTGTGTATGGATTCAGCCGACAAAACAGTGATCTTGAAAAAGTCTTTAAGTTTTCTTGAGGCCGACTGCAGTTGATGCAATTTCATGTTGCGGATATATATACTCAATGGATGCAAGCTTTTTGAGGTATGGTTGTTCGAAGATGATGTGAGAGGTGTGAAGTGGGGCAGTATCAAGTGCGAAACAGAGATATGAGCCTCAGATCATGGCAGAATAGTGAAACTAGGCAATGAGAGATGAAGTGTGTAAAGTCGGTATATTGAGCTTAATTGGAACTATAATTTTGCATAGTTAGATGCTTTTCTTCAGTTCAAACATTTCAATGAACTCTTATAATTGATCTTGTAGGTAGTGAGCCTCCTTTGAGTAGTGAGCTCTGGGCAGTGCACCCGAAGGCATGTGCCTTCCCATTTTGTAATCTTGTGGGTTATCCCCCACCATGGTTTTTCCCTTAACCAGGTTTCCATGTAAGAATCTTGGTGTTATGTGTGTTGATTATGTTTCCATGTGATTTTGATTCATACTTTCATGGTTATATCATTAATCTGTTAATGAGTTGTAAAGAAGATTAAATACAGAAAAAGTTAAAGTTTGAGACAATTGATTCACCCCCCCTCCCCTCTTAGTTGTCTACCCTAATTTCAACAACTCGTATTAGAGCCTATTCATTGAAAGAACTTTAACAGCTTGAGGAAGATCTAGGAAGGTGTTGTCAATGGGTTCATTCAAGCATTCTGATGGTATCGATCAACAACTTCAAGTAGCCTTAGATGATCTTGACCTGTCCACAACAAAAATTAGAGATCTACAAGAGAACCTTAAAGATGCTAAAGATTTCATTGAGAACTTAAAAGGACAATTGAGCAAATCTAATGAAAAGAGAAAGGAGCTACTTCTTCAATTGGCAAATCAAAATGAAGACAATGACATGGATGAGGCCTTGAAGGAGAAGACAAAGGAATGTGAGAAGTTAGCAAAAGAAGTTGTTTTCCTAAAACATGAGATGGAATCCAGGGTGATGAGGCTAACCAAGGAAATTGAAGAAAGGACGAAGACTAAAGAAAAATTGAATCAATCTCTAAAAGAAAGAACAGAAGAGTGTTGTAGATTGGATAGAATAATTGGTCATCTAGAATCTTATCTACAAGAAACTAGGGATAATGAGGATCAACTTGAAAGACAAATTGTCATTCTCAAACATGACCTAGAAGTTGCAAATGAATATAAAGAGAAATTCAAGATAAGCTTAGCTAAACTTGAGGTGTTTCTTGATAGTCAGAAGAAGGTAGATGATAAGCATGGTCTAGGATTTGAGAAAGGTGAAATCTCTAGATCCAGTCAAAGAAATCTTGAAGGAAGAAATCAAAGAAGGAACCCTAGAAGACCTCTGGTAAGACAACCTAATGCTCAAAGGTATCCATCTTTTAATGGAAATTGTTTCAAATGCAATAAGTATGGTCATAGAGCTAATCAATGTAAAGGAATAATAGAGTAGAAGATGGACAAAGGCAAGGGAAAAGTAGATGTGAATGAGATATAGAATGAAATGAACAAAACATGGGTGAAGAAAATTGTAGTGAATGGTGGTGATGGGTCCGCACCAAAATTTGGTGCTGATAATTCCTCCGGGAATTGAAACAGGAGCTCTAGCTCAAGGGGAGCTGCATTGAAAATCTATTTCCCCTGCCAGTAAGTGGGTGGCTAAATCTAACATGATGAACTAAGACAAAGAAGCCTATTATAGAACTATTGAAGTAAATTTTGGAAGAAAAGGAGCTAATGCAATTGATTGCGGAGCAATTGGAGATTGACTGTATACAGAAATAGTGTAACTAGATGTATTAGTGCAAAGCATTTATTACAATGGTGAATTAGGTTTTGCAGAACATAAAAGGTCATTTACTCAACATTTGAATCACTTTGCATTTGAAGAGAATAAGGAGAAGAGTGCTTGAGCTGATATTTCAAAGATTTGAAGTGTGAAAAGTGAATTCGACAGCTAACCCTAACTGGAGAAACAAGGTATTCTCTGTGAAACTCTCTGAATTCACAATTTTTGGAAATGGCTACACCGTTGGTTGTTGACATCATCAAAAGGCTTTGACCTAGATTCAAAAGCATCCACACAAATCTGCAGAGGTCGATTCATTAGGTGCCTTTTCAAATATTCCGCATGGTGTGTTGCACGTTGAAGATATTAGGGCTTATATATATGCTAGCATAGACGAGTTTAGGGATTCAAAGTTAGTAGATTTGTTCAAGAATCATCTAAGGGATGAGATTCATGGTCTTATACTTGAGTATAATGCGTTGTAAGTCAAACATTTCATATAGGTTATTGGTTTCCCGTCCTTTTGTGAAGATGAGTGGGTCTAGTATGTACTGAGTCGGATGCATGTTGAATTCATGTGGTTGATGAAACCCTTCAAGATCACCAAGGATGCTATCTAGGCTGTAACAGGATTGAATTCATTTAGTGGGCTGCCAATGTTAAAATCAATAAAGAATTAGACTGTGACTAAAGCTACTAGATCAAAGTTTGATAAGAGGGCAATGCCAATAAATGATATAACTAATTTTGATGTCAAATTTGCATCTATGGTAATTGGGTATAAGATATAACACTCTAGCAGGGGAAACTCTGTATTTGATACAACCATTTATGCTCCCTATCAAATGTTAAGAGAAAATGCTTACTATGACTTGTGTGAGCTACTACAAAACTAGTTAATGGAGAACCTGAACAAGATCAAAAAGGACAAGAAGAATACATTTAAGTATGGTACATTGGTGTTGTCTTTGTTCTTCTATTTCATGAATGAGCTACCCGGCAAGAAAAGCATGTGTTGGACTAGTGATAAGCCTATTGCCATACAAATTAGAGAACACTTGCACAGTATAGGTGACTCCAATGCCCAAAGGACTGCTCTTTGGGGATACTTCAAGAATTTTTAGAATATGATGCAATCAAGAGAAAGAATCCCTACTTCTATGGTAGAAAAGTACAAGGATACAATTTGTTTCATAGTGGAAATAGATCAATGCTTGATGGAAGCAGTTGAACCGAGGACTATATGGATCATGCCCATGGGGTATGAAGTTGATGAACAAATATTGGAAATGTATGCTCAATGCCTTTTGAGCAAACCAAAAGATACCTCTGTTGAGAGATTTGGTACATATGCTGAACTTAGTGTGAAACTACATGTTGAGCTCTGGAAACTTGAATCTAAGAGAAATATTCAAAGACTACTAAAGCAAGGACTACTAGGAGTTTTGGTACAACCTCCCATGTAGAGAAATTCAAAGAAAAACCTACCAGTAAGGAGGAAAAAGAACTAAAGTAATGGCCAAGAGGTCATATGTTAGTGTGGAGAAGGAGGATGAAGAAAATACTGATTTAGATGACGAGGTTAAAGAGTTGAAGGCCTTAGACACTAAGGCTATTAAAGTATCTAAAGAGAATCCATTCGAAAGCACAAAGTCAAAGAAAGTAGAAGCATCAAGGGTTGCCCAAGACAAGCCCTGCAGAAGTGTCAGGGTAAACAAAAGACTAAAGCATGAAAAATCTACCCTATTAGTTGAAGATATTGTGAATCCAATAACTGTTCATGGGAATTTGAAGCCCATAACAAAATATTATGACAACTTTGATAAAGCTAACAAAAGAATTTTGGAGGATGCTACTATTAAGTACTTGAACACATTCAATAGAGCACTTGTGGAAATTTTATCTAAAATCCCTAAGAGTCTAAGTGACATTTTGGAGATGAGAAAAAAAGATGCCAAAGCAAAGGATTTGGAACCAAGAGAACATGTATTGTCCAGTTTATGTCTGGTAATCTCTGAGAAGGAAGCTAATAAAATATTCAAAGAAGTTAAAGATGAATTCAGAAGTAAAATCGGGATAAATAAACTAATGCTTGGAGACATTGATGAAGTAGTCAAGGAAATAGAGCAAATTCTGAGGAAAGCCCTAAACAAGAATAACTTTTATGTGGTCACTGAGGAACCAAATGCTAATGATACATCCCTTCCAAATGAAGAAGAGTTGAAGGAAAATGAGCAACAAGTTGAGGTAGATGACTTCTCTGTTCTGGAAAAGGAAATATCTAATAAAGTAGATGAAGAGATGGTAAAGGAAGTTAAAGGTACAAAAGATACTCAAATGTCTCTAGACCAATCCTATGAGGCAAATGCAGAAATGAATATGGAAATATATGATCCTATTGAAGTTGATTCTGAGAAGAATAAGGAGTAGAAAGTAGAAGAAGTTGAGGATAAGGAAGGAGCAACTAATGATGGAATTGATTCCTCCATTCCAGATGTTGAGGAGTTTGATAAAAATGATGATGATGCTACTGCTGAGGATACACAAATCCTCTAGAAAAGAATGCATAAGACATTTCTGATGATGTAGAGAGAGCAAAAGCAAAGAAAAAGAATGAAAATGATGAGAAAGACAATGTGGTTGACTCTGAAAAGGAAGAAGATGCAGGCCCTAATGAGCAGAAAACTGAAACATCATATTGGGCAAGAGACACTGCAGAAGTAGTGAAAGAAATTTTGGAGAAAGATAAACAAGTTACAGAGGACTCGGATATAATATAAGGTCCAATCAATTTTGATGCTGTCACCGGTATAGAAGATGAAGTTGGCCTCTTTTGCACAAGCCAAGGCCAAAGAAGAAATTCTGAAGTTTAATATAGAAGATAGTAAGTTGCTTGGTCTTGCCTCCAGCATTTTGGAGAAAATCATGCCTACATTTCAGAAGGATTCATTAGCATCCCCCTCCTGTTAGTTGAAGAGTCGGATAAACTCTGTAAGTACTCACTTTGAGTCTTTTGAAAAGTCAACAGAAGTCAAAGTCTGGATTGAATTTAATGATAAAAGATTTAGTGAACTAAAAAGAATAATTGCCAATGATAGAATTATGTTGGATACTAGTGTAAAGAGTATTCAAAATACCCTCACTGAAGGAGGAGATGTGTACAAATTTTGTCTATCTTGGTCAAAAGTTGTAGAGGACATTGAGAAGAAAATAAAGGAGTCTGAGAAAAAATTGTCAAATTATCTCAATCATTTAATCCTTTGACAGTATCTGTAGCAAGTCAAGAATGTCAAGTAGTTAACTTGATTGATGAAATAAAGAAATTTGTGAAAGAAAAAGAAAATATTGTGGCAAGAATGTGTGAACTCTAGGGACTGATTCTCCCTATGTTAGAAACAATGTTTAATGCATTGATAGAAGCCCAAGTTGTTACTTTGACAACTGATCCCACTGATGTGTAGAAGGCAGAGTCACGGGGATTCTTATTTAGTGGTCATATTTTAGTATTGGATGGCATGAAGAAAAGTTGGGACAATGAATTGACACTATTGAAAAACACTTTTGGTGGTGTGTTCAAGTTTATGTAGATAAGACGTAAGGATTAGTTGTACATATGCGGAAGTATGTATAAAAAAATTCTTTGTAAATTTTTGGATCTGAACCTCGACCTTTTCCATTTGTGTCAAAAGGGGAGAGGAAAGCAGTGAAAAATGAATAACTCATCAAAAGTGGGAGCATTGGAAATCACAAGTGCACATAGTAAGGGGGAGCTGTTCTAACACTTAGTCATTTTTCACTAAGTGTTGCCATCAATGGAAAAGGGGGAGATTGTTGGCAAGAGACACTGCTAGGCATGTCAGGTGTTGTCATTGATGGAAACTGAATCTATCTTACACATCTGCATTGTACCATTTGATCATACTAGAAGTCAGATTGGAGATTTGTCTAAGAGACAGGAACAGAGCACATGATAGGGTCCATCAGTTTGGTCCACATTTCTCCAGAGGTAATCATATTGTACTGCGGATCTAAGGGTATGTTAAGAGATGTCAGGGCTACCCAAATCCAAAGATTTAGACTCCAGTGATTAAGGATTGGAAGTTACAAGCATCTGAGTATCCGGTTTTGGTTAGATAGTTTAGTCCAGTGAAGAACAAGTTGAATTGGTGTTTGATCCTTGTGTGGATTGAGAGAAGTGATTGGTTGAGTAATGTATGAGATCCAATGGTATTGGCCTACATGTTTGATGACCAGAATACATAGGTTTTGGTCCGTGTTGATGTTTGTATGGATTCAGCTCACAGAACAGTGATTCTTGAAAAAGTCTCTAAGTTTTCTTCAGGCCGACTGCAATTGATGTAATTTCATGTTGCAAATATATATACTCAATGGATGCAAGCTTTTTGAGGTATGGTTGTGAGAAGATGATGTGAGAGGTGTGAAGTGGGGCAGTATCAAGTGCGAAGCAGAGATCTGAGCCTCGGATCATGGCAGAACAATGAAACTAGGTAGTGAGAGATGAAGTGTGTAAAGTTGGTATATTGAGCTTAACTGGAACTGTAATTTTACATAGTTAGATGCTTTTCTTTAGTTCAAATTTTTTAGTGAACTCTTATAATTGATCTTGTAAGTAGTGAGCCTTCTTTGAGTAGTGAGCTCTGGGCAGTGCGCCTGAAGGCATATGCCTTCCCATTTTGTAATACTTTTAACAGAGTATAAAATCTTGTGGGTTAACCTCCACCATGGTTTTTCCCTTACCCAGGTTTCCACATAAAAATCCCAGTGATATATGTGTTGATTATGTTTCTGCTCATGTGTTGTCGATTCATGCTTTCATGGTTATATCATTAATCTGTTAATGAGTTGTAAAGAAGATTAAATACAAAAAAAGTTAAATTTTAAGAGAACTAATTCACCCCCCCTCTTAGTTGTCTACCCTAATTTCAACATGCCTTTTTATTGGGCTCTTGTATTGAAAATTTGGTGAAAAATTGCACATTTTTGCTATATTTTCCCTAGGGTTTGACCTAGATTGTACGACAAGCATGTTGTAAAAGATTTTATGATTGTAGGAGACTGATATCATTGCTATTACTTTCTGTACCTCATAAAATTCATTACAACACCTCTTTCATTAGCTCTTGGGACTGAAAAATTGTGAAAAATTGCATATTTTAGGGCATTTTCACTAGGTTTTGACCAATCATCATCTTAGATGTGCATCAAAAGTGTGTTGTAACAAATATTATTGTTGTATTGGACTGAAAATAGACATATTATTTGCAGCCCTAATCAAAATCTTTACAACCCCTTTTCTTTCATACATTTGCATTAAAAAAGAACAAAAAAAACATTTTATGTCTTTTTTGCACTTGTCTTTTGCACACCTTTTGAAAATCCTTTAAAATCTGATTCGGCATTGATTTGAAAACATATATCATGGCTACTTCTTTGGAAACTTTGTTTGCATACATCATAGACATTGATCATTTCTCTAAATTCATTGATAAACATCCTCAAGTTCTGGAACAAATAGCATACATACATGATGTTGATCTCTCTATGTGCTCCACATATGAAATCCTTTGTTATATATCTAATTTTTATAGCTTCAAAAATCTCATGGGAATATATCCTTTGACATTAGATGATCTCACTAAATTCGTGATCAATAGTATATACACTAGTGATGACCTCAAAATGTTAGATGAAGCCTTAGATGACTTTATGGAAAATTCCACTATGGCACCTATTACTAAAACATGTGATGATAACTTTGGTTTACCTTATGACCCCTCTCACAAGGTTGTTCCTCCTCATGAGGACACTTTGATGCAAGAGGATGATTTCATTGACACATCTCTTAACACCATATCACCAAATCTTCATTCTAATGCTCACTCTGGCCAAGTTGAAGCATTAGAAAATGAAGAGCCATCACTAGTTTTCCATTCCAATGCTCTCCCAGACCAAGAGGAAGCATTAGTGAATGAAGAACTCCCTTTAACAAAGAACATTCCATGGGTAGATGATGAGCTTTATCTAACATTAAAAATTCTATCATAATGCATGAAACCTCTATGGATCATCCTACCAACCTTGTTCCTTTAGTTGATTGTTCACACACCTTGGATGTCACTAAGGAAGAGAAGACCCTTAATATCCCTCCTTTGATCGAATACTCAAGTCATTTGGACATCACTAAGGATTTCAAAACATCAATTACCTCTTTGAACATCACTAAAGATACAAACATTGATAATTGTCCTCACAACACCTTACCCTCCCCTCATTCCGATGCTCTTTTATAAAAAGATATAGCACTAGTGGATGAGGAAAGGTCTCTTACATTAAAACTCTCTTGGATAGATATTGAAATCACTCAAACCAAATTCCTTCTTCCATCTCTCAAGAGCATAATGCATACAACTCAACAAGAAAACATTGATCCAAACATTGAACCAAATAAAGATGATCCTAAGAATGAACAATCTAAAGACAAGGACAAGAATTGGGCTATGGTACCTTATGTCCCGCTTTCCTCTAAAATACAGGAGTGGGAGGATGATGATAATTTTCTTGATGACAAGACTTAGTACGATGATCCTACCAGGTAAGCATTTCTAACCCTTCATCTCTCTCATGATGTGTTTCCCTATGATGTGTTATGTGTTGTTTAGGCCTCCTAGGATGATCGCTGATTCTCTTGTAAGGTCCAGGATACCAGGAGACTACCTCTATTGTAATCTTCTTCTATTTGTATCATCATTCTTCTATATTGCCTCTCTCTGATTTCATTGTTGTGTGTTGTGTTCTACGGACATAGCATTGTGGTTGCGGACATGGGGGCACCATCCTACGTGACTTTCCCTAAGGCACTTGTTTATCCTCTCTTGATGCATTGTTTCCCTTCCTCTAGTGTTTCTATCTAGCGGGCAGATGATGAAAAACATTTACATTGATGCAGACCTAGTGCCCCTTTAGCGAGAAATAAAAAATTGGACTTAGTTCCTAATATGATGATGGGGTTGTAATATATTATTTGATGCTTGGCTAGTAGAAGCACTCAATGCTTTCTACATAGGGATCTTGATGATGTTTTATCTCACTTACAAACCTTAACAATACTGCTACTCCGCACACTTTGTTTGTCTTTAAATCTTGCCTTGGTGACACTCGGTTCTAAGATTTTCATGAGATAGCCCCATGGTTATCCTCAATCTCTAAATTCATAGTATAACTTTGGCTCTTTGTGTGATTGATCATATGCATTGATGTTGTTGTTTATCATTATTATGGATACTAACATGTTTCTTGCAGGGATGTGTTTGTGGGAACATTTGGCAATCGTAAAGTACATGTCACCTCCAGGGGGCATGAGCATTGTGAAATTCTATGCTCCCTTGTGTGTTTTCCCCCTACCTTAATGTGCTTGATATCAATGCATGATATCAACCACCTTAAGGTGGGTGCATATATAAGGTAAGCTGTTTGTTGTAGATGTTAGCAATGTGCTTGTCCTCAGGTGCAGTTTAAAGACTGGTGGTGATGAGTCACTCCTGCACTCTAAGTTTGTTTACAATCAATTAATCATCTTAAGCCCTCTGTGGAGGCGGGGGTGGTGTATCTCTTGCAGAGAGTGCCCATCTAGTCATTTTCAAAAAAGTCCTCATCGGGAGGCAGGGAGTGGTTCTGTGACTAACTCAACCCTTAAGTGTGTCTTCAGTGATTGTTGTGGAGAAACGCAATCGTCAGTGTGTGCCTATAATGTGCCTGACATGGTGATGAGCCTAGAATTAGGAATACTCCATCGCTTGTTTGTTGTGTTTTCTCCATGTCTTCAAAGTGTGTATGTCTAGCGTGCTTGCTTTGTTTGGCATGTATATTGCCTCATATGTAGTTTAAAGACCAGTGCGATGAGTGCTTCCTACATTTTGGGAGGTTTGGCATGTCTTGTGTGTGTGTTGCCCCATATATGCAGTCTAAAGACTAGCGCTATGAGTGCTTCCTACAATATGGGAGGTGTGTTTACTTTTCTTGTACTTGCATTTGCATTTCATATATAGGAGAAAAAGAAGAGAAAAGAAATCATTCATGTCTTCCATGCATTTACTATCTTCTATGCATTTGTTGTATTCTCCGTGTTTTGCGTGACTGTAACTGTCTTCTCTATGTTTTGCATGTTTGTCATTGTCTTCAAAGTGCTTGGCATGTATTCTCTATGCTTGGCATGTTTTCTATGTTTATTGACCATACTTTAATGCATGTATTGGCCTCATGTTTATACATACATTAAAGTGGGGGCTAAATGTAACATTGGAAAATGCCCCCCTAGGGGCTTTTCCCTCTTAAGGTTTAGCTCCCGGGTCTTTAATATGCATTTAGGACATCTTGCATCATATTTTGACATCCCGATGAAATGAGCCCTAAGTTTCATGATGAATGGGACCTATACTTGTCAGGCTTGCAGTTCAGCTTGTGGTTCTTACCCCACAAATAGTCAGGATGCAAGTATGCAAGCTACATCTATAACTCAGTAGTTGGTGATGACATATGCCCTCCTGAATGAGACTTTTGGCCTTGATACTTAGGTAAATGTTAGCAAGTTCATTGAATTAAATTTATTAAATTTTATTTTTGAAATGCAAGATTAACTAATTTAGTTTAATGATTGTAATGAAAATTCAAGGTCATAGTGTTCATTCAGTTTTCAGCAGTTCTCCACCTCCGTATTACACTATGACATGTACTGCTGAGATATGTAACTAGTAAATAAATATAAATATTACATGTGAATAGCATTGTTATATGAATGGTATTCTAATATCTAACTTTGGATGTTGAATACGTTAATCTTGGATATTTCACAGAAACACCTCCTAGTGGAGGTGGAGTTCAAAGCTTCACTCAGGTAATAAAATAAAGAGCTTAACTAATGAATTGTACTTACTAGATTTTTGTAGTTTATATTCATATCGTTGATTACATTGCATTGCACATCTCTCAAATTCAAAGCATTACTACACATTACATAACTAATAACTAGATGTTGATAGATGATAAAATTTCAATTACAATATAGTTTTTTAGAAAGTCAACATAAGCAGTTATGCAGTTACATCACATTGCATAACTAATAACTAGGAGCAGCTGCCAATTGCATTTGCTTGTCATGGCATTCCATGAGACCACATTTTATTGAGGCATTTTTTCAAATAGTTCACTACCTTGTCTATACTATGGATGCTTGGAGAAAATCTATCAAAGCATAATAGTAAGCTATAACATAGACAAGGCAATGAGCTGTTTGAAAAAATGCCTCAAAGAAATGTGGTCTCATGGTGATGGACATCACGATGAGACCACATTTCTTTGAGGCATGTTTCAAATAGCTCATTGTTACCATGAGACCACATTTCTTTGAGGCATTTTTTCAAATAGCTCACTGCCTTGTCTATGCTACCACAATTTGCATACATGTCTACCAAAGCATTTTAGCAAATAGCTCACTCAAAATGTTTTCAAATAGTTTACTGCCTTGTATATGCCACCACATTTTTCATACACATCTACCAATGTACTCAAAATTTTGTTGACTATCTCATACATTATAATCCATGACCTACATTACTATTCTAGTTTTTGTAATTGAATAATGTTGTTATATTTTCAGATGATGCAGGTGGAGACACATCTTGATGTTCATATGGAAATGGAGCATCGTGTGTCTTCCGCAATTGATAGCTCCATGCCTTTGATGGGGGTATGAGGTAGATTAGTAAATTTCAAATTACATTTGTTGTTATAGTTGTTTATTAGTGAAAACCAAATGATTATTGATTTGAAGTTTAATTTCTATCTGGATGGCTTCTATAGGACATTACAATGCCATAGCCTAATCTTGATACTATGGAAAATGAGGAGAGAGACCATCTAGCAGCGATAAGTGATTATTTTGTTAAATATTTTATTTTTATAATGTAATTTCTATATATTAATGTATATACTTTTTATTGTAACAGCTAAAGCTCCATGATGAACTAAATAGGAGGAGTAGCCCTCAGGTTTGAAGTAGACCACTCTCATATGCATCTCCATCCCCTCGAAGATCAAAGGTCACCCGTGATCTATTTTCTTCACCCATAGGGGAATGACTTTTTATTGGGTTCCTTTGTTGTATGCCTATATGGCATTTGTGGACATATATTTTGTATTGCATATAGTTGATATTGTATGCCTATATGGTATTCTTGTAAGCCTATATGGCTATTTTGTATATATGTTATACTTATATCGATAGATATTGATGTATTCCTATATGGCTATTTGGTTAATACACATCTTTTTTGTTGATGGTGTCCATATTTGCATTATAAATCCACACTTCAATGGATGTTTGTAGATGGTTTACTTCAAATATTTAAAGTCCAATTGTATTACATGCACTCTTCCTTTATATAATTGTAAGTATATAAAATTTGAACATTATTCTCCTCTAATATTATTAAACATTAAATCAATCATTTGCATATAATAATACATGATGCAATCTAACACCTAGGTCTCTCTACCACTAAACATCTAAGCCCATACTCTATAGGATCATTGTAGTATGGTAAGGAAATTCATGTAATTATACAATGCACTTTGAAGTATGCAACTAAAAATGAGCAAGACATTATTACATGTGACCTCATACCTCTAGAAGTTTGTCATATAATTATTGGAAGACATCTACCATTCCACATGTATGCTTCATGCTACCATTCCAGGTGTATGCTTCATGCTACCATTCATGTGTCTACTTCATGCTTCTTGTGTATACTTCATGTGTTCACATCTATGATTCATGCTTCCTGTGTATACTTCATGTTTTCACATGTATACTTCATGCTTCCTGTGTAGACTTCATGTATTATGTGTATTCACATATATGCTTCATGCTTCCTGTGTATACTTCACGTATTACATGTATTCATGTGTACGCCTCATACTTCGTGTATTGACCGGATGTATCTTCAACAAGATTACTCAATGTGTATTAAAAATGTTGTTTGTCGAAATACTTTCTAGGTTGATAAGCACTAACATAAAAGGGAGAGCAATTTATCATTGAGAAAGACATTCATAACATCCTTGAATAATACGATTAAGAATACAACCTTAGGCAATATTGCAAATAAATGAATTTAGGTTCTCATGAATAGTGATGATATGATTTAGGTTGTGACATTTCAAAGGCGAAAAGTTGTGACCCTTCGAATAGAAAAGACTATGACCCTTTTATAATGAAGGACGGTGACCATGCCTAGTGTAGATGTGTCCAACTAGATGTGTTGGCACTAATAGTTTGGCCCCACAAAGAACAAAACAAAAAGTAGCCTACCTTGCAACTTTACACTACATGCATCTAACAATTTTTGGAGCATCAAAAAAACTTTCACCACGGGCAAACGCCTCAGAGATATCAAAAACCAAGAGAGGTTATTGTAGAGGGGCCCTATGTGATCCTGTAGCCTTAGACATATTGTTTCTAAGTGACATGATTTCTGAGTAACATCTCGTCAAAGATTAATGCCTTTTTGCACTTTGGATTCTTAAGGGATATTAGCGGTATAATGTAGCTCAGACTGTTTCGGCATGTTTGGGTGCAAAATAGGACCATGCCTAGTGTAAACATACCCATCCAGGCATGTTGGAACTATCAGTTTGGTTGCACGATGGGCAGAATGAAAGTTACACCCTTTTGTAACTTTACACTGCATGCATTTGACACTTTTTCCATCAACTAAAAACTAGACACCACGAGCAAATGCCTTAGAGATATCAAAAAATGAGAGAGTTTATTGTAGAGGGGCCCTACATGATCCCGTATCCTTAAACAAATTGTTTCTAAGTGACATAGTTTCTGAGTAACAGCTGGTCGAAAATTGATGCCTTTTTGCACTTTGGACTCTTAAGGGATATCGTCAGTAAAAGGTAGCTCGGATTGTTTTGGCATGTTTGGGTGCAAAAAAAGACCATGCCTAGTCTAAACGTACCTATTTAGATGTGTTACAATTGTCAGTTTGGTTACATGAGGAGCAAAACAAAATTTACACCCCTCTGCAACTTTACACTACATGCATTTGACACTTTTTCCATCAACTAAAAACTAGACACCACGAGCAAACGCCTTAGAGATACCAAAAACTAAGAGAAGTTATTGTAGAGGGGCCCTACATGATCTCATAGACTCATACAGATTGTTTCTAAATGACACGGTTTCTGAGTAATAGCTCCTCAAATATTGCTGCCTTTTTACACTTTAGACTCTTAAGGGATATCGCTAGTACAATGTAGCTCAGATTGTTTCGGCATGTTTGGGAGTGAAATAGAACCATGTCTAGCATAAAACCACCAATCCAGACATGTTGGAACTATCAGTTTGGTCACACAAGGAGCAAAATGAAAGTTACACCCCTTTGCAACTTCACACTGCATGCATTTGACCATTTTTCCATCAATTGAAAACTCGACACCACGAGAAAATGACTCAGAGATATCAAAAACTAAGAGAGGTTATTGTAAAGGGGCCCTACATGGTCCTATAACCTTAGACTAAATGTTTCTAAGTGAAACAATTTCTAAGTAATAGCTCATCAAATATTTCTGCATTTTTGCACTTTGGACTCTTAAGGGATATCATTGGTACAATGTAGCTTAGACTGTTTTGGCATATTTGGGTGCAAAAAAAGGACCATACTTAGCCTAAATGTACCCATGCAGACATGTTGGAACTATCAGTTTGGTTGCACGAGGAGCAGAATTAAAGTTACACCGCTTTGCAACTTTACATTGCATGCATTTGACACTTTTTCCATCAACTGAAAACTAGACACCATGGGCAAATGCCTCAGAGATATCAAAAATTGAGAGAGTTTATTGTAGAGGGGCCCTATGTGATCCCATATCCTTAGACAGATTGTTTCTAATTAACACAGTTTTTGAGTAATAGCTCATCAAAGATTGTTGCCTTTTACACTTTAGACTCTTAAGGGATATCATTGGTACAATGTAGCTCGAACTATTTCCGCACGTTTGGGTGTGAAACAGGACCATGCCTAGCATAAACCCACCAATACGGACGTGTTGGAACTATCAGTTTGGTCACACGAGGAGTAGAATAAAAGTTACACCCCTTTGCAACTTTACACTGCATGCATCTGACCCTTTTTCCATCAATTGAAAACTCAACACCACGAGAAAACACCTTAGAGATATCAAAAACCAAGAGAGGCTACTATAGAGGGGCCCTACATGATCCCATAGCTTCAGATGAAATATCTCTAAGTGATATGGTTTTTGAGTAATAGCTCATCAAAGATTGCTGCTTGTTTTGCACTTTGGACTCTTAAGGGATATCGCCGGTACCATGTAGCTCGGACTGTTTCGACATGTTTGGGTGCAAAATAGGACCATGATATTACCTATTAACACCCCTTGTTATTCGTTTTCATGATCTTGTAACTTCTTTTTTATATCTTTTACTTTGATCTTTAGATCAGTTGTTCTGTCATCAACGCTTAGGACAACAACATCCCTTTGTTTGATAGAGTTTTCAATGTCTTGAATACTTTCATGTGTCCACCACATTGATTCTCTTTTGTTGCACTTACATTTGATATTGCTTATTCCTTATCATCTATTTCTATTTGTATTTGCTTCATGGAAGTCTTACGTTCAAGAATCTTTGACTTCATTTATTCAAATCCACCTATAGCATCATCCCTCACTTTCCTTGCCTGCATAAATTCTTACCAAATACAAAACCTCTTAATTTTATCCACTTCTCCATTGCCATTTTCCTAGTCCACATACTACATGAGCACTTTCCTTGAAACTTCTTGAGACTAGGAAGAATCTCTTCATTCAATACATTATCTATCTCATTCACTTTGGTTTTCTTCTTTTCAAGTGTTTTTAGAGCAGATTCCTTTTTATTTCATAGACTTTTGACAAGATTGACTTTGATAAGATATGATATGGATTATGATTTGGTGATGAGATAGGATAAAAGATGATAAATATTAGATATTATATGATAGGATATAGATTGGATAGGAAGATGAGGATGGTTAATGATGATGACAATGATAAGATGATAAGGCTAGGCTAATGGCTGAAAGGACCAAGGTCTAAAGATGATGGTTGTGATGACTAGCTTATGATAATAGATGAAAATGCTAAGATGAGGGAAAGATGATATATTTTGGATAAATATGATGGAAATGGTTGATGTTTCAGGTGAAATGATGGTTGAGGAAGGGTCTCCCAAGTCTGATCTAGGGATGCAAAGGTCAAGTTGGAAAATTGAGGTCTCCAGATGGTCAAATGGTGAAACCATAAATATGCATATAATCTGCCCAATATTCACTGTATATGTGTAAAAATGTAGCAGCAAAAAGAAGACAAACATATGTAAACTTGGAACCAAAACATATGTAAACTTGAAAAATAGAAATGAAAGGTCTAAATATCAACTACAATACATTAATATCAATAATATGACTTTACAAAATCAATGTGCATACTTACAAATTAATCCTACGAACCATAGAGGTCGGCTCTACTCTTTCTTGTGTCAAGTATTACCTCATGGTTAGACTCACGCACCTTCCACAAGGTCTTGTTCAAAGGTCTACCCCAATATTGTATCAAATGAACATTGGATTCCATGACAAGGTTTGAGTAATGAAGAATCTTTCGATATGTGTCAAAGTCCTAAAATAGCCAAACATTAACACTCTTATGTGGGTACCTTCTAAGCCATATTCTAGTAACAATCACCAAGCCTATGGGTATTCAATGTTTTCTCCATCTATAACTGGGGCCTCCAATTTCTTTTTGGCCTCAATATAATGACACAAATAATAATCCATTCCCTCTTCATTGTCTTCATTTGCAATAACTGCATAAACATGCCCTACATTGATATGTGTAGCAAATTAGATTAACTTAGTCAACATTACAAAAAAACTACAAAGTAAGATAACATTAAGAATTTCAACGAGATCTGATATGTTGTCAAAGTCAACTGATGATTCCATCTCTGTCAATTCCAGTGTCATCAAAGGCTAATACGTGTCAAGTGGGCTAGGATAACTTAACCACCATTCATCAACCCACTCCTTTGGTTCACACTCATTCTAGGCTTGAATTGTACATGAAGAACAAAAGCATGCCATCTTCCACATATGGATACTCCATGAACCTACATTTGAGCTTCTGAAAGAGTGTAGCTCACTTGATCCTATCAGTGTACAACAATCCTCATATGGTGCAATATTAGTATCATCTATCAACCAAAAAAATCTACGAACTGAAGACTTACCTTCATTACTTGGACCCATCAAAGCATTACACCACTCAATGATTGATTTTACATCTATCAACGTTGCATTGTCTTTATACTTTAACTCTTCTCATGCTATGGCTCTTTTGATATATGCTCCTATACCATCATGCTCCCCCTTTCCATGCTCGGCCTCACAAAATTTCTACATAAGCTGAACACCTATAATATTATGCATCCTGCTCAACCAATAGAACATCCACGAGTTCTTAAAGTGTACTTCCTTATGATCTTTTTGTCATCCTCTGTACTATCATTCGTATGAATGAATGTGATGTGTA
Organism: Cunninghamia lanceolata; assembly: GCA_027924645.1. NCBI lineage: Eukaryota > Viridiplantae > Streptophyta > Pinopsida > Cupressales > Cupressaceae > Cunninghamia > Cunninghamia lanceolata. Next base: position 1,770,117 of record BSBN01000379.1, on the reverse strand, counting down.
CAAATATAGAAACCTGTGTGGAGTTGTAAAATTGTGATTGCACCTCATGTTGTGGCTGTAGACTATAGTTCTCTGCAAAGTCAATGACTGAAACAATGGTACCAAGTGGAAATGTGTCCTTGCATAACTTAAATTGCAAGTCCAACCATCGAGATCTATAGGTGTGCCTTGCATACTCATACACTATACTATCACAAAATGTAGACATGAACTGATACACTAGAATCTTTTGAATAACCAAATCACACATCTTTGTTGTTGGCAACTTGGTATGATGAGGATTGTTTGAGCATGATGTTTGATCAGTGTTGTCATTGATGGAAACAAGGATTCAAAAGGGTTGCAAGGTTATAGTAATCCTCATGAAGTCATGTATATAGAGAACTTTGGTTTGGAAAGAAGACTTAGACATTTTGGCTAAGTATTGGCAGAATACAGAGATAGTGATTGAAAGATAGTATTTTGATTGGCATTGGCCCATAGTTCAAGATATGGCATTGTGGTTCTGATAAGATTTTTATAGTCCTTAGATGATCTTATAACCAAATTTTCATCTCTTGATCATCTCCGGAAATGTATCTTCTAGTTACACAAGTTCATCATGACAGAGAACAACAATAATTAGAGCAGAACATACAATTGTTTTGGTCTGCATTCCTCTAGTATTGGATATTTTGTTATGTAGTTTTGAGGTGTTGTAAACACATATATGAAGTCTCTAAATAAAAAATTGTAGAGTTTGAAGTCCACCGGAAAGATAGTTATGAGCATTTGTATATCACTACTTGGTTTGACAGTGTTTGACTGTGATAGGGTTTTTGTTCTTGTGGTCCACATTTTGTCGAAAGTTAATATTATGTTCTGTGGTTATGAAGTTATGTTCTAAGATATTTTAAGAGTCTTGGATATGAATTTGAGCAAGTCTTGTGGTCTACAGTGAAAGTTGTAATCTGACAGATAGACTGAACCAATGATAGTTTGTGTTCGTGGCTGACCTGATAGTTTGATTTGTATGTGGTAAGTTCTATTGATTGGAACTTTATCCTAAGTGGTTCTATAGTTGGAGCCAACATATGAAGATGTGTTCCAAATGTTAATTGGGTCTGCAAAGTATTTTGGTGAATGAATTTGGCCGACAAGCTACATGTTGATTAACTACATGCTTCATCTTAGTACGCTGACCTAATGTGAAGATTCCAAGTGTTGCGGATATATATATGAGATTAAATTTGATGTTTGAAGGGTGTGTGTTTTGAATATAAAGAAGTAAGTGTGAATATGAATGTGTGTATGTGACATGCAAAGTCTTGTAATTGTGTAAGGGCGATAAGTACAGAAGAAGGGTGATCTTATAAAACCAGAGTAGTGTGATAGAGCAGAGTAGGATGAAGAGTTTTGAGATAGTTTTCTGATCTTCATTAGAGCTATAACCATGCATTTGTAGATGCAATCAAATCAGTTCATTTTGGCAGTGAGCCACCATTCTTTCTCTTTCTTTCTCTTGGCAGTGAGCCTGCTTCGGCAGTTAGCCTGTATACAGTGAGCATCCTTCTTTGGACAATGAGTCCTTAAGGGCAGTGAGCCTTGGGTAGTGAGCCCTAAGGTAGTGAGCCTCTTATAATTTGGTATTTTTACTACATAATATATTGTGAGCTAACACTCACCGTAGTTTTTCCCTCTTTGGGTTTTCCGCATAAAAATCCTGGTGTTCATGTGTTATGTTTTGTGATTGCTCATTCTATGCTTGATTTACTTTTATCTAATATGGAAATTAAATTAATGATTTAATGAGTACATGGTTTTATAGAATACTGATTCACCCCCACTCTCAATATTCTGGGTGTTCAACAATTGGTATCAGAGCTTGGCTCCTTGGAAGAAGTCTAAAAGCTTAAGGAAGATCTTGGTGATTGAACACAAGGTAGGAAGAAGATATCCTACTCCTCCTAAAGAAATTCATCCAACTAGAATTATAGAAGAAGAGTGCATGTATGTCAATGAAGAACTCAAAGTTGCTCTTGAAGACCTTGAAAGGATTGAAGAAGAAAATAGGGATCTGAAGGATAATAACAAGGAAGCAGATGAGTGCATTAGCAAGTTGAGGGAGCAAGTCAAAAAGTCCAAAGAAAAGAAAAAGGAAGTTAGTGAGAAATTGAAGCTAGCAAATAAAACTATGGATAATCAGAAATGACCAAGGAGATCTGAGCAGCAAAGCAAAGGTGACCTCAAAACAGTCAACATGATCAAACCCTAATCAGAAATGAAGAACAAGGTATTTACTATCACTACTCTTGCAAAGTTTTGTTAAGCTGTAAAGATGTCTACACCAGAAGTTATTGAGATAACTGATAGGCCCCGATCTAAGTTCAAGAAGTATCCATTTAAATCTCTAGAAATAGATCTGGATAGTGTATTTTCTAAAGTTCCACATGGTATTATACATACGGAAGACATTAGAGCATATATTCATGAAAATTTGGAAGAGTATGATCATTTAAAACTAGGGCAAGTTTACTTGAATGAGTTGACCAGAGATAAATTTGAATTGAAGGAATAATTTAGTCCTCTGCATCAGAAGAAATTGGTCACATTGATTGATTTTCCCATTTTCTCTGAAGATGTTTGGGTTAGGTATTCCCTAAGCAAGATTCATCATGAATTCTTTTGGCTGAATATACCTCATATGATAACTAAGGATGCCATTAAATAAGTTACAGGTTTGTGTTCCACAAGAATAGTTCCAACATTGAAATCTGTGAAGAATGACATAGTGATGAAATTGACTGGTGCCAAATTTGACAAAAGGGCACTAACTGCTAATGATATTGAAGATCCAACAATAAGATTTTCATCAATGGTGATTCGATACAAGGTATACTTCTCCAACATGGAGAAATCTATCTTTGCAATGGCGATCTACACAAGTTATGAGATGGTGAAGAAGAATGATGATTATGACCTATGTGAGTTGCTCCAACAACAATTGATGTAAAATCTGAAGAGGACAAAAGATACAAAGTTCCCATTCAAATATGGTACTCTGATCATCTACCTACTATTCTACTTTCTGAGGGAATTACTAGGTATGAGTAATATTGGTTGGTTAAATCATTCTCCTATAGCAGTACAAATTAGAAATCATCTACATAGTTTAGGAGATATTGATGCACAAAATGCTACTCTGTGGGGATACTTTAGGAATTTTCAAAAGAAAATGCAGGATAGGGTTAGAATCCCTAGAAAGGTGGTTGAGAAGTATAAAGATGATATTGTCTTTATGGTGACCAAAGATCAATGCCTCATGGAGATAGTGGAACAGAGAATAGTGTGGGTCACAACAATGGGATATGAGGTTACAGAGGATATCTTGACTAGTTTGGCAGATTCAATGCTGAGAAAACCCAAAGACCCCAAAGAAGAAAGGTTTGGAACATTTTAAGAAAAGTCAATTAAAGTCCATATGGAACTGAAACAACCTGAAATCAAGAGGAATGTAAGAAAATGGGTAAATGATTTTGCAAAAAGCAAAGGATTAATAGATGAACAAATAAATGAAGCAAGAACCAAGTCTGGGGCCACTAAGACTGCAAGTGTTTTGGAGGGATAGACAACAAAAGATATGGAGAAGGAAGAAGATAAATCTAGACAAGAAAAGGCTACTTCTAGTTCAAGAAGAAGAACAAGAGGCTCCTCCTCTACTGCAGAGGTTGAGAAAGAAAAGACAGAGCCTACAGAGAATAGGCACAAAAGAAAGAAGACAAAGGCCACAAAAAGAGTGCATGTGAGCCTTGGTGGAGAAGAAGAAGAAGATGAAGAAGAGACTGAGACTGATGAAGAAGTCAACGCAAAGAAGGCAAGAATAGATGAAACCACAGCAAGCAAAAAGGAGAAGCCCTCAGAAAAGGTTAATGACAAGAAGAAGAAGAAAGGAGAGAAGATTGAGACTAGAGAAGATGAAGCAACAATATCTCTAGAGACCACATTTAATGCAGTGGCTGGAAATGGGAACTTAAATCCAATTGCTGATACATATCATGATTGCTCAGATGCTGACAAATTAACTATTGAAGCAACAGTTGTAAGATTTTTGGATAATTTTAATAAATCACTAATTGAAGTCATAGATGACTTACTAGATAGTCTAGCCAACATCATGACAACAAGAAAAGAAGGGGCCATGGCCAAAGATGCTGAGATAAAGGAGTATGTTTTGTTGAAACTTCACCCAAATATCACCAGTGAAGAAAAAAGTCAAAGTCACTAAGAAGCTTAGTGAAAAATTTAGAACAAAGAAAAGGGTCAATACTCTAATGTCTAGTGACATTGAGAAACTGATTAAAGAGACTAAGGAGATAACCCTAAGTGTGCTACATGAACTACAAATCCCAACTGTGGTAGACACTGATGGGAGGAACAAAATGATGATGCTGACACTTCTAATACTATTCCAATAGAGAATGTTGAGCAAAATATGGATCAAAGTGTAGTTACTCCTCTAGTGAACATAAGAAAGGATGAAGAAATGAAAGAACCTGTGGAAGAGAAGAACACTGAGGAAGAAAAAGTGCCATCTGAGGAAATTGCCTCTGAAGGACAAGGTGAGAAGAGGGAAGAAACAAATGAACAAATGGTTAACAATCTTGCTCCAAAAATAGAGGGAAATGAGCAAGAGCTTATTCAGGAAGACCCTCTGGAGAGATATTATGCTGAAGGGTCTCATGTTGAAGATAAAAGAGACACTGTTGAAAAGGATTCAATTGACTCTTTAAGAGAGTTTTGGGAGAAACAAAAGGAAACTCAGATGTTGACTGCACATGAGTTGTTACAAGGACTGATAAACCTAGCAACAATGTCCCCTCTACAAAAACTAAGGCTAGGGACAATTTTTCAAGCCACGACACAAGAAGAAATTTTGAAATCTCATATAGAAGACAGTGTGTTGATTGGAGATGCAACAAATTTTTTTGAAAAGATTATGCCAGGAATAAATAAAGACACATCCTTGGCTCCTACTACACAGTTGAAGAAACTTATTGAATTAGTCAACTCTCATTCTGAGTCCCTTAAACAAGATACAAAAAAGAAAGTAAGTGGAGATATTGATAGCAAGAGATTAGTTGAGATTAATGACAAATTTTCTCAAGATAAAATCTTTTTAGATAAGAGCATAGAGTTTGCACAGACAACCATTAAAGAAGCTACCGAACTATATCAATTTTGTCTTACATGGCCTAAAAAGACTAAGGACATAAAAGAGAAAATAGATGGATGGGAAGCTCAAATAATGAAGATATCCAGAATTTATGACCCTGTGAAGTATGCCATTGTCAATCCAAGGGCAAAAGTTGAGACCATTCATTCTACCATACCTAAGTTGCAGACCCAGAAGGAGGTTATAAAACATAGAATGATTTAGATCTGAGAGATAGTGAGCTTCAAGATTGCATGCCTGGCTAGACTTGTAGTAGCTTTAGATTAGACAAAGCAAATCATTGAGGCCCCTGCTACCATGAAGAAGGTAGAAGAGTTGGTGTCCTAGGTTAATGGGCATATATTAGTATTGAGTGATGCTAAGGTTAGATGGGATGAAGATCTGGTGCAACTAAATAAACTCTATAAAGATATTCTCCTTACAAACCAGTAAGGTATTTGCCTTCAATTGTATATATGCAAATAGTTTTGAAGTTTTGGTCACTTGTACATATTTTTGTATCATACACCTTTTCCATTTATGTCAAAGGGGGAGAATGAAGCATGTGAAAAACATAGACAAGTGAAAAATAAATAAGGAGAGAAGCATGAAGTTAGGGGTAGCAGTGTGTAAAGAGTAAGGGGAAGCTGTATGATATTTTTTCACATCATGTGTTGCCATCAATGCTAAAGGGGGAGATTGTTGGCAACTTGGTATGATGAGGATTGGCTGAGCATGATGTTTGATCAATGTTGTCATTGATGGCAACAAGGATTCAGAAGGGTTGTGAGGTTATAGTAATCCTCATGAAGTCATGCATACAGAGAACTTTGGTCCAGAAAGAAGACTTAGACATTTTGGCTAAGTATTGGCAGAATACAGAGATAGCGACTGAAAGACAGTATTTTGATTGGCATTGGTCTGTAGTTGAAGATCTGGCCTTTTAGTTCTATTAAGATGTTTATAGTCCTTAGATTATCTTATAACCAAAGTTTCAGCTCTTGATCATCTCTAGAAATGTATCTTCTAGTAGCACAAGTTCTGTATGATAGAGAATAGTAGTAATCAGAGCAGAACATACAATTGTTTTTGTCTACATTCCTCTAGTATTGGATATTTTTTTATGCAATTTTGAGGTGTTGTAAACACATATATGAAGTCTCTAAATCCAAAAGTTGTAGAGTTTGAAGTCCATCAGAAAGATAGTTATGAGCATCTGTATATGGCTACTTGGTTTGACAGTGTTTGACTATGACAGGGTTTGTGTTCTTGTGGTCTGCATTTTGCCACAAGTTAATATTATGTTTTGTGGTTCTGAAGTTATGTTCTAAGATGTTTGAAGAGTCTTAGATATGAATTTGAGCAAATCTTGTGGTCCACAATGAAAGTTGTAATCTAGAAGATTGACTAAACCAGTGACAGTCTCTATTCGAGGCTAACCTGATAGTTTGATTTGTATGCGGTAAGTTCTATTGATTGGAACTTTATCCTAAGTGGTTCTATAGTTGGAGTTGACATATGAATATGTGTTCCAAATGTTAATTGGGTCCACAAAGTACTTTGGTGAATGAATTTGGCCGACAAGCTACATGTTGATTAACTACATGCTTCATCTTAGTAGGCTGACCTAATGTGAAGATTCCAAGTGTTGCAGATATATATATATATATAAAATCCAATCTGATGTTTGAAGGGAGTCTATTGCAAATATAAAGAAGTAAGTGTGAATATGAATGTGTGTGTATGCAACATATGAAGTCTTGTAATTGTGTAAGGGCAACAACTGCAGAAGAAGGGAGATCTTATAAAAGTAGAGCAGTGTGACAGAGCAGAGCTGGATGAAGAGTTTTGAGATAGTTTTCTGAGCTTCATTGGAGCTGTAACCATGCATTTGTAGATGCAATTAGAGTAGTTCATTTTGGCAGTGAGAAACCCTTCTTTCTCTTGCTTTCTCTTGGTATTGAGCCTGTTTTGGCAGTGAGCTTGTATGTAGTGAGCATCCTTCTTTGGACAGTGAGTCCTTAAGGGCAGTGATCCCTGGGCAATGAACCCTAAGGAAGTGAGCCTCTTGTAATTCGGCATGTTACTATATAATATATTGTGAGCTAACACTCACCATGGTTTTTCCCTCTTTAGGTTTTCCACGTAAAAATCCTGGAGTTCATGTGTTATGTTTTGTGATTGCTCATTCTATGCTTGATTTTATTTTATCTAATATGAAAATTGAATTAATGGTTTAATGAGTACATGGTTTTATAGAATACTGATTCACCCCCCCTCAGTATTTTGGGTGTTCAACATTTGCTTCTTTACCATCTTTTGTATTGTAGTCCACTGTTGTATACTTGTCCAACTCTACTAGTTCATTTCCAACCACATGTGTGCTTTCCATATGTTCACATATTGGCATATATTGCAAGCCACCACAATGCTGACATGTGCCATCCAAGCATAATTTCCTTTAGAATATTTGACCTTCCTCTCTTTCACATAAAATTCTTGATATGAAGTCTCTCGAAGATGTTGGTGGGGCATGTATGCCACAATCCTGCAAAACATTGTTGGTATGCAAATCTAAACATATAGACCGATAAACATCAAAATGGTTAGAAAATTCAATATGTAATCTACAACAACAAGTAGTATGTATGTGTGATTTATTTTGACATAGAAAGGTTTTAGCATTTAAAAATATCTTTGACAAAAATTCTAATTTGAGGATACATCTCTAGAAATTTACCAAAAAATTGTTTTTGAGTCGTATCCAAAAAATGCTTTGGATGTGGCTCATGGTTTCAACTACTGATTCTCCTTCTTACCACATCCCTTTGATTAGGAGATACCCTTGTGTAATTCTTCCAAAAGTCTTCAATTAGTGATCTCGTTGCTTCAACATTTGGTTTATCTATTTGTGGTAGTCTCCTAGAGAATGCCCATAATTCATTGGCATCGATGTCCTCAATTCTTTGGCTCCTACCAGTGGCTCTTGATAAAGTTTTTCTATTAACTCTCAATGCTTGACTCGTCTATCTAATGAGACAAGCTTTCCTCATTTGATTACTTACCATTGTCGATGTAATGACACTTCATGTGACATTACTATATTTTGTGCGTGAGGTGTTACTCACACTCTCATATGCACTTAATAGATTCTTGACAATAGATTTTTAACTTCAAGCCTTTGATGTTCTCAACCCAAGAATCTTCATGATGGATGTATACTTTATACTTCACATTATTTCAATGAATAGTTGACATCTTGCGGTCTCTTTAAACTTTTCAAAGAACACTCTCCAAATCTTATGAGGATATCTTCTATAAGTGCATTTTGGAATCTTACCTTCCATTGGCTGCAAAATATTCTCATCAATATCAATCAAATACTTTGGCTTTCTATGCAAAATTCTAGGTGGTGTTCTCAAAGGTAAATTCATCTCAACATTAGGAATTTCATCAATATTTAAATGAGATGGACTAGACGGCATACCTTCGATTGGAGATGGAATAGATGACGTACATTGAGGTTGATGTGGGAACGATGGCATACCTCCTTCCTCACATGTGAGTGATGATGTACTCTCAACTTGAGATATTGTAGATGGTGTCCCTCCATCTTGACTTGTGGTAGAGGACATGTCTCCAACTACAATATTCAAATCTCTCATAGCACGAAGTTTTCGCAATTGTTCCTTTTGTGCCACCAATACCATATCTCTTGTTGATGGTTGAGGTTCCTCTTCAATTGGCATGTCTTCGAAAATTATGTCCAATTTCCTCTTCTCACGAAGTTCCCTCATACCTGTTGCTTTCTTTGCATTCTTAGCTTCTTTCTCTTCCTGTGTTGGTTTAATGCTTGATCGTTTCCTTAGCATGACAGATAATTTTATATATAGCATGATAAAGAGACAAATATTAGTTCCTAAAAAATGAATCCATACAAATAAATGAAATATATGTCATTCAAACCTTCATACAAAATGTACATACAATCATCATGTAGAAGAGTAAATGTCACTCAACCATGATGAATAAACAAGTGCACTAAGAACACAAGGAAAATGGAAAGCAAAATTTTTTGAAGTATTTCTACCTTGCAAGAATTTATCATGTGACTTTGCTCTAGCCATTTTCTAACATATGACCTACCAATATAACCACAAATAGACATGTATACAAAATGTGGTAGCATAGACAAAGCACATGAATTTTTTTATGGAAAGCCTTAAAGAAATGTGGTCTCATAGGATGCCATGATTTCAAGATAAGAACAAAATGGATTTTTTAAAAGACATTACAAACTTTCAAGAAGATACAATTGGCTTGAGTATAAATCTCCATTCCACAACTTTTGTCAACATCCTACCTTTGGAACAAGGTATGGGCATCAATAAAATCATTGAAAGAAAGGGGGATTTTTGTCAGATGTTATAATTGCAACTCCCTTCACAGAAATGTATGAGTGTTATGGTTGCAATTACCTTAGTAGAAACATGCAAATTTTGGATGTATAGACAAGGCACATGAATTGTTTGAAAAATGCCTCAATGAGATATGTCCTCATGGACTACAATGATTGCAGGATATGCACAAAATAGATTTGTTGAAAAGGCTTTAGAAAATTTCAATTAAATGCAATTTCTAGGTGTAAAACCAAATTCCAAAGCATTTTCCAACATCCCCCATGCCTATACCAAAATGGAAGATTTGGAAAGGGGTATGTACATCCATAAAAAAAGGATTGAGAAATGATGTATTATATTACGTAGTTATAACTACTCTTGTAAATGTGTATACAAAATGTGGAAGCATACACAAGGTAGGTCAATTGTTTAACAAAATGCCTCAAAGAGATGTGGTCTCATGGACCACAATGATTACAAAATTTGCACAAAGTGGATTTGTTGAAAAATATTTTGAAACTTCCAAGCAAATGTAATTGGCAAGTGTAAAGAATTGTGTAGTTTAAAATGTTCCAAGAGGGGATAAGGTTATAATGAGGAACAAACAATGATGAACATAGAATATGCATAATAACAAAATCAAAGCATTGTATTAAGCATGTATGATAAGGGATGATAAAGAAACATAATAGAATTAAGGAAAATGTAAAGAACATGTGTAAAGACTTGACATACCCTAAATTTTAATCAAAAACCTTGTTTTATTTTGGGCCAAACATTATCAATTGATGCATAGTTGATAATAGCAATGATATTAAAATCTATGGTATTAACTATGGAGTTCAATGATTTTTTTAAACTATTGTAATTAGAGTAATAAGGGATTTCGCAAGAAGTTTGGTTGCTTTGTAAAGATGTTTATGGTATGAAACTTGTAGAAATTCTTTTATGCATTCTACAAGACTATTGGAGTGATAAGGTTAGGATATTTTTTTATCATATTGTAAAAGGTGCATTTTCTGTGGAAACTGACTCCTTCAAACCTGATAATATTTGAGTTTATTATGTCACAAAATGGTTATGTTCTCTAGGCCATCCATTCTACTTTTGACAAAGATTTTAGAGACTTGCATGCTTGTGCTATCAAAGATTTTAATGTGATATTAAATACATAAAGTGTAGCAGGATCATAAGGCATTGAAGGTAGGAGGATCTCCATCATCTTGAGCTAGCTTCTCGCTCAGAGATGATGCCTTGCACGAGAAGCATTTGTGTCATCTCTAGTCCATTTAGGAGCAAGGGGGACATGGCGGTGATTTGTTGGTTTGTGGATAGTTGAATCCACAAACTCAGTGAGTTGTTGTTGGCCTATGGATAGTTGAGTTCATAAATTTGCTATGGATAGTTGAGTGTGTTTGGATCCATAATATTACAGATTTATTTGTGGATAATGGAGTTAGTCTAGATTCATAATCGGTTGGTGATTTTCCTATGAATAATTGAGTGTGTCTCGATTCACAGGTAAAAGTTGAATAATTAGGAATGTAATATGCAATGGTTGAGCACAATGAAATTCTAGTTAATTTTTGTTATTTAATATTGCTTTTCAGTTTTGTTGCTCTACTGAATTCAACAATCCTTACTACCCTGTGGGTGATGATGGATCACTGAGTGTGATCCTAAACGTCAATGCAAAAACACACACAGTTAAATCCAGAAGCCCTTTTACAATAATCTTGTAACTTGTATTAGTTTTTCTAAAATAGAGAACGGCTTATTACAAATAATAAATAGAAAGAAATGCTTATTTCGGATACTACTAGAGCCAGAGCTCAGTTATTTTTTCACAGATAGATGTTTGATTGCGAATTATTTTATTCGTTCACCCACTGCACTTACCAATAGTAACCTAATGTGTCAATGCTGCAGATAGCTCCACGCAATAAACCCATTGCCTCCCTCCGGATAAAACCTTTTGTTTATATCATCGTATAAACTTTGGATCTTTTTATTAAACAAGAAACCTTTTGTTTATATCATCGTATAAACTTTGGATCTTTTTATTCATTTTTTATAAAGAGCTGTTGTATTGATTTACTTGTAAGACCCACTCACACAGTAATCCCTCCTTCCTTAACACAAAGCCTCTTATTTGGATCACCCCCTTAAACTTAAAATCTATTGTTTTTACATACTTGAACATGGGACCTCCCATTCATACAGCATTTGATTCACAAATAAAAGTTATGACCCAGCCAACCATATTAGACATGGATGTTTTCCTTAAACTGAAAAAGATCAGGCACCAACTTCCAACTAATTCCAACCGACGCAGGTTCGCATAGTATTCCCACTTGTTAGTATTCGTTTACAAAACCAAATTAGCAGACACTATGTATGGATATGGGATTTTGTTGAGGAAAGCTTATAAAACCAAGTAAATATTGAAACTCGTATTACAAATCTTTACAACTTAAATAGAAGAAAAATAAATAGTAAATTTATAATTTCACTTTATTCTCCTTTTCAATAAGAGTGAATGAAGATTGACATTTATTTTTATTATTTGTCAAAAGTATATAAATTTGATAGATTGTTTTTCTAATATAAGTTAATAAAGATTAGAAATGTATATTTTAGTTTATTATTTACTAGTGTAATCTTAACGCATATGCCAATCTGTCATCATTTGAAATGATTATTTGAAATAGATAATTATTTGTTTATTAAAGTTGAATGAAATATAATTACATCAAGAATAAAAAGTGTAATCTTAAGGCATATGACAAGCTACCATCATTTGAAATGATTAATTGAAATAGATAATTATTTCTTTATTAAAGTTGAGTGAAATATAATTACATGAAATAGATGCTTGACAACTTCTTCAAAGTTGGATTGGCCGTATAATCTTTGTTGGAATGCGGCCACCTTACCAAAAGCTAGGGCTTTCTCTTGGTTAGCTATCAGTGACAAAATTCTAACTAGGGATGGACTCCGCAAACTTGGCATCAGTCCTATTTTTAAGTGGGTGCTATGTGGAGAGCAAGAGGAGGACGTAGACCACCTACTTCTTAAATGTCCTTTTAGTATCAAGTGTTGGAACTAGTGTATGGAGAAACTAAATTGGAGCACTCCCCTTCCTATGAAGTTGTACTGTCTTTGTCAATATGTTCTCAATTTCTTTAGTTGTGACTTCAACCTGACCATTATCTTGAGGATGGTAGGGAGTGGACTTCTTGTGTCTAATCTGATATTCCTCCACTAGTCTAGTGATTAAATCTAATGTGAATTGTGGGCCTTGATCAGTCACTATCTCCCTTGGTACACCATATCTAGTGAAGATGTCCTCATACAAAAATTTTGCCACATTACCATCTCTAGCAAACTGCAAGGCTTTAACTTCCACCCATTTAGTTAAGTAATCAGTACATACCAGTCCCCACTTATCAAAAGGAGATAATGAGATTTTTGGTTGCACAGGCATTTCATCACTTCTTGTAGGTCTCCCCATCCTTTGACACTGATCACAGCTTCTAGTATACTTGACAACATCTTTATGAAGTATTGGCCAGTAATATCTCGTTGTCAATATTTTGAAGGTTGTCCTTTTGGATACAAAGTGTCCACCACAGGGTTCATCATGACAGGCCTTCAATATATCAAACACCTCATCCTCTCTGATACATCTTCTCATAATGTTATCTGGGCCAGTGTAAAATAGGAATCTAGAAATCAAGAATATGGAAAACATTTGTGAACTAGCTATCTCTTCTCCCTTGGAGAAAAGTAACCTAGAATATGCCCTGAAACCAAATAATTTGCTATGTCTGCATACCATGGATTATGTATAGTTAGAGAAAATAGATGCTCATTAGGAAAAGAGTCATCAACCACTCCTTCTGATGATTGTGTGGGCAGTCTAGACATAAAATTAGCAACTACATTAGCTTTCCCTAGTTTGTCAACAATTGTTATGTCAAATTCTTGCAGTAACAACAACCATCTGACAAGTCTGCCACCCAATATTGGCTTATTCATCAAATATCTAATTGTTGCATGATCTATATGTATGAACACTTTATAACTAGTAATGTAGTGTCTGAATTTGTTAATGGCATAAATAACTACCAACATTTATTTTTCTGTCACAGTGTAGTTTAACTAAGCTCCCTGTTAATGGCATACTCCTTAGCTCCTTTGTGTTGGCCTAGGACTGCTCCAATGGAAAAGTTTGATGCATCTGTGTGGATGTGAAAAGGTAGTGTCCAATTTGGACCTCTAAGATCTGGAGCCTGTGTTAAGGATGCTTTTAGCTTTTCAAAGGAATTCTGACAATCTGGTGTCCATTCAATGAATGGGACCTAGGGGAATCCCTTGAACCTAACCCTGACCAAAACAGGGAGGGAGGACTTGGGTGCCCGCACCCTAGTCCTGCCCTATTTTGGGTCAGTCCCAAATTTTAAGTGTCAGCTTGTGACTGTTATTTGGGTCCTATGCCAACACGGTAATTTTGATTATGAAATTCTTGGTAGGAGTGTTTGTAGTTGCATATATAAGCATGTTGAGGTATTCATTGTGTAGCTAGAGCAGATTTGTGTTGTTTTTGTTTTTGTATTTGCAGATTTGAGCATCTGTCTCCTCATGGAATGAAGAGCTTCTTCCTTCCATGAGACCTTCACTACAAGGTGATATCATTTTTGTTTCTGAGAATTTATTATTTTGTTTTTTCCTCTGCCTCACAAGGGCACACACTCTCTATCTGACAATGGTGTTCGAAAGATTTGAATGTCTCTCTACAACTTGACTGAGGCAAGCCTCTAAACACCACAACCCCCTCCCCACTTTTTTGTGATTGTAGGTTATAGGTTGGAGAAGTAGGAAAAGTGTAGTTGTAGAGGAGTGTTGTAGAGTGTCAGAATTATAGATCAGAGTTGAAAATAGGGCCCTGGACTCGGGTGCCTGGTCATTAGTCCTCTGGATTCTGCAATGGAGAAATCTCTGGGACAATAGGAACATGTTCCATATCAAGTTCCTAGATCTTGACAAAAATCAAGGCAATGGACTAGGGCACCCGTTCATTAGTCCTTGATTGTTCTGCTTGCCAAACCTCAGAAACTGGTACACATTTGTTTGTTATTTTACATCTTTTTGTAGCAGCATTTTCTGGTATTCGTCTATTTGCTTCCACATTTGCATAATTAAGGTTTTGATGTATAATTGAGCATAAGTGAGCATAATTGAAAATCAAATCATATAAATCCACTTTCCTTGCATTCCTAAGTGACCAAGGGCCTGATAGTGCATTGCCATTGAACCCAAAGTCCTTGAATGAAAGGGTGAAAGGAGGATACACATACAAAACTACCAAAAAACCAATCATCCAAATTTTACCCTTTACATTTTGGTGAACCCATGTTGTTGGACTTGTTTGCACCTTGCTCAGTGTTTTTCTTTAGATTTGCATTGATTTCATTCATTTATATTAACATTCATCTTATTGCATTGGAAAACTTACAAAAAAGTTGCAAAATGTGAAATATTTAAAAAAATTGCATTCTAGGGTTTCTATGTTGCATTAATCAATTTGAATTTCATGAAATTTCTGATTTTGGCATTAGATCTGAGATAAATTTCAAAAAATTACAAAAATTCAATAGCTTACATAGCATTTTCATCATAAAATTGCTGGGGTTTTGTTGGAAATTTTGAATTTTTCATATAACCTAGTAATTCCAAAAACTAGGGTTTGTAGGTAAAATCTTGTTTCAAATTTTTCTACTAATCTTAGACACTCATTCAAAGTTGCATTTGGCATTTTAGTGTAAATTTGCATTTTTACATAGAAAATTTCAACAAAAACTAGCATTTTTCGTTAATTTTTCACTAGATTTGCACTTGCATTTTGCATGGTAGGGTTTGAAAATCATTTATAGATCTAAGTGGCATTAATTTTCATCACAAATCATACAACAAGACATCCATATATTATTTTGCATCAAGATCTCAAACCTAGGGCTTCAAAAAACCTTGATTTTCACTAGATTTGGACTTATTGACTCTCAAAATTTGCACCATAGGCGTGTTGTGAAGAATATTTTTGCACTAATTGGATGTTATCAATATTATTATCTGTTGCCCCTCCTAAAAATCTTCACAACACCTTTGTTGGCAAGAGACACTGCTAGGCATGTCGAGTGTTGCCATTGATGGCAACTGAATCTATCTTACACATCGGCATTGTACCATTTGATCATACCGGAAGTCAGATTGCATATTTGTGTAAGTCTAGATAGTCAAGAACAAAGCACATGATAGGGTCCAACAGTTTGGTCCACATTTCTCCACAGGTAATCATATTGTAATGCGGATCTGAGGGTATGTTAAGGGATGTCAGGGCTACCTAAATCCAAAGATTTAGCCTCTGATGATTAAGGGATTGGAAGTTACAAGCATATGAGTAGTGGGTTTTGGTTAGACAGTTCAGTCTGGTGAAGAACAAGCAGACTTGGTGTTTGATCCTTGTGTGGATTGGGAGAAGTGATTGGTTGAGTAATGTATGAGATCTAGTGGTATTGACTGACATGTGTTATGACTTGAATACATAGGTTTTGGTCCGCGTTGATGTTTGTGTATGGATTCAGCTGACAAAACAGTGATCTTGAAAAAGTCTTTAAGTTTTCTTGAGGGCAACTGCAGTTGATGTAATTTCATGTTGCAGATATATATACTCGATGGATGTGATCTTTTTGAGGTATGGTTGTTCGAAGATGATGTGAGAGGTGTGAAGCGGGGCAGTTTCAAGTGCGAAACAGAGATATGAGCCTCAGATCATGGCAGAATAGTGAAACTAGGCAATGAGAGATGAAGTGTGTAAAGTCGGTATATTGAGTTTAAATGGAACTATAATTTTGCATAGTTAGATGCTTTTCTTCAATTCAAACATTTCAATGAACTCTTATAATTGATCCTATAGGTAGTGAGCCTCCTTTGAGTAGTGAGCTCTGGGCAGTGCACCCGAAGGCATGTGCCTTCCCATTTTGTAATACTTTTAACAAAGTATAAAATCTTGTGGGTTATCCCCCATCGTGGTTTTTCCCTTAACCGGGTTTCCATGTAAGAATCTTGGTGTTATGTGTGTTGATTATGTTTCTGCTCATGTGTTGTTGATTCATGCTTTCATGGTTATATCATTAATCTGTTAATGAGTTGTAAAGAAGATTAAATATAGAAAAAGTTAAAGTTTGAGACAATTGATTCACCCCCCCTCTAAGTTGTTTGCCCTAATTTCAACAATTGGTATTAGAGCCTATTCATTGAAAGAACTTTAATAGCTTGAGGAAGATCTGGGAAGGTGTTGTCAATGGGTTCATTCAAGCACTCTGATGGTATCAATCAACAACTTCAAGTAGCCTTAGATGATCTTGACCTGTCCACAACATAAATTAGAGATCTACAAGAGAACCTTAAAGATGCTAAAGATTTCATTGAGAACTTAAAAGGACAATTGAGCAAATCTAATGAAAAGAGAAAGGAGCAAATCAAAATGAAGACAATGACATGGATGAGGCCTTGAAGGAGAAGACAAAGGAATGTGAGAAGTTAGCAAAAGAAGTTGTTTTCCTAAAACATGAGATGGAATCCAGGGTGATGAGGCTAACTAAGGAAATTGAAGAAAGGAAGAAGACTGAAGAAAAATTGAATCAATCTCTAAAAGAAAGAACAGAAGAGTGTTGTAGATTGGATAGAATAATTGGTCATCTAGAATCTGATCTACAAGAAACTAGGGATAATGAGGATCAACTTGAAAGACAAATTGTCATTCTCAAACATGACCTAGAAGTTGCAAATGAATATAAAGAGAAATTCAAGATAAGCTTAGCTAAACTTGAGGTGTTTCTTGATAGTCAGAAGAAGGTAGATGATAAGCATGGTCTAGGATTTGAGAAAGGTGAAATCTCTAGATCCGGTCAAAGAAATCTTGAAGGAAGAAATCAAAGAAGGAACCCTAGAGGACCTCCGCTAAGACAACCTAATGCTCAAAGGTATCCATCTTTCAATGGAAATTGTTTCAAATGCAATAAGTATGGTCATAGAGCTAATCAATGCAAAAGTAAAGTGAATCAAAATGCATCATCTTTCTCTAGTCAATGCTTTAAATGCAAAAGAAGAGGTCATAAGGCTGAAGAATGCAGAAGTGGATCAAGGAATCCTCCTAAGAACAAACAAGTGTTCAATGGAAGATGCTTTACTTGTAATAAGTTTGGGCATATTGCAATGGAATGCAGATCTAAACCTGCTCCAACATGTGATTGTCAGAAAAATAAGATTATGTATTTCAACTACAACGAATCCAGACATATTGCTAAATTTTGCAGGAGCAAAAAGGATAACTCACAAGCAGGTAAAGGAATAACAGAGCAGAAGATGGACAAAGGCAAGGGAAAAGTAGATGTGAATGAGATCTAGAATGAAACGAACAAAACATGGGTGAAGAAAATTGTAGTGAATGGTGGTGATGGGTCTGCACTAGAATCTGGTGCTGATAATTCCTCTGGGAATTGAAACAGGAGCTCTAGCTCAGGGGGAGCTGCATTAAAAATCTATTTCCCCTACCAGTAAGTGGGTGGCTAAATCTAGCATGATGAACTAAGAAAAAGAAGCCTATTACAGAACTGTTGAAGTAAATTTTGGAAGAAAAGGAGCTAATGCAATTGATTGCAGAGCGATTGAAGATTGACTATATGCAGAAATACTGTAACTAGATGTATTAGTGCAAAGCATTTATTACAATGGTGAATTAGGTTTTGTAGAATATAAAAGGTCATTTACTCAACATTTGAATCACTTTGCATTTGAAGAGAATAAGGAGAAGAGTGCTTGAGCTGAGATTTCAAATATTTGAAGTGCGAAAAGTGAATTCGACAGCTAACCCTAACCGGAGAAACAAGGTATTCTCTGTGAAACTCTCTGAATTCACAATTTTTGGAAATGGCTACACCGTTGGTTGTTGACATCATCAAAAGGCTTTGACCTAGATTCAAAAGCATCCACACAAATCTGCAGAGGTCGATTCGTTAGGTGCCTTTTCAAATATTCTGCATGGTGTGTTGCACGTTGAAGATATTAGGGCTTATACATATGCTAGCATAGATGAGTTTAGGGATTCAAAGTTAGTAGATTTGTTCAAGAATCATCTAAGGGATGAGATTCATGGTCTTATACCTGAGTATAAGGTGCTGTAAGTCAAACATTTCATACAGGTTATATGGTTCCCGTCCTTCCGTGAAGATGAGTGGGTCCGGTATGTATTGAGTTGGATGCATGTTGAATTCATGTGGTTGATGAAACCCTTCAAGATCACCAAGGATGCTATCTAGGGTATAACAGGATTGAATTCATTTGGTGGGCTGCCAATGTTAAAATCAGTAAAGAATCAGACTGTGACTGAAGCTACCAGGTCAAAGTTTGAAAAGAGGGCAATGCCAATAAATGATATAACTGATTTGGATGTCAAATTTGCATCTATGGTAATTAGGTATAAGATATAACACTCTAGTAGGGAAAACTCTGTATTTGATACAACCATTTATGCTCCCTATCAAATGTTAAGAGAAAATGCTAACTATGACTTGTGTGAGCTGCTACAAAACTAGTTAATGGAGAAGCTGAACAAGATCAAAAAGGACAAGAAGAATACATTTAAGTATGGTACATTGGTGTTGTCTTTGTTCTTCTATTTCATGAATGAGCTACCTGGCAAGAAAAGCATGTGTTGGACTAGCGATAAGCCTATTGCCATACAAATTAGAGAACACTTGCACAGTATAGGTGACTTCAATGCCCAAAGGACTGCTCTTTGGGGATACTTCAAGAATTTTTAGAATATGATGCAATCAAGAGAAAGAATCCCTACTTCTATGGTAGAAAAGTACAAGGATACAATTTGTTTCATAGTGGAAATAGATCAATGCTTGATGGAAGCAGTTGAACCAAGGACTATATGGATCATGCCCATGGGGTATGAAGTTGATAAACAAATATTGGAAATGTATGCTCAACACCTTTTGAGCAAACCAAAAGATACCTTTGTTGAGAGATTCAGTACATATGCTGAACTTAGTGTGAAACTACATGTTGAGCTATAGAAACCTGAATCTAAGAGAAAGATTCAAAGGCAAGTTGAAATGTATGCAGAAAGCATTGGCATAACAAAAGAAGCCATGAG
This sequence comes from Cunninghamia lanceolata, assembly GCA_027924645.1. Lineage (NCBI taxonomy): Eukaryota > Viridiplantae > Streptophyta > Pinopsida > Cupressales > Cupressaceae > Cunninghamia > Cunninghamia lanceolata. The sequence continues at coordinate 1,750,298 of BSBN01000379.1, read as the reverse complement.
ACAAAATAGGGAAAGGATAGAGAAAGTTGAGAAGGAGAAGCAGGACAGAGAATAGGGAAGTGTTCCGGTGGAATCCACTTCTAAAGCAAGGACTACTAGGTGTTTTGGTACAACCTCCCGTGTAGAGAAATTCAAAGAAAAACCTACCAGTAAGGAAGGAAAAAGAACTAAAGTAATGGCCAAGAGGTCATATGTTAGTGTGGAGAAGGAGGATGAAGAAAATACTGATTTAGATGACGAGGTTAAAGAGTTGAAGGCCTTAGACACTAAGGCTATTAAAGTATCTAAGGAGAAGCCCTTCGAAAGCACAAAGTCAAAGAAAGTAGAAGCATCAAGGGTTGCCCAAGACAAGCCCTCCAGAAGTGTAAGAGTAAACAAAAGACTAAAGCATGAAAAATCTACCCTATAAGTTGAAGATATTATGAATCCAATAACTGTTCATGGGAATTTGAAGCCATAACAAAATATTATGACAACTTTGATAAAGCTAATAAAAGAATTTTGGAGGATGCTACTATTAAGTACTTGAACACATTCAATAGAGCACTTGTGGAAATTTTATCTAAAATCCCTAAGAGTCTAAGTGACATTTTGGAGATGAGAAAAGAAGCTGCCAAAGCAAAGGATTTGGAACTAAGAGAACATGTATTGTCCAGTTTATGTCTGGTAATCTCCGAGAAGGAAGCTAATAAAATCTTCAAGGAAGTTAAAGATGAATTCAGAAGCAAAATCAGCATAAATAAACTAATGCTTGGAGACATTGATGAAGTAGTCAAGGAAATAGAGCAAATTCTAAGGAAAGCCCTAAACAAGAATAAGTTTTATGTGGTCACTGAGGAACCAAATGCTAATGATACATCCCTTCCAAATGAAGAAGAGTTGAAGGAAAATGAGCAACAAGTTGAGGTAGATGACTTCTCTGTTCTGGAAAAGGAAATATCTAATAAAGCAGATGAAGAGATGGTAAAGGAATTTAAAGGTACAAAAGATACTCAAATGTCTCTAGACCAATCCTATGAGGCAAATGCAGAAATGAATATGGAAATAAATGATCCTACTGAAATTGATTCTGAGAAGAATAAGGAGTAGAAAGCAAAAGTTGAGGAGAAGGAAGGAGCAACTAATGATGGAATTGATTCCTTCATTCCAGATGTTGAGGAGTTTGATAAAAATGATGATGATGCTACTGTTGAGGATACACAAAATCCTCTAGAAAAGAATGCATAAGACATTTCTAATGATGCAGAGAGAGCAGAAGCAAAGAAAAAGAATGAAAATGATGAGAAAGACAATGTGGTTGACTCCGAAAAGGAAGAAGATGCAGGCCCTAATGAGCAGAAAACTGAAACATCATATTGGGCAAGAGACACTGCAGAAGTAGTGAAAGAAATTTTGGAGAAAGATAAACAAGTTGCAGAGGACTCAGATATAATACAAGGTCCAATCAATTTTGATGCTTTGTCACCGGTATAGAAGATGAAGTTGGCCTCTTTTGCACAAGCCAAGGCCAGAGAAGAAATTCTGAAGTTTCATATAGAAGATAGTGAGTTGCTTGATCTTGCCTCCAGCATTTTGGAGAAAATCATGCCTACATTTCAGAAGGATTCATTAGCATCCCCCTCCTGTTAGTTGAAGAGTCGGATAAACTCTGTAAGTACTCACTTTGAGTCTTTTGAAAAGTCAGCAGAAGTCAAAGTTTGGATTGAATTTAATGATAAAAGATTTAGTGAACTAAAAAGAATAATTGCCAATGATAGAATTATGTTGGATACTAGTGTAAAGAGTATTCAAAATACCCTCACTGAAGGAGTAGATGTGTACAAATTTTGTCTATCTTGGTCAAAAGTTGTAGAGGACATTGAGAAGAAAATAAAGGAGTCTGAGAAAAAATTGTCAAAAGTATCTCAATCATTTAATCCTTTGACAATATCTGCAGCAAGTCAAGAATGTCAAGTAGTTAACTTGATTGATGAAATAAAGAAATTTGTGAAAGAAAAAGAAAATATTGTGGCAAGAATGTGTGAACTCTAGGGACTGATTCTCCCTAAGTTAGAAACAATGTTCAATGCATTGATAGAAGCCCAAGTTACTGCTCTGACAACTGATCCCACTGATGTGCAGAAGGTAGAGTCACGGGGATTCTTACTCAGTGGTCATATTTTAGTATTGGATGCCATGAAGAAAAGTTGGGACAATAAATTGACACTGTTGAAAAACACTTTTGGTGGTGTGTTCAAGTTTATGTAGATAAGACGTAAGGATTAGTTGTACATATGCGGAAGTATGTATATAAAGTTTCTTTGTCAATTTTTTGATCTGGACCTTGACCTTTTCCATTGATGTCAAAGGGGGAGAGGAAAGCAGTGAAAAATGAATAACTCATCAAAAGGGGGAGCATTGGAAATCACAAGTGCACATAGTAAGGGTGAGCTGTTCTAACACTTAGTCATTTTTCACTAAGTGTTGCCATCAATGCCAAAGGGGAGATTGTTGGAAAGAGACACTGCTAGGCATGTCAAGTGTTGTCATTGATGGAAACTGAATCTATCTTACACATCTGCATTGTACCATTTGATCATACTAGAAGTCAGATTGTAGATTTGTCTAAGTTTGGATAGACAGGAACAGAGCACATGATAGGGTCCATCAGTTTGGTCCACATTTCTCCAGAGGTAATCATATTGTACTGTGGATCTAAGGGTATGTTAAGGGATGTCAGGGCTGCCTAAATCCAAAGATTTAGACTCCAATGATTAAGGATAGGAAGTTACAAGCATCTGAGTATCCAGTTTTGGTTAGATAGTTCAGTCCAGTGAAGAACAAGTTGAATTGGTGTTTGATCCTTGTGCAGATTGAGAGAAGTGATTGGTTGAGTAATGTATGAGATCCAGTGGTATTGGCCGACATGTTTGATGACCATAATACATAGGTTTTGGTCTGTGTTGATGTTTGTATGGATTCAGCTCACAGAACAGTGATTCTTGAAAAAGTCTTTAAGTTTTCTTGAGGCCAACTGCAGTTGATGTAATTTCATGTTGCAAATATATATACTCAATGGATGCGAGCTTTTTGAGGCATGGTTGTGAGAAGATGATGTGAGAGGTGTGAAGTGGGGTAGTATCAAGTGCGAAGTAGAGATCTGAGCCTTGGATCATGGCAGAACAATGAAACTAGGTAGTGAGAGATGAAGTGTGTAAAGTCAGTATATTGAGCTTAACTGGAACTGTAATTTTGCATAGTTAGATGCTTTTCTTTAGTTCAAAATTTTTAGTGAACTCTTATAATTGATCTTGTAAGAAGTGAGCCTTCTTTGAGTAGTGAGCTTTGGGCAGTGCACTTGAAGGCATGTGCCTTCCCATTTTGTAATACTTTTAACAGAGTATAAAATCTTGTGGGTTAACCTCCACCGTGTTTTTTCCCTTACCTAGGTTTCCACATAAAAATCTTGGTGTTATGTGTGTTGATTATGTTTCTGCTCATGTGTTGTCGATTCATGCTTTCATGGTTATATCATTAATCTGTTAATGAGTTGTAAAGAAGATTAAATACAAAAAAAGGTTAAATTTTGAGAGAACTAATTCACCCCCCCCTCTTGGTTGTCTACCCTAATTTCAACACACCTTTTTATTGGGCTCTTGTATTGAAAATTTGGTGAAAAATTGCACATTTTTGCTATATTTTCCCTAGGGTTTGACCTAGATTACACGACAAGCGTGTTGTAAAAGATTTTATGATTGTAGGAGACTGATATCATTGCTATTACTTTTTGCACCTCATAAAATTCATTACAACACCTCTTTCAGTAGCTCTTGGGACTGAAAAATTGTGAAAAATTGCATATTTTAGGGCATTTTCACTAGCTTTTGACTAATCATCATCTTAGATGTGCATCAAATGTGTGTTGTAACAAATATTATTGTTGTATTGGACTGAAAATATACATATTATTTGCAGCCCCTAATCAAAATCTTTACAACACCTTTTCTTTCATTCATTTGCATTAAAAAAGAACAAAAAAGCATTTTATGTCTTTTTTGCACTTGTCTTTTGCACACCTTTTGAAAATCCTTTAAAATCTGATTCGGCATTGATTTGAAAACATATATCATGGCTACTTCTTTGGAAACTTTGTTTGCATACATCATAGACATTGATCATTTCTCTAAATTCATTGATAAACATCCTCAAGTTCTGGAACAAATAGCATACATACATGATGTTGATCTCTCTATGTGCTCCACATATGAAATCCTTTGTTATATATCTAATTTTTATAGCTTCAAAAATCTCATGGGAATATATCCTTTGACATTAGATGATCTCACTAAATTCATGATCAATAGTATATACACTAGTGATGACCTCAAAATGTTAGATGAAGCCTTAGATGACTTTATGGAAAATTCCACTATGGCACCTATTACTAAAACATGTGATGATAACTTTGATTTACCTTATGACCCCTCTCACAAGGTTGTTCCTCCTCATGAGGACACTTTGATGCAAGAGGATGATTTCATTGACACATCTCTTAACACCATATCACCAAATCTTCATTCTAATGCTCACTCTGGCCAAGTTGAAGCATTAGAAAATGAAGAGCCATCACTAGTTTTCCATTCCAATGCTCTCCCAGACCAAGAGGAAGCATTAGTGAATGAAGAACTCCCTTTAACAAAGAACATTCCATGGGTAGATGATGAGCTTTATCTAACATTAAAAATTCTATCATAATGCATGAAACCTCTATGGATCATCCTACCAACCTTGTTCCTTTAGTTGATTGTTCACACACCTTGGATGTCACTAAGGAAGAGAAGACCCTTAATATCCCTCCTTTGATCGAATACTCAAGTCATTTGGACATCACTAAGGATTTGAAAACATCAATTACCTCTTTGAACATCACTAAAGATACAAACATTGATAATTGTCCTCACAACACCTTACCCTCCCCTCATTCCGATGCTCTTTTATAAAAAGATGTAGCACTAGTGGATGAGGAAAGGTCTCTTACATTAAAACTCTCTTGGATAGATATTGAAATCACTCAAACCAAATTCCTTCTTCCATCTCTCAAGAGCATAATGCATACAACTCAACAAGAAAACATTGATCCAAACATTGAACCAAATAAAGATGATCCTAAGAATGAACAATCTAAAGACAAGGACAAGAATTGGGCTATGGTACCTTATGTCTCACTTTCCTCTAAAATACAGGAGTGGGAGGATGACGATAATTTTCTTGATGACAAGACTTAGTACGATGATCCTACCAGGTAAGTATTTCTAACCCTTCATCTCTCTCATGATGTGTTTCCCTATGATGTGTTATGTGTTGTTTAGGCCTCCTGGGATGATCGTTGATTCTCTTGTAAGGACCAGGATACTAGGAGACTGCCTCTATTGTAACCTTCTTCTATTTGTATCATCATTCTTCTATATTGCCTCTCTCTGATTTCATTGTTGTGTGTTGTGTTCTACGGACATAGCATTGTGGTTGTGGACATGAGGGCACCCTCCTACGTGACTTTCCCTAAGGCACTTGTTTATCCTCTCTTGATGCATTGTTTCCCTTCCTCTAGTGTTTCTATCTAGCGGGCAGATGACGAAAAACATTTACATTGATGCAGACCTAGTGCCCCTTTAGCAAGAAATAAAAAATTGGACTTAGTTCCTAATATGACGATGGGGTTGTAATATATTATTTGATGCTTGGATAGTAGAAGCACTCAATGCTTTCTACATAGGGATCTTGATGATGTTTTATCTCACTTACAAACCTTAACAATACTGCTACTCCGCACACTTTGTTTGTCTTTAAATCTTGCCTCGGTGACACTCGGTTCTGAGATTTTCATGAGATAGCCCCATGGTTATCCTCAATCTCTAAATTCATAGTATAACCTTGGCTCTTTGTGTGATTGATCATATGCATTGATGTTGTTGTTTATCATTATTATGGATACTAACATGTTTCTTGCAGGGATGTGTTTGTGGGAACATTTGGCAATCGTAAAGTACATGTCACCTCCAGGGGGCATGAGCATTGTGAAAGTCTATGCTCCCTTGTGTGTTTTCCCCCTACCTTAATGTGCTTGATATCAATGCATGATATCAACCACCTTAAGGTGGGGGCATATATAAGGTAAGCTATTTGTTGTAGATGTTAGCAATGTGCTTGTCCTCAGGTGCAGTTTAAAGACTGGTGGTGATGAGTCTCTCCTGTACTCTAAGTTTGTTTACAATCAATTAATCATCTTAAGCCCTCTGCGGAGGCGGGGGTGGTGTATCTCTTGCAGAGAGTGCCCATCCAGTCATTTTCAAAAAAGTCCTCATCGGGAGGCAGGGAGTGGTTCTGTGACTAACTCAACCCTTAAGTGTGTCTTCAGTGATTGTTGTGGAGAAACGCAATCGTCAGTGTGTGCCTGTGATGTGCCTGACATGATGATGAGCCTAGAATTAGGAATACTCCATCGCTTGTTTGTTGTGTTTTCTCCATGTCTTCAAAGTGTGTATGTTTGGCGTGCTTGCTTTGTTTGGCATGTATATTGCCTCATATGTAGTTTAAAGACCAGTGCGATGAGTGCTTCCTACATTTTGGGAGGTTTGGCATGTCTTGTGTGTGTGTTGCCCCATATATGCAGTCTAAAGACTAGCGCGATGAGTGCTTCCTACAATATGGGAGGTGTGTTTACTTTTCTTGTACGTGCATCTGCATTTCATAGATATGAGAAAAAGAAGAGAAAAGAAATCATTCATGTCTTCCATGCATTTACTATCTTCTATGCATCTGTTGTATTCTCCGTGTTTTGCGTGACTGTAACTGTCTTCTCTATGTTTTGCATGTTTGTCATTGTCTTCAATGTGCTTGGCATGTATTCTCTGTGCTTGGCATGTTTTCTGTGTTTATTGACCATACTTTAATGCATGTATTGGCCTCATGTTTATACATACATTAAAGTGGGGGCTAAATGTAACATTGGAAAATGTCCCCCTAGGGGCTTTTCCCTCTTAAGGTTTAGCTCCCAGGTCTTTAATATGCATTTAGGACATCTTGCATCATATTTTGACATCCCGATGAAATGAGCCCTAAGTTTCATGATGAATGGGACCTATACTTGTCAGGCTTGCAGTTCAGCTTGTGGTTCTTACCCCACAAATAGTCAGGATGCAAGTATGCAAGCTACATCTGTAGCTCAGCAGTTGGTGATGACATATGCCCTCCTAAATGAGACTTTTGGCCTTGATACTTAGGTAAATGTTAGCAAGTTCATTGAATTTAATTTATTAAATTTTATTTTTGAAATGCAAGGTTAACTAATTTAGTTTAATGATTGTAATGAAAATTCAAGCTCATAGCGTTCATTCAGTTTTCAGCGGTTCTCCACCTCCGTATTACACTATGACATGTACTACTGAGATATGTAACTAGTAAATAATTATAAATATTACATGTGAATAGCATTGTTATATGAATGGTATTCTAATATCTAACTTTGGATGTTGAATACGTTAATCTTGGATATTTCACAGAAACACCTCCTAGTGGAGGTGGAGTTCAAAGCTTCACTCAGGTAATAAAATAAAGAGCTTAACTAATGAATTGTACTTACTAGATTTTTGTAGTTTATATTCATATCGTTGATTACATTGCATTGCACATCTTTCAAATTCAAAGCATTACTACACATTACATAACTAAGAACTAGATGTTGATAGATGACAAAATTTCAATTACAATATAGTTTTTTAGAAAGTCAACATAAGCAGTTATGCAGTTACATCACATTGCATAACTAATAACTAGGAGCAGCTGCCAATTGCATTTGCTTGTCATGGCATTCCATGAGACCACATTTTATTGAGGCATTTTTTCAAATAGTTCACTACCTTGTCTATACTATGGATGCTTGGAAAAAATTTATCAAAGCATAATAGTAAGCTATAGCATAGACAAGGCAATGAGCTGTATGAAAAAATACCTCAAAGAAATGTGGTCTCATGGTGATGGACATCACGATGAGACCACATTTCTTTGAGGCATTTTTCAAATAGCTCATTGTTACCATGAGACCACATTTCTTTGAGGCATTTTTTCAAATAGCTCACTGCCTTGTCTATGCTACCACAATTTGCATACATGTCTACCAAAGCATTTTAGCAAATAGCTCACTCAAAATGTTTTCAAATAGTTTACTACCTTGTATATGCCACCACATTTTTCATACACATCTACCAATGTACTCAAAATTTTGTTGACTATCTCATACATTATAATCCATGACCTACATTACTATTCTAGTTTTTGTAATTGAATAATGTTGTTTTATTTTTAGATGATGCAGGTGGAGACACCTCTTGATGTTCATATGGAAATGGAGCATCATGTGTCTTCCGCAATTGATAGCTCCATGCCTTTGATGGGGGTATGAGGTAGATTAGTAAATTTCAAATTACATTCATTGTTATAGTTGTTTATTAGTGAAAACCAAATGATTATTGATTTGAAGTTTAATTTCTATCTAGATGGCTTCTATAGGACATTACAATGCCATAGCCTAATCTTGATACTATGGAAAATGAGGAGAGAGACCATCTAGCAGCGATAAGTGATTATTTTGTTAAATATTTCATTTTTATAATGTAATTTCTATATATTAATGTATATACTTTTTATTGTAACAGCTAAAGCTCCATGATGAACTAAATAGGAGGAGTAGCCCTCAGGTTTGAAGTAGACCACTCTCATATGCATCTCCATCCCCTCGAAGATCAAAGGTCACCCATGATCTATTTTCTTCACCCATATGGGAATGACTTTTTATTGGGTTCCTTTGTTGTGTGCCTATATGGCATTTGTGGACATATATTTTGTATTGCATATAGTTGACATTGTATGCCTATATGGTATTCTTGTAAGCCTATATGGCTATTTTGTATATATGTTATACTTATATCGATATATATATTGATGTATTCCTATATGGCTATTTGGTTAATACACATCTTTTTTGTTGATGGTGTTCATATTTGCATTATAAATCCACACTTCAATGGATATTTGTAGATGGTTTACTTCAAATATTTAAAGTCTAATTGAATTATATGCACTTTTCCTTTATATAATTGTAAATATATAAAATTTGAACATTATTCTCCTATAAGATTATTAAACATTAAATCAATCATATGAATATAATAATACATGATGCAATATAACACCTAGGTCTCTCTACCACTAAACATCTAAGCCCATACTCTATAGGATCATTGTAGTATGGTAAGGAAATTCATGTAATTATACAATGCACTTTGAAGTATGCAACTAAAAATGAGCAAGACATTATTACATGTGACCTCATACCTCTAGAAGTTTGTCATATAATTCTTGGAAGACATCTACCATTCCACATGTATGCTTCATGCTACCATTCCAGGTGTATGTTTCATGCTACCATTCATGTGTATACTTCATGCATCTTGTGTATACTTCATGTGTTCACATGTATGATTCATGCTTCCTGTGTATACTTCATGTTTTCACATGTATACTTCATGCTTCCTGTGTAGACTTCATGTATTATGTGTATTCACATATATGCTTCATGCTTCCTGTGTATACTTCACGTATTACATGTATTCATGTGTACGCCTCATACTTCGTGTATTGACCGAATGTATCTTCAACAAGATTACTCAATGTGTATTAAAAATGTTGTTTGTCGAAATACTTTCTAGGTTGATAAGCACTAACATAAAAGGGAGAGCAATTTATCATTGAGAAAGACATTCATAACATCCTTGAATAATACGATTAAGAATACAACCTTAGGCAATATTGCAAATAAATGAATTTAGGTTCTCATGAATAGTGATGATATGATTTAGGTTGTGACATTTCAAAGGTGAAAAGTTGTGACCCTTCGAATAGAAAAGACTATGACCCTTTTATAATGAAGGACGGTGACCATGCCTAGTATAGATGTGCCCAACTAGATGTGTTGGCACTAATAGTTTGGCCCCACAAAGAACAAAACAAAAAGTAGCCTACCTTGCAACTTTACACTACATGCATCTAACAATTTTTGGAGCATCAGAAAAACTTTCACCACGGGCAAACGCCTCAGAGATATCAAAAACCAAGAGAGGTTATTGTAGAGGGGCCCTACGTGATCCTGTAGCCTTAGACATATTGTTTCTAAGTGACACGATTTTTGAGTAACATCTCAACAAAGATTAATGCCTTTTTGCACTTTGGATTCTTAAGGGATATTAGCGGTATAATGTAGCTCAGATTGTTTCGGCATGTTTGGGTGCAAAATAGGACCATGCCTAGTGTAAACATACCCATCCAGGCATGTTGGAACTATCAGTTTGGTTGCACGATGGGCATAATGAAAGTTACACCCTTTTGTAACTTTACACTGCATGCATTTGACACTTTTTCCATCAACTAAAAACTAGACACCACGAGCAAATGCCTTAGAGATATCAAAAAATGAGAGAGTTTATTGTAGAGGGGCCCTACATGATCCCGTATCCTTAAACAAATTGTTTCTAAGTGACCCAGTTTCTGAGTAATAGCTGGTAAAAAATTGATGCCTTTTTGCACTTTGGACTCTTAAGGGATATCGTCAGTAAAAGGTAGCTCAGATTGTTTTGGCATGTTTGGGTGCAAAAAAAGACCATGCCTAGTCTAAATGTACCTTTTTAGATGTGTTACAATTGTCAGTTTGGTTACATGAGGAGCAAAACAAAATTTACACCCCTCTGCAACTTTACACTACATGCATTTGACACTTTTTCCATCAACTAAAAACTGGACACCACGAGCAAACGCCTCAGAGATACCAAAAGCTAAGAGAGGTTATTGTAGAGGGGCCCTACGTGATCTCATAGACTCATACAGATTGTTTCTAAATGACACGGTTTCTGAGTAATAGCTCCTCAAAGATTGCTGCCTTTTTACACTTTAGACTCTTAAGGGATATCGCTGGTACAATGTAGCTCAGATTGTTTCGGCATGTTTGGGAGTGAAATAGAACCATGCCTAGCATAAAACCACCAATCCAGACATGTTGGAACTATCAGTTTGGTCACACAAGGAGCAAAATGAAAGTTACACACCTTTGCAACTTCACACTGCATGCATTTGACCATTTTTCCATCAATTGAAAACTCGACACCACGGGAAAATGACTCAGAGATATCAAAAACTGAGAGAGGTTATTGTAGAGGGGCCCTACATGATCCTATAACCTTAGACTAAATGTTTCTAAGTGAAACAGTTTCTAAGTAACAACTCATCAAATATTTCTATATTTTTGCACTTTGGACTCTTAAGGGATATCGTTGGTACAATGTAGCTCAGACTGTTTTAGCATATTTGGGTGCAAAAAAAGGACCATACTTAGCCTAAATATACCCATGCAGACATGTTGGAACTATCAGTTTGGTTGCACGAGGAGCAGAATTAAAGTTACACCGCTTTGCAACTTTACATTGCATGCATTTGACACTTTTTCCATCAACTGAAAACTAGACACCATGGGCAAATGCCTCAGAGATATCAAAAATTGAGAGAGTTTATTGTAGAGGGGCCCTATGTGATCCCATATCCTTAGACGGATTGTTTCTAATTAACACAGTTTTTGAGTAATAGCTCATCAAAGATTGTTGCCTTTTACACTTTAGACTCTTAAGGGATGTCATTGGTACAATGTAGCTCGAACTGTTTCCGCACTTTTGGGTGTGAAACAAGACCATGCCTAGCATAAACCCACCAATACGGACGTGTTGGAACTATCAGTTTGGTCACACGAGGAGTAGAATAAAAGTTACACCCCTTTGCAACTTTACACTGCATGCATCTGACCCTTTTTCCATCAATTGAAAACTCGACACCACGAGAAAACACCTTAGAGATATCAAAAACCAAGAGAGGCTACTATAGAGGGGCCCTACATGATCCCATAGCCTCAGATGAAATATTTCTAAGTGACATGGTTTTTGAGTAATAGCTCATTAAAGATTGCTGCTTGTTTTGCACTTTGGACTCTTAAGGGATATTGCCGGTACCATGTAGCTCGGACTGTTTCAACATGTTTGGGTGCAAAACAGGACCATGATATTACCTATTAACACCCCTTGTTATTCATTTTCATGGTCTTGTAACTTCTTTTTCATATCTTTTACTTTGATCTTTAGATCAGTTGTTCTGTCATCAACGCTTAGGACAACAACATCCCTTTGTTTGATGTGTCCACCACATCGATTCTCTTTTGTTGCACTTACATTTGATATTCCTTATTCCTTATCATCTATTTCTAGTTGTGTTTGCTTCATGGAAGTCTTACATTCAAGAATCTTTGACTTCATTTATTCAAATCCACCTATAGCATCATCCCTCACTTTCCTTGCCTGCATAAATTCTTACCAAATACAAAACCTCTTAATTTTATCCACTTCTCCATTGCCATTTTCCTAGTCCACATACTACATGAGCACTTTCCTTGAAACTTCTCGAGACTAGGAAGAATCTCTTCATTCAATACATTATCTATCTCATTCACTTTGGTTTTCTTCTTTTCAAGTGTTTTTAGAGCAGATTCCTTTTTATTTCATAAACTTTTGACAAGATTGACTTTGATAAGATATGATATGGATTATGATTTGGTGATGAGATAGGATAAAAGATGATAAATATTAGATATTATATGATAGGATATAGATTGGATAGGAAGATGAGGATGGTTAATGATAAGATGATAAGGCTAGGCTAATGGCTGAAAGGACCAAGGTCTAAAGATGATGGTTGTGATGACTAGCTTATGATAATAGATGAAAATACTAAGATGAGGGAAAGATGATATATTTTGGATGAATATGATGGAAATGGTTGATGTTTCAGGTGAAATGATGGTTGAGGAAGGGTCTCCCAAGTCTGATCTAGGGATGCAAAGGTCAAGTTGGAAAATTGAGGTCTCCAGATAGTCAAATGGTGAAACCATAAATATGCATATAATCTGCCCAATATTCACTGTATATGTGTAAAAATGTAGCAGCAAAAAGAAGACAAACATATGTAAACTTGGAACCAAAACATATGTAAACTTGAAAAATAGAAATGAAAGGTCTAAATATCAACTGCAATACATTAATATCAATAATATGACTTTACAAAATCAATGTGCATACTTACAAATTAATCCTACGAACCATAGAGGTCTGCTCTACTCTTTCTTGTGTCAAGTATTACCTCATGGTTAGACTCACGCACCTTCCACAAGGTCTTGTTCAAAGGTCTACCCCAATATTGTATCAAATGAACATTGGATTCCATGACAAGGTTTGAGTAATGAAGAATCTTTCGATACATGTCAAAGTCCTAAAATAGCCAAACATTAACACTCTTATGTGGGTACCTTCTAAGCCATGTTCTAGTAACAATCACCAAGCCTATGGGTATTCAATGTTTTCTCCATCTGTAACTGGGGCCTCCAATTTCTTTTTGGCCTCAATATAATGACACAAATAATAATCCATTCCCTCTTCATTGTCTTCATTTACAATAACTACATAAACATGCCCTACATTGATATGTGCAGCAAATTAGATTAAATTAGTCAACATTACAAAAAAACTACAAAGTAAGATAACATTAAGAATTTCAAGGAGATCTGATATGTTGTCAAAGTCAACTGATGATTCCATCTGTGTCAGTTCCAGTGTCATCAAAGGCTAATATGTGTCAAGTGGGCTAAGATAACTTAACCACCATTCATCAACCCACTCCTTTGGTTCACACTCATTCTAGGCTTGAATTGTACATGAAGAACAAAAGCATGCCATCTTCCACGTATGGATACTCCATGAACCTACATTTGAGCTTCTGAAAGAGTGTAGCTCACTTTATCCTATCAGTGTACAACAATCCTCATATCGTGCAATATTAGTATCATCTATCAACCAAAAAAATCTACGAACTGAAGACTTACCTTCATTACTTGGACCCATCAAAGCATTGCACCACTCAATGATTGATTTTACATCTATCAACGTTGCATTGTCTTTATGCTTTAACTCTTCTCATGCTATGGCTCTTTTGATATATGCTCCTATACCATCATGCTCCCCCTTTCCATGCTCGGCCTCACAAAATTTCTACATAAGCTAAACACCTATAATATTATGCATCCTGCTCGACCAATAGAACATACACGAGTTCTTAAATTGTACTTCCTTATGATCTTTTTGTCATCCTCTGTACTATCATTCATATGAATGAATGTGATGTGTACAAATATAGAAACCTCTGTGGAGTTGTAAAATTGTGATTGCACCTCATGTTGTGGCTCTAGACTATAGTTCTCTGCAAAGTCAATGACTGAAACAATGGTACCAAGTGGAAATGTGTCCTTGCATAACTTAAATTGCAAGTCCAACCATCGAGATCTATGGGTGTGCCTTGCATACTCATACACTATACTATCACAAAATGTAGACATGAACTGATACACTAGAATCTTTTGAATAACCAAATCACACATCTTTGTTGTTGGCAACTTGGTATGATGCGGATTGTTTGAGCATGATGTTTGATCAGTGTTGTCATTGATGGAAACAAGGATTCAAAAGGGTTGCAAGGTTATAGTAATCCTCATGAAGTCATGTATATAGAGAACTTTGGTCTGGAAAGAAGACTTCTAGACATTTTGGCTAAGTATTGGCAGAATACAGAGATAGTGATTGAAAGATAGTATTTTGATTGGCATTGGCCCATAGTTGAAGTATGGCATTGTGGTTGTGATAAGATTTTTATAGTCCTTAGATGATCGTATAACCAAATTTTCATCTCTTGATCATCTCCAGAAATGTATCTTCTAGTTACACAAGTTGATCATGACAGAGAACAACAATAATTAGAGCAGAACATACAATTGTTTTGGTCCGCATTCCTCTAGTATTGGATATTTTGTTATGTAGTTTTGAGGTGTTGTAAACACATATATGAAGTCTCTAAATCAAAAATTGTAGAGTTTGAAGTCCACCGGAAAGATAGTTATGAGCATTTGTATATCACTACTTGGTTTTACAGTGTTTGACTGTGACAGGGTTTTTGTTCTTGTGGTCCACATTTTGTCAAAAGTTAATATTATGTTCTATGGTTATGAAGTTATGTTCTAAGATCTTTTAAGAGTCTTGGATATGAATTTGAGCAAGTCTTGTGGTCTACAATGAAAGTTGTAATCTGACAGATAGATTGAACCAATGATAGTCTGTGTTCGTGGCTGACCTGATAGTTTGATTTGTATGCGGTAAGTTCTATTGATTGGAACTTTATCGTAAGTGGTTCTATAGTTGGAGCCAACATATGAAGATGTGTTCCAAATGTTAATTGGGTTTGCAAAGTATTTTGGTGAATGAATTTGGCCGACAAGCTACATGTTGATTAACTACATGCTTCATCTTAGTACACTGACCTAATGTGAAGATTCCAAGTGTTGCGGATATATATATGAGATTAAATTTGATGTTTGAAGGGTGTGTGTTTTGAATATAAAGAAGTAAGTGTGAATATGAATGTGTGTATGTGACATGCAAAGTCTTGTAATTGTGTAAGGGCGATAAGTACAGAAGAAGGGTGATCTTATAAAACCAGAGCAGTGTGATAGAGCAGAGTAGGATGAAGAGTTTTGAGATAGTTTTCTGATCTTCATTAGAGCTATAACCATGCATTTGTAGATGCAATCAAATCAGTTCATTTTGGCAGTGAGCCACGATTCTTTCTCTTTCTTTCTCTTGGCAGTGAGCTTGCTTCGGCAGTTAGCCTGTATACAGTGAGCATCCTTCTTTGGACAATGAGTCCTTAAGGGCAGTGAGCCTTGGGTAGTGAGCCCTAAGGTAGTGAGCCTCTTATAATTTGGTATTTTTACTACATAATATATTGTGAGCTAACACTCACCGTAGTTTTTCCCTCTTTGGGTTTTCCACATAAAAATCCTGGTGTTCATGTGTTATGTTTTGTGATTGCTCATTCTATGCTTGATTTACTTTTATCTAATATGGAAATTGAATTAATGATTTAATGAGTACATGGTTTTATAGAATACTGATTCATCCCCCCTCTCAGTATTCTGGGTGTTCAACAATTGGTATCAGAGCTTGGCTCCTTGGAAGAAGTCTAAAAGCTTAAGGAAGATCTTGGTGATTGAACACAAGGTAGGAAGAAGATATCCTACTCCTCCTAAAGAAATTCATCCAACTAGAATTATAGAAGAAGAGTGCATGTATGTCAATGAAGAACTCAAAGTTGCTCTTGAAGACCTTGAAAGGATTGAAGAAGAAAATAGGGATCTGAAGGATAATAACAAGGAAGCAGATGAGTGCATTAGCAAGTTGAGGGAGCAAGTCAAAAAGTTCAAAGAAAAGAAAAAGGAAGTTAGTGAGCAATTGAAGCTAGCAAATGAAACTATGGATAATCTGAAGGTGCAAGTTGAAGAGAGGAAAAGAATTGAGGAATGTCTCAATATGGCTGTAAAAAACAAATCTAAATAATGTACAAAACTTGAACAAGAAGTTGTGGATTTGAAAGTTGATTTGAAACAAGCATGGATTCAAAAAGATAAATTTAGGGTGAGTGTTGTGAAACTTGATAGAATAATTGAATTTCAAAAGAGCCCTAATGACAAAGAAGGATCAGGATTTGAGAAAGGTGAAAGTTCCAAATTAGGTCAAGTAGTGAATAATGAGAATAAGAAGGACAAAGGCAAGTAGATCTGGAATCAAAGGAAAGGACCTAGAAGACCACCAGTTAGGCAACCAAATTCTCAAAGGTACACCCATCTTTCAATGGTTATTGTAATTCATGCAATAAGTTTGGTCATAAGTTCTACTTAATGTAGAAGCAGAATGAATCAAAATGTTCCATCTTTTTCTGGTCAGTGCTTTACACGTAAAAGAGTTGGTCATAAAGCTAATGAATGTAAAAGTCACATAAGGAATGGGCATAACAATGGAAGGAATGCTCAGTCTTTCAAAGGTAACTTCTTTGCATGCAAGAGATTTGGTCATAGAGCTAGTGAATCTAGAAGTTAGATTAGGAATGGCTATAACAATGGAAGGAATGCTCAATCTTTCAATGGTAACTACTTTACATGCAATAGATTTGGACATAAGGCCAACCAATGTAGATATAGAATGAATGGAAGGAACAATGGATAGAGGAATATTGTGTGTTTCAATTGCAATAGACCTAGACATAGTGCAAGGTTCTGCAGAATCAAGAACATGAAGAAGGATATTCAGATAGAAAGGAAGAAAGCAGTACAAAAGGTTTATGCGATAGAAATCAAGAAGGAAATGAACAAGATATGGGTTAAGAAGGAAGTTGTTGAAGCCAAGAATGAGTCTGTGCTAGACTTTAGTGTAGAAACTTCCTCTGGGAAGTAAATTGGAAACTCTGGCTCAGGGGGAGCTTCAAAGAAAAATCTTATTTCCCCAGCCTAAGAAGTGGTGCTGACACTCAACATGAAGATATGAGTTTGAGAACATTATGTTTGATCTTTCAGAGAAGATTACGGTAGAAAAGATTCTAATGCGGTAGATTGTGGAGCAATCTATGTCAATTGTTAGTGGCAAAGAAAGTATTTAACGACTTTTTTGAATTAAACATTTATGGCCATTAGGTTTTGATGAAAAGGGTTTATAAGCAATCTTATTCAAAGGAAATTCACATTGCATTTGAACACACAAGTGACCAAGGAGATCTGAGCAGCAAAGCAAAGGTGACCTCAAAACACTCAACATGATCAAACCCTAATTAGAAATGAAGAACAAGGTATTTAATGTCACTACTCTTGCAAAGTTTTGTTAAGCTGTAAAGATGTCTACACCAGAAGTTATTGAGATAACTGATAGGCCCCGATCTAAGTTCAAGAAGTATCCATTTAAATCTCTAGAAATAGATCTGGATAGTGCATTTTCTAAAGTTCCACATGGTATTATACATACGGAAGACATTAGAGCATATATTCATGAAAATTTGGAAGAGTATGATCATTTAAAACTAGGGCAAGTTTACTTGAATGAGTTGACCAGAGATAAATTTGAATTGAAGGAATAATTTAGTCCTCTGCATCAGAAGAAATTGGTCACATTGATTGATTTTCCCATTTTCTCTGAAGATGTTTGGGTTAGGTATTCCCTAAGCAAGATTCATCATGAATTCTTTTGGCTGAATATACCTCATATGATAACTAAGGATGCCATTAAAGAACTTACAGGTTTGTGTTCCACAAGAATAGTTCCAACATTGAAATTTGTGAAGAATGACACAGTGATGAAATTGACTGGTGCCAAATTTGACAAAAGGGCACTAACTGCTAATGATATTGAAGATCCAACAATAAGATTTTCATCAATGGTGATTTGATACAAGGTATACTTCTCCAACATGGAGAAATCTATCTTTGCAATGGCCATCTACACAAGTTATGAGATGGTGAAGAAGAATGATGATTATGACCTATGTGAGTTGCTCCAACAACAATTGATGTAAAATCTGAAGAGGACAAAAGATACAAAGTTCCCATTCAAATATGGTACTCTGATCATCTACCTACTATTCTACTTTCTGAGGGAATTACCAGGTATGAGTAATATTGGTTGGTTAAATCATTCTCCTATAGCAGTACAAATTAGAAATCATCTACATAGTTTAGGAGATATTGATGCACAAAATGCTACTCTGTGGGGATACTTTAGGAATTTTCAAAAGAAAATGCAGGATAGGGTTAGAATCCCTAGAAAGGTGGTTGAGAAGTATAAAGATGATATTGTCTTTATGGTGACCAAAGATCAATGCCTCATGGAGATAGTGGAATAGAGAATAGTGTGGGTCACAACAATGGGATATGAGGTTACAGAGGATATCTTGACTAGTTTGGCAAATTTAATGCTGAGAAAACCCAAAGACCCCAAAGAAGAAAGGTTTGGAACATTTCAAGAAAAGTCAATTAAAGTCCATATGGAACTGAAACAACCTGAAATCAAGAGGAATGTAAGAAAATGGGTAAATGATTTTGCAAAAAGCAAAGGATTTATAGATGAACAAATAAATGAAGCAAGAACCAAGTCTGGGGCCACTAAGACTGCAAGTGTTTTGGAGGGATAGACAACAAAAGATATGGAGAAGGAAGAAGATAAATCTAGACAAGAAAAGGCTGCTTCTAGTTCAAGAAGAAGAACAAGAGGCTCTTCCTCTACTACAGAGCTTGAGAAAGAAAAGACAGAGCCTACAGAGAATAGGCACAAAAGAAAGAAGACAAAGGCCACAAAAAGAGTGCATGTGAGCCTTGGTGGAGAAGAAGAAGAAGATGAAGAAGAGACTGAGACTGATGAAGAAGTCAACGCAAAGAAGGTAAGAATAGATGAAACCACAGCAAGTAAAAAGGAGAAGCCCTCTGAAAAGGTTAATGACAAGAAGAAGAAGAAAGGAGAGAAGATTGAGACCAGAGAAGATGAAGCAACAATATCTCTAGAGACCACATTTAATGCAGTGGCTGGAAATGGGAACTTAAATCCAATTGCTGATACATATCATGATTGCTCAGATGCTGACAAATTAACTATTGAAGCAACAGTTGTAAGATTTTTGGATAATTTTAATAAATCCCTAATTGAAGTCATAGATGACTTACTAGATAGTCTAGCCAACATCATGACAACAAGAAAAGAAGGGGCCATGGCCAAAGATGCTGAGATAAAGGAGTATGTTTTGTTGAAACTTCACCCAAATATCACTAGTGAAGAAAAAAGTCAAAGTCACTAAGAAGCTTAGTGAAAAATTTAGAACAAAGAAAAGGGTCAATACTCTAATGTCTAGTGACATTGAGAAATTGATTAAAGAGACTAAGGAGATAACCCTAAGTGTGCTACATGAACTACAAATCCCAACTATGGTAGACACTGATGAGAGGAACAAAATGATGATGCTGACACTTCTAATACTATTCTGATAGAGAACGTTGAGCAAAATATGGATCAAAGTGTAGTTACTCCTCTAGTGAACATAAGAAAGGATGAAGAAATGAAAGAACCTGTGGAAGAGAAGAACACTGAGGAAGAAAACGTGACATTTGAGGAAATTGCCTCTGAAGGACAAGGTGAGAAGAGGGAAGAAACAAATGAACAAATGGTTAACAATCTTGCTCCAAAAATAGAGGGAAATGAGCAAGAGCTTATTCAGGAAGACCCTCTGGAGAGATATTATGCTGAAGGGTCTCATGTTGAAGATAAAAGAGACACTGTTGAAAAGGATTCAATTGACTCTTTAAGAGAGTTTTGGGAGAAACAAAAGGAAACTCAGATGTTGACTGCACATGAGTTGTTACAAGGACTGATAAACCTAGCCACAATGTCCCCTCTACAAAAACTAAGGCTAGGGACAATTTTTCAAGCCACGACACAAGAAGAAATTTTGAAATCTCATATAGAAGACAGTGTGTTGATTGGAGATGCAACAAATTTTTTTGAAAAGATTATGCCAGGAATAAATAAAGACACATCCTTGGCTCCTACTACACAGTTGAAGAAACTTATTGAATCAGTCAACTCTCATTCTAAAGAAAGTAAGGGGAGATATTGATAGCAAGAGATTAGTTGAGATTAATGACAAATTTTCTCAAGATAAAATCTTTTTAGATAAGAGCATAGAGTTTGCACAAACAACCATTAAAGAAGCCACCGAACTATATCAATTTTGTCTTACATGGCCTAAAAAGACTAAGGACATAAAAGAGAAAATAGATGGATGGGAAGCTCAAATAATGAAGATATCCAGAATTTATGACCCTGTGAAGTATGCCATTGTCAATCAAAGGGCAAAAGTTGAGACCATTCATTCTACCATACCTAAGTTGTAGACCCAGAAGGAGGTTATAAACCGTAGAATGATTTAGATCTGAGAGATAGTGAGCTTCAAGATTGCATGCATGGCTAGACTTGTAGTAGCTTTAGATTAGACAAAGCAAATCATTGAGGCCCCTACTACCATGAAGAAGGTAGAAGAGTTGGTGTCCTAGGTTAATGGGCATATATTAGTATTGAGTGATGCTAAGGTTAGATGGGATGAAGATCTGGTGCAACTAAATAAACTCTATAAAGATATTCTCCTTGCAAACCAGTAAGGTATTTGACTTCAATTGTATATATGCAAATAGTTTTGAAGTTTTGGTCACTTGTACATATTTTTGTATCATACACCTTTTCCATTTATGTCAAAGGGGTAGAATGAAGCATGTGAAAAACATAGACAAGTGAAAAATAAATAAGGAGAGAAGCATGAAGTTAGGGGTAGCAGTGTGTAAAGAGTAAGCGGAAGCTGTATGATATTTTTTCACATCATGTGTTGCCATCAATGCCAAAGGGGGAGATTGTTGGCAACTTGGTATGATGAGGATTGGCTAAGCATGATGTTTGATCAATGTTGTCATTGATGGAAACAAGGATTCAGAAGGGTTGTGAGGTTATAGTAATCCTCATGAAGTCATGCATACAGAGAACTTTGGTCCAGAAAGAAGACTTAGACATTTTGGCTAAGTATTGGCAGAATACAGAGATAGTGACTGAAAGACAGTATTTTGATTGGCATTGGTCTGTAGTTGAAGATCTGGCCTTTTAGTTCTATTAAGATGTTTATAGTCCTTAGATTATCTTATAACCAAAGTTTCAGCTCTTGATCATCTCTAGAAATGTATCTTCTAGTAGCACAAGTTCGGTATGACAGAGAATAGTAGTAATCAGAGCAGAACATACAATTGTTTTTGTCTGCATTCCTCCAGTATTGGATATTTTTTTATACAATTTTGAGGTGTTGTAAACACATATATGAAGTCTCTAAATCCAAAAGTTGCAGAGTTTGAAGTCCATCGGAAAGATAGTTATGAGCATCTGTATATGGCTACTTGGTTTGACAGTGTTTGACTATGACAGGGTTTGTGTTCTTGTGGTCTGCATTTTGCCACAAGTTAATATTATGTTCTGTGGTTCTGAAGTTATGTTCTAAGATGTTTGAAGAGTCTTGGATATGAATTTGAGCAAATCTTGTGGTCCCCAATGAAAGTTGTAATCTAGAAGATTGACTAAACCAGTGACAGTCTCTATTCGAGGCTAACCTGATAGTTTGATTTGTATGCAGTAAGTTCTATTGATTGGAACTTTATCCTAAGTGGTTCTATAGTTGGAGTTGACATATGAATATGTGTTCCAAATGTTAGTTGGGTCCACAAAGTACTTTGGTGAATGAATTTGGCCGACAAGCTACATGTTGATTAACTACATGCTTCATCTTAGTAGGCTGACCTAATGTGAAGATTCCAACTGTTGCAGATATATATATATATATATATATAAGATCCAATCTGATGTTTGAAGGGTGTCTATTGCAAATATAAAGAAGTAAGTGTGAATATTAATGTGTGTTTATGCAACATACGAAGTCTTGTAATTGTGTAAGGGCAACAACTGCAGAAGAAGGGAGATCTTATAAAAGTAGAGCAGTGTGACAGAGCAGAGCCGGATGAAGAGTTTTGAGATAGTTTTCTGAGCTTCATTGGAGCTATAACCATGCATTTGTAGATGCAATTAGAGTAGTTCATTTTGGCAGTGAGAAACCCTTCTTTCTCTTGCTTTCTCTTGGTATTGAGCCTATTTTGGCAGTGAGCTTGTATGTAGTGAGCATCCTTCTTTGGACAGTGAGTCCTTAAGGGCAGTGATCCCTGGGCAATGAACCCTAAGGAAGTGAGCCTCTTGTAATTCGGCATGTTACTATATAATATATTGTGAGCTAACACTCACCATGGTTTTTCCCTCTTTGGGTTTTCCACGTAAAAATCCTGGAGTTCATGTGTTATGTTTTGTGATTGCTCATTCTATGCTTGATTTTATTTTATCTAATATGAAAATTGAATTAATGGTTTAATGAGTACATGGTTTTATAGAATACTGATTCACCCCCCCCTCAGTATTTTGGGTGTTCAACATTTGCTTCTTTACCATCTTTTGTATTGTAGTCCACTGTTGTATACTTGTCCAACTCTACTAGTTCATTTCCAACCACATGTGTGCTTTCCATATGTTCACATATTGGCATATATTGCAAGCCACCACAATGCTGACATGTGCCATCCAAGCATAATTTCCTTTAGAATATTTGACCTTCCTCTCTTTCACATAAAATTGTTGATATGAAGTCTCTTGAAGATGTTGGTGGGGCATGTATGCCACAATCCTGCAAAACATTGTTGGTATGCAAATCTAAACATATAGACCGATAAACATCAAAATGGTTAGAAAATTCAATATGTAATCTACAACAACAAGTAGTATGTGTGTGTGATTTATTTTGACATAGAAAGGTTTTAGCATTTAAAAATATCTTTGACAAAAATTCTAATATAAGGATACATCTCTAGAAATTTACCAAAAAATTGTTTTTGAGTCGTATCCAAAAAATGCTTTGGATGTGGCTCATGGTTTCAACTACTGATTCTCCTTCTTACCACATCCCTTTGATTAGGAGATACCCTTGTGTAATTCTTCCAAAAGTCTTCAATTAGTGATCTCGTTGCTTCAACATTTGGTTTATCTATTTGTGGTAGTCTCCTAGAGAATGCCCATAATTCATTGGCATCGATGTCCTCAATTCTTTGGCTCCTACCAGTGGCTCTTGATAAATTTTTTCTATTAACTCTCAATGCTTGACTCGTTTATCTAATGAGACAAGCTTTCCTCATTTGATTACTTACCATTGTCAATGTAATGACACGTCATGTGACATTACTATATTTTGTGCGTGAGGTGTTACTCACACTCTCATATGCACTTAATAGATTCTTGACAATAGATTTTTAACTTCAAGCCTTTGATATTCTCAGCCCAAGAATCTTCATGATGGACGTATACTTTATACTTCACATCATTTCAATGAATAGTTGACATCTTGCGGTCTCTTTAAACTTTTCAAAGAACTCGAGCTCCAAATCTTATGAGGATATCTTCTATAAGTGCATTTTGGAATCTTACCTTCCATTGGCTGCAAAATATTCTCATCAATATCAATCAAATACTTTGGCTTTCTATGCAAAATTCTAGGTGGTGTTCTCAAAGGTAAATTCATCTCAACATTAGGAATTTCATCAATATTTAAATTAGATGGGCTAGACGGCATACCTTCGATTGGAGATGGAATAGATGACGTACATTGAGGTTGATGTGGGAACGATGGCGTACCTCCTTCCTCACATGTGAGTGATGATGTACTCTCAACTTGAGATATTGTAGATGGTGTCCCTCCATCTTGACTTGTGGTAGAGGACATGTCTCCAACTACAGTATTCAAATCTCTCATAGCACGAAGTTTTCGCAATTGTTCCCTTTGTGCCACCAATACCATATCTCTTGTTGATGGTTGAGGTTCCTCTTCAATTAGCATGTCTTCAAAAATTGTGTCCAATTTCCTCTTCTCACGAAGTTCCCTCATACCTGTTGCTTTCTTTGCATTCTTAGCTTCTTTCTCTTCCTGTGTTGGTTTAATCCTTGATCGTTTCCTTAGCATGACAAATAATTTTATATATAGCATGATAAAGAGACAAATATTATTTCCTAAAAAATGAATCCATACAAATAAATGAAATATATGTCATTCAAACCTTCATACAAAATGTACATACAATCATCATGTAGAAGAGTAAATGTCACTTAACCATGATGAATAAACAAGTGCACTAAGAACACAAGGAAAATGGAAAGCAAAATTTTTTGAAGTATTTCTACCTTGCAAGAATTTATCATGTGACTTTGCTCTAGCCATTTTCTAACATATGACCTACCAATATAACCACAAATAGACATGTATACAAAATGTGGTAGCATAGACAAAGCACATGAATTTTTTTATGGAACGCCTTAAAGAAATGTGGTCTCATAGGATGCCATGATTTCAAGATAAGAACAAAATGGATTTTTTAAAAGACATTACAAACTTTCAAGAAGATACAATTGGCTTGAGTATAAATCTCCATTCCACAACTTTTGTCAACATCCTACCTTTGGAACAAGGTATGGGCATCAATAAAATCATTGAAAGAAAGGGGGATTTTTGTCAGATGTTATAATTGCAACTCCCTTCGCAGAAATGTATGAGTGTTATGGTTGCAATTACCTTAGTAGAAACATGCAAAATGTGGATGTATAGACAAGGCACATGAATTGTTTGAAAAATGCCTCAATGAGATATGTCCTCATGGACTACAATGATTGCAGGATATGCACAAAATAGATTTGTTGAAAAGGCTTTAGAAAATTTCAATTAAATGCAATTTCTAGGTGTAAAACCAAATTCCAAAGCATTTTCCAACATCCCCCATGCCTATACCAAAATGGAAGATTTGGAAAGGGGTATGTACATCCATTAAAAAAAGGATTGAGAAATGATGTATTATATTACGTAGTTATAACTACTCTTGTAAATGTGTATACAAAATGTGGAAGCATACACAAGGTAGGTCAATTGTTTAACAAAATGCCTCAAAGAGATGTGGTCTCATGGACCACAATGATTACAAAATTTGCACAAAGTGGATTTGTTGAAAAATATTTTGAACCTTCCAAGCAAATGTAATTGGCAAGTGTAAAGAATTGTGTAGTTTAAAATGTTCCAAGAGGGGATAAGGTTATAATGAGGAACAAACAATGATGAACATAGAATATGCATAATAACAAAATCAAAGCATTGTATTAAGCATGTATGATAAGGGATGATAAAGAAACATAATAGAATTAAGGAAAATGTAAAGAACATGTGTAAAGACTTGACATACCCTAAATTTTAATCAAAAACCTTGTTTTATTTTGGGCCAAACATTATCAATTGATGCATAGTTGATAATAGCAATGATATTAAAATCTATGGTATTAACTATGGAGTTCAATGATTTTTTTAAACTATTGTAATTAGAGTAATAAGGGATTTGGCAGGAAGTTTGGTTGCTTTGTAAAGATGTTTATGGTATGAAACTTGTAGAAATTCTTTTATGCATTCTACAAAACTATTGGAGTGATAAGGTTAGGATATTTTTTATCATATTGTAAAAGGTGCATTTTATGTGGAAACTGACACCTTCAAACCTGATAATATTTGAGTTTATTATGTCACAAAATGCTTATGTTCTCCAGGCCATCCATGCTACTTTTGACAAAGATTTTAGAGACTTGCATGCTTGTACTATCAAAGATTTTAATGTGATATTAAATACATAAAGTGTAGCAGGATCATAAGGCATTGAAGGTAGGAGGATCTCCATCATCTTGAGCTAGCTTCTCGCTCAGAGATGATGCCTTGCACGAGAAGCATTTGTGTCATCTCTAGTCCATTTAGGAGCAAGGGGGACATGGCGGTGATTTGTTGGTTTGTGGATAGTTGAATCCACAAACTCAGTGAGTTGTTGTTGGCCTATGGATAGTTGAGTTCATAAATTTGCTATGGATAGTTGAGTGTGTTTGGATCCATAATATTACAGATTTATTTGTGGATAATGGAGTTAGTCTAGATTCATAGTCGGTTGGTGATTTTCCTATGAATAATTGAGTGTGTCTCGATTCACAGGTAAAAGTTGAATAATTAGGAATGTAATATGCAACAGTTGAACACAATGAAATTCTAGTTAATTTTTGTTATTTAATATTGCTTTTCAGTTCTGTTGCTCTACTGAATTCAACAATCCTTACTATCCTGTGGGTGCTGATAGATCACTGGGTGTGATCCTAAACATCAATGCAAAAACACACACAGTTAAATCCAGAAGCACTTTTACAATAATCTTGTAAATAATCTTGTAACTTGTATTAGTTTTTCTAAAATAGAGAACGGCTTATTACAAATAATAAATAGGAAGAAATGCTTATTTTGGATACTTCTAGAGCCAGAGCTCAGTTATTTTTTCACAGATAGATGTTTGATTGCGAAGTATTTTATTCATTCACCCACTGCACTTACCAATAGTAACCTAATGTGTCAAAGCTGCAGATAGCTCCACGCAATAAACCCATTGCCTCCCTCCGGATAAAACCCATTGCCTCCCTCCGGATAAAACCCACCAGGTATAGACTCATTTCCTGTGCCATACAAAACCCTTAAGGTCTGCTGGGGAGTTCTGATGTAGGACAAAGAATCAACGTCTGCAGAGAGAATGTTACCACTCAATTTTTCGTCAGCACCAAGTTCTGGGGGAACTACGATTCCTTCGTCCACAATTCCTGTCTTTCCCAGACAGTTTCGAAGGTTGGAGATGAATGCTGTGATCTGTGCAACAGTGAAGTTGTAGGGATAAACTTTGTACTCCGCTCTCTCGTACAGCCAATAACGTATCACTGCATCTTGCCCAGACTCCACTCCCAGAAGACCTGCTACCAGCTGCACCCAAACCAAAACAATAATTGCTTTCTGAGAGACGAACTTAAAAAGCACTGTAAACGAGTTAGTATATTTTTAGGAATAATTGTTTTAGGTGAGATTTGAAACTGAGGTATGTTGCTCTGAAGCAAGAGGGTTTAACATTCTACCAATTTTTTTACACTCTATTTTAAATATAAAATATTTTAATGGTCAAATAATTAATAGCAAACGGTAAACAGTGAGCATGTTTTCTATTTTAAATATAAAATATTTTAATGGTCAAATAATTAATAGCAGATGGTAAACAGTGAGAATGTTTTGGTGTGGATTATGTAGACAGGTTTGATCCTTCCAACTTCTTGATAATTTTGATATTGATGACCAAACCAATTCCACTATGCCTACACATTTGTTTGTAACTTTTCATCCATATTATTTCAACTGACATTAAAATTACAACATATCAATTGACAACATATCAACTGACATTATTAATTGTTAAAAAGAATAAGACTAAATCTTTATAAAAAAATTCCTCAAATGACAGATCTTTAAATATTGATTGCAAACTTTGATGCAAAATATTTATTCATAAATTAGGCTCCTGAAGATGAAGAGAGAAAGTTTTAAAACTTTACTTGCTTTCCAGCCTGTGAGGTTATATTAAGATTGGCGCCAGCGTAAGCTGTAAGTCCCATGTATGGAAGAACGTACATAGCAAGCAGATAATTAAGAGAATTAGCGTAGGGATCGAAGGGAGGAATGAGTGTGAATCCCACAGCCTCATTGAAGAAATTCGCCCATGCTTCCACTCCCAAATCTAGCAAAGGCCGCGCAATGGCTTCCTCTACACTCTCTCTGATTATTCTGCAAAAATCAGTACACCAAACAATGGTCAATTTAGTGGAAAGAAAATTCTGAGTTTAAAATAACATTTTATTTAAATATTAAATAGTTTCATGATCAAATAGTTAAATAAAAAAATTATTAGAACCTAATATGGTCGATTTCTTGGAAAGCAAATTGCTCCACAATATCTCTAGTTTGAGGGTCCAGATTGGCTGTGCGGATTCCTTCTGGGGGAGGGCCACCTCCAGTAAGATTAGGTGCATATTTGTCCAGCCCCACCCCAAATACACCTCCAAGAAAAAATTCACACTCTATGTACTCAATATTCAGAGCAAAATTAAATAGTTCAGCATCTAATGCATTCAATGGCCCAACATAATATGTTCCAGTGCTATAATCGGCAACAGGACAGCAATACTCACTGGGCAATGAGCCAAACATGATAAAAATCATCAGCATTGCTGCTGCTGCTGCTGGTTTTTCCATTTTGCCTCAACTTTGGTGATTTGAACTTGAGACTCCCTATTTATATTAAATTTTCTAGTTATTTAATTAAGAAATTTTTAAAAAAGGAACCTTCTGTCTGCATCAATTTGAACTTGAGATTTCGCAATCCTATAAAGTTTTGTATAATTTATTAAACAAGAAACCTTTTGTTTATATCATCGTATAAACTTTGGATCTTTTTATTCATTTTTTATAAAGAGCTGTTGTATTGATTTACTTGTAAGACCCACTCACACCGTAATCCCTCCTTCCTTAACACAAAACCTCTTATTTGGATCACCCCCTTAAACTTAAAATCTATTGTTTTTACATACTTGAACATGGGACCTCCCATTCATACAGCATTTGGTTTACAAATAAAAGTTATGACCCAGCCAACCATATTAGACATGGATGTTTTCCTTAAACTGAAAAAGATCAGTCACCAACTTCCAACTAATTCCAACCGACGCAGGTTCGCACAGTATTCCCACTTGTTAGTATTCGCTTACAAAACCAAATTAGCATACGCTATGTATGGATATGGGATTTTGTTGAGGAAAGCTTATAAAACCAAGTAAATATTGTAACTCGTATTACAAATCTTTACAACTTAAATAGAAAAATAAATAGTAAATTTATAATTTCACTTTATTCTCCTTTTCAATAAGAGTGAATGAAGATTGACATCTATTTTTATTATTTGTCAAAAGTACAAATTTGATAGATTGTTTTTCTAAGATAAGTTAATAAAGATTAGAAATGTATATTTTAGTTTATTATTTATTAGTGTAATCTTAACGCATATGCCAATCTACCATCATTTGAAATGATTATTTGAAATAGATAATTATTTATTTATTAAAGTTGAATGAAATATAATTACATCAAGAATAAAAAGTGTAATCTTAACGCATATGCCAATCTACCATCATTTGAAATGATAATTGAAATAGATAATTATTTGTTTATTAAAGTTGAGTGAAATATAATTACATGAAATAAATGCTTGACAACTTCTTCAAAGTCGGATTGGCCGTATAATCTTTGTTGGAATGTGGCCACCTTACCAAAAGCTAGGGCTTTCTCTTGGTTAGCTATCAATGACAAAATTCTAACTAGGGATAGACTCCACAAACTTGGCATCAGTCCTATTTTTAAGTGGGTGCTATGTGGAGAGCAAGAGGAGGACGTAGACCACCTACTTCTTAAATGTTCTTTTAGTATCAAGTGTTGGAATTGGTGTATGGAGAAACTAAATTGGAGCACTCCCCTTCCTATGAAGTTGTACTGTCTTTGTCAATATGTTCTCAATTTCTTTATTTGTGACTTCAACCTGACCATTATCTTGAGGATGGTAGGGAGTGGACTTCTTGTGTCTAATCTGATATTCCTCCACTAGTCTAGTGATTAAATCTAATGTGAATTGTGGGCCTTGATTAGTCACTATCTCCCTTGGTACACCATATCTAGTGAAGATGTCCTCATACAAAATTTTTACCACATTACCATCTCTAGCAAACTGCAAGGCTTTAACTTCCACCCATTTAGTTAAGTAATCAGTACATACCAGTCCCCACTTATCAAAAGGAGATAATGAGATTTTTGGTTGCACAAGCATTTCATCACTTCTTGTAGGTCTCCCCATCCTTTGACACTGATCACAGCTTCTAGTATACTTGACAACATATTTATGAAGTATTGGCCAGTAATATCTCGTTGTCAATATTTTGAAGGTTGTCCTTTTGGATACAAAGTGTCCACCACATGGTTCATCATGACAGGCCTTCAATATATCAAACACCTCATCCTCTCTGATACATCTTCTCATAATGTTATCTGGGCCAGTGTAAAATAGGAATCTAGAAATCAAGAATAAGGAAAGCATTTGTGAACTAGCTGTCTCTTCTCCCTTGGAGAAAAGTAACCTGGAATATGCCCTAAAACCAAATAATTTGCTATGTCTGCATACCATGGATTGTGTATAGTTAGAGAAAATAGATGCTCATTAGGAAAAGAGTCATCAACCACTCCTTCTGATGATTATGTGGGCAGTCTAGACATAAAATTAGCAACTACATTAGCTTTCCCTAGTTTGTCAACAATTGTTATGTCAAATTCTTGTAGTAACAACAACCATCTGACAAGTCTGCCACCCAATATTGGCTTATTCATCAAATATCTAATTGTTGCATGATCTATATGTATGAACACTTTATAACTAGTAATGTAGTGTCTGAATTTGTTAATGGCATAAATAACTGCCAATATTTATTTTTCTGTCACAGTGTAGTTCAACTAAGCTCCCTGTAGGTTTCTACTTACATAGTATATTGCATACTCCTTAGCTCCTTTGTGTTGGCCTAGGACTGCTCCAATGGAAAAGTTTGATGCATCTGTGTGGATGTGAAAAGTTAGTGTCCAATTTGGACCTCTAAGATCTGGAGCCTGTGTCAAGGATGCTTTTAGCTTTTCAAAGGAATTCTGACAATCTGGTGTCCATTCAATGAATGGGACCTAGGGGAATCCCTTGAACCTAACCCTGACCAAAACAGGGAGGGAGGACTTGGGTGCCCACACCCTAGTCCTGCCCTATTTTGGGTCAGTCCCAAATTTTAAGTGTCGGCTTGTGACCGTTATTTGGGTCCTATGCCAACACAGTAATTTTGATTATGAAATTCTTGGTAGGAGTGTTTGTAGTTGCATATATAAGCATGTTGAGGTATTCATTGTGTAGCAAGAGCAGATTTGTGTTGTTTTTGTTTTTGTATTTGCCGATTTGAGCATCTGTCTCCTCATGGCATGAAGAGCTTCTTCCTTCCATGAGATCTTCACTACACGGTGATATCATTTTTGTTTTTGAGAATTTATTATTTTGTTTTTTCTTCTGCCTCACAAGGGCACACACTCTCTATCTGACAATGGTGTTCGAAAGATTTGAATGTCTCTCTATAGCTTGACTGAGGCAAGCCTCTAAACACCACAACCCCCTCCCCACTTTTCTGTGATTGCAGGTTATAGGTTGGAGAAGCAGGAAAAGTGGAGTTGTAGAGGAGTGTTGTAGAGTGTCAGAATTATAGATCAGAGTTGAAAATAGGGCCTGGACTTGGGCGTCCAGTCATTAGTCCTCTAGATTCTGCAATGGAGAAATCTCTGGGACAATAGGAACATGTTACATATCAAGTTCCTAGATCCTGACAAAAATCAGGGCAATGTACTAGGGCACCCGTTCATTAGTCCTTGACTATTCTGCTTGCCGAACCTCATAAACTGGTACACATTTTGTCTATTATTTTACATCTTTCTGTAGCAACATTTTCTGGTATTCGTCTGTTTGCTTCCACATTTGCATAATTAAGTTTTTGATGTATAATTGAGCATAATTGAAAATCAAATCATATAAATCCACTTTCCTTGCATTCCTAAGTGACCAAGGGCCTGATAGTGCATTGCCACTGAACCCAAAGTCCTTGAATGAAAGGGTGAAAGGAGGATACAAATACAAAACTACCAAAAAACCAATCATCCAAATTTTACCCTTTACATTTTGGTGAACCCATGTTGTTGGACTTGTTTGCACCTTGCTCAGTGTTTTTCTTTAGATTTGCGTTGATTTCATTCATTTATATTATCATTCATCTTATTGCATTGGAAAACTTACAAAAAAGTTGCAAAATGTGAAATATTTAAAAAAATTGCATTCTAGGGTTTCTATGTTGCATTAATCAATTTAAATTTCATGAAATTTCTAATTTTGGCATTAGATATGAGATAAATTACAAAAAATTACAAAAATTCAATAGCTTGCATAGCATTTTCATCATAAAATTGCTAGGGTTTTGTTGGAAATTTTGAATTTTTCATATAACCTAGTAATTCCAAAAACTAGGGTTTGTAGGTAAAATCTTGTTTCAGATTTTTCTACTAATCTTAGACACTCATTCAAAGTTGCATTTGGCATTTTAGTGTAAATTTGCATTTTTACATAGAAAATTTCAACAAAAACTAGCATTTTTCGTTAATTTTTCACTAGATTTGCACTTGCATTTTGCATGGTAGGGTTTGAAAATTATTTATAGATCTAAGTGGCATTAATTTTCATCACAAATCATACAACAAGACATCCATATATTATTTTGCATCAAGATCTCAAACCTAGGGCTTGAAAAACCTTGATTTTCACTAGATTTGGACTTATTGACTCTCAAAATTTGCACCATAGGCGTGTTGTGAAGAATATTTTTGCACTAATTGGATGTTATCAATGTTATTATCTGTTGCCCCTGATAAAAATATTCACAACACCTTTGTTGGCAAGAGACACTGCTAGGCATGTCAGGTGTTGCCATTGATGGCAACTGAATCTATCTTACACATCAGCATTGTACCATTTGATCATACCGGAAGTCAGATTGCAAATTTGTGTAAGTCTAGATAGTCAAGAACAAAGCACATGATAGGGTCTAGCAGTTTGGTCCACATTTCTCCACAGGTAATCATATTGTAATGCGGATCTGAGGGTATGTTAAGGGATGTCAGAGCTACCTAAATCCAAAGATTTAGCCTCTGATGATTAAGGGATTGGAAGTTACAAGCATATGAGTAGTGGGTTTTGGTTAGACAGTTCAGTCTGGTGAAGAACAAGTAGACTTGGTGTTTGATCCTTGTGTGGATTGAGAGAAGTGATTGGTTGAGTAATGTATGAGATCTAGTGGTATTGACTGACATGTGTTATGACCTGAATACATAGGTTTTGGTCCGCGTTGATGTTTGTGTATGGATTCAGTCGACAAAATAATGATCTTGAAAAAGTCTTTAAGTTTTCTTGAGGCCGATTGTAGTTGATGTAATTTCATGTTGTGGATATATATACTCAATGGATGTGAGCTTTTTGAGGTATGGTTGTTCGAAGATGATGTGAGAGGTGTGAAGTGGGGCAGTATCAAGTGCAAAACAGAGATATGAGCCTCAGATCATGGCAGAATAGTGAAACTAGGCAGTGAGAGATGAAGTGTGTAAAGTCGGTATATTGAGCTTAACTAGAACTATAATTTTGCATAGTTAGATGCTTTTCTTCAGTTCAAACATTTCAATGAACTCTTATAATTGATCTTGTAGGTAGTGATCCTCCTTTGAGTAGTGAGCTCTGGGCAGTGCACCTGAAGGTATGTGCCTTCCCATTTTGTAATACTTTTAACAAAGTATAAAATCTTGTGGGTTATCCCCCACCATGGTTTTTCCCTTAACCAGGTTTCCATGTAAGAATCTTGGTGTTATGTGTGTTGATTATGTTTCCTCTCATGTGTTGTTGATTCATGCTTTCATGGTTATATCATTGATCTGTTAATGAGTTGTAACGAAGATTAAATACATAAAAAGTTAAAGTTTGAGACAATTGATTCACCCCCCCTCTTAGTTGTCTACCCTAATTTCAACAACTGGTATTAGAGCCTGTTCATTGAAAGAACTTTAATAGCTTGAGGAAGATCTAGGAAGGTGTTGTCAATGGGTTCATTCAAGCACTTTGATGGTATCAATCAACAACTTCAAGTAGCCTTAGATGATCTTAACCTATCCACAACAGAAATTAGAGATCTACAAGAGAACCTTAAAGATGCTAAAGATTTTATTGAGAACTTAAAAGGATAATTGAGCAAATCTAATGAAAAGAGAAAGGAGCTACTTCTTCAGCTAGCAAATCAAAATGAAGACAATGACATGGATGAGGCCTTGAAGGAGAAGACAAAGGAATGTGAGAAGTTAGCAAAAGAAGTTGTTTTCCTAAAACATGAGATGGAATCTGGGGTGATGAGGCTAACCAAGGAAATTGAAGAAAGGAAGAAGACTGAAGAAAAATTGAATCAATCTCTAAAAGAAAGAACAGAAGAGTGTTGTAGATTGGATAGAATAATTGGTCATCTAGAATCTGATCTACAAGAAACTAGGGATAATGAGGATCAACTTGAAAGACAAATTGTCATTCTCAAACATGACCTAGAAGTTGCAAATGAATATAAAGAGAAATTCAAGATAAGCTTAGCTAAACTTGAGGTGTTTCTTGATAGTTAGAAGAAGGTAGATGATAAGCATGGTCTAGGATTTGAGAAAGGTGAAATCTCTAGATCCGGTCAAAGAAATCTTGAAGGAAGAAATCAAAGAAGGAACCCTAGAAGACCTTCGGTAAGACAACCTAATGCTCAAAGGTATCCATCTTTCAATGGAAATTGTTTCAAATGCAATAAGTATGGTCATAGAGCTAATCAATGCAAAAGTAAAGTGAATCAAAATGCATCATCTTTCTCTGGTCAATGCTTTAATTGCAAAAGGATAGGTCATAAGGCTGAAGAATGCAGAAGTGGATCAAGGAATCCTCTTAAGAACAAACAAGTGTTCAATGGAAGATGCTTTACTTGTAATAAGTTTGGGCACATTGCAATGCAATGCAGATCTAAACCTGCTCCAACATGTGATTGTCAGAAAAATAAGATTATGTGTTTCAACTACAACAAATCCAGACATATTGCTAAATTTTGCAGAAGCAAAAAGGATAACTCAAAAGTAGGTAAAGGAATAACAGAGCAGAAGATGGACAAAGGCAAGGGAAAAGTAGATGTGAATGAGATCTAGAATGAAATGAACAAAACATGGGTGAAGAAAATTGTAGTGAATGGTTGTGATGGGTCCGCACCAGAATCTGGTGCTGATAATTCCTCCGAGAATTGAAACAAGAGCTCTGGGTTAAGGGGAGCTGCATTGAAAATCTATTTCCCCTACCAGTAAGTGGGTGGCTAAATCTAGCATAATGAACTAAGACAAAGAAGCCTATTACAGAACTATTGAAGTAAATTTTGGAAGAAAAGGAGCTAATGCAATTGATTGCGGAGCAATTGAAGATTGACTGTATATAGAAATAGTGTAACTAGATGTATTAGTGCAAAGCATTTATTACAATGGTGAATTAGGTTTTATAGAACATAAAAAGTCATTTACTCAACATTTGAATCACTTTGCATTTGAAGAGAATAAGGAGAAGAGTGCTTGAGTTGAGATTTCAAAGATTTGAAGTGCGAAAAGTGAATTCGATAGCTAACCCTAACCAGAGAAACAAGGTATTCTCTGTGAAACTCTCTAAATTCACAATTTTTGGAAATGGCTACACCGTTGGTTGTTGACATCATCAAAAGGCTTTGACCTAGATTCAAAAGCATCCACACAAATCTACAGAGGTCGATTCATTAGGTGCCTTTTCAAATATTCCGCATGGTGTGTTGCACGTTGAAGATATTAGGGCTTATATATATGCTAGCACAGATGAGTTTAGAGATTCAAAGTTATTAGATTTGTTCAAGAATCATCTAAGTGATAAGATTCATGGTCTTATACTTGAGTATAAGGCGCTGTAAGTCAAACATTTCATATAGGTTATTGGGTTCCTGTCCTTCCGTGAAGATGAGTGGGTCCGGTATGTACTGAGTCGGATGCATGTTGAATTCATGTGGTTGATGAAACCCTTCAAGATCACCAAGGATGCTATCTAGGCTGTAACAGGATTGAATTCATTTGGTGGGCTGCCAATGTTAAAATCAGTAAAGAATCAAACTGTGACTGAAGCTACTAGATCAAAGTTTGATAAGAGGGCAATGCCAATAAATGATATAACTAATTTGGATGTCAAATTTGTATCTATGGTAATTGGGTATAAGATATAACACTCTAGCAGGGAAAACTCTATATTTGATACAACCATTTATGCTCCCTATCAAATGTTAAGAGAAAATGCTGACTATGACTTGTGTGAGCTGCTACAAAACTAGTTAATGGAGAACCTGAACAAGATCAAAAAGGACAAGAAGAAGACATTTAAGTATGGTACATTGGTGTTATCTTTGTTCTTCTATTTCATGAATGAGCTACCTGGCAAGAAAAGCATGTGTTGGACTAGTGATAAGCCTATCGCCATAGAAATTAGAGAACACTTGCACAGTATAGGTGACTCCAATGCCCAAAGGACTGCTCTTTGGGGATACTTCAAGAATTTTTAGAATATGATGCAATCAAGAGAAAGAATCCCTACTTCTATGGTAGAAAAGTACAAGGATACAATTTGTTTCATAGTGGAAACAGATCAATGCTTGATGGAAGCAGTTGAACCAAGGACTATATGGATCATGCCCATGGGGTATGAAGTTGATGAACAAATATTGGAAATGTATGCTCAACACCTTTTGAGAAAACCAAAAGATACCTCTGTTGAGAGATTCGGTACATATGCTGAACTTAGTGTGAAACTACATGTTGAGCTCTGGAAACCTGAATCTAAGAGAAATATTCAAAGGCAAGTTGAAATGTATGCAGAAAGCATTGGCATAACAAAAGAAGCCATGAGACAAAATAGGGAAAGGATAGAGAAAGTTGAGAAGGAGAAGCAGGACAGAGAATAGGGAAGTGTTCCAGTGGAATCCACTTCTAAAGCAAGGACTACTAGGAGTTTTGGTACAACCTCCCATGTAGAGAAATTCAAAGAAAAATCTACCAGTAAGGAAGGAAAAAGAACTAAAGTAATGGCCAAGATGTCATATGTTAGTGTGGAGAAGGAGGATGAAGAAAATACTGATTTAGATGACAAGGTTAAAGAGTTGAAGGCCTTAGACACTAAGGCTATTGAAGTATCTAAAGAGAAGCCCTTCGAAAGCACAAAGTCAAAGAAAGTAGAAGCATCAAGGATTGCCCAAGACAAGCCCTCCAGAAGTGTAAGGGTAAACAAAAGACTAAAGCATGAAAAATCTACCCTATCAGTTGAAGATATTGTGAATCCAATAACTGTTCATGGGAATTTGAAGCCCATAACAAAATATTATGACAACTTTGATAAAGCTAACAAAAGAATTTTGGAGGATGCTACTATTAAGTACTTGAACACATTCAATAGAGCACTTGTGGAAATTTTATCTAAAATCCCTAAGAGTCTAAGTGACATTTTGGAGATGAGAAAAAAACCTGCCAAAGCAAAGGATTTGGAACTAAGAGAACATGTATTGTCCAGTTTATGTCTGGTAATCTCTGAGAAGGAAGCTAATAAAATCTTCAAAGAAGGTAAAGATGAATTCAGAAGCAAAATCGGGATAAATAAACTAATGCTTGGAGACATTGATGAAGTAGTCAAGGAAATAGATCAAATTATGAGGAAAGCCCTAAACAAGAATAAGTTTTATGTGGTCACTGAGGAACCAAATGCTAATGATACATCCCTTCCAAATGAAGAAGAGTTGAAGGAAAATGAGCAACAAGTTGAGGTAGATGACTTCTCTGTTCTGGAAAAGGAAATATCTAATAAAGCAGACGAAGAGATGGTAAAGGAAGTTAAAGGTACAAAAGATACTCAAATGTCTCTAGACCAATCCTATGAGGCAAATGCATAAATGAATATGGAAATAAATGTTCCTACTAAAGTTGATTCTGAGAAGAAAAAGGAGTAGAAAGCAGAAGAAGTTGAGGATAAGGAAGGAGCAACTAATGATGGAATTGATTCCTCTATTCTAGATGTTGAGGAGTTTGATAAAAATGATGATGATGCTACTACTGAGGATACACAAAATCCTCTAGAAAAGAATGCATAAGACATTTTTGATGATGCAGAGAGAGCAGAAGCAGAGAAAAATAATGAAAATGATGAGAAAGACAATGTGGTTGAGTCCGAAAAGGAAGAAGATGCAGTCCCTAATGATCAGAAAACTGAAACATCATATTGGGCAAGAGACACTACAGAAGTAGTGAAAGAAATTTTGGAGAAAGATAAACAAGTTACAGAGGACTCGGATATAATACAAGGTCCAATCAATTTTGATGCTCTGTCACCAGTATAGAAGATGAAGTTGGCCTCTTTTGCACAAGCCAAGGCCAGAGAAGAAATTCTGAAGTTTCATATAGAAGATAGTGAGTTGCTTGATCTTGCCTCTAGCATTTTGGAGAAAATCATGCCTACATTTCAGAAGGATTCATTAGCATCCCCCTCCTGTCAGTTGAAGAGTCGGATAAACTCTGTAAGTACTCACTTTGAGTCTTTTGAAAAGTCAGCAGAAGTCAAAGTCCGGATTGAATTTAATGATAAAAGATTTAGTGAACTAAAAAGAATAATTGCCAATGATAGAATTATATTGGATACTAGTGTAAAGAGTATTCAAAATACCCTCACTGAAGGAGGAGATGTGTACAGATTTTGTCTATCTTGGTCAAAATTTGTAGAGGACATTGAGAAGAAAATAAAGGAGTCTGAGAAAAAATTGTCAAAAGTATCTCAATCATTTAATCCTTTGACAGTATCTGCAGCAAGTCAAGAATGTCAAGTAGTTAACTTGATTGATGAAATAAAGAAATTTGTGAAAGAAAAAGAAAATATTGTGGCAAGAATGTGTGAACTCTAGGGACTGATTCTCCCTAAGTTAGAAACAATGTTTAATGCATTGATAGAAGCCCAAGTTGCTGCTCTGACAACTGATCCCACTGATGTGTAGAAGGTAGAGTCACAGGGATTCTTATTCAGTGGTCATATTTTAGTATTGGACGGCATGAAGAAAAGTTGGGACAATGAATTGACACTATTGAAAAACACTTTTGGTGGTGTGTTCAAGTTTATGTAGATAAGACATAAGGATTAGTTGTACATATACGGAAGTATGTATATAAAGTTTCTTTGTAAATTTTTGGATCCGGACCTTGACCTTTTCCATTGATGTCAAAGGGGGAGAGGAAAGCAGTGAAAAATGAATAACTCATCAAAAGGAGGAGCATTGGAAATCACAAGTGCACATAGTAAGGGGGAGCTGTTCTAACACTTAGTCATTTTTCACTAAGTGTTGCCATCAATGGCAAAGGGGGAGATTGTTGGCAAGAGACACTGCTACGCATGTCAAGTGTTGTCATTGATGGAAACTGAATCTATCTTACACATCTGCATTGTACCATTTGATCATACTAGAAGTCAGATTACAGATTTGTCTAAGTCTGGATAGACAGGAACAGAGCACATGACAGGGTCCATCAGTTTGGTCCACATTTCTCTAGAGGTAATCATATTGTACTGTGGATCTAAGGGCATGTTAAGGGATGTCAGGGCTACCTAAATCCAAAGATTTAGACTCCAGTGATTAAGGATTGGAAGTTACAAGCATCTGAGTATCCAGTTTTGGTTAGATAGTTCAGTACAGTGAAGAACAAGTTGAATTGGTGTTTGATCCTTGTGCGGATTGAGAGAAGTGATTGGTTGAGTAATGTATGAGATCCAATGGTATTGGCCAACATGTTTGATGACCAGAATACATAGGTTTTGGTCCATGTTGATGTTTGTATGGATTCAGCTCACAGAACAGTGATTCTTGAAAAAGTCTTTAAGTTTTCTTGAGGCCGACTGCAGTTGATGTAATTTCATGTTGCAAATATATATACTCAATGGATGCAAGCTTTTTGAGGTATGGTTGTGAGAAGATGATGTGAGAGGTGTGAAGTGGGGCAATATCAAGTGCGAAGCAGAGATTTGAGCCTCGGATCATGGCAAGACAATGAAACTAGGTAGTGAGAGATCAAGTGTGTAAAGTCGGTATATTGAGCTTAACTGGAACTATAATTTTGCATAGTTAGATGCTTTTCTTTAGTTCAAAATTTTTAGTGAACTCTTATAATTGATTTTGTAAGTAGTGAGCCTTCTTTGAGTAGTGAGCTCTGGGCAGTGCGCCTGAAGGCATGTGCCTTCCCATTTGTAATACTTTTAACAGAGTATAAAATCTTGTGGGTTAACCTCCACCGTGGTTTTTCCCTTACCCAGGTTTCCACATAAAAATCCTGGTGTTATATGTGTTGATTATGTTTCTGCTCATGTGTTGTCGATTCATGCTTTCATGGTTATATCATTAATCTATTAATGAGTTGTAAAGAAGATTAAATACAAAAAAAGTTAAATTTTGAGAGAACTAATTCACCCCCCCTCTTAGTTGTCTACCCTAATTTCAACACGCCTTTTTATTGGGCTCTTGTATTGAAAATTTGGTGAAAAATTGCACATTTTTGCTATATTTTCCCTAGGGTTTGACCTAGATTG
The DNA here is from genome assembly GCA_027924645.1 of Cunninghamia lanceolata. Classification (NCBI taxonomy): domain Eukaryota; kingdom Viridiplantae; phylum Streptophyta; class Pinopsida; order Cupressales; family Cupressaceae; genus Cunninghamia; species Cunninghamia lanceolata. The sequence continues at coordinate 1,709,413 of BSBN01000379.1, read as the reverse complement.
CATGACAAGCGTGTTGTAAAAGATTTTATGATTGTAGGAGACTGATATCATTGCTATTACTTTCTGCACCTCATAAAATTCATTACAACACCTCTTTCATTAGCTCTTGGGACTGAAAAATTGTGAAAAATTGCATATTTTAGGGCATTTTCACTAGCTTTTGACTAATCATCATCTTAGATGTGCATCAAAAGTGTGTTGTAACAAATATTATTGTTGTATTGGAATGAAAATAGACATATTATTTGCAGCCCCTAATCAAATTCTTTACAACACCTTTTCTTTCATACATTTGCATTAAAAAAGAACAAAAAAAAGCATTTTATGTCATTTTTGCACTTGTCTTTTGCACACCTTTTGAAAATCCTTTAAAATCTGATTCAGCATTGATTTGAAAACATATATCATGGCTACTTCTTTGGAAACTTTGTTTGCATACATCATAGACATTGATCATTTCTCTAAATTCATTGATAAACATCCTCAAGTTCTGGAACAAATAGCATACATACATGATGTTGATCTCTCTATGTGCTCCACATATGAAATCCTTTGTTATATATCTAATTTTTATAGCTTCAAAAATCTCATGGGAATATATCCTTTGACATTAGATGATCTCACTAAATTCATGATCAATAGTATATACACTAGTGATGACCTCAAAATGTTAGATGAAGCCTTAGATGACTTTATGGAAAATTCCACTATGGCACCTATTACTAAAACATGTGATGATAACTTTGGTTTACCTTATGACCCCTCTCACAAGGTTGTTCCTCCTCATGAAGACACTTTGATGCAAGAGGATGATTTCATTGACACATCTCTTAACACCATATCACCAAATCTTCATTCTAATGCTCACTCTGGCCAAGTTGAAGCATTAGAAAATGAAGAGCCATCACTACTTTTCCATTCCAATGCTCTCCTAGACCAAGAGGAAGCATTAGTGAATGAAGAACTCCCTTTAACAAAGAACATTCCATGGGTAGATGATGAGCTTTATCTAAAAACATTAAAAATTCTATCATAATGCATGAAACCTCTATGGATCATCCTACCAACCTTGTTCCTTTAGTTGATTGTTCACACACCTTGGATGTCACTAAGGAAGAGAATACCCTTAATATCCCTCCTTTGATCGAATATTCAAGTCATTTGGACATCACTAAGGATTTCAAAACATCAATTACCTCTTTGAACATCACTAAAGATACAAACATTGATAATTGTCCTCACAACACCTTACCTTCCCCTCATTCTGATGCTCTTTTATAAAAAGATGTAGCACTAGTGGATGAGGAAAGGTCTCTTACATTAAAACTCTCTTGGATAGATATTGAAATCACTCAAACCAAATTCCTTCTTCCATCTCTCAAGAGCATAATACATACAACTCAACAAGAAAACATTGATCCAAACATTCAACCAAATAAAGATGATCCTAAGAATTAACAATCTAAAGACAAGGACAGGAATTGGGCTATGGTACCTTATGTCCCACTTTCCTCTAAAATATAGGAGTGGGAGGATGACGATAATTTTCTTGATGACAATACTTAGTACAATACTTAGTACAATGATCCTACCAGGTAAGTATTTCTAACCCTTCATCTCTCTCATGATGTGTTTCCCTGTGATCTGTTATGTGTTGTTTAGGCCTCCTAGGATGATCGCTGATTCTCTTGTAAGGTCCAGGACACCAGGAGACTGCCTCTGTTGTAACCTTCTTCTATTTGTATCATCATTCTTCTATATCGCCTCTCTGAGTTCATTGTTGTGTGTTGTGTTCTACGGACATAGCATTGTGGTTGCGGACATGGGGGCACCCTCCTACGTGACTTTCCCTAAGGCACTTGTTTATCCTCTCTTGATGCATTGTTTCCCTTCCTCTAGTATTTCTATCTAGTGGGCAGATGACGAAAAACATTTACATTGATGCAGACCTAGTGCCCCTTTAGCGAGAAATAAAAAATTGGACTTAGTTCCTAATATGACGATGGGGTTGTAATATATTATCCGACACTTGGCTAGTAGAAGCATTCAATGCTTTCTACATAGGGATCTTGATGATGTTTTATCTCACTTACAAACCTTAACAATACTGCTACTCCGCACACTTTGTTTGTCTTTAAATCTTGCCTTGGTGACACTCGGTTCTGAGATTTTCATGAGATAGCCCCATGGTCATCCTCAATCTTTGAATTCATAGTATAACCTTGGCTCTTTGTGTGATTGATCATATGCATTGATGTTGTTGTTTATCATTATTATGGATACTAACATGTTTCTTGCAGGGATGTGTTTGTGGGAACATTTGGCGATCGTAAAGTACATGTCACCTCCAGGGGGCATGGGCATTGCGAAAGTCTGTGCTCCCTTGTGTGTTTTCCCCTACCTTAATGTTCTTGATATCGATGCATGATATCAACCACCTTAAGGTGGGGGCATATATAAGGTAAGCTGTTTGTTGTAGATGTTAGCAATGTGCTTGTCCTCAGGTGCAGTTTAAAGACTGGTGGTGATGAGTCCCTCCTGCACTCTAAGTTTGTTTACAATCAATCAATCATCTTAAGCCCTCTGCGGAGGCGGGGGTGGTGTATCTCTTGTAGAGAGTGCCCATCCAGTCATTTTCAAAAAAGTCCTCATCCGGAGGCAGGGAGCGGTTCTGTGACTAACTCAACCCTTAAGTGTGTCCTCAGTGATTATTGTGGAGAAGCACAATCGTCAGTGTGTGCCTGTAATGTGCCTAACATGGTGATAAGCCTAGAATTAGGAATACTCCATCGCTTGTTTGCCGTGTTTTCTCCATGTCTTCAAAGTGTGTATGTTTGGCGTGCTTGCTTTGTTTGTCATGTATATTGCCTCATATGTAGTTTAAAGACCAGCGTGATGAGTGCTTCCTACATTTTGGGAGGCTTGGCATGTCTTGTGTGTGTGTTGCCCCATATATGCAGTCTAAAGACTAGTACGATTAGTGCTTCCTACATTATGGGAGGTGTGTTTACTTTCCTTGTACTTGCATCTACATTTCATATATATGAGAAAAAGAAGAGAAAACAAATCATTCATGTCTTCCATGTATTTACTATCTTCTATGCATCTGTTGTATTCTCCGTGTTTTGCATGACTGTAACTGTCTTCTCTATGTTTTGCATGTCTGTCATTGTCTTCAATGTGCTTGGCATGTATTCTCTGTGCTTAGCATGTTTTCTGTGTTTATTGACCATACTTTAATGCGTGTATTGGCCTCATGTTTATACATACATTAAAGTGGGGGCTAAATGTAACATTGGAAAATGTCCTCTTGGGGGCTTTTCCCTCTTAAGGTTTAGCTCCCAGGTCTTTAATATGCATTTAGGACATCTTGCATCATATTTTGACATCCCGATGAAATGAGCCCTAAGTTTCATGATGAATGGGACCTATACCTGTTAGGCTTGTAGTTCAGCTTGTGGTTCTGACCCCATGAATAGTCAAGATGCAAGTACGTAGGCTACATCTGTAGCTCAGAAATTGGTGATGACAGATGCCATCCTGAATGAGACCTTTGGCCTTGATACTTAGGTAAATGTTAGCAAGTTCATTGAATTTAATTTATTAAATTTTATTTTTGAAATGCAGGATTAACTAATTTAGTTTAATGATTGTAATGAAAATTCAAGGTCATAGCGTTCATTCAGTTTTCAACGGTTCTCCACCTCCGTATTACACTATGACATGTACTGCTGAGATATGTAGCTAGTAAATAATTATAAATATTACATGTGAATAGCATTGTTATATGAATGGTATTCTAATATCTAACTTTGGATGTTGAATACATTAATCTTGGATATTTCATAGAAACACCTCCTAGTGGAGGTGGAGTTCAAAGCTTCACTCAGGTAATAAAATAAAGAGCTTAACTAATGAATTGTACTTACTAGATTTTTGTAGTTTATATTCATATCGTTGATTACATTGCATTGCACGTCTTTCAAATTCAAAGCATTACTACACATTACATAACTAATAACTAGATGTTGATAGATGACAAAATTTCAATTACAATATAGTTTTTTAGAAAGTCAACATAAGAAATTATGCAGTTACTTCACATTGCATAACTAATAACTAGGAGCAGCTGCCAATTGCATTTGCTTGTCATGGCATTCCATGAGACCACATTTTATTGAGGCATTTTTTCAAATAGTTCACTGCCTTGTCTATACTATGGATGCTTGGAAAAAATCTATCAAAGCATAATAGTAAGCTATAGCATAGACAAGGCAATGAGCTGTTTCAAAAAATGCCTCAAAGAAATCTGGTCTCATGGTGATGGACATCACGATGAGACCACATTTCTTTGAGGCATTTTTCAAACAGCTCATTGTTACCATGAGACCACATTTCTTTGAGGCATTTTTTCAAATAGCTCACTGCCTTGTCTATGCTACCACAATTTGCATACATGTCTACCAAAGCATTTTAGCAAATAGCTCACTCAAATTGTTTTCAAATAATTCACTGCCTTGTATATGCTACCACATTTTTCATACACATCTACCAATGTACTCAAAATTTTGTTGACTATCTCATACATTATAATCCATGACCTACATTACTATTCTAGTTTTTGTAATTGAATAATGTTGTTTTATTTTTAGATGATGTAGGTGGAGACACCTCTTGATGTTCATATGGAAATGGAGCATCGTGTGTCTTCTGCAATTGATAACTCCATGCCTTTAACGGGGGTATGAGGTAGATTAGTAAATTTCAAATTACATTCGTTGTTATAGTAGTTTATTATTGAAAACCAAATGATTATTGATTTGAAGTTTAATTTCTATCTGGATGGCTTTTATAGGACATTACAATGCCATAGCCTAATCTTGATACTATGGAAAATGAGGAGAGAGATCATCTAGCAACGATAAGTGATTATTTTGTTAAATATTTCATTTTTATAATATAATTTCTATATATTAATATATATACTTTTTATTGTAACAGCTAAAGCTCCATGATGAACTAAATAGGAGGAGTAGCCCTCAAGTTTTAAGTAGACCACTCTCATATGCATCTCCATCCCCTCGAAGATCAAAGGTCACCCATGATCTATTTTCTTCACCCATAGGGGAATGACTTTTTATTGGGTTCCTTTGTTGTGTGCCTATATGGCATTTGTGGACATATATTTTGTATTGCATATAGTTGACATTGTATGCCTATATGGTATTCTTGTAAGCCTATATGGCTATTTTGTATATATGTTATACTTATATCGATATATATTGATGTATTCCTATATGGCTATTTGGTTAATACACATCTTTTTTGTTGATGGTGTCCATATTTGCATTATAAACCCACACTTCAATGGATATTTGTAGATGGTTTACTTCAAATATTTAAAGTCCAATTGTATTACATGCACTCTTCCTTTATATAATTGTAAATATATAAAATTTGAACATTATTCTCCTCTAAGATTATTAAACATTAAATCAATCATATGAATATAATAATACATGATGCAATATAACACCTAGGTCTCTCTACCACTAAACATCTAAGCCCATACTCTATAGGATCATTGTAGTATGGTAAGGAAATTCATGTAATTATACAATGCACTTTGAAGTATGCAACTAAAAATGAGCAAGACATTATTACATGTGACCTCATACCTCTAGAAGTTTGTCATATAATTCTTGGAAGAAATCTACTGTTCCACATGTATGCTTCATGCTACCATTCCAGGTGTATGTTTCATGCTACCATTCATGTGTATACTTCATGCTTCTTATGTATACTTCATGTGTTCACATGTATGATTCATGCTTCCTACGTATACTTCATGTTTTCACGTGTATGCTTCATGCTTCCAGTGTAGACTTCATGTATTATGTGTATTCACATATATGCTTCATGCTTCCTATGTATACTTCACGTATTATGTGTATTCATGTGTACGCCTCATACTTCGTGTATTGACCGGATGTATCTTCAACAAGATTACTCAATGTGTATTAAAAATGTCGTTTGTCAAAATACTTTCTAGGTTGATAAGCACTAACATAAAAGGGAGAGCAATTTATCATTGAGAAAAACATTCATAATATCCTTGAATAATACGATTAAGAATACAACCTTAGGCAATATTTCAAATAAATGAATTTAGGTTCTCATGAATAGTGATGATATGATTTAGGTTGTGACATTTCAAAGGTGAAAAGTTGTGACCCTTCGAATAGAAAAGACTATGACCCTTTTATAATGAAGGACGGTGACCATGCCTAGTGTAGATGTGCCCAACTAGATGTGTTGGCACTAATAGTTTGGCCCCACAAAGAACAAAACAAAAAGTAGCCTACCATGCAACTTTACACTACATGCATCTGACAATTTTTGGAGCATCAGAAAAACTTTCACCATAGGCAAACACCTCAGAGATATAAAAAACTAAGAGAGGTTATTGTAGAGGGGCCCTATGTGATCCCGTAGCCTTAGACATATTGTTTCTAAGTGACACGATTTCTGAGTAACATCTCGTCAAAGATTAATGCCTTTTTACACTTTGGATTCTTAAGGGATATCAGCGGTATAATGTAGCTCAGACTCTTTCGGCATGTTTGGGTGCAAAATAGGTCCATGCCTAGCCTAAACATACCCATCCAGGCATGTTGGAACTATCAGTTTGGTTGCACGATGGGCAGAATGAAAGGTACACCCTTTTGTAACTTTACACTGCATGCATTTGACACTTTTTCCATCAACTAAAAACTAGACACCACGAGCAAATGCCTTAGAGATATCAAAAAATGAGAGAGTTTATTGTAGAGGGGCCCTACATGATCCCGTATCCTTAAACAGATTGTTTCTAAGTGACACGGTTTCTGAGTAATAGCTTGTCAAAGATTGATGCCTTTTTGCACTTTGGACTCTTAAGGGATATCGTCAGTAAAAGGTAGCTCGGATTGTTTTGGCATGTTTGGGTGCAGAAAAAGACCATGCCTAGTCTAAACGTACCTATTTAGACGTGTTACAATTGTCAGCTTGGTTACATGAGGAGCAAAACAAAATTTACACCCCTCTGCAACTTTATACTACATGCATTTGACACTTTTTCCATCAACTAAAAACTGGACACCACGAGAAAACGCCTCAGAGATACCAAAAACTAAGAGAGGTTATTGTAGAGGGGCCCTACATGATCTCGTAGACTCATACAGATTGTTTCTAAATGACACGGTTTCTGAGTAATAGCTCCTCAAAGATTGCTGCCTTTTTGCACTTTGGACTCTTAAGGGATATCGCTGGTACAATGTAGCTCAAATTGTTTCGGCATGTTTGGGAGTGAAATAGGACCATGCCTAGCATAAAACCACCAATCCAGATATGTTGGAACTATCAGTTTGGTCACACAAGAAGCAGAACGAAAGTTAAACCCCTTTGCAACTTCACACTGCATGCATTTGACTGCACATGAGTTGTTACAAGGACTGATAAACCTGGCCACAATGTCCCCTCTACAAAAGCTAAGGCTAGAGACAATTTTTCAAGCCACGACACAAGAAGAAATTTTGAAATCTCATATAGAAGACAGTGTGTTGATAGGAGATGCAATAAATTTTTTTGAAAAGATTATGCCAGGAATAAATAAAGACACATCCTTGGCTCCTACTGCACAGTTGAAGAATCTTATTGAATCATTCAACTCTCATTCTGAGTCCCTTAAACAAGATGCAGAAAAGAAAGTAAGGGGAGATATTGATAGCAAGAGATTAGTTGAGATTAATGACAAATTTTCTCAAGATAAAATCTTTTTAGATAAGAGCATAGAGTTTGCACAGACAACCATTAAAGAAGCCACCGAACTATATCAATTTTGTCTTACATGGCCTAAAAAGACTAAGGACATAAAAGAGAAAATAGATGGATGGAAAGCTCAAATAATGAAGATATCCATAATTTATGACCCTGTGAAGTATGTCATTGTCAATCAAAGGGCAAAAGTTGAGACCATTCATTCTACCATACATAAGTTGCAGACCCAGAAGGATGTCATAAAACACAGAATGAGTTAGATCTGAGAGATAGTGAGCTTCAAGATTGTATGCCTGGCTAGACTTGTAGTAGCTTTAGATCAGACAAAGCGAATCACTAAGGCCCCTGCTACCATGAAGAAGGTAGAAGAGTTGGTGTCCTAGGTTAATGGGCATATATTAGTATTGAGTGATGCTAAGGTTAGATGGGATGAAGATGTGGTGCAACTAAATAAACTCTATAAAGATATTCTCCTTGCAAGCCAGTAAGGTATTTGACTTCAATTGTATATATGCAAATAGTTTTGAAGTTTTGGTCACTTGTACATATTTTTGTATCATACATCTTTTCCATTTATGTCAAAGGGGGAGAATGAAGCATGTGAAAAACATAGACAAGTGAAAAATAAATAAGGAGAGAAGCATGAAGTTAGGGGTAGCAGTGTGTAAAGAGTAATGGGAAGCTGTATGATATTTTTTCACATCATGTGTTGCCATCAATGCCAAAGGGGGAGATTGTTGGCAACTTGGTATGATGAGGATTGGCTAAGCATGATGTTTGATCAATGTTGTCATTGATGGCAACAAGGATTTAGAAGGGTTGTGAGGTTATAGTAATCCTCATGAAGTCATGCATACAGAGAACTTTGGTCTAGAAAGAAGACTTAGACATTTTGGCTAAGTATTGGCAGAATACAGAGATAGCGATTGAAAGATAGTATTTTGATTGGCATTGGTCTATAGTTGAAGATCTGGCCTTTTAGTTCTATTAAGATGTTTATAGTCCTTAGATTATCTTATAACCAAAGTTTCAGCTCTTGATCATCTCCAGAAATGTATCTTCTAGTAGCACAAGTTCGGCATGACAGAGAACAGTAGTAATCAGAGTAGAACATACAATTATTTTTGTCTACATTCCTTCGGTATTCGATATTTTTTTATGTAGTTTTGAGGTGTTGTAAACACATATATGAAGTCTCTAAATCCAAAAGTTGCAGAGTTTGAAGTCCACCGTAAAGATAGTTATGTGCATCTGTATATGGCTACTTGGTGTGACAGTGTTTGACTATGACAGGGTTTGTGTTCTTGTGGTCTGCATTTTGCCACAAGTTAATATTATGTTCTATGGTTCTGAAGTTATGTTCTAAGATGTTTGAAGAGTCTTGGATATGAATTTGAGCAAATCTTGTGGTTCGCAATGAAAGTTGTAATCTAGAAGATTGACTAAACCAGTGACAGTCTCTATTCGAGGCTAACCTGATAGTTTGATTTGTATGCGGTAAGTTCTATTGATTGGAACTTTATCCTAAGTGGTTCTATAGTTGGAGTTGACATATGAATATGTGTTCCAAATGTTAATTGGGTCCACAAAGTACTTTGGTGAATTAATTTGGCCGACAAGCTACATGTTGATTAACTACATGCTTCATCTTAGTAGGCTGACCTAATGTGAAGATTCCAAGTGTTGAAAATATATATATATATATATATATATATATATATATAAAATCCAATCTGATGTTTGAAGGGAGTCTATTGCAAATATAAAGAAGTAAGTGTGAATATGAATGTGTGTGTATGCAACATACGAAGTCTTGTAATTGTGTAAGGGCAACAACTGCAGAAGAAGGGAGATCTTATAAAAGTAGAGTAGTGTGACAGAGCAGAGCTGGATGAAGAGTTTTGAGATAGTTTTCTGAGCTTCATTGGAGCTGTAACCATGCATTTGTAGATACAATTAGAGTTGTTCATTTTGGCAATGAGAAACCCTTCTTTCTCTTGCTTTCTCTTGGTATTGAGCCTATTTTGGCAGTGAGCCTGTATGCAGTGAGCATCCTTCTTTGGACAGTGAGTCCTTAAGTGCAGTGATCCCTGGGCAATGAGCCTTGGACAATGAACCCTAAGGAAGTGAGCTTCTTGTAATTCGGCATGTTACTACATAATATATTGTGAGCTAACACTCACCATGGTTTTTCCCTCTTTGGGTTTTCCACATAAAAATCGTGGAGTTCATGTGTTATGTTTTGTGAATGTTCATTCTATGCTTGATTTACTTTTATCTAATATGAAAATTGAATTAATGGTTTAATGAGTACATGGTTTTATAGAATACTGATTCATCCCCCCCCTCAGTATTTTGGGTGTTCAACATTTGCTTCTTTTCCATCTTTTGTATTGTAGTCCACTATTTTATACTTGTCAAACTCTACTAGTTCAATTCCAACCACATGTGTGCTTTCCATATGTTCACATATTTGCATATATTGCAAGCCACCGCAATGCTGACATGTGCCATCCAAGCATAATTTCCTTTAGAATATTTGACCTTCCTCTCTTTCACATAAAATTGTTGATATGAAGTCTCTTGAAGATGTTGGTGGGGCATGTATGCCACAATCCTGCAAAACATTGTTGGTATGCAAATCTAAACGTATAGAAAGATAAACATCAAAATGGTTAGAAAATTCAATATGTAATCTACAACAACAAGTAGTATGTATGTGTGATTTATTTTAACATAGAAAGGTTAAATTAGCATTTAAAAATATCTTTGACAAAAATTTTAATTTGAGGATACATCTCTAGAAATTTACCAAAAAATTGTTTTTGAGTCGTATCCAAAAAATGCTTTGGATGTGGCTCATGGTTTCGACTACTGATTCTCCTTCTTACCACATCCCTTTGATTAGGAGATACCCTTGTGTAATTCTTCCAAAAGTCTTCAATTAGTGATCTCGGTGCTTCAACATTTGGTTTATCTATTTGTGGTAGTCTCCTAGAGAATGCCCATAATTCATTGGCATCGATGTCCTCGATTCTTTGGCTCCTACCAATGGCTCTTGATAAAGTTTTTCTATTAACTCTCAATGCTTGACTCGTCTATCTAATGAGACAAGCTTTCCTCATTTGATTACTTACCATTGTTGATGTAATGACACGTCATGTGACATTACTATATTTTGTGCGTGAGGTGTTACTCACACTCTCATATGCACTCAATAGATTCTTGACAATAGATTTCTAACTTCAAACCTCTAATGTTCTCAACCCAAGAATCTTCATGATGGACCTGTACTTTATACATCACATCATTTCAATGAATAGTTGACATCTTGCGGTCTCTTTAAACTTTTCAAAGAACACTCTCGAAATCTTATGAGGATATCTTCTACAAGTGTGTTTTGGAATCTTACCTTCCATTGGCTGCAAAATATTCTCATCGATATCGATCAAATACTTTGGCTTTCTATGCAAAATTCTAGGTGGTGTTCTCAAAGGTAAATTCATCTCAACATTAGAAATTTCATCAATATTTAAATGAGATGGGCTAGATGGCATACCTTCGAGTGGAGATGGAATAGATGACATACATTGAGGTTGAGGTGGGAATGATGCGTACCTCCTTCCTCACATGTGAGTGATGAAGTACTCTCAACTTGAGATGCGGTAGATGGTGTCCCTCCATCTTGACTTATGGTAGGGGACGTGTCTCCAACTACAGTATTCAAATCTCTCATAGCATGAAGTTTTTGCATTTGTTCCCTTTGTGCCACCAATACCATATCTCTTGTTGATGGTTGAGGTTCCTCTTCAATTAGCATGTCTTCGACAATTGTGTCCAATTTCCTCTTCTCACAAAGTTCCCTCATACCTATTGCTTTCTTTGCATTCATAGCTTCTTTCTCTTCCTCTGTTGGTTTAATCCTTGATCGTTTCCTTAGCATGACAGATAATTTTATCTGTAGCATGATAAAGAGACAAATATTAGTTCCTAAAAAATGGATCCATACAAATAAATGAAATATATGTCATTCAAACCTTCATACAAAATGTACATACAATCATCATGTAGAAGAGTAAATGTCACTCAACCATGATGAATAAACAAGTGCACTAAGAACACAAGGAAAATGGAAAACAAAATTTTTTGAAGTATTTCTACCTTGCAAGAATTTATCATGTGACTTTGCTCTAGCCATTTGCTAACATATGACCTACCAATATAACCACAAATAGACATGTATACAAAATGTGGTAGCATAGACAAAGCACATGAATTTTTTTATGGAACGCCTTAAAGAAATGTGGTCTCATAGGATGCCATAATTTCAAGATAAGAACAAAATGGATTTTTTAAAAGACATTACAAACTTTCAAGAAGATACAATTGGCTTGAGTATAAATCTCCATTCCACAACTTTTGTCAACATCCTACCTTTGGAACAAGGTATGGGCATCAATCAAATCATTGAAAGAAAGGGGGATTTTTGTCAAATGTTATAATTGCAACTCCCTTCGCAGAAATGTATGAGTGTTATGGTTGCAATTACCTTAGTAGACACATGCAAAATGTGGATGTATAGACAAGGCACATGAATTGTTTGAAAAATGCCTCAATGAGATATGTCCTCATGGACTACAATGATTGCAGGCTATGCACAAAATAGATTTGTTGGAAAGGGGTATGTACATCCATAAAAAAGGGATTGAGAAATGATGTATTATATTACATAGTTATAACTACTTTTGTAAATTTGTATACAAAATGTGGAAGCATACACAAGGTAGGTCAATTGTTTAACAAAATGCCTCAAAGAGATGTGGTCTCATGGACCACAATGATTACAAAATTTGCACAAAGTGGATTTGTTGAAAAATATTTTGAAACTTCCAAGCAAATGTAATTGGCAAGTGTAAAGAATTGTGTAGTTTAAAATGTTCCAAGAGGGGATAAGGTTATAATGAGGAACAAACAATGATGAACATAGAATATGCATAATAACAAAATCAAAGCATTGTATTAAGCATGTATGATAAGGGATGATAAAGAAACATAATAGAATTAAGGAAAATGTAAAGAACATGTGTATAGACTTGACATACCTAAAAAATAGAGATTCAAATGGAGAGACTACCCAATTATGTAGTAATTTTTTCTTCTTGTATCAAACTCCTCAAAAATTTGAGTTTTTCACAAACTTGCTTCCTTTTCAACGTTCAATTATATATCACTTAAATAGAATTACTAACAAAAATACAATTAACCAATGTATAATGTTAAATTCCTACAATTCAATCACAATTAACATTGCAACACTACAAAAATTGAAACTTCAATTGATATATATCAAATTCAATGTGAAAACTATGTTATTTCCTCCTTCTTAAGTTGGAAAACTAGAAAAAGGTGGTGGAAAGTTCATGCAATTGTGGTAGAATGTGAAAATTTTGCATGTGCACTTCCCAACAACATCAAAAATTATTTTTTTGTTGGAACAAGTGCATAACCAGGAGAACAACAGAGCATGTGGGCCTGGATCATGGGTGTCCTAGCTATTTTACCATTTTTAGAGTAAGACAAAATGTGCTCGCATTATAATGCAAGTGAGTTTTATCTTCCTATACAAAATGACCATATTTCAACTTCTTCAAAACGCACTCACGTTATGAAAAAGTTGATTTCCTAAAGGTTTCCTAAGTCATTGTCTCATTACCCACCCCTCTCCCCCTCTATCTCTCTCTCACACCTATCTTTTGCCCTATGTATCTCACCCCTCTCTCCCTAGGCTATAGGTCTCTCACATCTATATCTCTCTAATGGTTCTCTAGTTATTGTCTCATTACCCACCCCTCTCCCCCCTCTATCTCTCTCACACCTATCTTTCACCCTATGTATCTCACCCCTCTCTCCCTAGGCTATAGGTCTCTCACCTCTATATCTCTAATGGTTCTCTAGTTATTTCCCTTCCTCTCCACCTCTCTCCCTCCTCCTTACCCATCTTTCCCTCAAGTTGTCAAATTCACTCTCTCATTTTCTTCTATCTCTCCCCTCACCTCTCTACCTCTCCCCTCTCTAGGTCTCTTAGTCACTCCTTGTCTGCATCTCCTTCCCTCCTTAGCCATCTAGGTCTCTCACTTAACCCTAAACCCTATCCCTAAAGCCTCAACCCTCAACCCTTAAACCTTAAATCATGAACCCTATCCCTAAACCCTCAACCCTCGACATTATACCTTAAACCCTAAACTCTATCCCTAAAGCCTCAAGCCTCAACCCTTAAACCTTAAATCCTAAACCATATCCCTAAAACCTCAACCCTCAACCCTCACTCAACCCTTAAACCCTTAATAACCCTTAAACCCTAAACCCTTGACCCTTAAACCCTACATCCTTAAACCCTCAACCCTTATCCATCCCTCTCCTCCCCTATCTACCTCACCCCCATCTCTCCGCTATCTCTCTCACCCCTCTCTCTCGAGGTTTTAGGTCTCTCATGTGTATATCTCTCAAGGCTCTCTAGATATTTCCCTTCCTCTCCACCTCTCTCCCTCCTCCTTACCTATCTTTCCCTAAAGTTGTCAACTTCACTCTCTAATTTTATTCTATCTCTCCCCTCACCTCTCTATCCCTCAACTATAAACTCTGAATCCTCTACCCTAATCCCTCAACCCTCGACCCTCAACCCTAATCCTTCAACCTCAAACCTTAAACTCTCAACCCTTAAACCCTCAAACCTTAAACCCTAATCCCTTAACCCTCAACCCTAAAGCCTCAACCCTTAAACCTTCAACCCTAAACCCTATCCCTAAACCCTCTACCCTTAGAACTATGCCTTAAACCCTAATCCCTCAACCCTTAAACCATCAACCCTTAAATCCTTAATCCCTCAAACCTTAAACCCTTAAACCCTCAACTCTCAACCCCTAGATACCCATAAATCCTTAAACCTTAAACCCTTAAACCCTATGCCCTATACACTTAACCTAGACACTCAACCTTGAACATTATCCATCAACCGCAAACCTCTACCCTATACCCTATACCCTCAACCCTATACTTATGCCCTAAACCCTCAACCCTCATCCATATGCCTTATACCCTCAACCTTAAGCCTTGAACCCTATATCTTAGACACTCAACCTTGAACATTATCCCTCAACTGTAAACTCTCAACCCTCTACTCTAATCCCTCAACCCTATACCTTAAATCCTCAACCCTCAACCCTAATCCCTCAAACCCATACATTAAACCCTCAACGCTCAACCCTTAAACTCTCAACCCTTAAACCCTCAACCATTAAACCCTCAACCCTCAACCCCTCTACCATATACATTAAGCCCTTAACCCTAATACATTAACCCTATACCTTAAACCCTAATATCTTAACGCTCAACCCTTAAACCACAATCCCTTAAGTCCTCAACCCTTAAACCATAAACCCTTGACCCTTTAACCTTAAAGCCTTAAACCCTTAATCCTTCAAACCTTAAACCCTTAAACCCTAAACTCTCTACCCCTAGATACCCTTAAACCCTTAAACCCTATACCCTATACACTTAACCTTGGACACTCAACCTTGAACATTATCACTCAACCTTCAAACCTCTACCCTCTATCCTGTACCCTCAACCCTATACTTATGCCTTGAACCCTCAACCCTCATCCATATGCCTTATACCCTCAACCTTAAACCCTAAACCCTATATCTTAGACACTCAACCTTGAACATTATTCCTCAACTGTAAACTCTTAACCCTCTACCCTATACCCTCAACCATATACTTAAGCCCTAATCCCTCAATCCTCAACCCTATACCTTAAACCCTAAAACCTACACCCACAAACCCTCATCCCTATACCCTATAACCTCACCCTTATTCCCTAAACCCTGAATATTGTGCCTCAACCCTATACTTAAAACCTAAACCATACACTCTCAACCCAAGTCACCATATGCCTTATATACCCTCAATCCATATCATAAACCCTAAGCCCAATATCCTAAACCCTAATCCCCATACCTTACACACTTAATCTTATACCCTTAACAAGATGAATATTATCCCTCAACTGTAACCCTCAACCCTCTACCCTCTACCCTCTACCTATTATTTAAGCCCTAATCTCTCAACCCTCAACCCTATACCTTAAACCCTAAACCCAAAAACCTCAACTCTCAACCCTAAAAACTATATAGGCTCAGGTCCTTATATACCCTAAACCCAAAACCCTTACATACATACATACAAGCATACATATATACATACATATGTACATACATACATATAAGCATACATACATACATGCATACATACATATATACATACATACAAGCATGCATGCATACAATCATACATACATACATACATACATGCATGCATACAAGCATACATACATACAAGCATGCATGCATACATACATAAAATTTGGCATACATACATACATACATGTACATAAATACAAATATATATACAAACATACATACATCAAACATACTTAACAAGCTTGAACATAAAACATTCCAAGCGAGACATAACGCGAGCGTGTTATAACATGCTCGCGTTATGTCAAACTTGACAAACATCAGGCAAACTTTTGTAAAAAAGAAAAAAATGCAAAGCAAAACATAATGCAAGCGCGTTAGAACAAACTCGTGTTAAATGTTGCTTTGGGAATCCCCAAGCCTTAGGCTTGGGATTTGCTTTGGATTTCCAACCCAAAGGCTTGGAGTGCCTTCCCAATGTCCAAAGATGTGTTTTTACATATTCTACATGATTTCACATAATCTTATTTGTGCTAATCGTCAGGTTTGCACGTGTTTCAAGGTCGAACAAATCGAACACCTGGGTAATGTTAGGCTTTCTCTTAGCTATTTAATGATGTAATTTTTTTCACATTTTGACAATGTTAAGCCTTTCATCTTTAATTTATTTTGTTTGTGTGTCTATTTTTTGGCAAAAACCAATGTTTGGTATTTTTTAGAACTTTATAAATTAACTGTTCATTGAAATTTCAAATAAATTACATTTTTATAAACTAGACTCCATTCTACACATATTAAAAAAAATGATGTTCAATTAGTTTTCAAAATTTATAGGAGTAGCACGGCCAAAATTCTATTTTTCGGGATGTGTCCACTTTGAAAATTAGTAAAAAAACAAATATTCATTAAAAAATTATCAGAAAAATCAGGTATAAACTATATGTTGTTAGCTAATTTCTCACTGAAGCGATTTTAAAAATACTACAAAAAAGTTAACCTTTTGAGGGAGCCATAAAACACGCTATGCTATGTTTTTTAAACCGAAACAACACCAATTTCTGCGGCTCCCTTTTTTTAACCCCTTAATCTATACCATTTTTAAAAAAAATAGTAGTTTAGAAAGTAGAATCGGAGCACTATGAACATTTTTTTTTTTTAATTTTTTTTTTTGAGTGTAACTATGCTCAATTTCTCATCCAAGGTCAATATTTCCTGATTTCAAAAAAAAAATGGCCACTAACGACCCCTTTTTGGGACCCCATCTTCCTGCACTTACCCAGATCTTTATCCTTATTAGAAATCTTGTATTTTCT
Organism: Cunninghamia lanceolata; assembly: GCA_027924645.1. NCBI lineage: Eukaryota > Viridiplantae > Streptophyta > Pinopsida > Cupressales > Cupressaceae > Cunninghamia > Cunninghamia lanceolata. The sequence continues at coordinate 1,692,021 of BSBN01000379.1, read as the reverse complement.
ACATAGTTAATTAAAACATATTCATCCATCTATTTTCAATTTCTAAACATATTTAATAATTATAGTCTTCCAATGCACACAAAAGCATTTATACTGAAAACTATTCAAAAATTAAAGCGACTTAAATAATTCAAAATTTGGGGTGTGACATGGCACTCCCTTGCGGGATCCAAAGACAACTCATGATACAAGTGTGCAGCCCCTTGCGAGATCCAAAGACAACTTGTGATATAGGTGGGATCGATGGGTAGAGCCCCTCGCCACCAAGCACAAATCTACCATTGAAAAAACATCGGAGCTCACATGGACTAAAAATTTTAATCAACGTCATATAAATAAGATGCTTATATAATTACCATACTTGATGCTATAAATCCATATCTAATCTAACAATTATCATTACTCTTTAGGACGTAAAATGTACTTGCGCTTTAAAATGTTCATCGAGCCTAGATTTCCTTTTGGACTATTGATCTCAATGAATGTAATGAAGGCTAACATGTAAATGACCATCAAATTTATGTTATTGGATTTTATTACATACTAAGCACTTCATTACAACCCCTTGCTATCATTATAATTGCATCTATCACACAATAATTTTTAAATTATTTTTTCTTTTCTAAAAAATGTATTGTGTTTCACTCTTGATTAATAATGCCATAAGATTTTAAGAGATTTTTATTACTTGTAACTATTTTTAACAATCTAAAATATTAAGATATAAATTAAAAGGCAATTAAAATATATAATATTATTAGAATTCAATACATAATTTTTTAGTCAAACTTATTAACTCAAATTTCATAAATTATGGTTCAGATAAACCCATCTTGAACTAGGAGAAAATAATATACTTGCATATTCTTGTGGTTCTATATAAATCTTGTAACTTGGTAGGCATGAGTTTTCCACAGTCCATTAGATTAGTACAAAAGTGCTTCTAAATTTAAATGAGTGTGTTTTTGGATGTTTCAATCACACTCAGTGATCCATCATCAGCAAGAGGATAGTAAGGCTATGGATTATAGATAGAACCTTTTAAAAGGAAGGGAGGTGGCAAGAGGACTAAGAATTGAGGGGTAGGAGAGGAGGCAAAAAAATAAAGTGGAAGAAAAAAAAATAATATATCTTCTTATTTATTTTGTGATAAAATATTTTTTTCTTCCACTTTATTTTTTGTCCTCCTCTCCTACCTCTCGATTCTCAGTCCTCTTGTCACCTCCCTTCCTTTTAAAAGGTTCTATATGTAATAAGGTTTACATATAATAAGTTTATTGTTAGGTAGTTAGTTGGGTGGGAAGTTATTCCTATAGGTAGTTTGTAAATGGAAGAATAATGACTTTTTAAAGCCAATATATGGAATGCAATATGCAATGGTTGAGCATAATGAAATTTCAGTTTATTTTTGTTATCACTTACAATGTAAATCTTTAATATTGCTTTTCAGTTTTGTTGTTCTACTGATTTCAACAATGGTATTAGAGTAAAATAGAAACCTTGTGTCTGTGCGTTGAAATCTGCAGAGCAAGAAGGCATTTGAAGTTTGATACAAGCCCGTTTGAGGAGAAGGTAGTTGAATGTTGCATCTTATGTTTATTACTGAGGAGGCATGTGTATGAGAGTCGTTTCAAGCATGGTTGTGCCCAGTTTTGAAGGTTGTTAAGGTTTGCATTTAATAAAAGAATTGTGAGTTTGTGCATGGAAATTTGAAGGGCTGTACTCAGTTTCAAACCACATCGCCAGTGTTTGCATTTGTGTTGGCATGTTTTTTGCTTAATTTTATGCATCAATGGAATGCACAAAGCCACGCCTGCCTTAATTTGCTAAGATTTAAAAAACAAATACCATGCCCTCTTGGTTCCAGGTGCCATATCCATGGAATACCTCACTATTTAAAATGGTATGGCATATCAAGTTGGCCACGGCTTCCTCCATTCTAGCTTGTGCACCATAGAGCCACCCAACTTGCACCAAATTTATTCAAGGCTACAGGTGTAAATCTGAATAATCTGAACAATTCAGTTGCACAAGCCATCACACAGGAAACATATTTGTGGGCTGAAATCTCTTAATGATAACCACCATTTACAAGTGAAGGCTTGAGTGATCATATTGTGCAATGTTTGGCTGCCTGAGTTGGAGGTTGTAGGTTTGCAGAACGAACAAATTGCTGATCTCTACTATTTTCAACAGTTAGTGGTGGAGCTTCCTAATCTCCTTTCTCGTCCAAATGGAATTGTTTTTATTCTTTAATCTGTGAATGGCGTTCAATCAGCATTAAATAATCTTTTAGAAGAGAGTGTTGGAATTGTAGTTTTTCTCCAGAGAGTTGCAGTGTTAATTCCCAGCCGTGTAAGGTGAAGTTTCATTCCAACGTAATGGAAGAGGTTTGGAAGAGTGTAATGGAAGAGGAAACATGAGTGTAATGGAAGAATAATTGCTTTTTAAAGTTAATGTATGGAATGTAATATGTAACGGTTGGACATAATGAAATTCTAGTTAATTTTTGTTATTTAATATTGTTTTTCAGTTTTGTTGCTCTACTGAATTCAACAATTCTTATTATCCTGTGGGTGATGATGGATCATTGAGTGTGATCCTAAACATCAATGCAAAAACACACACAGTTAAATCCAGAAGCACTTATACAGTAATCCTGTAACTTATATTAGTTTTTCTAAAATAGAGAATGGCTTATTACAAATAATAAATAGGAAGAAATGCTTATTTCGGATATTACTAGAGCCAGAGCTCAGTTATTTTTTCACAGATAGATGTTTGATTGCGAAGTATTTTATTCGTTCACCCGCTGCACTTACCAATAGTAACCTAATGTGTCAATGCTGCAGGAGGCTCACTTCCTACAAAAATAATTACATGAAATTCTTGCACACTTCAACACACACATTAATACGTCCAATGTATAAATAGCCAAAGCGACAAGAATTAAACACACACAGAGTCACTCAATAAACTAGGTGTTTCAAACACAATACCATTACTTTGAAATATCGATGCATAGCCTTATTTCAACCTTTTCACAAATTCCTTTTCTAATCATCAAAATTAGTTGTTCTAATAACCATTGCATCAACTCAATCTCACTTAGAATATTATAATTTAATCACAATTCACTTCACAATTATCAAGAAGTAACATAATCAACCATATTACAAACTTATCCCTATGTTCAAAGATATAATCCCTTTCTAATTTTTCTATATCACTAAAATCCATTCACATATGAAATTTAGATAGCCAACGGTAAGGCAAATAATCTTTCATTTAAAATTACATAATCACTTCTAACTAAGTCGACATCATCATGGTCGAACAAAATATGATTTATCAAGCCAAGACATGTATCTTGCATTCACAAACAACATAACTACCTTAAAAATAGATTCTCAGCAACACCAAAACGACTCTAGGACAAGGTCACCATACCATCTAGCAAAAACCTAAGCTTGGTAAGGAAATACAATTAGGTCTACTAGTGCCACTAAAATGATCGCACAAGGGTGGGCCTCACAAAATCTACTAAAAAAATGTCATAATTCCTCTTAGGATTCCTAGCTATTTTTAGCTAGTGAAGATGCTTTTCTTTGAGACAGTTGTCATAAATAATTATAATATGCTAATCCAACATGTAAAATAAAAATATTTTATTTATTTATGTGACTATCATATAAAAACATGTCAAACTACTTTGGGAGTTATCATATGCTCTATTTATGAATTCGCATGTCCCATTTGGACAGTTAAACAATACTTTAATAATTCCCTACAGTCACAACAGGGGTGGAGGAGAGGAGCTGAAAGATTCCATAATTTCTGTATAAACTAAATTAAAAAAGAGAGAATCTTTATTAAAAAGAGAAAAAAATAAATTGGAAAAGAAAATATGAATTGAATCACCTTTGCTGCCAGAAACAAATAGAGGAAATTATACTTAAATTTTTTAAATGTTGTAGATTCCACTTGCAATATACGTGGCATAAAATTTATGGCTACTACTGCCATAACATGTAACTACTGCGAAAATTAGGCATAGTGTTAATGTGATAGTGAATGCTGCATTTGAAATTGCAAATTTCTTTATTTTTATTTAGTTTTCCATTTCTAGCTAGGTGCTATCCTTGTTGAGTGTTACCTCTTCCTACTATTGGGCCATGTATAAAACATCTGGTATCCCATTTCTGTTCGTTGGGAATTAAAATTTTAGATTGGTAAGGGTGCAAGGAGAGAGAGCCTAGATATATGTAGATAGGCAAAAGGGAATGGAACCTGAGAAATATATACTTCGGCGTGAGGATGTTAGAAGAGGGAGCATGATGAAAACTGTCAGTGAGGTGCATGGGATTTGAGGTGAGATGTTCTGAGAGACGAACTTAAAAAGCACTGTAAACGAGTTAGTATATTTTTAGGAATAATTGTTTTAGGTGAGATTTGAAACTGAGGTATGTTGCTATGAAGCAAGAGCGTTTAACATTCTACCAATTTTTTTACACTCTATTTTATGGTCAAATAATTAATAGCAGACGGTAAACAGTGAGCATGTTTTGGTGTTGATTATGTAGACAGGTTTGATCCTTCAATTTCTTGATAATTTTGATATTGATGACCAAATCAATTCCACTATGCCTACACATTTGTTTGTAACTTTTCATCGATATTATTTCAACTGACATTAAAATTACGACATATTAATTGACAACAACTTCTTGATAATTTTGATATTGATGACCAAACCAATTCCACTATGCCTAGACATTTGTTTGTAACTTTTCATCATATTATTTCGACTGACTTTAAAATTACAACATATCAATTGACAACATATCAACTGACATTATTAATTGTTAAAAAGAATAAGACTAAATCTTAACTGACATTAAAATTACGACATATGAATTGACAACATATCAACTGACATTATTAATTGTTAAAAAGAATAAGACTAAATCTTAACAGACATTAAAATTACAACATATCAATTGACAACATATCAACTGACATTATTAATTGTTAAAAAGAATAAGACTAAATCTTAACTGACATTAAAATTACAACATATCAATTGACAACATATCAACTGACATTATTAATTGTTAAAAAGAATAAGACTAAATCTTTATAAAAAAATTCCTCAAATGACAGATCCTTAAATATTGATTGCAAACTTTGATGCAAAATATTTATTCAAATTAGGCCCCTGAAGATGAAGAGAGAAAGTTTTAAAACTTTACTTGCTTTCCAGCCTGTGAGGTTATATTAAGATTGGCGCCAGCGTAAGCTGTAAGTCCCATGTATGGAAGAACGTACATAGCAAGCAGATAATTAAGAGAATTAGCGTAGGGATCGAAGGGAGGAATGAGTGTGAATCCCACAGCCTCATTGAAGAAATTCGCCCATGCTTCCACTCCCAAATCTAGCAAAGGCCGCGGAATGGCTTCCTCTACACTCTCTCTGATTATTCTGCAAAAATCAGTACACCAAACAATGGTCAATTTAGGTGGAAAGAAATCTAAATTCTGAGTTTAAAATTAACATTTTATTTAAATATTAAATAGTTTCATGATCAAATAGTTAAATAAAAAAATTATTAGAACCTAATATGGTCAATTTCTTGGAAAGCAAATTGCTCCACAATATCTCTAGTTTGAGGGTCCAGATTGGCTGTGCGGATTCCTTCTGGGGGAGGGCCACCTCCAGTAAGATTAGGTGCAAATTTGTCCAGCCCCACCCCAAAGACACCTCCAAGAAAAAATTCACACTCTATGTACTCAATATTCAGAGCAAAATTAAATAGTTCAGCATCTAATGCATTCAATGGCCCAACATAATATGTTCCAGTGCTATAATCGGCAACAGGACAGCAATACTCACTGGGCAATGAGCCAAACATGATAAAAATCATCAGCATTGCTGGTGCTGCTGCTGGTTTTTCCATTTTGCCTCAACTTTGGTGATTTGAACTTGAGACTCCCTATTTATATTAAATTTTGTAGTTACTTAATTAAGAAATTTTTTAAAAATGAATTTTCTGTCTGCATCAATTTGAACTTGAGATTTCTTATAATTTTATAAACTTTGGATCTGTTTATTCATTTTTTATAAAGAGCTGTTGTATTGATTTACGTGTAAGACCCACTCAAACAGTAATCCCTCCTTCCTTAACACAAAACCTCTTATTTGGATCACCCCCTTAAGCTTAACATCTATTGTTTTTACATACTTGAACATGGGACCTCCCATTCATACAGCATTTGGTTTACAAATAAAAGTTATGACCCAGCCAACCATATTAGACATGGATGTTTTCCTTAAACTGAAAAAGATCAGGCACCAACTTCCAACTAATTCCAACCGACGCAGGTTCGCATAGTATTCCCACTTGTTAGTGTTCGCTTACAAAACCAAATTAGCAGACACTATGTATGGATATGGGATTTTGTTGAGGAAAGCTTATAAAACCGAGTAAATATTGTAACTCGTATTACAAATCTTTACAACTTAAATAGAAAAATAAATAGTAAATTTATAATTTCACTTTATTCTCCTTTTTAATAAGAGTGAATGAAGATTGACATCTATTTTTATTATTTGTCAAAAGTATAAATTTGATAGATTGTTTTTCTAATATAAATTAATAAAGATTAGAAATGTATATTTTAGTTTATTATTTATTAGTGTAATCTTAACGCATATGCCTATCTACCATCATTTGAAATGATTATTTGAAATAGATAATTATTTGTTTATTAAAGTTGAATGAAATATAATTACATCAAGAATAAAAAGTGTAATCTTAAGGCATATAACAAGCTACCATCATTTGAAATGATTAATTGAAATAGATAATTATTTCTTTATGAAAGTTGAGTGAAATATAATTACATGAAATAGATGCTTGACAACTTCTTCAAAGTCGGATTGGCCGTATAATCTTTGTTGGAATGCGGCCACCTTACCAAAAGCTAGGGCTTTCTCTTGGTTAGCTATCAATGACAAAATTCTAACTAGGGATGAACTCCACAAACTTGGCATCAGTCTTATTTTTAAGTGGGTGCTATGTGGAGAGCAAGAGGAGGACGTAGACCACCTACTTCTTAAATGTCCTTTTAGTATCAAGTGTTGGAACTGGTGTATGGAGAAACTAAATTTGAGCACTCCCCTTCCTAGATCCTTGTTGGACCTATTCAAGAGTTGGCCAACATTGAATCAAGAATCCACCTTCGCGTGCTTATGGGAGGTCTGCCCCTCAATGATAATATGGGGGGTATGGAAGGAAAGGAATTTTTGGATCTTTAGAAAGGCCAAACACTCGATTGACAAGGTTTTAGAAGAATTGTCTTCAACCATTACAGAGATTGTGAATGTGAGAGTGAGGTCCAACATATAAACAAATATAAAATTCACTAATCGGGACAGTCTAGTCATTAAGAATTGGAACCAGCTATAGCTCCCAGGTGCACAAGATGAGATCCAGGCCATTTCAAGTAAATGCATAAGGGCTTCAATTAGATGGTCACCCCCCACGTCTCCTTTGTTAAAATTAAACTTTGAACATGCTTGTAGAGGCAATTCAGGTCCTTTAGGTATAGGTTGTATTATCAGAGACCCCAAAGGAAAGTTGGTGGTTGCAAAGGTGACAAAATTATCGGAAGGAACAAACAACCAAGCTGAAGCCTTCACCCTTTTATATGGTCTCAAATTGGATGTTTCAGATTGTGTAAAAAATATATCGATTGAGGGAGATTCTCTAGTTTTAATCAATCCATTCAAAAAGAGGGAGGCTCTCAACTGGCATCTAGACTATATAGTCCAATAGGCAATCATCCTCCTTAGGAACTTTGATAAGTTTTAGATCAGTCATTGCTATAGGGAAGCGAACCAGGTGGTGGATCTTCTCACCAACATGGCAATCGACCAGTCAGCTATAAGTATAGGTTTCTTGCCATATCAACTCAAGGGGTCATATCAAATGGAGAAGTTAATTGTGGTGGACATGCCACCTCATAGCATTAGGCATTCTTAAAGAGCACACAAATTGGAGTCTTTTCACTCACTCTTTACATCAGCCAAAAAGAGTGTTAGTAAGGTAAAATGGCCCCAAAATGTCACGTCAAGGCTGCCGTTGGATTAGATTTAGTCTGGGGTGTATTTATGGACAGACCCATTGCACATAATTACCTCCATGGGTTTTGCAGAAGCCAATTGAAACAAAATCTGTCGATTACCCTCTGGCAAGTATGCATTAATGAGAAAGGATGCCACTTAAAGTCCCTAGGTGGCTTCATCTGTGCAGACTTAAACATAGCAGTCTTATCCGTGCCATTTTTTAGATCATTTATCACTCATTACAAACAACTCTTTCAATGAGGCCTTTGTCACCATCTCCATGTTGCATAAGGGAAATGTATTCCATACACCTCACCTTTTACACCTCATGACATGGTGACTCAACCTCTGCCCGCAGGGAACTAGCCAATCATTCCAAGGTTGACGTAGTGTATAAATACTTGTAATTGAGTTGTGGAAAAGGTGTCCTTGAGAGAGAATGATAAGTTATTAAGAAAGGTCCAAAGCTAGAGCAGAGAAGAGGCAGAGGAAAGAAGAGGAAGAGCAAAGCAGAGGTAGAGTAGGACAGAGGAAGAGAAGAGCTGAGGATTTCTTTATTCACAATAAAGAAAGGTGTTGATCATGATAGTGAATCTCGCAATAAGCCACCAGTAGGGTTTAAGAGCCCTCAGGGTTTAAAATCCCTTATTGTAATCTTGCTAGGTTTAGGGTTAAGGCAGTGAGTCTGCTAGACCTAGTTGTTCTTCATGGCAGTAAGCCAATATGTTTAGGTTCGTGGGGTGACCAAGCCTAAACATCACTATTTCAAGATTGCAATATATATTGAGAGTTAATCCTCTCCGTGGTTTTTCCCCACCTTGGCGTTTTACACGTAAATATTGTGTCTCTTGTGTTTGATGTCATATCTATGGTTAAGTTTCTAATTTCGTGCTCTCATTGTTAAATCATAATAATTGTGGATAAGTGATGAATGTTTAAATTACAGAAAGTGTTTAAGTTTTTGTGACAACTAATTCACCCCCCCTCTCAGTTGTTTGGTGCATATCAACAGGGTTGAGTATTGCAACTCAACCTCTGCATCACTAGAAAACATTGGTGGATCATCTTCCGATGGTGTATTAAAACTTGGTGTCACAAAACCTTCATCAGGAATGCTAGGAGTACCATACTGAGTGGCCAGAGAAATAAGAAAATCATCCTTCTGAAGTGGTTTCTTATACAGTTTCATCCTATGTCAATTTACTAGAAAAGAAAACTGAACCTCATCAATGGTTTGTAATTGGACTGCACCATTAGGGAATACTTGTTTAATCTAATATGGCCCCAACCATGAGGATTGAAGCTTGCCCTTGAAGTCTTTGTATCTTGAATCATAGAGAAGTGTTCAATCATTAGCAGTGAATTCTTTAGTCTTGATATACTTGTCGTGCCATTTGACTCTTTGTTTCTGTATAACCTTTGTGCGGTGGATGGCTTCTAATTTGATTTCATCAAGAGCATTTAAATGTTCTAGTTTGTCCTTTTAAGCTTTTGTCAAATCCATCCCTAATTCTACTATTGTCCCCGGGGTTTTGTATTCAAATTCTATAGGTAGGATTGATGTCTTGCTATAGACCAATTCATAAGGCATAAACCTTGTAGTTGTCTTCCAGGTAGTTCTATATGCCCAAACAGCTTCTGGTAACCGAGAAACCCAATCTCTTCTGTGAAGTTGTATTGTCTTTGTCAATATGTTCTCAATTTCTTTGTTTGTGACTTCAACCTGACCATTAGCTTGAGGATGGTAGGGAGTGGACTTCTTGTGTCCAATATGATATTCCTCCACCAGTCTAGTGATTAAATCTAATGTGAGTTATGGGCCTTGATCATTCACTATCTCCCTTGGTACAGCATATCTAGTGAAGATGTCCTCATACAAACATTTTGCCACATTGCCATCTCTAGCAAACTACAGTGATTTAACTTCCACCCATTTAGTTAAGTAATCAGTACATACCAGTCCCCACTTATCAAAAGGAGCTAATGAGATTTTTGGTTGCATAGGCATTTCATCACTTCGTGTAGGTCTCCCCATCCTTTGACACTGATCACAGCTTTTAGTATACTTGACAGCATCTTTATGAAGTGTTGGCCAGTAATATCCCATTGTCAATATTTTGAAGGTTGTCCTTTTGGATCTACAAAGTGTCCACCACAGGGTTCATCATGATAGGGCTTCAATATATCAAGCACCTCATCCTCTCTGATACATCTTCTCATAATGTTATCTAGGCCAGTGTAAAACAAGAATCCATAAATCCAAGAATAAGGAAAGCATTTGTGAATTGGTTTCTGAGAGAAGAACTTAAAAAGCAAGAGGGTTTAACATTCTACCAATTTTTTTACACTCTATTTTAAATATAAAATATTTTAATGTTCAAATAATTAACAGCAGATGGTAAACATTGAGCATGTTTTGTATTTTAAATATAAAATATTTTAACAGTCAAATAATTAATAGCAGACGATAAACAGTGAGCATGTTTTGGTGTTGATTATGTAGATAGGTTTGATCCTTCAACTTCTTGATAATTTTGATATTGATGACCAAACCAATTCCACTATACCTACACATTTCTTTGTAACTTTTCATCTATATTATTTCAGCTGACATTAAAATTACAACATATCAATTGACAACATATCAACTGACATTATTAATTGTTAAAAAGAATAAGACTAAATCTTTATAAAAAAATTCCTCAAATGACAGATCTTTAAATATTGATTGCAAACTTTGATGCAAAGGCCAAGCACTTGATAGACAAGGTTTTAGATGAATTGTCTTCAACCATTATAGAGATTGTGAATGTGAGAGTGAGGTCCAACATATAAACAAATATAAAATTCACTAATTGGGACAGTCTAGTCATTAAGAATTGGAACCAGCTACAGCTCCCAGGTGCACAAGATGAGATCCAGGCCATTTCAAGTAAATGCATAAGGGCTTCAATTAGATGGTCACCCCCACCTCTCCTTTGTTAAAATTAAACTTTGATGGTGCTTGTAGAGGCAATTCAGGCCCTTTAGGTATAGGTTGTATTATCAGAGACCCCGAAGGAAAGTTGGTGGTTGCAAAGGTGACAAAATTACCGGAAGGAACAAACAACCAAGCAGAAGCCTTCGCCCTTTTATATGGTCTCAAATTGGATGTTTCAAATAATGTAAAAAATATATTGATTGAGGGAGATTCTCTGGTTTTAATCAATCCATTCAAAACTCTCAACTGGCATCTAGACTATATAGTCCAATAGGCAGTCATCCTCCTTAGGAACTTTGATAAGTTTTAGATCAGTCATTGCTATAGAGAAGCGAACCAGGTGGTGGATCTTCTCACCAACATGGCAATCGACCAGTTAGCTATAAGTATAGGTTTCTTGCCATATCAGCTTAAGGGGTCATATCAAATGGAGAAATTAATTGTGGTGGATATGCCACCTCATAGTGTTAGGCCTTCTTAAAGAGCACATAAATTGGAGTCTTTTCACTCACTCTTTACATCAGCCAAAAAGAGTGTTAGTAAGGTAAAATGGCCCCAAAATGTCACGTCAAGGTTGCCGTTGGATTAGATTTAGTTTGGAGTGTATTTATGGACAAACCCATTGCACATAAGTACCTCCATGGGTTTTTGTAGAAGCCAGTATGCATTAATGAGAAAGGATGCCACTTAAAGTCCCTAGGTGGCTTCATCTGTGTAGACTTAAACATAACAATCTCGTCCGTGCCATTTTTTAGATCATTTATCACTCATTACAAACAACTCCTTCAATGAGGCCTTTGTCACCATCTCCACATTGCATAAGGGAAATGTATTCCATACACCTCACCTTTTACACCTCATGACATGGTGACTCAACCTCTACTTGCAGGGAACTAGCCTATTTAACTAATGCACTGTGGCTATATCTCACATTTACTTTAAGCTTCTGTCCTTCTCAATTTTGACTCCATCAGCTGCTAGACATTCACAACAATTGTCACGTGCCCCAAATTTTGACTATACTTTACTTTTTATTTACTCAAAATTAGTAGTTAATTATGCATGATTTTTTATTTGACATTTATTGAAAATGTCAGGAAAGATCAATGATTTCATGAGATTATATCTAGAGTAGCTACTTCCTCTAAGAAGTAGATTGTGAGTTATGGCTCACGGGGACCTGTATTGAAAATTCTAAAATCTCCCAGCCAGATAGTCAGTGCTGAGATTTGACACAAAGATATGAGGACTTACTTAGCAGATCGCTTGAAGGGAACTATGTAGATCAAGGCACAACAGGATTATGGTCTAGAAGCCCAAAATGACTTAAGTATGATCAATATATAAAGTAAGTTAATGATCATTATATGCGGTTTAGGGTTAAGCTTGAAATAGTATAAAGCATCTAAGTATTTTTGTCCACATCCTTCCACTATTGAGTATTTTGATGTGCGGTTTTGAAAGTATGTTAAGAAGTCAATGATGATTGTTGGATATAAATTCTAGAGTCTCATATGGTCCACACAGATGAATTGGTTAAGTATGTACTCAAGGGAGAAAGTTGATAGGTTAAGTATCTAACCAATAAAACCAAGTGTCAGGGCTCTGGTATTCTGGTCTGCTTGGGTCCCCCGCTAAAGATAATGTTCTACAGTTTTGGCATATGGTTATTGATTAGTGATTACATCTACATCCTTAAATTTGTCTGATCTTGATAATTGGCTTGAGAATAATGATTAACAGAAGTTTAGGATTGTTTTCAATACAAAGCAGTTTTCTTTGAAATGGTTTGAAAATCTACAGAATGATTGGGAATGAGATACAACTAAGGATCTAATGCTTAAGGTTTGATAGTGGAGGTAAGTTCACATCAAATGAATTCAATATTTTCTGTAAAGAATGGGGGACAAGGGGACAGTTGTCTGCTAAGACTTCTCAGTAGAATTAAGTTGTCAAAAGGAAATATAATATAGTCCAAGAGGTTGCTAGATCGAAGATGAAAGAAGCTGACCTACCGGATGCATTCTGGAGAAAATATATAAATACTGCTATCTACATTCAAAACATAGTTCAAGTCAAAGTGCTACAATAAGAGTCTGGGAAAGATCATTGAGAGTGTTGATGAAATCAGAGAAAGAATATTATATCTGAGTAGATATAAATCAAGAAGAAAATCAAGTTGAAGAAGAAGAAGTTCTGGAAAAGAATTCCTGAGATCCCTAGAGATGCGTAGAAGTATCACACCGAAGACCAGTTCTTGGGTAAAAAGAGCTAAAGTGCATTGGTAAAGAAAAAGAATTGTAGATGAATAGATAAATCTCTGGATGAAGTATGCAAGGATAAGTTTTCAATCAAAGAAATAAAAGGAAAAAGGTGTAGCAGTACAGGTAATAATCAGAGATAGTTGCTGAAGTCAAGAAGATTATGAAATTATCTCCCAAGGGAAGCAGGTAAATAATAAGAATTTCTGATAAAGAACAATAAGAATTGCAGCGTTGCTGGCAAATAAAACAAGGCAGTAGTAGTAAGATCCTAAAGTGAGAATTGACAAACCCAGAAGATAAGAAAACATAAAATAAAGAGCCAAAGTTGTAGTCACGAAAGCATCAAGTAAGGGGGAGTAGTCAGTTGAAGAAAGTTCAGAAGAAAGATTAGATCAGAGAAGATGAGTGCAAGTATGTGCCCTTTGCCATTGATGTCAAAGGGGGAGAGAAGTCATGTGAAAAACTTAGAGTGCCAATGTGTAAGAGAAAGGGGGAGAATTTTGGAGAAAGAAAGAGTCTAGGTGTGTAAAGAGAAAGTGGGAGAATCTTGTCTTGATGGTTGTTGCAGTTTTTCACGTCATATGTTGCCATTAATGACAAAGGTGGAGATTATTGCAAGTATGTGCCTAATTGGTGTTTTCATTGATGTCAACATATTCTTCTTGTCATTGGTGTCAACTGTATCATATTCCATTGCTTGTTTAGAAGACCCGTATGTTGAGGATATTGAGAAAATTAGCCTCTCTGGAAGAAATAAGTAAGCCATAGAGAAATGTAGTACAGACAGTGAGTTGTATACTGAAGAACAATCTGGTAAACTGCTCCACATTTGTTCCTTCTTGAAGATAGTGGTATACGGAATGGAAGTAATTTAGATGTATGTCTGAGGATGCTACATTTTAGGTCTAAGCCATCCACATGAAGATTTGAGTGAGTTGTGTTCACCAGAGTGAAGCCACCTTTTTTAGTAAGTTCAGTTGAGACAGGAAGACAGTATTTGGCTCTGCATTCCTCCGCAATAAAGTATTTTTCTCTGTAGTTATAGAGGGAAGTCTGGGATGATGATAAGTGCCTACAGTTGCAATGGTTCATGGTTTGGTGGTTTGCAAGCTATCTTTCTTTTATGACAGTTGAAGACGGTGAAGCTCATGTGTTCTGGTGAGAAGATTCCTATGGATAAAGTGGTTAAGGTTCATGTGGTTGCTCTTGATAATTATAGCATGCTTTTGGATGTCCCCTAATCATGTTCCTATTTGGACTTTGGTCCACGCTAAGAAATTGAGATGGTGTGAGAAGCTTGTTACCAGTTAATGTTGCATGTAACTAGTCTTGGTCGACCTAGTTGATCCCAGTGATTGTAGAGATCTTTGAAAGATTGAGGAACTGTGTTGTGGCATGGAAGATCATGTTTGAGTCCCAGCTAAGGCATGGCATGATTTGTATTTCATTCCTTTTGCATGATGTTGCAATAGGTCAGGACCTATTTTGTAAATGTTTCTAATACCGACCTTGGAGATTGTTCCAATGGTTGATGCTGACCTTGATGATCATTCCAAGGTTGATGCATAGTGTATAAATACTTGTAATTGAGTTGTGGACAAGGTGTCCTTAAGTGAAAATGATAAGATATTAAGAAAGGTCCAAACCCAGAGCAGAGAAGAGGCATAGGAAAGAAGAGGAAGAGCAGAGCAGAGGAAGAGCAGGGCAGAGCTAAGGATTTCTTTATTCACAATAAAGAAAGGTGTTGATCATGATAGTGAATCTCGTAGTAAGCCACCTGTAGGGTTTAACAACCCTCGGGGTTTAACATCCCTTATTGTAATCTTGCTAGGTTTAGGGTTGAGGCAGTGAGTCTGCTAGACCTAGTTATTCTTCATGGCAGTAAGCCAGTATGTTTAGGCTCGTGGGGTGACCAAGCTTGAACATCACTATTTCAAGATTGCAATATATATTGAGAGTTAATCCTCTCCGTGGTTTTTCCCCACCTTGGGGTTTTCCACATAAATCTAGTGTCTCTTGTGTTTGATGTTGTATCTATGGTTAAGTTTTTGATTGCATGCTCTCATTGTTAAATCATAATAATTGTGGATAAGTGATAAATGTTTAAATTACAGAAAGTGTTTAAGTTTTCGTGACAATTGATTCACCCCCCCTCTCAGTTGTTTGGCACATATCAACAGGGTTGAGTATTACAACTCAACCTCTGCATCACTAGAAAACATTGGTGGATCATCTTCAGATGGTGTATTAGAACTTGGTGTCACAAAACCTTCATTAGGAATGCCAGGAGTACCATACTGAGTGGCTAGAGAAATGAGAAAATCATCCTTCTAAAGTGGTTTCTTATAAAGTTTCATCATATGTCCATTTAATAGCAAATAAAACTGAACTTCATCAATGGTTTGTAATTGGACTGCACCATTAGGGAATAATTGTTTAATCTAATATGGCCCCAACCATTGGGATTGAAGCTTGCCCTTGAAGTCTTTGTATCTTGAATCATAGAGAAGTGCCCAATCACCAGCAGTGGATTCTTTAGTCTTGATATACTTGTCATGCCATTTGACTCTTTGTTTCTGTATAACCTTTGTGTGGTGGATAGCTTCTAATCTGATTTCATCAAGAGCATTTAAATGTTGTAGTCTATCCTTTTAAGCTTCTCTCAAATCCATCCCTAATTCTACTGTTGTCCTCAGGGTTTTGTATTCAAATTCTATAGGTAGGACTGATGTCTTACCATAGACCAATTCATAAGGTGTAAACCTTGTAGTTGTCTTCCAGGCAGTTCTATATGCCCAAACAGCTTCTGGTAACCTACAAACCCAATCTCTTCTATGAAGTTGTACTGTCTTTGTCAATGTGTTCTCAATTTCTTTGTTTGTGACTTCAACCTGACCATTAGCTTGAGGATGGTAGGGAGTGGACTTTTTGTGTCTAATCTGATATTTCTCCACCAGTCTAGTGATTAAATCTAATGTGAATTGTGGGCCTTGATTAGTCACTATCTCCCTTGGTACACCATATCTAGTGAAGATGTCCTCATACAAAAATTTTGCCACATTGCCATCTCTAGCAAACTGCAAGGCTTTAACTTCCACCCATTTAGTTAAGTAATCAGTACATACCAGTCCCCACTTATCAAAAGGAGATAATGAGATTTTTGGTTGCATAGGCATTTCATCACTTCTTGTAGGTCTCCCCATCCTTTGACACTGATCACAGCTTCTAGTATACTTAAAAGCATCTTTATGAAGTGTTGGCCAGTAATATCCCGTTGTCAATATTTTGAAGGTTGTCCTTTTGGATACAAAGTGTCCACCATAGGGTTCATCATGACAGGCCTTCAATATATCAAACACCTCATCCTCTCTAATACATCTTCTCATAATGTTATCTAGGCCAGTGTAAAACAAGAATCAAGAAATCCAAGAATAAGGAAAGCATTTGTGAACTAGATGTCTCTTCTCCCTTGGAGAAAAGTAACCTAGAATATGCCCTGAAACCAAATAATTTGCTATGTCTGCATACCATGGAGTGTGTATAGTTAGAGAAAATAGATGCTCATCAGGAAAAGAGTCATCAACCACTCCTGATGATTGTGTGGGCAGTCTAGACAGAAAATTAGCAACTACATTAGCTTTCCCTAGTTTGTCAACAATTGTTATGTCAAATTCTTGTAGTAACAACAACCATCTGACAAGTCTGCCACCCAATATTGGCTTATTCATCAAATATCTAATTGTTGCATGATCTATATGTATGAACACTTTATAACTAGTAATGTAGTGTCTGAATTTGTTAATGGCATAAACAATTGCCAACATTTATTTTTCTGTCACAGTGTAGTTCAACTAAGCTCCCTGTAGGTTTTTACTTACATAGTATATTGCATACTCCTTAGCTCCTTTGTGTTGGCCTAGGACTGCTCCAATGGAAAAGTTTGATGCACCTGTGTGGATGTGAAAAGGTAGTGTCCAATTTGGACCTCTAAGAACTGGAGCCTATGTCAAGGATGCTTTTAGCTTTTCAAAGGAATTCTGACAATCTGGTGTCCATTCAATGAATGGGACCTAGGGGAATCCCTTGAACCTAACCCTGACCAAAATAGGGAGGGAGGACTTGGGTGCCCGTGCCCTAGTCCTGCCCTATTTTGGGTTAGTCCCAAATTTTAAGTGTCAGCTTGTGACCGTTATTTGGGTCCTATGCCGACATGGTAATTTTGATTATGAAATTCTTGGTAGGAGTGTTTGTAGTTGCATATAGAAGCATGTTGAGGTATTCATTTGGAAACTAGATGAAAATTTGGATTCATGAGCTTTTGTAGAAGTGATTCAAGGCATTCATTGTGTAGCAAGAGCAGATTTGTGTTGTTTATATTTTTGTATTTGCAGATTTGAGCATCCATCTCCTCATGGCATGAAGAGCTTCTTCCTTCCATGAGATCTTCACTACAAGGTGATATCATTTGGTTTTTTCCTCTGCCTCACAAGGGCACACACTCTCTATCTGACAACGGTGTTTGAAAGACTTGAATGTCTCTCTACAGCTTGACTGAGGCAAGCCTCTAAACACCACAACCCCCTCCCCACTTTTCTGTGATTGCAGGTTATAGGTTGGAGAAGTAGGAAAAGTGGAGTTGTAGAGGAGTGTTGTAGAGTGTCAGAATTACAGATCAGAGTTGAAAATAGGGCTGTGGACTCGGGTGCCCACTCATTAGTCCTCTAGATTTTGCAATGGAGAAATCTCTGGGACAATAGGAATAGGTTACATATCAAGTTCCTAGATCCTGACAAAAATCAAGGCAATGGACTAGGGCGCCCGTTCATTAGTCCCTGACTATTCTGCTTCCTGAACCTCAGAAACTGGTACACATTTGTCTGTTATTTTACATCTTTTTGTAGTAGCATTTTCTGGTATTCCTCTGTTTGCTTCCACATTTACATGATTAAGGTTTTGATGTATAATTGAGCATAAGTGAGCATAACTGACAATCAAATCATATAAATCCTCTTTCCCTGCATTCCTAAGTGACCAAGGGCCTGATAGTGCATTGCCACTGAACCCAAAGTCCTTGAATGAAAGGGTGAAAGGAGGATACACATACAAAACTACCAAAAAACCAATCATCCAAATTTTACCCTTTACATTTTGGTGAACCCATGTTGTTGGACTTGTTTGCACCTTGCTTAGTGTTTTTCTTCAGATTTGCATTGATTTCATTCATTTATATTATCATTCATCTTATTGCATTGGAAAACTTACAAAAAAGTTGCAAAATGTGAAATATTTAAAAAAATTGCATTCTAGGGTTTCTATGTTGCATTAATCAATTTGAATTTCATAAAATTTCTAATTTTTGCATTAGATCTAAGATAAATTACAGAAAATTACAAAAATTCAATAGCTTGCATTAAATTTTCATCATAAAATTGCTAGGGTTTTGTTGGAAATTTTGAATTTTTCATATAACCTAGTAATTCCAAAAACTAGGGTTTGTAGGTAAAATCTTGTTTTAGATTTTTCTACCAATCTTAGACACTCATTCAGAGTTACATTTGGCATTTTAGTGTAAATTTGCATTTTTACATAGAAATTTTCAACAAAAACTAGCATTTTTCGTTAATTTTTCACTAGATTTGCACTTGCATTTTGCATGGTAGGGTTTGAAAATCATTTATAGATCTGAGTGGCATTAATTTTCATCACAAATCAGACAACAAGACATCCATATAGCATTTTGTATCAAGATCTCAAACCTAGGGCTTGAAAAACCTTGATTTTCACTAGATTTGGACTTATTGACTCTCAAAATTTGTACCATAGACGTGTTGTGAAGAATATTTTTGCACTAATTGGATGTTATCAATGTTATTATCTATTGCCCCTCCTAAAAATCTTCACAACACCTTTGTTGGCAAGAGACACTACTAGGCATGTCAGGTGTTTCCATTGATGGCAACTGAATCTATCTTACACATCGGCATTGTACCATTTGATCATACTGGAAGTCAAATTGCAGATTTGTCTAAGTCTGGATAGTTAAGAACATAGCACATGACAGGGTCCAGTAGTTTGGTCCAAATTTCTCCACAGGTAATCATATTGTAATGCGGATCTGAGGGTATGTTATGGGATGTCAGGGCTACCTAAATCAAAAGATTTAGCCTCTGGTGATTAAGGGATTGGAAGTTACAAGCATATGAGTAGTGGGTTTTGGTTAGACAGTTCAGTCTGGTGAAGAACAAGCAGACTTGGTGTTTGATCCTTATGTGGATTGAGAGAAGTGATTGGTTGAGTAATGTATGAGATCCAGTGGTATTGACTGACATGTGCTATGACCTGAATACATAGGTTTTGGTCTACGTTGATGTTTGTGCATGGATTCAGCTGATAAAACAGTGATCTTGAAAAAGTCTTTAAGTTTTCTTGAGGTCGACTGCAGTTGATGCAATTTCATGTTGCGGATATATATACTCAATGGATGCGAGATTTTTGAGGTATGGTTGTTCGAAGATGACGTGAGAGGTGCAAAGTGGGGCAGTATCAAGTGTGAAACAAAGATATGAGCCTCAAATCATGGCAGAATAGTGAAACTAGGCAATGAGAGATGAAGTGTGTAAAGTCGGTATATTGAGCTTAACTGGAACTATAATTTTGCATAGTTAGATGCTTTTCTTCAGTTCAAACATTTCAGTGAACTCTTATAATTGATCCTGTAGGTAGTGATCCTCCTTTGAGTAGTGAGCTCTGGGCAGTGCACCCGAAGGCATGTGCCTTCCCATTTTGTAATACTTTTAACAAAGTATAAAATCTTGTGGGTTATCCCCCACCGTGGTTTTTCCCTTAACCAGGTTTCCATGTAAGAATCTTGGTGTTATGTGTGTTGATTATGTTTCCGCTCATGAGTTGTTGATTCATGCTTTCATGGTTATATCATTAATCTGTTAATGAGTTGTAAAGAAGATTAAATACAGAAAAAGTTAAAGTTTGAGACAATTGATTCACCCCCCCTCTTAGTTGTCTGCCCTAATTTCAACAACTGGTATCAAAGCCTGGTTCATTGAAAGAACTTTAATAGCTTGAGGAAGATCTGGGAAGGTGTTGTCAATGGGTTCATTCAAGCACTCTGATGGTATCAATCAACAACTTCAAGTAGCCTTAGATGATCTTGACCTATCCACAACAGAAATCAGAGATCTACAAGAGAACCTTAAAGATGCTAAAGATTTCATTGAGAACTTAAAAGGACAATTGAGCAAATCTAATGAAAAGAGAAAGGAGCTACTTCTTTAGCTAGCAAATCAAAATGAAGACAGTGACATGGATGAGGTCCTGAAGGAGAAGACAAAGGAATGTGAGAAGTTAGCAAAAGAAGTTGTTTTCCTAAAACATGAGATGGAATCCGGGGTGATGAGGCTAACCAAGGAAATTGAAGAAAGGAAGAAGACTGAAGAAAAATTGAATCAATCTCTAAAAGAAAGAACAAAAGAGTGTTGTAGATTGGATAGAATAATTGGTCATCTAGAATCTAATCTACAAGAAACTAGGGATAATGAGGATCAACTTGAAAGACAAATTGTCATTCTCAAACATGACCTAGAAGTTACAAATGAATATAAAGAGAAATTCAAGATAAGCTCAGCTAAACTTGAGGTGTTTCTTGATAGTCAGAAGAAGGCAGATGATAAGCATGGTCTAGGATTTGAGAAAGGTGAAAGCTCTGGATCCGGTCAAAGAAATCTTGAAGCAAGAAATCAAAGAAGGAACCCTAGAAGACCTTCGGTAAGACAACCTAATGCTCAAAGGTATACATCTTTCAATGGAAATTGTTTCAAATGCAATAAGTATGGTCATAGAGCTAATCAATGCAAAAGTAAAGTGAATCAAAATGCATCATCTTTCTCTGGTCAATGCTTTAATTACAAAAGGATAGGTCATAAGGCTGAAGAATGCAGAAGTGGATCAAGGAATCCTCCTAAGAACAAACAAGTGTTCAATGGAAGATGCTTTACTTGCAATAAGTTTGGGCATATTGCAATACAATGCAGATCTAAACCTGCTCCAACATGTGATTGTAAGAAAAATAAGATTATGTGTTTCAACTACAACAAATATGGACATATTGCTAAATTTTGCAGAAGCAAAAAGGAGAACTCACAAGCAAGTAAAGGAATAACAGAGCAGAAGATGAACAAAGGCAAGGGAAAAGTAGATGTGAATGAGATCCAAAATGAAATGAACAAAACATGGGTGAAGAATATTGTAGTGAATGGTGGTGATGGGTCCGCACCAGAATCTAGTGCTGATAATTCCTCCGGAATTGAAACAGGAGCTTTGGCTCAGGGGGAGCTGCATTGAAAATCTATTTCCCCTGCCAGTAAGTGGGTGGCCAAATCTAGCATGATGAACTAAGACAAAGAAGCCTATTACAGAACTGTTGAAGTAAATTCTGGAAGAAAAGGAGCTAATGCAATTGATTGCAGAGCAATTGAAGATTGACTGTATGCAGAAACAATGTAACTAGATGTATTAGTGCAAAGGATTTATTACAATGGAGAATTAGGTTTTGTAGAACATAAAAGGTCATTTTCTTAACATTTGAATCACTTTGCATTTGAAGAGAATAAGGAGAAGAGTGCTTGAGATGAGATTTCAAAGATTTGAAGTGCGAAAAGTGAATTCGATAGCTAACCCTAACCGGAGAAACAAGGTATTCTCTGTGAAACTCTCTGAATTCGTAATTTCTTGAAATGGCTACACCATTGGTTGTTGACATCATCGAAAGGCTTTGACCTAAATTCAAAAGCATCCACACAAATCTGCAGAGGTTGATTCGTTAGGTGCCTTTTCAAATATTCTGCATGGTGTGTTGCACATTGAAGATATTAGGGCCTATATACATGCTAGCATAGATCAGTTTAGGGATTCAAAGTTATTAGATTTGTTCAAGAATCATCTAAGGGATGAGATTCAAGGTCTTAAACCTGAGTATAAGGCGCTATAAGTCAAACATTTCATACAAGTTATTGGGTTCCCGTCCTTCCGTGAAGATGAGTGGGTCCAGTATGTACTGAGTCAGATGCATGTTGAATTCATGTGGTTGATGAAACCCTTCAAGATCACCAAGGATGCTATCTAGGCTGTAACAAGATTGAATTCATTTGGTGGGCTACCAATGTTAAAATCAGTAAAGAATCAGACTGTGACTGAAGCTACTAGATCAAAGTTTGATAAGAGGGCAATGCCAATAAATGATATAACTGATTTGGATGTCAAATTTGCATCTATGGTAATTGGGTATAAGATATACCACTCTAGCAGGGAAAACTCTATATCTGATACAACCATTTATGCTCCCTATCAGATGTTAAGAGAAAATGCTGACTATGACTTGTGTGAGCTGCTACAAAACTAGTTAATGGAGAACCTGAACAAGATCAAAAAGGACAAGAAGAATACATTTAAGTATGGTAGATTGGTGTTGTCTTTGTTCTTCTATTTCATGAATGAGCTACCCGGCAAGAAAAGCATGTGTTGGACTAGTGATAAGCCTATTGCCATACAAATTAGAGAACACTTGCATAGTATAGGTGACTCCAATGCCCAAAGGACTGCTCTTTGGGGATACTTCAAGAATTTTTAGAATATGATGCAATCAAGAGAAAGAATCCCTACTTCTATGGTAGAAAAGTACAAGGATACAATTTGTTTCATGGTGGAAACAGATCAATGCTTGATAGAAGCAGTTGAACCAAGGACTATATGGATCATGCCCATGGGGTATGAAGTTGATGAACAAATACTGGAAATGTATGCTCAACACCTTTTGAGCAAACCAAAAGATACCTCTATAGAGAGATTTGGTACATATGCTGAACTTAGTGTGAAACTACATGTTGAGCTCTAGAAACCTAAATCTAAGAGAAAGATTCAAAGGCAAGTTGAAATGTATGTAGAAAGCATTGGCATAACAAAAGAAGCCATGAGACAAAATAGGGAAAGGATAAAGAAAGTTGAGAAGGAGAAGTAGGACAAAGAATAGGGAAGTGTTCTGGTGGAATCCACTTCTAAAGCAAGGACTACTAGGAGTTTTGGCACAACCTCCCGTGTAGAGAAATTCAAAGAAAAAACTACCGGTAAGGAAGGAAAAAGAACTAAAGTAATGGCTAAAAGGTCATATGTTAGTGTGGAGAAGGAGGATGAAGAAAAGACTGATTTAGATGATGAGGTTAAAGAGTTGAAGGCCTTAGACACTAAGGTTATTAAAGTATCTAAAGAGAAGCCCTCCGAAAGCACAAAGTCAAAGAAAGTAGAAGCATCAAGGGTTGCCCAAGACAAGCCCTCCGGAAGTGTAAGGGTAAACAAAAGACTAAAGAATGAAAAATCTACTCTATCAGTTGAAGATATTGTGAATCCAATAACTGTTCATGGGAATTTGAAGCCCATAACAAAATATTATGACAACTTTGATAAAGACAACAAAAGAATTTTGGAGGATGCTACTATTAAGTACTTGAACACATTCAATAGAGCACTTGTGGAAATTTTATCTAAAATCCCTAAGAGTCTAAGTGACGTTTTGGAGATGAGAAAAGAAGCTGCCAAAGAAAAGGATTTGGAACTTAGAGAACATGTATTGTCCAGTTTATGTCTGATAATATCTAAGAAGGAAGCTAATAAAATCTTCAAAGAAGTTAAAGATGAATTCAGAAGCAAAATCAGGATAAATAAACTAATGCTTGGAGACATTGATGAAGTAGTGAATGAAATAGAGCAAATTCTGAGGAAAGCCCTAGACAAGAATAAGTTTTATGTGGTCACTAAGGAACCAAATGCTAATGATACATCCCTTCCAAATGAAGAAGAGTTGAAGGAAAATGAGTAGCAAGTTGAGGTAGATGACTTCTCTATTCTGGAAAGGGAAATATCTAATAAAACAGATAAAGAGATGGTAAAGTAAGTTAATGGTACAAAAGATACTCAAATGTCTCTAGACGAATCCTATGAGGCAAAGGCAGAAATGAATATGGAAATAAATGATCCTACTAAAGTTGATTCTGAGAAGATAAGGAGTAGAAAGCAAAAGAAGTTGAGGATAAGGAAGGAGCAACTAATGATGGAATTGATTCCTTCATTACAGATGTTGAGGAGTTTGATAAAAATGATGATGATGCTACTGCTGAGGATACACAAAATCCTCCAGAAAAGAATGCATAAGACATTGCTGATGATGCAGAGAGAGCAAAAGCAGAGAAAAAGAATGAAAATGATGAGAAAGACAGTGTGGTTGACTCCGAAAAGGAAGAAGATGCAGGCCCTAATGAGCACAAAACTAAAACATCATATTGGGCAAGAGACACTGCAGAAGTAGTGAAAGAAATTTTGGAGAAAGATAAACAAGTTATAGAGGACTCGGATATAATACAAGGTCCAATCAATTTTGATGCTCTGTCACCGGTATAGAAGATGAAGTTGGCCTCTTTTGCACAAGCCAAGGCCAAAGAAGAAATTCTGAAGTTTCATATAGAAGATAGTGACTTGCTTGATCTTGCCTCCAGCTTTTTGGAGAAAATCATGCCTACATTTCAGAAGGATTCATCAGCATCCCCCTCCTATCAGTTGAAGAGTCGGATAAATTCTGTAAGTACTCACTTTGAGTCTTTTGAAAAGTTAGCAGAAGTCAAAGTCTGGATTGAATTTAATGATAAAAGATTTAGCGAACTAAAAAGAATAATTGCCAATGATAGAATTATGTTGGATACTAGTGTAAAGAGTATTCAAAATACCCTCACTGAAGGAGGAGATGTGTACAAATTTTGTCTATCTTGATCAAAAGTTGTAGAGGACATTGAGAGGAAAATAAAGGAGTCTGAGAAAAAATTGTCAAAAGCATCTCAATCATTTAATCCTTTGACAATATCTGCAACAAATCAAGAATGTCAAGTAGTTAACTTGACTGATGAAATAAAGAAATTTGTGAAAGAAAAACAAAATATTGTGGCAAGAATGTGTGAACTCTGGGGACTGATTCTCCCTAAGTTAGAAACAATGTTCAATGCATTGATAGAAGTGCAAGTTGCTGCTCTGACAAGTGATCCCACTGATGTGCAAAAGGCAAAGTCATGGGGATTCTTATTCAGTGGTCATATTTTAGTATTGGATGGCATGAAGAAAAGTTGGGACAATGAATTGACGCTGTTGAAAAACACTTTTGGTGATGTGTTCAAGTTTATGTAGATAAGACGTAAGGATTACTTGTACATATGCGGAAGTATGTATATAAAGTTTCTTTGTAAATTTTTGGATTTGGACCTCGATCTTTGCCATTGATGTCAAAGGGGGAGAGGAAAGCAGTGAAAAATGAATAATTCATCAAAAGAGGGAGCATTGGAAATCACAAGTGCACATAGTAAGGGGGAGTTGTTCTAACACTTAGTCATTTTTCACTAAGTGTTGCCATCAATGGCAAAGGGGGAGATTGTTGGCAAGAGACACTGCTAGTCATGTCAGGTGTTGTCATTGATGGAAACTGAATCTATCTTACACATCTGTATTGTACCATTTGATCATACTAGAAGTTAGATTGCAGATTTGTCTAAGTCTGGATAGAGAGGAACAGAGCACAATACAGGGTCCATCAGTTTGGTCCACATTTCTCCAAAGGTAATCATATTGTACTGTAGATCTAAGGGTATGTTAAGGGATGTCAGGGCTAACTAAATCCAAAGATTTAGCCTCCAGTGATTAAGGATTGGAAGTTACAAGCATCTGAGTATCCAGTTTTGGTTAGATAGTTCAATCCAGTGAAGAACAAGCTGACTTAGTGTTTGATCCTTGTACGGATTGAGAGAAGTGATTGGTTGAGTAATGTATGAGATCCAGTGGTATTGGCTGACATGTTTGATGACCAGAATACATAGGTTTTGGTCCGTGTTGATGTTTGTATGGATTCAGCTCACAGAATAGTGATCTTGAAAAAGTCTGTAAGTTTTCTTGAGGCCGACTGCAGTTGATGTAATTTCATGTTGCAAATATATATACTTGATGGATGCAAGCTTTTTGAGGTATGGTTTTGAGAAGATGATGTGAGAGGTGCGAAGTGGGGCAGTATCAAGTGCGAAGCAAAGATCTGAGCCTCAGATCATGGCAGAACAATGAAACTAGGTAGTGAGAGATGAAGTGTGTAAAGTTAGTATATTGAGCTTAGCTGGAACTATAATTTTGCATAGTTAGATGCTTTTCTTCAGTTCAAACATTTTAGTGAACTCTTATAATTGATCTTGTAAGCAGTGAGCGTCCTTTGAGTACTGAGCTCTGGGCAGTGCGCCTGAAGGCATGTGCCTTCCCATTTTGTAATACTTTTAACAGAGTATAAAATCTTGTGGGTTAACACCCACTGTGGTTTTTCCCTTACCCAAGTTTCCACATAAAAATCCCAGTGTTACGTGTGTTGATTATGTTTCTGCTCATGTGTTGTTGATTCATGCTTTCATGGTTATATCATTAATATGTTAATGAGTTGTAAAGAAGATTAAATACAAAAAAAGTTAAATTTTGAGACAAATAATTCACCCCCCCTCTTAGTTGTCTACCCTAATTTCAACACACCTTTTTATTGGGCTCTTATAGTGAAAATTTGGTGAAAAATTGCACATTTTTGCTATATTTGCCCTAGGGTTTGACCTAGATTGCATGACAAGCGTGTTGTAAAAGATTTTATGATTGTAGGAGACTAATATCATTGCTATTACTTTCTGTACCTTATAAAATTCATTACAACACCTCTTTCATTAGCTCTTGGGATTGAAAAATTGTGAAAAATCGCATAGTTTAGGGCATTTTCACTAGGTTTTGACTAATCATCATCTTAGATGTGCATCAAAAGTGTGTTGTAACAAATATTATTGCTGTATTGGACTTAAAATAGACATATTATTTGCATCCCCTAATCAAAATCTTTACAACACCTTTTCTTTCATACATTTGCATTAAAAAAGTACAAAAAAAAGTATTTTTGGTCATTTTTGCACTTGTCTTTTGCACACCTTTTGAAAATCCTTTAAAATCTGATTCGACATTGATTTGAAAACATATATCATGGCTACTTATTTGGAAACTTTGTTTGCATACATCATAGACATTGATCATTTCTCTAAATTCACTGATAAACATCCTCAAGTTCATGAACAAATAGCATACATACATGATGTTGATCTCTCTATGTGCTCCACATATGAAATCCTTTGTTATATATCTAATTTTTATAGCTTCAAAAATCTCATGGGAATATATCCTTTGACATTAGATGATCTCACTAAATTCATGATCAATAGTATATACACTAGTGATGACCTCAAAATGTTAGATGAAGCCTTAGATGACTTTATGGAAAATTCCACTATGGCATCTATTACTAAAACATGTGATGATAACTTTGGTTTACCTTATGACCCCTCTCACAAGGTTGTTTCTCCTCATGAGGACACTTTGATGCAAGAGGATGATTTCATTGACACATCTCTTAACACCATATCACCAAATCTTCATTCTAATGCTCACTCTGGCCAGGATGAAGCATTAGAAAATGAAGAGCCATCACTACTTTGCCATTCCAATGCTCTCCTAGACAAAGAGGAAGCATTAGTGAATGAAGAACTCCCTTTAACAAAGAACATTCCATCGGTAGATGATGATCTTTCATCTAACAACATTAAAAATTCTATCATAATGCATGAAACCTCTATGGATCATCCTACCAACCTTGTTCCTTTAGTTGATTGTTCACACACCTTAGATGTCACTAAGGAAGAGAAGACCCTTAATATCCCTCCTTTTATCGAATATTCAAGTCATTTGGACATCACTAAGGATTTAAAAACATCAATTACCTCTTTAAACATCACTAAAGATACAAACATTGATAATTGTCCTCACAACACCTTACCTTCCCCTCATTCCAATGCTCTTTTCTAAAAAGATGTAGCACTAGTGGATGAGGAAAGGTCTCTTACATTAAAACTCTCTTGGATAGATATTGAAATCACTCAAACCAAATTCCTTCTTCCATCTCTCAAGAGCATAATGCATACAACTCAACAAGAAAACATTGATCCAAACATTGAACCAAATAAAGATGATCCTAAGAATGAACAATCTAAAGACAAGGACAAGAATTGGGCTATGGTACCTTATGTCCCACTTTCCTCTAAAATACAAGAGTGGGAGGATGATGATAATTTTCTTGATGACAGGACTTAGTACGATAATCCTACCAGGTAAGTATTTCTAACCCTTCATCTCTCTCATGATGTGTTTCCCCATGATGTGTTATGTGTTGTTTAGGCCTCCTGGGATGATCGTTGATTCTCTTGTAAGGTCTAGGATACCAGGAGAATGCCTCTATTGTAACCTTCTTCTATTTGTATCATCATTCTTCTATATTGCCTCCCTCTGATTTCATTCTTGTGTGTTGTGTCTTACGGACATAGCATTGTGGTTGCTGACATGGGGGCACCCTCCTACGTGACTTTCTCTAAGGCACTTGTTTATCCTCTCTTGATGCATTGTTTCCCTTCCTCTAGTGTTTCTATCTAGTGGGCGGATGACGAAAAACATTTACATTGATGCAGACCTAGTGCCCCTTTAGCGAGAAATAAAAAATTGGACTTAGTTCCTAATATGACGATGGGGTTGTAATATATTATCCGACACTTGGCTAGTAGAATCACTCAATGCTTTCTACATAGTGATCTTGATGATGTTTTATCTCACTTACAAACCTTAACAATACTGCTACTCTGCGCACTTTGTTTGTCTTTAAATCTTGCCTTGGTGACACTCGGTTCTGAGATTTTCATGAGATAGACCCATGGTTATCCTCAATCTCTGAATTCATAGTATAACCTTGGCTCTTTGTGTGATTGATCATATGCATTGATGTTGTTGTTTATCATTATTATGGACACTAACATGTTTCTTGCAGGGATGTGTTTATGGGAACATTTGGCGATTGTAAAGTACATGTCACCTCCAGGGGGCATGGGCATTGTGAAAGTCTATGCTCCCTTGTGTGTTTTCCCTCTACCTTAATGTGCTTGATATTGATGCATGATATGAACCACCTTAAGGTGGGGGCATATATGAGGTAAGATGTTTGTTGTAGATGTTAGCAATGTGCTTGTCCTCATGTGCAGTTTAAAGACTGGTGGTGATGAGTCCCTCCTGCACTCTAAGTTTGTTTGCAATCAATCAATCATCTTAAGCCCTCTGCAGAGGCGGGGGTGGTATATCTCTTGTAGAGAGTGCCCATCCAATCATTTTCAAAAAGTCCTCATTGGGAGGTAGGGAGCGATTATGTGACTAACTCAACCCTTAAGTGTGTCTTCGGTGATTGTTGTGGAGAAGCACAATCGTCAGTGTGTGCCTGTAATGTGCTTGACATGGTGATGAGCCTAGAATTAGGAATACTCCATTGCTTGTTTGTTGTGTTTTCTCCATGTCTTCAAAGTGTGTATGTTTGGCATGCTTGCTTTGTTTGGCATGTATATTGCCTCATATGCAGTTTAAAGACCAGCACAATGAGTGCTTCCTACATTTTGGGAGGTTTGGCATGTCTTGTGTGTGTGTTGCCCCATATATGCAGTCTAAAGACTAGCGTGATGAGTGCTTCCTGCATTATGGGAGGTGTGTTTACTTTCCTTGTACTTGCATCTACATTTCATATATATGAGAAAAAGAAGAGAAAAGAAATCATTCATGTCTTCCATGCATTTACTATCTTCTATGCATCTGTTGTATTCTCCATGT
The DNA here is from genome assembly GCA_027924645.1 of Cunninghamia lanceolata. Classification (NCBI taxonomy): domain Eukaryota; kingdom Viridiplantae; phylum Streptophyta; class Pinopsida; order Cupressales; family Cupressaceae; genus Cunninghamia; species Cunninghamia lanceolata. The sequence continues at coordinate 1,661,844 of BSBN01000379.1, read as the reverse complement.
TTTACGTGATTGTAACTGTCTTCTCTATGTTTTGCATGTCTGTCATTGTCTTCAATGTGCTTGGCATGTATTCTCTGTGCTTTGCGTGTTTTCTATGTTTATTGACCATACTTTAATGCATGTATTGGCCTCATGTTTATACATACATTAAAGTGGGGGCTAAATGTAACATTGGAAAATGTCCCCTGGGGGCTTTTCCTTCTTAAGGTTTAGCTCTCGGGTCTTTAATATACATTTAGGACATCTTGCATCATATTTCGACATCCCGATGAAATGAGCCCTAAGTTTCATGATGAATGGGACCTATACTTGTCAGGCTTGTAGTTTAGCTTGTGGTTATGACCCCACAGATAGTCAGGATGCAAGTGCGCAGGCTACATCTGTAGCCCAGCAGTTGGTGATGACAGATGCCCTCCTAAATGAGACTTTTGGCCTTGATACTTAGGTAAATGTTAGCAAGTTCATTGAATTTAATTTATTAAATTTTATTTTTGTAATTCAGGATTAACTAATTTAGTTTAATGATTATAATGAAAATTCAAGGTCATAGCATTCATTCAATTTTCAGCGGTTCTCCACCTCCGTATTACACTATGACATGTACTACTGAGGTATGTACCTAGTAAATAATTAGAAATATTACATGTGAATAGCATTTTTATATGAATGGTATTCTAATGTCTAATTTTGGATGTTGAATATGTTAATCTTGGATATTTCACAGAAACACCTCCTAGTGGAGGTGGAGTTCAAAGCTTCACTCAGGTAATAAAATAAAGAGTTTAACTAATGAATTGTACTTACTAGATTTTTGTACTTTATATTCATATCATTGATTACATTGCATTGCACATCTTTCAAACTCAAAGCATTACTACAGATTACATAACTAATAACTAGATGTTGATAGATGACAAAATTTCAATTACAATATAGTTTTTTAGAAAGTCAACATAAGCATTTATGCAATTACTTCACATTGCATAACTAATAACTAGGATTAGCTACCAATTGCATTTTCTTGTCATGGCATTCCATAAGACCACATTTTATTGAGGCATTTTTTCAAATAGTTCACTACCTTGTCTATACTATGGATGCTCTGAAAAAATCTATCAAAGCATAATAGTAAGCTATAGCATAGACAAGGCAATGAGCTATTTGAAAAAATGCCTCAAAGAAATGTGGTCTCATGGTGATGGACATCATGATGAGACCACATTTCTTTGAGGCATTTTTCAAACAGCTCATTGTTACCATGAGACCACATTTCTTTGAGGTATTGTTTCAAATAGCTCACTGCCTTGTCTATGCTACCACAATTTGCATACATGTCTACCAAAGCATTTTATCAAATAGCTCACTCAAATTGTTTTCAAATAGTTCACTACCTTGTCTATGCTACCACATTTTTCATACACATCTACCAATGTACTCAAAATTTTGTTGACTATCTCATACATTATAATCCATGACCCACATTACTATTCTAGTTTTTGTAATTGAATAATATTCTTTTATTTTTAGATGATGCAAGTGGAGACACCTCTTGATGTTCATATGGAAATGGAGCATTGTGTGTCTTCCGCAATTGATAGCTCCATGCCTTTGACAGGGGTATGAGGTAGATTAGTAAATTTTAAATTACATTCGTTGTTATAGTTGTTTATTATTGAAAACTAAATGATTATTGATTTGAAGTTTAATTTCTATCTGGATGGCTTCTATAGGACATTACAATGCCATAGCCTAATCTTGATACTATGGAAAATGAGGAGAGAGATCATCTAGCAGCAATAAGTGATTATTTTGTTAAATATTTCATTTTTATAATGTAATTTCTATATATTAATGTATATACTTTTTATTGTAACAGCTAAAGCTCCATGATGAACTAAATAGGAGTAGCCCTTAGGTTTGAAGTAGACCACTCTCATATGCATCTCCATCCCCTCGAAGATCAAAGGTCACCTGTGATCTATTTTCTTCACCCATAGGGGAATGACTTTTTATTGGGTTCCTTTGTTGTATGCCTATATGGCATTTGTGGACATATATTTTGTATTGCATATAGTTGACATTGTATGCCTATATGGTATTCTTGTAAGCCTATATGGCTATTTGGTTAATACACATCTTTTTTGTTGATGGTGTCCATATTTGCATTATAAATCCACACTTCAATGGATGTTTGTAGATGGTTTACTTCAAATATTTAAAGTCCAATTGTATTACATGCACTCTTCCTTTATATAATTGTAAGTATATAAAATTTGAACATTATTCTCCTCTAAGATTATTAAACAATAAATCAATCATATGAATATAATAATACATGATGCAATCTAACACCTAGGTCTCTCTACCACTAAACATCTAAGCCCATACTCTATAGGATCATTGTAGTATGGTAAGGAAATTGATGTAATTATACAATGCACTTTGAAGTATGTAACTAAAAATGAGGAAAGACATTATTACATGTGACCTCATACCTCTAGAAGTTTGTCATATAATTCTTGGAAGACATCTACCATCCCACATGTATGCTTCATGCTACCATTCTAGGTGTATGCTTCATGCTACCATTCATGTGTATACTTCATGCTTCTTGTGTATACTTCATGTGTTCACATGTATGATTCATGCTTCATGTGTATACTTCATGTTTTCACGTGTATGCTTCATGCTTCCTATGTAGACTTCATGTATTATGTGTATTCACATATATGCTTCATGCTTCCTGTGTATACTTCACGTATTACGTGTATTCATGTGTATGCCTCATACTTCGTGTATTGAACGGATGTATCTTCAACAAGATTACTCAATGTGTATTAAAAATGTTGTTTGTCGAAATACTTTCTAGGTTGATAAGCACTAACATAAAAGGGAGAGCAATTTATCATTGAGAAAGACATTCATAACATCCTTGAAGAATACGATTAAGAATACAACCTTAGGCAATATTGCAAATAAATGAATTTAGGTTGTGACATTTCAAAGGTGAAAAGTTGTGACCCTTCAAATAGGAAAGACTATGACCCTTTTATAATGAAGAGCAGTGACCATGCCTAGTGTAGATGTGCCCAATTGGATGTGTTGGCACTAATGGTTTGGCCCCACAAAGAACAAAATAAAAAGTAGCCTACCTTGCAACTTTACACTACATGCATCTGACAATTTTTGGAGCATCAGAAAAACTTTCACCACGGGCAAATGCCTCAAAGATATCAAAAACTAAGAGAGGTTATTGTAGAGGGGCCCTACATGATCCTGTAGCCTTAGACAGATTGTTTCTAAGTTGACACGATTTATGAGTAACATATCGTCAAAGATTAATGCCTTTTTGCACTTTGGATTCTTAAGGGATATCAGCGGTATAATGTAGCTCAGACTATTTCGGCATGTTTGGGTGCAAAATAGGACTATGCATAGCCTAAACATACCCATCCAAGCATGTTGGAACTGTCAGTTTGGTTGCACGATGAGCAAAATGAAAGTTACACCCTTTTGTAACTTTACACTGCATGCATTTGACACTTTTTCCATCAACATAAAACTAGACACCATGAGCAAATGCCTTAGAGATATCAAAAAATGAGAGAGCTTATTGTAGAGGGGCCCTACATGATCCCATATCCTTAAACAAATTGTTTCTAAGTGACACAGTTTCTGAGTAACAGCTCGTCAAAGATTGATGCCTTTTTGCACTTTGGACTCTTAAGGGATATCGTCAATAAAAGGTAGCTCGGATTGTTGTGGCATGTTTGGGTGCAAAAAAAAACCATGCCTAGTATAAACGTACCTATTTAGATGTGTTACAATTGTCAGTTTGGTTACACGAGGAGCAGAACGAAAGTTACACCCCTTTGCAACTTTACACTACATGCATTTGACACTTTTTTCCATCAACTGAAAACTAGACACCATGAGAAAATGCCTTAGAGATACCAAAAACTAAGAGAGGTTATTGTAGAGGGGCCCTACATGATCTCGTAGACTCAGACAAATTGTTTCTAAATGACACGGTTTCTGAGTAATAGCTCCTCAGAGATTGCTGCCTTTTTGCACTTTGGACTCTTAAGGGATATCGCTGGTACAATGTAGCTCAGATTGTTTCGGCATGTTTGGGAGTGAGACAGGACCATGCCTAGCATAAAACCACCAATCCAGACATGTTGGAACTATCAGTTTGGTCACACAAGGAGTAGAACAAAAGTTGCGCCCCTATGCAACTTCACACTGCATGCATCTGACCCTTTTTCCATCAATTGAAAACTTGACACCATGGGAAAATGACTCAGAGATATCAAAAACTAAGAGAGGTTATTGTAGAGATGCCCTACATGATCCGGTAACCTTAGACAAAATGTTTCTAAGTGAAACAGTTTCTGAGTAACAACTCGTCAAATATTTTTGTATTTTTGCACTTTGGACTCTTAAGGGATATCATTGGTACAATGTAGCTCAGACTGTTTCGGCATGTTTGGGTGCAAAAAAGGACCATGCTTAGCCTAAACATACCCATGCAAACATGTTGGAACTATCAGTTTGGTTGCATGAGGAGCAGAATGAAAGTTACACCCCTTTGCAACTTTACATTGCATGCATTTGACACTTTTTCCATCAACTGAAAACTAGACACCAGGGGCAAATGCCTCAAAGATATCAAAAATTGAGAGAGTTTATTGTAGAGGGGCCCTATGTGATCCCATATCCTCATATTGATTCCTTTTTTCACTTTGGACTCTTAAGGGATATCGTCAGTAAAAGGTAGGTCAGATTGTTTTGGCATGTTTGGGTGCAAAAGACCATGCCTAGTCTAAACGTACCTATTTAGACGTGTTACAATTGTCAGTTTGGTTACATGAGGAGAAAAATGAAAGTTACACCCCTCTGCAACTTTACACCACATGCATTTGACACTTTTTCCATCAACTGAAAACTGGACACCACGAGCAAATGCCTCAGAGATACCAAAAACTAAGAGAGGTTATTGTAGAGGGGCCCTACATGATCTCGTAGACTCATATAGATTGTTTCTAAATGACATGGTTTCTAAGTAATAGCTCCTCAAAGATTGCTTCCTATTTTGCACTTTGGACTCTTAAGGGATATCACTAGTACAATGTAGCTCAGACTGTTTCGACATGTTTGGGTGCAAAACAGGACCATGATATTACCTATTAACACCCCTTGTTATTACTTTTCATGATCTTGTAACTTCTTTTTCATATCTTTTACTTTGATCTTTAGATTAGTTGTTCTATCATCAATGCTTAGGACAACAACATCCCTTTGTTTGATAGAGTTTTCAATGTCTTGAATACTTTCATGTGTCCACCACATTGATTCTCTTTTGTTGCACTTACATTTGATATTGCTTATTCCTTATCTTCTATTTCTAGTTGTATTTGCTTCATGGAAGTCTTACGTTCAAGAATCTTTGACTTCATTTATTCAAATACACCTATAGCATCATCCCTCACTTTCCTTGCCTGCATAAATTCTTACCAAATACAAAACCTCTTGATTTTATCCACTTCTACATTGCCATTTTCCCAGTCCACATACTACACAAGCACTTTCCTTGAAACTTCTCGAGACCAAAAAGAATCTCTTCATTCAATACATTATCTATCTCATTCACTTTGGTTTTCTTCCTTTCAAGTGTTTTTAGAGTAGATTCCTTTTTATTTCATAGACTCTTGACAAGATTGATTTTGATAAGATATGATATGGATTATGATTTGGTGATGAGATAGGATAAAAGATGATAAATATTGGATATTATATGATAGAATATAGATTGGATAGGAAGATAAGGATGGTCAATGATGAAAACAATGATAATGACAATGATAAGATGATAAGGCTAGGCTAATGGCCGAAAGGACCAAGGTCTAAACATGATGGTTGTGATGACTAGCTTATGATAATAGATGAAAATACTAAGATGAGGGAAAGACAATATATTTTGGATGGATATGACAGAAATGGTTGATGTTTCAGGTGAAATGATCATTGAGGAAGGGTCTCCCAAGTCTGATCTAGGGATGCAATGGTCAAGTTTGAAAATTGAGGTCTCCAGATGGTCAAATGGTGAAACCATAAATATGCATATAATTTGCCCAATATTCACTGTATATGTGTAAAAATGTAGCAGCAAAAATAAAACAAACATATGTAAACTTGAAAAATAGAAATGAAAGGTCTAAATATCAACTACAATACATTAATATCAATAATATGACTTTACAAAATCAATGTGCATACTTACAACTTAATCCTATGAACCATAGAGGTCTGCTCTACTCTTTATTGTGTCAAGTATTACCTCATGGTTAGACTCACACACCTTCCACAAGGTCTTGTTCAAAGGTCTACCCCAATATTGTATCAAATGAACATTGGATGCCATGACAAGGTTTGAGTAATGAAGAATCTTTCGATGCGTGTCAAAGTCCTGAAATAGCCAAGCATTAACACTCTTATGTCGGTATCTTCTAAGCCATGTTCTAGTAACAATCACCGAGCCTATGGGTATTCAATGTTTTCTCCATCTGTAATTGGGGCCTCGAATTTCTTTTTGGCCTCAATACAATGACACAAATAATAATCCATTCCCTCTTCATTGTCTTCATCTGCAATAACTGCATAAACATGCCCTACATTGATATGTGTAGCAAATTAGATTAAATTAGTCAACATTACAAAAAAAATACAAAGTAAGATAACATTAAGAATTTCAACGAGATCTGATATGTTGTAAAAGTCAACTGATGATTCCATCTATGTCAGTTCCAGTGTCATCAAAGGCTAATACGTGTCAAGTGGCTAAGATAACTTAACCACCATTCATCAACCCACTCCTTTGGTTCACACTCATTCTAGGCTTGAATTGTACATGAAGAACAAAAGCATGCCATCTTCCATGTATGGATAATCCATGAACCTGCATTTGAGCTTCTGAAAGAGTGTAGCTCACTTGATCCTATCAGTGTACAACAATCCTCATATGGTGCAATATTAGTATCATCTATTAACCAAAAAAATGTACGAATTGAAGACTTACCTTCATTACCTGGACCCATCGAAGCATTACACCACTCAATGATTGATTTTACATCTATCAACTTTGCATTGTCTTTATACTTTAACTCTTCTCATGCTATGGCTCTTTTGATATATGCTCATGCACCATCATGCTCCCCCTTTCCATGCTCGGCCTCACAAAATTTCTACATATGCTGAACACCTGTAATATTATGCATCTTGCTCAACCAATAGAACATCTGCGAGTTCTTAAATTGTACTTCCTTATGATCTTTTTGTCATCCTTTGTACTATCATTCACATGAATGAATGTGATGTGTACAAATATAGAATCCTGTGTGGAGTTGTAAAATTGTGATTGCACCTCATGTTGTGGCTGTAGACTATAGTTCTCTGCAAAGTTAATGACTGAAACAATAGTACCAAGTGGAAATGTGTCCTTGCATAACTTAAATTGCAAGTCCAACCATCGAGATCTATGGGTATGCCTTGCATACTCATACACTATACTATCACGAAATGTAGACATAAAATGATACACTAGAATATTTTGAATAACCAAATCACACCTCTTTGTTGTTGGCAACTTGGTATGATGAGGATTGTTTGAGCATGATGTTTGATCAATGTTGTCATTGATGGAAACAAGGATTCAAAAGGGTTGCAAGGTTATAGTAATCCTCATGAAGTCATGCATACAGAGAACTTTGGTATGGAAAGAAGACTTAGACATTTTGGCTAAGTATTGGCATAATACAGAGATAGCGATTGAAAGATAGTATTTTGATTGGCATTGGTCCATAGTTGAAGATATGGCATTGTGGTTCTGGTAAGATTTTTGTAGTCCTTAGATGATCTTATAACAAAATTTTCCTCTCTTGATCATATCCGGAAATGTATCTTCTAGTTACACAAGTTCATCATGACAGAGAACAATAGTAATCAGAGCAGAACATAGAATTGTTTTGGTCCGCATTCCTCTAGTATTGGATATTTTGTTATGCAATTTTGAGGTGTTGTAAACACATATATGAAGTCTCTAAATCAAAATTTGTAGAGTTTGAAGTCCACCAAAAAGATAGTTATGAGCATTTGTATATCACTACTTGGTTTGACAGTGTTTGACTGTGACAGGGTTTGTGTTCTTGTGGTCCACATTTTGTCGAAAGTTAATGTTATGTTCTGTGGTTATGAGTTATGTTCTAAGATGTTTGAAGAGTCTTGGATATGAATTTGAGCAAGTCTTGTGGTCTACAATGAAAGTTGTAATCTGACAGATAGACTGAACCAATGATAGTCTGTGTTTGTGGCTGACCTGATAGTTTGATTTGTATGCGGTAAGTTCTATTGATTGGAACTTTATCCTAAGTGGTTCTATAGTTGGAGCCAACATATGAAAATGTGTTCCAAATGTTAATTGCGTATGCAAAGTATTTTGGTGAATGAATGTGGCCGACAAGCTACATGTTGATTAACTACATGCTTCATCTTAGTACGCCGACCGAATGTGAAGATTCCAAGTGTTGTGGATATATATATGAGATTAAATTTGATGTTTGAAGGGTGTGTGTTGTGAATATAAAGAAGTGCGAATATGAATGTGTGTATGTGACATGCAAAGTCTTGTAATTGTGTAAGGGCAATAAGTACAGAAGAAGGGTGATCTTATAAAACCAGAGCAATGTGATAGAGCAGAGCAGGATGAAGAGTTTTGAGATAGTTTTCTGAGATTCATTAGAGCTATAACCATGCATTTGTAGATGCAATCAAATCAGTTCATTTTTCTAGTGAGCCACCCTTCTTTCTCTTTCTTTCTCTTGGCAGTGAGCCTGCTTTGGCAGTTAGCCTGTATGCAGTGAGCATCCTTCTTTGGACAGTGAGTCCTTAAGGGTAGTGAGCCCTGGTTAGTGAGCCCTAAGGTAGTGAGCCTCTTGTAATTTGGTATTTTTACTACATAATATATTGTGAGCTAACACTCACCGTGGTTTTTCCACATAAAAATCCTGGTGTTCATGTGTTATGTTTTGTGATTGCTCATTCTATGCTTGATTTACTTTTATCTAATATGGAAATTAAATTAATGATTTAATGAGTACATGGTTTTATAGAATACTGATTCACCCGCCTCTCAGTATTCTGGGTGTTCAAGAATTGGTATCAGAGCTTGGTTCCTTGGAAGAAGTCTACAAGCTTAAGGAAGATCTTGGTGATTGAACACAAGGTAGGAAGAAGATATCCTACTCCTCCTGAAGAAATTCATCCAACTAGAATTATAGAAGAATAGTGCATGTATGTCAATGAAGAACTCAAAGTTGCTCTTGAAGACCTTGAAAGGACCGAAGAAGAAAACAGGGATATGAAGGATAATATCAAGGAAGCAGATGAGTGCATTAGCAAGTTGAGGGAGCAAGTAAAAAAGTTCAAAGAAAAGAAAAAGGAAGTTAGTGAGCAATTAAAGCTAGCAAATGAAACTATGGATAATCTGAAGGTGCAAGTTGAAGAGAGGAAAAGAATTGAGGAATGTCTCAATATGGCTATAAAAAACAAATCTGAATAATGTACAAAACTTGAACAAGAAGTTGTGGATCTGAAAGTTGATTTGAAACAAGCATGGATTCAAGAAGATAAATTTAGGGTGAGTGTTGCAAAACTTGATAGAATAATTGAATTTCAAAGGAGCCCTAATGACAAAGAAGGATTGGGATTTGAGAAAGGTGAAAGTTCCAAATTAGGTCAAGTAGTGAATAATGAGAACAAGAAGGACAAAGGCAAGTAGATCTGGAATCAAAGGAAAGGACCTAGAAGACCACTAGTTAGGCAACCAAATTCTCAAAGGTACACCCATCTTTCAATGGTTATTGTAATTCATGCAATAAGTTTGGTCATACGTTCTACTTAATGTAGAAGCAGAATGAATCAAAATGTTCCATCTTTTTCTGGTCAGTGCTTTACATGTAAAAGAGTTTGTCATAAAGCTAATGAATGAAAAAGTCACATAAGGAATGGGTATAACAATGGAAGGAATGCTCAGTCTTTTAGAGGTAACTGCTTTGCATGCAAGAGATTTGGTCATAGAACTAGTGAATGTAGAAGTTAGATTAGGAATGACTATAACAATGGAAGGAATGCTTAATCTTTCAATGGTAACTGCTTTACATGCAATAGATTTGGACATAAGGCCAACCAATGGAGATATAGAATGAATGGAAGAAATAATGGACAGAGGAATATTGTGTGTTTCAATTGCAATAGACTTGGAATAGTGCAAGGTTCTGCAGAAGCAAGAACATGAAGAAGGATATTCAGATAGAAAGGAAGAAACCAGTACAAAAGGTTTATGTGATAGAAATCAAGAAGGAAATGAACAAGATATAGGTTAAGAAGGAAGTTGTTGAAGCCAAGAATGAGTCTATGCTAGACTCTGGTGTAGAAACTTCCTCCAGGAAGTAAATTGGGAACTCTAGCTCAGGGGGAGCTTCAAAGAAAAATCCTATTTCCCCAGCCTAAGAAGTGGTGCTGACACTCAACATGAAGATATGAGTTGGAGAACATTATGTTGGATCTTTTCGAGAAGATTACGGTAGAAAAGAATCGAATGCGATAGATTGTGGAGCAATCTATGTCGACTGTTAGTGGCAGAGAAAGTATTTAACGACTTTTTAGAATTAAACATTTATGGCCATTAGGTTTTGATGAAAAGGGTTTATAAGCAATCTTATTCAAAGGAAATTCACATTGCATTTGAACACACAAGTGACCAAGGAGATCTTAGCAGCAAAGCAAAGGTGACCTCAAAACACTCAACTTGATCAAACCCTAATCAGAAATGAAGAACAAGGTATGTACCGTCACTACTCTTGCAAAGTTTTATTAAGCTGTAAAGATGTCTACACCAAAAGTTGTTGAGATAACTGATAGGCCCCAATCTAAGTTCAAGAAGTATCCATTTAAATCTTTAGAAATAGATCTGGATGGTGCATTTTCTAAAGTTCCACATGGTATTATACATACAGAAGACATTAGGGCATATATTCATGCAAATTTGGAAGAGTATGATCATTTAAAACTAGGGCAAGTTTACTTGAATGAGTTGACCAGAGATAAATTTGAATTGAAGGAAGAATTTAGTCCTCTGCATCAGAAGAAATTGGTCACATTGATTGATTTTCCCATTTTCTCTAAAGATGTTTGGGTTAGGTATTCCCTAAGCAGGATTCATCATGAATTCTTTTGGCTGAATATACCTCATATGATAACTAAGGATGCCATTGAAGAAGTTACAGGTTTGTGTTCCATTAGAACAGTTCCAACATTGAAATTTGTGAAGAATGACACAGTGATGAAATTGACTGGTGCCAAATTTGACAAAAGGGCACTAATTGCTAATGATATTGAAGATCCAACAGTAAGATTTTCATCAATGGTGATTGGATACAAGGTATACTTCTCCAACATGGAGAAATCTATCTTTGCAATGGCCATCTACACAAGTTATGAGATGGTGAAGAAGAATGATGATTATGACCTATGTGAGTTGCTCCAACAACAATTGATGGAAAATCTGAAGAGGACAAAAGATACAAAGTTCCCATTCAAATATGGTACTCTGATCATCTACCTACTGTTCTAATTTCTGAGGGAATTACCAGGTATGAGTAATATTGGTTGGTTAAATCATTCTCCTGTAGCAGTACAAATTAGAAATTATCTATAGAGTTTAGGAGATATTGATGCACAAAATGCTGCTCTTTGGGGATACTTTAGGAATTTCCAAAAGAAAATGTAGGATAGGGTTAGAATCGCTAGAAAGGTGGTTGAGAAGTATAAAGATGATATTGTCTTTATGGTGACCAAAGATCAATGCCTCATGAAGGTAGTGGAACAAAGAATAGTGTGGGTCACAGCAATGGGATATGAGGTTACAGAGGATATCTTGACTAGTTTGGCAGATTTAATGCTGAGAAAACCCAATGACCCCAAAGAAGAAAGGTTTGGAATATTTCAAGAAAAGTCAATTAAAGTCCATATGGAATGAAACAACCTAAAATCAAGAGGAATGTAAGAAAATGGGTAAATGATTTTGCAAAAAGCAAAGGATTTATAGATGAACAAATAAATGAAGCAAGAACCATGTCATGTCTCATACTTTGCATACTTGATTGAATGGTTAAAAATGCAATAATTACATTGATTGGTTAAATTGATCGCTTCGGCTATTTCGTTTGCTTCGGCTATATTGGGACTAACTTATTGATAGTTTTATGAGTTTGACTTTTGCAGTCTTGTCAATGACAAGAGCATGGTTCAGGTAGGGGAGTCCTAGCTTCATGGCAACATCTGACGGGTTTAATCTAGAATTTCCACACACTCACGTAGTTTGCTTCTTCTTGCATTGCATTGCATGTTTGACTCTTTGAACGTCGTGTCACATACTGTTCTAATGAGGGTTTGATTGGCTTGATGACTCATCTTATGTTATCAAATCTCTTTTGTTAATTGAGGCATAATTAAGTTTTGTCCTTTATTCAAATTGTCATTTAGTCATATAAGTATTCTTGCTTGCAACACCTGTTTTACAAGAGAAAAGAAGTTAGTCTTGTAGGTGAAATATTTCAGAAATATACAATAATAATTATAAATGTACTATCACCTTTGAATTATTAGAATAAATATATATTCCATGATGGTAAATGGTATAAATAATTAAATATAAAATTATCTACTTTAAAATTAAATTAGATTAAAAATATGCTAAAGAAAAATAACTAAATTTAATAAAAGACTAACGATATTTTAAGCTAACCTTACTTTAAATTTAGTATAAAAAGAAAAGCCTTGTAATACCTTCTTATTTTTAGAGAGGATTAATTTTTAATAAATGTATAAAAATAATAATGCAATCTTGTAAAGAAAATTTTTTTAAAAAAAAGAGAAAAAGAAAAAGAAAACTGCAAGTTAACAGATGGAAATGGAGAAAAAACAACATGCATGGGAGGGGGAGCGATGAAAATGCATGATTGAATCTTAATAAGGGGATCGGGGTTTCTAAGAAAGGGGAGGACAGTTCACATCAAAAAGGTAGAAGGGATTGAATCATTGGAGGGGTCGGTTTTGCATCATTGGAAGGAGACGAATTGCATTGTGGAACATGGAACAGTTTGCATCATTGGAAGAGACAGATTGCCACAGAAAGGCACTGGTTGTGTGGTAGAAATGGTATTTTTCTCAATAGTATTTATACTGCATGTTAGCAATTTTAGAATGTTAAAGTATAAATATAGGCAAGCTATAAAGATCATACCAAGATTTAACTAGAAATGGAATCCTTCAAACTTGGATCGGTTTTATTTTTGTTCTTAGTATATTTTAGTTCAATTCCTTATATGTCTTCTTGAAATGGAATGAACTGCTCCTTTCTAGATCAGCCTTACTAAATCTTAAATGTGTTGAGACCCTCAGCATGGCCATGTTTAACCGATCTCTACTAGTTCTTAAGCCTTAAAGTCTTTTCTAGATGAGTTTCTTATTTCCAATCATTCGACCTCCTTGTTGAAAGAACGGCCATAACTAATGACCCCTGGACATTTGATGAGATTGGCCTGTTTAATGCCGTCAACCTTGCCCTTTACCAGAAGGAAATATGCGATCTTTTGTCCCTTATCCAGATAGAATTAAATGACCTGTGGAAATTTAGTCTGAGTTTTAATTGTTGATCATTTTTGCTGTAGAATCGACCCTCAGTGAGTCGTTGGATCTTTAGTTTTCTTTTCTTTTCTACCCTTAATTTTTTTTAGGTCTCTCCTTAACCTTTCTCCAAGTTCATTCTCTTGACCTAGCTGTCTGTAGATGGTCTGCGCCGGTTCTTACTTGTTCTTTCCTGAAATCACTTCAAACTTTGAAAACACCTCCCAATTTGTCAAGACTAATGTCATTGTAAGATAAAAAGGCAGATGTTGAAGTATAGCAGGTCGAGTTAATTTTATTCAAATGTGAGAAACAATCTTTCTTTTTGTTGCTAAAACTTTCATGATTTGGTTTAAACGTAAGAAATACAACATTCTATATCTCTGTCCTTATTGACGATTTTTAAGAGTCAGTGACAATAGATTTGAAATACTTCTTCTCTCTTTTGGCCGATGTGTCTTTCTCGGATATGGAGAAACCAATCCGATTTTGTGCAAAAAAAATAGGACTCATTAGTTAAAACTTCAAAAATCTACACTTATCCATAAATTAAAATCGTTGCCTTATGGTTGAGTAAATCTGTATTCCATTCAGAGGAATCACGTAGGTAATATTGCTAGAATTATGATGGGTTTGTAGTGTACAGAAGTAATTAAAATTAAGTATCATGTTCATGATTACTTTATATGCACTTGTATATAGGCATTATGTTTATGATTATAAAACAAAAAGAGATCTTTTATTATGATAGACCGATGTATAGTAGTGGTTAAGTTGCATATCATTTTGTTCTTGTCTATTTAGTTGTGTATACTCGGTCTTATACATAGGACACTATTCAAACTTTTGAAACGAACAAATTCATGTATAATTGGAAAATCAACTTGTGTTACCCTATATCAAATTTGCTACTTAGAAAACAATTAACTGTTGGAATCATCTAAAACAGATATCTTTTCCTTGTATTCATGCATGCATAAAAATGAGTTATTTTGTCGTACAAAGGGGCTTGAAAGGAGTGTTTTTTTTTTCCATAAACTGTGATTGAAAGTGCATAGGACTATTATCTAGTTTTTTTTTTTGTTTATGTGCTTTTGAGAAAGATTGCCTTCCGGGACGGGTATTGAATGTGGGCTATCAGGGAAGTGAGTTTTCTTTTCCAAAACTTGCACGCCGTTACAACGGTTAATTGCTTTGGCCAAAGCGAACTGAATGTTGAAATAGACATGCACCATTGAAATAGATGGACAATTAGCCTAGCTTTTCATTGTATGATTCCCTACCATATCCTATTGATGAGATGCTACATTCATATTAGAGATGCATGTAGGTTGATAGGCACATACTAGATTCCACCCTGCATATGTTTACAGGATGCTAGGCTCTTCGAGCAAGGTCAGGTATTCCTCAGTTTGAGGAATTTCGGGGAAGCGCAAGCTTCGTGGTTGGGCAGAAAAAGTGCCTGAACCATGTTCTTGTCCTACGACTTAGCAGATGGCTGGTTCGTCGATGGCGGTCGAGGACTCCTTGATAGATTTATTTGACACTGATGATAGTTGTACTTCTTGTATTTAAATGATTGTAAGGCTTGATGCCATTATTCGACACTTGTAATATTATTTCTACATACGCTGTAAATGACTTCAGATGTATCTATATACACATTGTAAGTATGGTTGTACTTTTACTTACAAACCTAAAAACTTGCTTGGACTCTTGAATGTTATCTTAATATCTTTCCTTCGGAATGATGAAGTAGAAGTTATTTTTACTGCATTTGAATTTACTTTCAGTAAGTCTATGTTTTACTCCAGTTTCATGTGATGTGAATTTTTAGTACTTTACATTTGAAGTCTAGGGCCACTAAGACTGCAAGTTGCTTTGGAGGGATAGACAACAAAAGATATGGAGAAGGAAGAAGATAAATCTAGACAAGAAAAGGCTACTTCTAGTTCAAGAAGAAGAACAAGAGGCTCCTCCTCTACTGTAGAGGTTGAGAAAGAAAAGACAGAGCCTGCAGAGAATAGGCACAAAAGAAAGAAGACAAAGGCCACAAAAAGAGTGCATGTGAGCCTTGGTGGAGAAGAAGAAGAAGAAGAAGAGACTAAGAATGATGAAAAAGTCAAGGCAAAGAAGGCAAGAACAGATGAAACCACAACAAGCAAAAAGGAGAAGCCCTCTGAAAAGGTGAAGGACAAAAAGAAGAAGAAAGGAGAGAAGACTGAGACCAGAGAAGATAAGCAACAATATCTCTGGAGACCACATTTAATGCAATGGCTGAGCATGGGATCTTAAATCCAATTGTTGATACATATCATGATTGCTCAAATGTTGACAAATTAACTATTGAAGCAACAGTTGTAAGATTTTTGGATAATTTTAATAAATCCCCAATTGAAGTCATAGATGACTTACTAGATAGTCTAGCCAGCATCATGACAACAAGAAAACAAGGGGCCATGGCCAAAGATGCTGAGATAAAGGAGTATGTTTTGTTGAAACTTCACCAAAATATCACTAGTGAAGAAAAAGGTCAAAGTCACTAAGAAGCTTAGTGAACAATTTAGAATAAAGAAAAGGGTCAATACTCTAATGTCTGGTGACATTGAGAAACTAATTAAAGAGACTAAGGAGATAATCCTAAGTGTGCTACATGAACTACAAATCCCAACTGTGGTAGACATTGATGGGAGGAACAAAATGATGATGCTGACACTTCTAATACTATTCCGAAAGAGAATGTTGAGCAAAATATGGATCAAAGTGTAGTTACTCCTCTGGTGAACATAAGAAAGGATGAAGAAATGAAAGAACCTGTGGAAGAGAAGAACACTGAGGAAGAAAAAGTGACATCTGAGGAAATTGCCTCTTAAGGACAAGGTGAGAAGAGGGAAAAAGCAAATGAACAAATGGTTAACAATCTTGCTCCAGAAATAGAGGGAAATGAGCAAGAGCTTATTCAAGAAGACTCTTTGGAGAGATATGATGCTGAAGGGTCTCATGTTGAAGATAAAAGAGACACTGTTGAAAAGGATTCAATTGACTCTTTAAGAGAGTTTTGGGAGAAACAAAAGGAAACTCAGATTTTGACTGCACATGAGTTGTTACAATGACTGATAAACCTGGCCACAATGTCCCCTCTACAAAAACTAAGGCTAGGGACAATTTTTCAAGCCACGACACAAGAAGAAATTTTGAAATCTCATATAGAAGACAGTGAGTTGATAGGAGATGCAACAAATTTTTTTGAAAAGATTATGCTAGGAATAAATAAAGACACATCCTTGGCTTCTACTGCATAGTTGAAGAAATTCATTGAATCAGTCAACTCTCATTCTGAGTCCCTTAAACAAGCTGCAAAAAAGAAAGTAAGGGGAGATATTGATAGCAAGACATTAGTTGAGATTAATGACAAATTTTCTCAAGATAAAATCTTTTTAGATAAGAGCATAGAGTTTGCACAAACAACCATTAAAGAAGCCACCGAACTATATCAATTTTGTCTTACATGGCCTAAAAAGACTAAGGACACAAAAGAGAAAATAGATGGATGGGAAGCTCAAATAATGAAGATATCCAGAATTTATGACCCTATGAAGTATCTTATGTATGGTAGAATGAATGGTCTCAAATTTCTCCCTTTGACTAACAATGGCATAAAACACAGAATGAGTTAGATCTGAGAGATAGTGAGCTTCAAGATTGCATGCCTTGCTAGACTTGTAGTAGCTTCAGATCAGACAAAGCAAATCACTGAGGCCCCTACTACCGTGAAGAAGGTAGAAGAGTTGGTGTCCTAGGTTAATGGGAATATATAAGTATTGAGTGATGCTAAGGTTAGATGGGATGAAGATGTGGTGCAACTAAAGAAACTCTATCAAGATATTCTCCTTGCAAGCCAATAAGCTATTTGACTTCAATTGTATATATGCAAATAGTTTTGAAGTTTTGGTCACTTGTACATATTTTTGTATCATACACCTTTTCCATTGATGTCAAAGGGGGAGAATGAAGCATGTGAAAAACATAGACAAGTGAAAAATAAATAAGGAGAGAAGCATGAAGTTAGGGGTAGTAGTGTGTAAAGAGTAAGGGGAAGCTGTATGATATTTTTTCACATCATGTGTTGCCATCAATGCCAAAGGGGGAGATTGTTGGCAACTTGGTATGATGAGGATTGGCTGAGCATGATGTTTGATCAATGTTGTCATTGATGGCAACAAGGATTTAGAAGGGTTGTGAGGTTATAGTAATCCTCATGAAGTCATGCATACTAAGAACTTTGGCCCAGAAAGAAGACTTAGACATTTTGGCTAAGTCTTGGCAGAATACAGAGATAGCGACTGAAAGACAGTATTTTGATTGGCATTGGTTTGTAGTTGAAGATCTAGCCTTTTAGTTATAGTAAGATGTTTATAGTCCTTAGATTATCTTATAACCAAAGTTTCAGCTCTTGATCATCTCCAGAAATATATCTTCTAGTAGCACAAGTTCAGCATGACAGAGAACAGTAGTAATCAGAGCAAAACATACAATTGTTTTTGTCTACATTCCTCCAGTATTGGATATTTTTTTATGCAATTTTGAGGTGTTGTAAACACATATATGAAGTCTCTAAATCCAAAAGTTGCAGAGTTTGAAGTCCACCGGAAAGATAGTTATGAGCATCTGTATATCGCTACTTGGTTTGACAGTGTTTGACTATGACAGGGTTTGTGTTCTTGTGGTCTGCATTTTGCCACAAATTAATATTATGTTTTATGGTTCTAAAGTTATGTTCTAAGATGTTTGAAGAGTCTTGGATATGAATTTGAGCAAATCTTGTGGTCCGCAATGAAAGTTGTAATCTAGAAGATAGACTAAACCAGTGATAGTCTTTGTTCGAGGCTAACCTGATAGTTTGATTTGTATGCAGTAAGTTCTATTGATTGGAACTTTATCCTAAGTGGTTCTCTAGTTGGAGTTGACATATGAATATGTGTTCCAAATGTTAATTGGGTCCACAAAGTACTTTGGTGAATGAATTTGGCCGACAAGCAACATGTTGATTAACTACATGCTTCATCTTAGTAGGCTGACCTAATGTGAAGATTCCAACTATTGCATATATATATACGTATATATATATATATATATATATATATATATATATATATATATATATATATATATATATATATATATATATATATATATATATATATATATATATATATATATATATATATATATATATATATATATATATATATATATATATATATATATATATATATATATATATATATATGATCCAATCTAATGTTTGAAGGGTGTCTATTGCAAATATAAAGAAGTAAGTGTGAATATTAATGTGTGTGTATGCAACATACGAAGTCTTGTAAATGTGTAAGGGCAACAACTGCAGAAGAAGGGAGATCTTATAAACGCAGAGCAATGTGACAGAGCAGAGCTGGATGAAGAGTTTTGAGATAGTTTTTTGAGCTTCATTGGAGTTGTTACCATGCATTTGTAGATGCAATTAGAGTAGTTCATTTTGGCAGTGAGAAACCCTTCTTTCTCTTGCTTTCTCTTGGTATTGAGCCTGTATGTAGTGAGCATCCTTCTTTGGACAGTGAGTCCTTAAGGGCAGTGATCCCTGGGCAATGAACCCTAAGGAAGTGAGCCTCTTGTAATTCGGCATGTTACTACATAATTTATTGTGAGCTAACACTCACCATGGTTTTTCCCTCTTTGGGTTTTCCACGTAAAAATCCTGGAGTTCATGTGTTATGTTTTGTGATTGCTCATTCTATGATTGATTTTATTTTATCTAATATGAAAATTGAATTAATGGTTTAATGAGTACATGGTTTTATAGAATACTGATTCACCCCCCCCCTCAGTATTTTGGGTGTTCAACATTTGCTTCTTTACCATCTTTTGTATTGTAGTCCACTATTTTATACTTGTCCAACTCTACTAGTTCATTTCCAACCACATGTGCACTTTCCATATGTTCACATATTGGCATATATTGCAAGCCACCGCAATGCTGACATGTGCCATCCAAGCATAATTTCCTTTAGAATATTTGACCTTCCTCTCTTTCACATAAAATTGTTGATATGAAGTCTCTTGAAGATGTTGGTGGGGCATGTAATCCACAATCCTACAAAACATTGTTGGTATGCAAATCTAAACATATAGACCGATAAACATCAAAATGGTTAGAAAATTCAATATGTAATCTACAACAACAAGTAGTATGTGTGTGTGATTTATTTTGACATAGAAAGGTTTTAGCATTTAAAAATATCTTTGAAAAAAATTCTAATTTGAGGATACATCTCTAGAAATTTACCAAAAAATTGTTTTTGAGTCGTATCCAAAAAATGCTTTGGATGTGGCTATGGTTTTGACTACTGATTCTCCTTCTTACCACATCCCTTTGATTAGGAGATACCCTTGTGTAATTCTTCCAAAAGTCTTCAATTAGTGATCTCGGTGCTTCAACATTTGGTTTATCTATTTGTGGTAGTCTCCTAGAGAATGCCCATATTTCATTGGCATCGATGTCCTCGATTCTTTGGCTCCTACCAGTGGCTCTTGATAAAGTTTTTTTATTAACTCTCAATGCTTGACTCCTCTATCTAATGAGACAAGCTTTCCTTATTTGATTACTTACCATTGTCGATGTAATGACACGTCATGTGACATTACTATATTTTGTACGTGAGGTGTTACACTCTCATATGCACTTAATAGATTCTTGACAATAGATTTTTAACTTCAAGCCTCTGATGT
The DNA here is from genome assembly GCA_027924645.1 of Cunninghamia lanceolata. NCBI lineage: Eukaryota > Viridiplantae > Streptophyta > Pinopsida > Cupressales > Cupressaceae > Cunninghamia > Cunninghamia lanceolata. The sequence goes on along the minus strand of BSBN01000379.1, from coordinate 1,641,315 downwards.
TCTCAACACAAGAATCTTCATGATGGACCTATACAATATACTTCACATCATTTCAATGAATAGTTGACATCTTGCGGTCTCATTAAACTTTTCAAAGAACACTCTCCAAATCTTATGAGGATATCTTCTACAAGTGCGTTTTGGAATCTTACCTTCCATTGGCTGCAAAATATTCTCATCGATATCAATCAAATACTTTGGCTTGCTATGCAAAATTCTAGGTGGTGTTCTCAAAGGTAAATTCATCTCAACATTAGGAATTTCATCAATATTTAAATGAGATGGGCTAGACGGCATACCTTCGATTGGAGATGGAATAGATGACGTACATTGAGGTTGATGTGGGAACGATGGCGTACCTCCTTCCTCACATGTGAGTGATGATGTACTCTCAACTTGAGATGTTGTAGATGGTGTCCCTCCATCTTGACTTGTGGTAGAGGACACGTCTCCAACTACAGTATTCAAATCTCTCATAGCATGAAGTTTTTGCAATTGTTCCTTTTGTGCCACCAATACCATATCTCTTGTTGATGGCTGAGGTTCCTCTTCAATTAGCATGTCTTCGACAATTGTGTCAAATTTCCTCTTCTCATGAAGTTCCCTCATACCTGTTGCTTTCTTTGCATTCTTAGCTTCTTTCTGTTCCTATGATATATATAATGTATAATGTTAAATTAACCAATGTATAATGTTAAATTCCTACAATTCAATCACAATTAACATTGTAACACTACAAAAATTGAAACTTCAATTGATATATATCAAATTCAATGTGAAAACTATGTTATTTCCTCCTTCATAAGTTGGAAAACTAGAAAAAGGTGGTGGAAAGTTCATGCAATTGTGGTAGAATGTGAAAATTTTGCATGTGCACTTCCCAACAACATCAAAAATTATTTTTTTGTTGGAACAAGTGCATAACCAGGAGAACAACAGAGCATGTGGGCCTGGATCATGGGTGTCCTAGCTATTTTAGCATTTTTAGAGTAAGCCAAAATGTGCTCGCATTATAATGAAAGTGAGTTTTATCTTCCTATACAAAATGACCATATTTCAACTTCTTCAAAATGCACTCACGTTATGAAAAAGTTGATTTCCTAAAGGTTTTCTAAGTCATTGTCTCATTACCCACCCCTCTCCCCCCTCTATCTCTCTCACACCTATCTTTCGCCCTATGTATCTCACCCCTCTCTCCCTAGGCTATAGGTCTCTCACATCTATATCTCTCTAATGGTTCTCTAGTTATTGTCTCATTACCCACCCCTCTCCCCCCTCTATCTCTCTCACACCTATCTTTCGCCCTATGTATCTCACCCCTCTCTCCCTAGGCTATAGGTCTCTCACCTCTATATCTCTAATGGTTCTATAGTTATTTCCCTTCCTCTCCACCTCTCTCCCTCCTCCTTACCCATCTTTCCCTCAAGTTGTCAAATTCACACTCTCATTTTCTTCTATCTCTCCCCTCACCTCTCTATCTCTCACCTCTATCTCCCCCTCACCTCTCTGCCTCTCCCCTCTCTAGGTCTCTTAGTCACTCCTTGTCTGCCTCTCCATCCCTCCTTAGCCATCTAGGTCTCTCACTTAACCCTAAACCCTATCCCTAAAGCCTCAACCCTCAACCCTTAAACCTTAAATCATGAACCCTTTCCCTAAACCCTCAACCCTTGACATTATACCTTAAACCCTAAACTCTATCCATAAAGCCTCAAGCCTCAACCCTTAAACCTTAAATCCTAAACCATATCCCTAAAACCTCAACCCTCAACCCTCACTCAACCCTTAAACCCTTAATAACCCTTAAACCCTAAACCCTTGACCCTTAAACCCTCAACCCTTATCCATCCCTCTCCTCCCCTATCTGCCTCACCCCCATCTCTTTGTTATCTCTCTCACCCCTCTCTCCCTAGGTTTTAGGTCTCTCATGTGTATATCTCTCAAGGCTCTCTAGATATTTCCCTTCCTCTCCACCTCTCTCCCTCCTCCTTACCCATCTTTCCCTCAAGTTGTCAACTTCACTCTCTCATTTTATTCTATCTCTCCCCTCACCTCTCTATCCCTCAACTATAAACTCTTAATCCTATACCCTAATCCCTCAACCCTAATCCTTTAACCTCAACCCTTAAACTCTCAACCCTTAAACCCTCAACCCTTAAACCCTAATCCCTTAACCCTCAACCCTAAAGCCTCAACCATTAAACCTTCAATGCTAAACCCTATCCCTAAACCCTCTACCCTTGGCACTATGCCTTAAACCCTAATCCCTCAACCCTTAAACCATCAACCCTTAAATCCTTAATCCCTCAAACCTTAAACCCTCAACTCTCAACCCCTAGATACCCTTAAATCATTAAACCTTAAACCCTTAAACCATATGCCCTATACACTTAACTTGGACACTCAACCTTGAACATTATCCATCAACCACAAACCTCTACCCTATACCCTATACCGTCAACCCTATACTTATGCCCTAAACCCTCAACCCTCATCCATATGCCTTATACCCTCAACCTTAAACCCTGAACTCTATATCTTAGACACTCAACCGTGAACATTATCCCTCAACTGTAAACTCTCAACCCTCTACTCTAATACCTCAACCCTTAACCCTCAACCCTCAACCCTAATCCCTCAAACCTATACATTAATCCTTCAACCCTCAACCCTAATCCTTTAACCCTCAACCCTTAAACTCTCAACCCTTAAACCCTCAACCATTAAACCCTCAACCCCTCTACCATATACATTAAGCCCTTAACCCTAATACATTAACCCTATACCTTAAACCCTAATATCTTAACGCTCAACCCTTAAACCATAATCCCTTAAGTCCTCAACCCTTAAACCATAAACCCTTGACCCTTTAACCTTAAAGCCTTAAATCTTTAAACCCTCAACCCTTAAACCCTTAAATCCTCAAACCTTAAACCCTTAAATCCTAAACTCTCTACCCCTAGATACCCTTAAACCCTTAAACCCTATACCCTATACACTTAACCTTGGACACTCAACCTTGAACATTATCACTCAACCTTCAAACCTCAACCCTCTACCCTATACCCTCAACCCTATACTTATGCCCTGAACCCTCAACCCTCATCCATATGTCTTATACCCTCAACCTTAAACCCTAAACCCTATATCTTAGACACTCAACCTTGAACATTATTCCTCAACTGTAAACTCTCAACCCTCTACCCTATACCCTCAACCATATACTTAAGCCCTAATCCCTCAATCCTCAACCCTATACCTTAAACCCTGGAACCTACACCTACAAACCCTCATCCCTATACCCTATAACCTCACCCTTATTCCCTAATCCCTGAATATTGTGCCTCAACCCTATACTTAAAACCTAAACCATACACTCTCAACCCAAGTCACCCTATGCCTTATATATGCTCAATCCATATCATAAACCCTAAGCCCAATATCCTAAACCCTAATCCCCATACCTTACACACTTAATCTTATACACTCAACAAGATGAATATTATCCCTCAACTGTAACCCTCAACCTATTACTTAAGCCCTAATCCCTCAACCCTCAACCCTAAACCTTAAACCCTAAACACAAAAACCTCAACTCTCAAACCTAAAAACTATACATGCTCAGGTCCTTATATACCCTAAACCCAAAACCCTTACATACATACATACAAGCATACATATATACATACATACGTACACACATACATATAAGCATACATACATACATACATACATACATGCATACATACATACATATATACATACATACAGGCATGCATACATACATACATACAACCATACATACATACATACAAGCATGCATACATACATTCATACATACAGGCATACATACATACATACATATATACTGTAAGCATACATACATGTACATAAATACAAATATATATACAAACATACATACATCAAACATACTTAACAAACTTGAACATAAAACATTCCAAGTGAGACATAATGCGAGCGCGTTATAAAGCGCTCGCGTTATGTCAAACTTGACAAACATCAGGTAAACTTTTGCAAAAAAGAAAAAAATGCAAATAAAAACATAACATGAGCACATTATAACATGCTCGCGTTATATGTTGCTTTGGGAATCCCCAAGCCTTAGGCTTGGGATTTGCTTTGGATTTCCAACCCAAAGGCTTGGAGTGCCTTCCCAATGTCTAAAGATGTGTTTTTACATATTCTACATGATTTCACATAATCTCTTTTGTGCTAATCGTTAGGTTTGCACCTGTTTCAAGGTCGAACAAATTGAACACCTGGGTAATGTTAGGTTTTCTCTTAGCTATTTAACAATGTAATTTTTTTCACATTTTGACAATGTTAAGCCTTTCATCTTTAATTTCTTTTGTTTGTGTCTATTTTTTGGCAAAAACCAGTGTTTGGTATTTTTTAGAACTTTATAAATTAACTGTTCATTGAAATTTCAAATAAATTACATTTTTATAAACTAGACTCCATTCTACACATATTAAAAAAAATGATTTTCAATTAGTTTTCAAAATTTATAGGGGTAGCATGGCCAAAATTCTATTTTTCGGGATGTGTCCACTTTGAAAATTAGTACAAAATCAAATATTCATTAAAAAATTATTAGAAAAATCAGGCATAAACTACATGTTGTTAGCTAATTTCTCACTGAAGCGAGTTTAAGAATACCACAAAAAATTTAACCTTTTGAGGGAGCCATAAAACACGCTATGTTATATTTTTTTGACAGAAACAACACCAATTTCTGTGGCTCCCTTTTTTGAACCCCTTAATCTATACCATTTAAAAAAAAAAATTAGTAGTTTAGAAAGTAGAATCGGAGCACTATGAACATTGTTTTCTTTTGTATTTTAAAATTTTGAGTGTAACTATGCTCAATTTCTCATCCAAGGTCAATATTTCTTTATTTTAGAAAAAAAGTGGCCACTAACGACCCCTTTTTGGGACCCCATCGTCTTGCACTTACCCAAATCTTTATCCTTATTAGAAATCTTGTATTTTTCTACATAGTTAATTAAAACATATTCATCCATCTATTTTCAATTTCTAAACATATTTCATAATTATAGTGTTCCAATGCACACAAAAGCATTTATATTGAAGACTATTCAAAAATTAAAGTGACTTAAATAGTTCAAAATTTGGGGTGTGACATGGTGCTCCCTTGCGGGATCCAAAGACAACTCATGATACAAGTGTGCAGCCCCTTGTGAGATCCAAAGACAACTTGTGATATAGGTGGGATCGATGGGTAGAGCCCCTCGCCACCAAGCACAAATCTATCATTGAAAAAAACATCGGAGCTCAGATGGACTAAAAATTTTAATCAACGTCATATAAATAAGATGCTTATATAATTACCATACGTGATGCTATAAATCCATCTCTAATCTAACAATTATCATTACTTTTTAGGACGTAAATTGTACTTGCGCTTTAAAATGTTCATTGAGCCTAGATTTCCTTTTGGACTATTGATCTCAATGAATGTAAGGAAGGCTAACATGTAAATGACCATCAAATTTATGTTATTGGATTTTGTTACATACTCACTTCATTACAACCCCTTGCTATCATTATAATTGCATCTCTCACACAATAATTTTTAAATTATTTTTTCTTTTCTAAAAAATATATTGTGTTTCACTCTTGATTAATAATGCCATAAGATTTTAAGAGATTTTTATTACTTGTAACTATTTTTAACAATCTAAAATATTAAGATATAAATTAAAAGGCAATTAAAATATATAATATTATTAGAATTCAATGCATAATTTTTTAGTCAAACTTATTAACTCAAATTTCATAAATTATGGTTGAGATAAACCCATCTTGAACTAGGAGAAAATAATATACTTGCATATTCTTGTGGTTCTATATAAATATTGTAACTTGGTAGGCATGAGTTTTCCACAGTCCTTTAGATTAGTACAAAAGTGCTTCTAAATTTAAATGAGTGTGTTTTTGGATGTTTCAGATCACACTGAGTGATCCATCATCAACAAGAGGATAGTAAGGCTATGGATTATAGATAGAACCTGTTAAAAGGAAGGGAGGTGGCAAGATGACTGAGAATCGAGGGGTAGGAGAGGAGGCAAAAAAACAAAGTGGAAGAAAAAAAAACATATATCTTTTTATTTATTTTGTGATAAAATATTTTTTTCTTCCACTTTATTTTTTGTCCTCCTCTATATGTAATCCATATCCTTGTTAGAAAATAAGGTTTACATATAACAAGTTTATTGTTAGGTAGTTAGTTGGGTGGGAAATTATTCCTATAGGTAGTTTGTAAATGGAAGAATAATGACTTTTTAAAGTCAATATATGGAATGCAATATGCAACAGTTAAACATAATGAAATTCCAGTTTATTTTTGTTATCACTTACAATGTAAATCTTTAATATTGCTTTTCAGTTTTGTTGTTCCACTGAATTCAACAATGGTATCAGAGTAAAATAGAAACCTTGTGTCTGTGCGTTGAAATCTGCAGAGCAAGAAGGCATTTGAAGTTTGATACAAGCCCGTTTGAGGAGAAGGTTGTTGAATGTTGCATCTTATGTTTATTACTGAGGAGGCATGTGTATGAGAGTCGTTTCAAGCATGGTTGTGCCCAGTTTTGAAGGTTGTTAAGGTTTGCATTTAATAAAAGAATTGTGAGTTTGTGCATGGAAATTTGAAGGGCTGTACTCAATTTCAAACCACATCGCCAGTGTTTTCATTTGTGTTGGCATGTTTTTTGCTTAATTTTATGCATCAATGGAATGCACAAAGCCACGCCTTCCTTAATTTTCTAGGATTTACAAAAACAAATACCATGCCCTCTTGGTTCCAGGTGCCATATCCATGGAATGCCTCACTATTTAAAATGGTATGGCATATCAAGTTGGCCACGCCTTCCTCCATTCTAGCTTGTGCACCATCGAGCCACCCAACTTGCACCAAATTTATTCAAGGCTACAGGTGTAAATCTGAATAATCTGAACAATTCAGTTGCACAAGCCATCACGCAGGAAACATATTTGTGGGCTGAAATCTCTTAATGATAACCACCATTTACAAGTGAAGGCTTGAGTGATCATATTGTGCAATGTTTGGCTGCCTGAGTTGGAGGTTGTAGGTTTGCAGAACGAACAAATTGCTGATCTCTACTATTTTCAACAGTTAGTGGTGGAGCTTCCTAATCTCCTTTCTCGTCCAAATGGAATTGTTTTTATTCTTTAATCTGTGAATGGCGCTCAATCAGCATTAAATAATCTTTTAGAAGAGAGTGTTGGAATTGTAGTTTTTCTCCAGAGAGTTGCAGTGTTAATTCCCAGCCGTGTAAGGTGAAGTTTCATTCCAACGTAATGGAAGAGGTTTGGAAGAGTGTAATGGAAGAGGAAACATGAGTGTAATGGAAGAATAATTGTTTTTTAAAGTTAATGTATGGAATGTAATATGCAACGGTTGAACATAATGAAATTTTAGTTAATTTTTGTTATTTAATATTGTTTTTCAGTTTTGTTGCTCTACTGAATTCAACAATCCTTATTATCCTGTGGGTGATGATGGATCATTGAGTGTGATCCTAAACATCAATGCAAAAACACACACAGTTAAATCCAGAAGCACTTATACAGTAATCCTGTAACTTATATTAGTTTTTCTAAAATAGAGAATGGCTTATTACAAATAATAAATAGGAAGAAATGCTTATTTCGGATATTACTAGAGCCAGAGCTCAGTTATTTTTTCACAGACAGATGTTTGATTGCGAAGTATTTTATTCGTTCACCCACTGCACTTACCAATAGTGTCAATGCTGCAGATAGCTCCACGCAATAAACCCATTGCCTCCCTCCGGATAAAACCCACCAGGTATAGACTCATTTCCTGTGCCATACAGAACCCTTAAGGTCTGCTGGGGAGTTCTGATGTAGGACAAAGAATCAACGTCTGCAGAGAGAATGTTACCACTCAATTTTTCGTCAGCGCCAAGTTCTGGGGGAACTACGATTCCTTCGTCCACAATTCCTGTCTTTCCCAGACAGTTTCGAAGGTTGGAGATGAATGCTGTGATCTGTGCAACAGTGAAGTTGTAGGGATAAACTTTGTACTCCGCTCTCTCGTACAGCCAATAACGTATCACTGCATCTTGCCCAGACTCCACTCCCAGAAGACCTGCTACCAGCTGCACCCAAACCAAAACAATAATTGCTTTCTGAGAGACGAACTTAAAAAGCACTGTAAACGAGTTAGTATATTTTTAGGAATAATTGTTTTAGGTGAGATTTGAAACTGAGGTATGTTGCTATGAAGCAAGAGCGTTTAACATTCTACCAATTTTTTTACACTCTATTTTATGGTCAAATAATTAATAGCAGAGGGTAAACAGTGAGCATGTTTTGGTGTTGATTATGTAGACAGGTTTGATCCTTCAATTTCTTGATAATTTTGATATTGATGACTAAATCAATTCCACTATGCCTACACAATTGTTTGTAACTTTTCATCGATATTATTTCAACTGACATTAAAATTACGACATATTAATTGACAACAACTTCTTGATAATTTTGATATTGATGACCAAACCAATTCTACTATGCCTAGACATTTGTTTGTAACTTTTCATCATATTATTTCGACTGACTTTAAAATTACAACATATCAACTGACATTATTAATTGTTAAAAAGAATAAGACTAAATCTTTATAAAAAAATTCCTCAAATGACAGATCCTTAAATATTGATTGCAAACTTTGATGCAAAATATTTATTCAAATTAGGCCCCTGAAGATGAAGAGAGAAAGTTTTAAAACTTTACTTGCTTTCCAGCCTGTGAGGTTATATTAAGATTGGCGCCAGCGTAAGCTGTAAGTCCCATGTATGGAAGAACGTACATAGCAAGCAGATAATTAAGAGAATTAGCGTAGGGATCGAAGGGAGGAATGAGTGTGAATCCCACAGCCTCATTGAAGAAATTCGCCCATGCTTCCACTCCCAAATCTAGCAAAGGCCGCGGAATGGCTTCCTCTACACTCTCTCTGATTATTCTGCAAAAATCAGTACACCAAACAATGGTCAATTTAGTGGAAAGAAATCTAAATTCTGAGTTTAAAATTAACATTTTATTTAAATATTAAATAGTTTAATGATCAAATAGTTAAATAAAAAAATTATTAGAACCTAATATGGTCGATTTCTTGGAAAGCAAATTGCTCCACAATATCTCTAGTTTGAGGGTCCAGATTGGCTGTGCGGATTCCTTCTGGGGGAGGGCCACCTCCAGTAAGATTAGGTGCAAATTTGTCCAGCCCCACCCCAAATACACCTCCAAGAAAAAATTCACACTCTATGTACTCAATATTCAGAGCAAAATTAAATAGTTCAGCATCTAATGCATTCAATGGCCCAACATAATATGTTCCAGTGCTATAATCGGCAACAGGACAGCAATACTCACTGGGCAATGAGCCAAACATGATAAAAATCATCAGCATTGCTGCTGCTGCTGCTGGTTTTTCCATTTTGCCTCAACTTTGGTGATTTGAACTTGAGACTCCCTATTTATATTAAATTTTGTAGTTACTTAATTAAGAAATTTTTAAAAAATGAACTTTCTGTCTGCATCAATTTGAACTTGAGATTTCGTATAATTTTATAAACTTTGGATCTTTTTATTCATTTTTTATAAAGAGCTGTTGTATTGATTTACGTGTACAACCCACTCACACAGTAATCCCTCCTTCCTTAACACAAAACCTCTTATTTGGATCACCCCCTTAAGCATAACATCTATTGTTTTTACATACTTAAACATGGGACCTCCCATCCATACAGCATTTGGTTTAAAGTTATGACCCAGCCAACCATATTAGACATGGATGTTTTCCTTAAACTGAAAAAGATCAGGCACCAACTTCCAACTAATTCCAACCGACGCAGGTTCGCATAGTATTCCCACTTGTTAGTGTTCGCTTACAAAACCAAATTAGCAGACACTATGTATGGATATGGGATTTTGTTGAGGAAAGCTTATAAAACCAAGTAAATATTGTAACTCGTATTACAAATCTTTACAACTTAAATAGAAAAATAAATAGTAAATTTATAATTTCACTTTATTCTCCTTTTTAATAAGAGTGAATGAAGATTGACATCTATTTTTATTATTTGTCAAAAGTATAAATTTGATAGATTGTTTTTCTAATATAAATTAATAAAGATTAGAAATGTATATTTTAGTTTATTATTTATTAGTGTAATCTTAACGTATATGTCAATCTACCATCATTTGAAATGATTATTTGAAATAGATAATTATTTGTTTATTAAAATTGAATGAAATATAATTACATCAAGAATAAAAAGTGTAATCTTAAGGCATATGACAAGCTACCATCATTTGAAATGATTAATTGAAATAGATAATTATTTCTTTATTAAAGTTGAGTGAAATATAATTACATGAAATAGATGCTTGACAACTTCTTCAAAGTCGGATTGGCCGTATAATCTTTGTTGGAATGCGGCCACCTTACCAAAAGCTAGGGCTTTCTCTTGGTTAGCTATCAATGACAAAATTCTAACTAGGGATGGACTCCACAAACTTAGCATCAGTCTTATTTTTAAGTGGGTGCTATGTGGAGAGCAAGAGGAGGACGTAGACCACCTACTTCTTAAATGTCCTTTTAGTATCAAGTGTTGGAACTGGTGTATGGAGAAACTAAATTTGAGCACTCCCCTTCCTAGATCCTTGTTGGACCTATTCAAGAGTTGGCCAACATTGAATCAAGAATCCACCTTCGCGTGCTTATGGGAGGTCTACCCCTCAATGATAATATGGGGGGTATGGAAGGAAAGGAATCTTTGGATCTTTAGAAAGGCCAAGCACTCGATTGACAAGGTTTTAGAAGAATTGTCTTCAACCATTACAGAGATTGTGAATGTGAGAGTGAGGTCCAACATATAAACAAATATAAAATTCACTAATCGGGACAGTCTAGTCATTAAGAATTGGAACCAGCTATAGCTCCCAGGTGCACAAGATGAGATCCAGGCCATTTCAAGTAAATGCATAAGGGCTTCAATTAGATGGTCACCCCCCACATCTCCTTTATTAAAATTAAACTTTGAACGTGCTTGTAGAGGCAATTCAGGTCCTTTAGGTATAGGTTGTATTATCAGAGACCCCAAAGGAAAGTTGGTGGTTGCAAAGGTGACAAAATTACCAGAAGGAACAAACAACCAAGCTGAAGCCTTCACCCTTTTATATGGTCTCAAATTGGATGTTTCAGATTGTGTAAAAAATATATCGATTGAGGGAGATTCTCTAGTTTTAATCAATCCATTCAAAAAGAGGGAGGCTCTCAACTGGCATCTAGACTATATAGTCCAATAGGCAATCATCCTCCTTAGGAACTTTGATAAGTTTTAGATCAGTCATTGCTATAGGGAAGCGAACCAGGTGGTGGATCTTCTCACCAACATGGCAATCAACCAGTCAGCTATAAGTATAGGTTTCTTGCCATATCAACTCAAGGGGTCATATCAAATGGAGAAGTTAATTGTGGTGGACATGCCACCTCATAGCATTAGGCATTCTTAAAGAGCACACAAATTGGAGTCTTTTCACTCACTCTTTACATCAGCCAAAAAGAGTGTTAGTAAGGTAAAATGGCCCCAAAATGTCATGTCAAGGCTACCGTTGGATTAGATTTAGTCTGGGGTGTATTTATGGACAGACCCATTGCACATAATTACCTCCATGGGTTTTGCAGAAGCCAATTGAAACAAAATCTGTCGATTACCCTCTGGCAAGTATGCATTAATGAGAAAGGATGCCACTTAAAGTCCCTAGGTGGCTTCATCTGTGCAGACTTAAACATAGCAGTCTTATCTATGCCATTTTTTAGATCATTTATCACTCATTACAAACAACTCCTTCAATGAGGCCTTTGTCACCATCTCCATGTTGCATAAGGGAAATGTATTCCATACACCTCACCTTTTACACCTCATGACATGGTGACTCAACCTCTGCCTGCAGGGAACTAGCCAATCATTCCAAGGTTGACGTAGTGTATAAATACTTGTAATTGAGTTTTGGAAAAGGTGTCCTTGAGAGAAAATGATAAGTTATTAAGAAAGGTCCAAAGCTAGAGTAGAGAAGAGGCAGAGGAAAGAAGAGGAAGAGCAAAGCAGAGGTAGAATAGGACAGAGGAAGAGAAGAGCTGAGGATTTCTTTATTCACAATAAAGAAAGGTGTTGATCATGATAGTGAATCTCGCAATAAGCCACCAGTAGGGTTTAAGAGCCCTCAGGGTTTAACATCCCTTATTGTAATCTTGCTAGGTTTAGGGTTAAGGCAGTGAGTCTGCTAGACCTAGTTGTTCTTCATGGCAGTAAGCCAGTATGTTTAGGTTCGTGAGGTGACCAAGCCTAAACATCACTATTTCAAGATTGCAATATATATTGAGAGTTAATCCTCTCCGTGGTTTTTCCCCACCTTGGCGTTTTACACGTAAATATTGTGTCTCTTGTGTTTGATGTCATATCTATTGTTAAGTTTCTGATTTCGTGCTCTCAATGTTAAATCATAATAATTGTGGATAAGTGATGAATGTTTAAATTACAGAAAGTGTTTAAGTTTTTGTGACAACTATTTCACCCCCCCTCTCAGTTGTTTGGTGCATATCAACAGGGTTGACTATTGCAACTCAACCTCTGCATCACTAGAAAACATTGGTGGATCATCTTCCGATGGTGTATTAAAACTTGGTGTCACAAAACCTTCATCAGGAATGCCAGGAGACCATACTGAGTGGCCAGAGAAATAAGAAAATCATCCTTCTGAAGTGGTTTCTTATACAGTTTCATCCTATGTCTATTTACTAGAAAAGAAAACTGAACATCATCAATGGTTTGTAATTGGACTGCACCATTAGGGAATACTTGTTTAATCTAATATGGCCCCAACCACGAGGATTGAAGCTTGCCCTTGAAGTCTTTGTATCTTGAATCATAGAGAAGTGTTCAATCATTAGCAGTGAATTCTTTAGTCTTGATATAATTGTCATGCCATTTGACTCTTTGTTTCTGTATAACCTTTGTGCGGTGGATGGCTTCTAATTTGATTTCATCAAGAGCATTTAAATGTTCTAGTTTGTCCTTTTAAGCTTCTGTCAAATCCATCCCCAATTCTACTATTGTCCCCAGGGTTTTGTATTCAAATTCTATAGGTAGGACTGATGTCTTGCTATAGACCAATTCATAAGGCATAAACCTTGTAGTTGTCTTCTAGGTAGTTCTATATGCCCAAACAGCTTCTGGTAACCGAGAAACCCAATCTCTTCTGTGAAGTTGTATTGTCTTTGTTAATATGTTCTCAATTTCTCTGTTTGTGACTTCAACCTGACCATTAGCTTGAGGATGGTAGGGAGTGGACTTCTTGTGTCTAATCTGATATTCCTCCACCAGTCTAGTGATTAAATCTAATGTGAGTTGTGGGCCTTGATCATTCACTATCTCCCTTGGTACACCATATCTAGTGAAGATGTCCTCATACAAACATTTTGCCACATTGCCATCTCTAGCAAACTACAGTGATTTAACTTCCACCCATTTAGTTAAGTAATCAGTACATACCAGTCCCCACTTATCAAAAGGAGCTAATGAGATTTGTGGTTGCATAGGCATTTCATCACTTTGTGTAGGTCTCCCCATCCTTTGACACTGATCACAGCTTTTAGTATACTTGACAGCATCTTTATGAAGTGTTGGCTAGTAATATCCCATTGTCAATATTTTGAAGGTTGTCCTTTTGGATCTACAAAGTGTCCACCACAGGGTTCATCATTATAGGGCTTCAATATATCAAACACCTCATCCTCTCTGATACATCTTCTCATAATGTTATCTGGACCAGTGTAAAACAAGAATCCATAAATCCAAGAATAAGGAAAGCATTTGTGAATTGGTTTCTGAGAGAAGAACTTAAAAAGCAAGAGGGTTTAACATTCTACCAATTTTTTTACACTCTATTTTAAATATAAAATATTTTAATGTTCAAATAATTAACAGCAGATGGTAAACATTGAGCATGTTTTGTATTTTAAATATAAAATATTTTAATGGTCAAATGATTAATAGCAGACGGTAAATAGTGAGCATGTTTTGGTGTTGATTATGTAGATAGGTTTGATCCTTCAACTTCTTGATAATTTTGATATTGATGACCAAACCAATTCCACTATACCTACACATTTCTTTGTAACTTTTCATCTATATTATTTCAACTGACATTAAAATTACAACATATCAATTGACAACATATCAACTGACATTATTAATTGTTAAAAAGAATAAGACTAAATCTTTATAAAAAAATTCCTCAAATGACAGATCTTTAAATATTGATTGCAAACCTTGATGCAAAGGCCAAGCACTTGATAGACAAGGTTTTAGAAGAATTGTCTTCAACCATTACAGAGATTGTGAATGTGAGAGTGAGGTCCAACATATAAACAAATATAAAATTCACTAATTGGGACAGTCTAGTCATTAAGAATTGGAACCAGCTACAGCTCCCAGGTGCACAAGATGAGATCCAGGCCATTTCAAGTAAATGCATAAGGGCTTCAATTAGATGGTCACCCCCACCTCTCCTTTGTTAAAATTAAACTTTGATGGTGCTTGTAGAGGCAATTCAGGCCCTTTAGGTATAGGTTGTATTATCAGAGACCCCGAAGGAAAGTTGGTGGTTGCAAAGGTGACAAAATTATCGGAAGGAACAAATAACCAAGCAGAAGCCTTCGCCCTTTTATATGGTCTCAAATTGGATGTTTCAAATAATGTAAAAAATATATTGATTGAGGGAGATTCTCTGGTTTTAATCAATCCATTCAAAACTCTCAACTGGCATCTAGACTATATAGTCCAATAGGCAGTCATCCTCCTTAGGAACTTTGATAAGTTTTAGATCAGTCATTGCTATAGAGAAGCGAACCAGGTGGTGGATCTTCTCACCAACATGGCAATCGACCAGTTAGCTATAAGTATAGGTTTCTTGCCATATCAGCTTAAGGGGTCATATCAAATGGAGAAGTTAATTGTGGCGGATATGCCACCTCATAGTGTTAGGCCTTCTTAAAGAGCACACAAATTGGAGTCTTTTCACTCACTCTTTACATCAGCCAAAAAGAGTGTTAGTAAGGTAAAATGGCCCCAAAATGTCACGTCAAGGCTGCCGTTGGATTAGATTTAGTTTGGAGTGTATTTATGGACAAACCCATTGCACATAAGTACCTCCATGGGTTTTTGCAGAAGCCAGTATGCATTAATGAGAAAGGATGCCACTTAAAGTCCCTAGGTGGCTTCATCTATGTAGACTTAAACATAACAATCTCGTCTGTGCCATTTTTTAGATCATTTATCACTCATTACAAACAACTCCTTCAATGAGGCCTTTGTCACCATCTCCACGTTGCATAAGGGAAATGTATTCCATACACCTCACCTTTTACACCTCATGACATGGTGACTCAACCTCTACTTGTAGGGAACTAGCCTATTTAACTAATGCACTGTGGCTTTATCTCACATTTACTTTAAGCTTCTGTCCTTCTCAATTTTGACTCCATCAGCTGCTAGACATTCACAATAATTGTCACGTGCCCCAAATTTTGACTATACTTTACTTTTTATTTACTCAAAATTAGTAGTTAATTATGCATGATTTTTGATTTGACGTTTAGTGAAAATGTCAGGAAAGATCAATGATTTCATGAGATTATATCTAGAGTAGCTACTTCCTCTGAGAAGTAGATTGTGAGTTATGGCTCACGGGGACCTGTATTGAAAATTCTAAAATCTCCCAGCCAGATAGTCAGTGCTGAGATTTGACACAAAGATATGAGGACTTACTTAGCAGATCGCTTGAAGGGAACTATGTAGATCAAGGCACAAAAGGATTATGGTCTAGAAGCCCAAAATGACTTAAGTATCATCAATATATAAAGTAAGTTGATGATCATTATATGCGGTTCAGGGTTAAGCCTGAAATAGTATAAAGCATCTAAGTATTTTTGTCTGCGTCCTTCTGCTATTGAGTATTTTGATGTGCAGTTTTGAAAGTATGTTAAGAAGTCAATGATGATTGTTGGATATAAATTCTAGAGTCTCATATGGTCCACACAGATGAATTGGTCAAGTATGTACTCAAGGGCTAAAGTTGACAGGTTAAGTATCTAACCAATAAAACCAAGTGTCAGGGCTCTGGTATTCTAGTCTGCTTGGGTCCCCCGCTAAAGATAATGTTCTGCAGTTTTGGCATATGGTTATTGATTAGTGATTACATCTACATCCTTAAATTTGTCTGATCTTGATAATTGGCTTGAGAATAATGATTAACAGAAGTTTAGGATTGTTTTCAATACAAAGCAGTTTTCTTTGAAATGGTTTGAAAATCTACAGAATGATTGGGAATGAGATACAACTAAGGATCTAATGCTTAAAGTTTGATAGTGGAGGTAAGTTCACATCAAATGAATTCAATATTTTCTATAAAGAATGGGGGACAAGGAGACAGTTGTCTGCTAAGACTTCTCAGTAGAATTAAGTTGTCAAAAAGAAATATAAGATAGTCCAAGAGGCTGCTAGATTGATGATGAAAGAAGCTGACCTACCGGATGCATTCTGGAGAAAATATATAAATACTGCTATCTACATTCAAAACATAGTTCAAGTCAAAGTGCTACAATAAGAGTCTGGGAAAGATCATTGAGAGTGTTGATGAAATCAGAGAAAGAATATTATATCTGAGTAGATATAAATCAAGAAGAAAATCAAGTTGAAGAAGAAGAAGTTCTGGAAAGAATTCCTGAGATCCCTAGAGATGCGTAGAAGTATCACACCGAAGACCAGTTCTTGGGTAAACAGAGCTAAAGTGCATTGGTAAAGAAAAAGAATTGCAGATGAATAGATAAATCTCTGGATGAAGTATGCAAGGATAAGTTTTCAATCAAAGAAATAAAAGGAAAAAGGTGTAGCAGTACAGGTAATAATCAGAGATAGTTGCTGAAGTCAAGAAGATTATGAAATTATCTCCCAAGGGAAGCAGGTAAATAATAAGAATTTCTGATAAAGAGCAATAAGAATTGCAGCATTGCTGGCAAATAAAACAAGGCAGTAGTAGTAAGATCCTAAAGTGAGAATTGACAAACCCAGAAGATAAGAAAACATAAAATAAAGAGCCAAAGTTGTAGTCACAAAAGCATCAAGTAAGGGGGAGTAGTCAGTTGAAGAAAGTTCAGAACAAAGATTAGATCAGAGAAGATGAGTGCAAGTATTTGCCCTTTGCCATTGATGTCAAAGGGGGAGAGAAGTCATGTGAAAAACTTAGAGTGCCAATGTGTAAGAGAAAGGGGGAGAATTTTGGAGAAAGAAAGAGTCTAGGTGTGTAAAGAGAAAGTGGGAGAATCTTGTCTTGATGGTTGTTGCAGTTTTTCACATCATATGTTGCCATTAATGAAAAAGGTAGAGATTATTGCAAGTATGTGCCTAATTGGTGTTTTCATTGATGTCAACATATTCTTCTTGTCATTGGTGTCAACTGAATCATATTCCATTGCTTGTTTAGAAGACCCGTATGTTGAGGATATTGAGAAAATTAGCCTCTCTGGAAGAAATAAGTAAGCCATAGAGAAATGTAGTACAGACAGTGAGTTGTATACTGAAGAACAATCCGGTAAACTGCTCCACATTTGTTCCTTCTTGAAGATAGTGGTATGTGGAATGGAAGTAATTTAGATGTATGTCTGAGGATGCTACATTTTAGGTCTAAGCCATCCACATGAAGATTTGAGTGAGTTGTGTTCACCAGAGTGAAGCCGCCTTTTTTTGTAAGTTCAGTTGAGACAGGAAGACAGTATTTGGCTCCGTATTCCTCTGCAATAAAGTATTTTGCTCTGTAGTTATAGAGGGAAGTCTAGGATGATGATAAGTGCCTACAGTTGCAATGGTTCATGGTTTGGTGGTTTGCAAGCTATCTTTCTTTTATGACAGTTGAAGACGGTGAAGCTCATGTGTTCTGGTGAGAAGATTCCTATGGATAAAGTGGTTAAGGTTCATGCGGTTGCTCTTGATAATTATAGCATGCTTTTGGATGTCCCCTAATCATGTTCCTATTTGGACTTTGGTCCACGCTAAGAAATTGAGATGGTGTGAGAAGCTTGTTACCAGTTAATGTTGCGTGTAACTAGTCTTGGTCGACCTAGTTGATCCCAGTGATTGTAGAGATCTTTGAAAGATTGAGGAATTGTGTTGTGGCATGGAAGATCATGTTTGAGTCCCAGCTAAGGCATGGCATGATTTGTATTTCATTCCTTTTGCATGATGTTGCAATAGGTCAGGACCTATTTTGTAAATGTTTCTAATACCGACCTTGGAGATTGTTCCAATGGTTGATGCTAACCTTGATGATCATTCCAAGGTTGATGCATAGTGTATAAATACTTGTAATTGAGTTGTGGAAAAGGTGTCCTTAAGTGAAAATGATAAGATATTAAGAAAGGTCCAAACCCAGAGCAGAGAAGAGGCATAGGAAAGAAGAGGAAGAGCATAGCAGAGGAAGAGCAGGGTAGAGCTAAGGATTTCTTTATTCACAATAAAGAAAGGTGTTGATCATGATAGTGAATCTCGTAGTAAGCCACCTGTAGGGTTTAACAACCCTCGGGGTTTAACATCCCTTATTGTAATCTTGCTAGGTTTAGGGTTGAGGTAGTGAGTCTGCTAGACCTAGTTATTCTTCATGGCAGTAAGCCAGTATGTTTAGGCTCGTGGGGTGACCAAGCTTGAACATCACTATTTCAAGATTGCAATATATATTGAGAGTTAATCCTCTCCGTGGTTTTTCCCCACCTTGGGGTTTTCCACATAAATCTAGTGTCTCTTGTGTTTGATGTTGTATCTATGGTTAAGTTTTTGATTGCATGCTCTCATTGTTAAATCATAATAATTGTGGGGGATAAGTGATAAATGTTTAAATTACAGAAAGTGTTTAAGTTTTTGTGACAATTGATTCACCCCCCCTCTCAGTTGTTTGGCACATATCAACAGGGTTGAGTATTACAACTCAACCTCTGCATCACTAGAAAACATTGGTGGATCATCTTCAGATGGTGTATTAGAACTTGGTGTCACAAAACCTTCATTAGGAATGCCAGGAGTACCATACTGAGTGGCCAGAGAAATGAGAAAATCATCCTTCTGAAGTGGTTTCTTATAAAGTTTCATCATATGTCCATTTAATAGCAAATAAAACTAAACTTCATCAATGGTTTGTAATTGGACTGCACCATTAGGGAATACTTGTTTAATCTAATATGGCCCCAACCATTGGGATTGAAGCTTGCCCTTGAAGTCTTTGTATCTTGAATCATAGAGAAGTGCCCAATCACCAGCAGTGGATTCTTTAGTCTTGATATACTTGTCATGCCATTTGACTCTTTGTTTCTGTATAACCTTTGTGTGGTGGATGGCTTCTAATCTGATTTCATCAAGAGCATTTAAATGTTGTAGTCTATCCTTTTAAGCTTCTCTCAAATCCATCCCTAATTCTACTGTTGTCCTCAGGGTTTTGTGTTCAAATTCTATAGGTAGGACTGATGTCTTACCATAAACCAATTCATAAGGTGTAAACCTTGTAGTTGTCTTCCAGGTAGTTCTATATGCCCAAACAGCTTCTGGTAACCTACAAACCCAATCTCTTCTATGAAGTTGTACTATCTTTGTCAATGTGTTCTCAATTTCTTTGTTTGTGACTTCAACCTGACCACTAGCTTGAGGATGGTAGGGAGTGGACTTCTTGTGTCTAATCTGATATTTCTCCACCAGTCTAGTGATTAAATCTAATGTGAATTGTGGGCCTTGATTAGTCACTATCTCCCTTGGTACACCATATATAGTGAAGATGTCCTCATACAAAAATTTTGCCACATTGCCATCTCTAGCAAACTGCAAGGCTTTAACTTCCACCCATTTAGTTAAGTAATCAGTACATACCAGTCCCCACTTATCAAAAGGAGATAATGAGATTTTTGGTTGCATAGGCATTTCATCACTTCTTGTAGGTCTCCCCATCCTTTGACACTGATCACAACTTCTAGTATACTTGAAAGCATCTTTATGAAGTGTTGGCCAGTAATATCCCGTTGTCAATATTTTGAAGGTTGTCCTTTTGGATACAAAGTGTCCACCATAGGGTTCATCATGACAGGCCTTCAATATATCAAACACCTCATCCTCTCTGATACATCTTCTCATAATGTTATCTAGGCCAGTGTAAAACAAGAATCAAGAAATCCAAGAATAAGGAAAGCATTTGTGAACTAGATGTCTCTTCTCCCTTGGAGAAAAGTAACCTAGAATATGCCCTGAAACCAAATAATTTGCTATGTCTGCATACCATGGAGTGTGTATAGTTAGAGAAAATAGATGCTCATCAGGAAAAGAGTCATCAACCACTCCTGATGATTGTGTGGGCAGTCTAGACAGAAAATTAGCAACTACATTAGCTTTCCCTAGTTTGTCAACAATTGTTATGTCAAATTCTTGTAGTAACAACAACCATCTGACAAGTCTGCCACCCAATATTGGCTTATTCATCAAATATCTAATTGTTGCATGATCTATATGTATGAACACTTTATAACTAGTAATGTAGTGTCTGAATTTGTTAATGGCATAAACAATTGCCAACATTTATTTTTCTGTCACAGTGTAGTTCAACTAAGCTCCCTGTAGGTTTTTACTTACATAGTATATTGCATACTCCTTAGCTCCTTTGTGTTGGCCTAGGACTGCTCCAATGGAAAAGTTTGATGCATCTGTGTGGATGTGAAAAGGTAGTGTCCAATTTGGACCTCTAAGAACTGGAGCCTATGTCAAGAATGCTTTTAGCTTTTCAAAGGAATTCTGACAATCTGGTGTCCATTCAATGAATGGGACCTAGGGGAATCCCTTGAACCTAACCCTGACCAAAATAGGGAGGGAGGACTTGGGTGCCCGTGCCCTAGTCCTGCCCTATTTTGGGTTAGTCCCAAATTTTAAGTGTCGGCTTGTGACCGTTATTTGGGTCCTATGCCGACATGGTAATTTTGATTATGAAATTCTTGGTAGGAGTGTTTGTAGTTGCATATAGAAGCATGTTGAGGTATTCATTTCGAAACTAGATGAAAATTTGGATTCATGAGCTTTTGTAGAAGTGATTCAAGGCATTCATTGTGTAGCAAGAGCAGATTTGTGTTGTTTATGTTTTTGTATTTGCAGATTTGAGCATCCATCTCCTCATGGCATGAAGAGCTTCTTCCTTCCATGAGATCTTCACTACAAGGTGATATCATTTTTGTTTTTGAGAATTTATCATTTGGTTTTTTCCTCTGCCTCACAAGGGCACGCACTCTCTATCTGACAACGGTGTTCGAAAGACTTGAATGTCTCTCTACAGCTTGACTGAGGCAAGCCTCTAAACACCACAACCCCCTCCCCACTTTTCTGTGATTGCAGGTTATAGGTTGGAGAAGTAGGAAAAGTGGAGTTGTAGAGGAGTGTTGTAGAGTGTCAGAATTACAGATCAGAGTTGAAAATAGGGCTGTGGACTCGGGTGCCCACTCATTAGTCCTCTAGATTTTGCAATGGAGAAATCTCTGGGACAATAGGAATAGGTTACATATCAAGTTCCTAGATCCTGACAAAAATCAAGGCAATGGACTAGGGCACCCGTTCATTAGTCCCTGACTGTTCTGCTTCCTGAACCTCAAAAACTGGTACACATTTGTCTGTTATTTTACATCTTTTTGTAGTAGCATTTTCTGGTATTCCTCTGTTTGCTTCCACATTTGCATGATTAAGGTTTTGATGTATAATTGAGCATAAGTGAGCATAATTGACAATCAAATCATATAAATCCTCTTTCCCTGCATTCCTAAGTGACCAAGGGCCTGATAGTGCATTGCCACTGAACCCGAAGTCCTTGAATGAAAGGGTGAAAGGAGGATACACATACAAAACTACCAAAAAACCAATCATCCAAATTTTACCCTTTACATTTTGGTGAACCCATGTTGTTGGACTTGTTTGCACCTTGCTTAGTGTTTTTCTTCAGATTTGCATTGATTTCATTCATTTATATTATCATTCATCTTATTGCATTGGAAAACTTACAAAAAAGTTGCAAAATGTGAAATATTTAAAAAAATTCCATTCTAGGGTTTCTATGTTGCATTAATCAATTTGAATTTCATAAAATTTCTAATTTTTGCATTAGATCTAAGATAAATTATAGAAAATTACAAAAATTCAATAGCTTGCATTAAATTTTCATCATAAAATTGCTAGGGTTTTGTTGGAAATTTTGAATTTTTCATATAACCTAGTAATTCCAAAAACTAGGGTTTGTAGGTAAAATCTTGTTTCAGATTTTTCTACCAATCTTAGACACTCATTCAAAGTTGCATTTGGCATTTTAGTGTAAATTTGCATTTTTACATAGAAATTTTCAACAAAAACTAGCATTTTTTGTTAATTTTTCACTAGATTTGCACTTGCATTTTGCATGGTAGGGTTTGAAAATCATTTATAGATCTGAGTGGCATTAATTTTCATCACAAATCAGACAACAAGACATCCATATAGCATTTTGTATCAAGATCTCAAACCTAGGGCTTGAAAAACCTTGATTTTGACTAGATTTGGACTTATTGACTCTCAAAATTTGTACCATAGACGTGTTGTGAAGAATATTTTTGCACTAATTGGATGTTATCAATGTTATTATCTGTTGCCCCTCCTAAAAATCTTCACAACACCTTTGTTGGCAAGAGACACTACTAGGCATGTCAGGTGTTGCCATTGATGGCAACTGAATCTATCTTACACATCGGCATTGTACCATTTGATCATACTGGAAGTCAAATTGCAGATTTGTCTAAGTCTGGATAGTTAAGAACATAACACATGACAGGGTCCAGTAGTTTGGTCCAAATTTCTCCACAGGTAATCATATTGTAATGCGGATCTGAGGGTATGTTATAAAATGTCAGGGCTACCTAAATCCAAAGATTTAGCCTCTGATGATTAAGGGATTGGAAGTTACAAGCATATGAGTAGTGGGTTTTGGTTAGACAGTTCAGTCTGGTGAAGAACAAGCAGACTTGGTGTTTGATCCTTATGTGGATTGAGAGAAGTGATTGGTTGAGTAATGTATGAGATCCAGTGGTATTGACTGACATGTGCTATGACCTAAATACATAGGTTTTGGTCTACGTTGATGTTTGTGCATGGATTCAGCTGACAAAATAGTGATCTTGAAAAAGTCTTTAAGTTTTCTTGAGGTCGACTGCAGTTGATGCAATTTCATGTTGCGGATATATATACTCAATGGATGCGAGATTTTTGAGGTATGGTTGTTCGAAGATGATGTGAGAGGTGCAAAGTGGGGCAGTATCAAGTGTGAAACAAAGATATGAGCCTCAAATCATGGCAAAATAGTGAAACTAGGCAATGAGAGATGAAGTGTGTAAAGTCGGTATATTGAGCTTAACTGGAACTATAATTTTGCATAGTTAGATGCTTTTCTTCAGTTCAAACATTTCAGTGAACTCTTATAATTGATCCTGTAGGTAGTGATCCTCCTTTGAGTAGTGAGCTCTGGGCAGTGCACCCGAAGGCATGTGCCTTCCCATTTTGTAATACTTTTAACAAAGTATAAAATCTTGTGGGTTATCCCCCACCGTGGTTTTTCCCTTAACCAGGTTTCCATGTAAGAATCTTGGTGTTATGTGTGTTGATTATGTTTTCGCTCATGTGTTGTTGATTCATGCTTTCATGGTTATATCATTAATCTGTTAATGAGTTGTAAAGAAGATTAAATACAGAAAAAGTTAAAGTTTGAGACAATTGATTCACCCCCCCTCTTAGTTGTCTGCCCTAATTTCAACAACTGGTATCAAAGCCTGGTTCATTGAAAGAACTTTAACAGCTTGAGGAAGATCTAGGAAGGTGTTGTCAATGGGTTCATTCAAGCACTCTGATGGTATCAATCAACAACTTCAAGTAGCCTTAGATGATCTTGACCTATCCACAACAGAAATCAGAGATCTACAAGAGAACCTTAAAGATGCTAAAGATTTCATTGAGAACTTAAAAGGACAATTGAGCAAATCTAATGAAAAGAGAAAGGAGCTACTTCTTTAGCTAGCAAATCAAAATGAAGACAGTGACATGGATGAGGTCCTGAAGGAGAAGACAAAGGAATGTGAGAAGTTAGCAAAAGAAGTTGTTTTCCTAAAACATGAGATGGAATCCGAGGTGATGAGGCTAACCAAGGAAATTGAAGAAAGGAAGAAGACTGAAGAAAAATTGAATCAATCTCTAAAAGAAAGAACAAAAGAGTGTTGTAGATTGGATAGAATAATTGGTCATCTAGAATCTGATCTACAAGAAACTAGGGATAATGAGGATCAACTTGAAAGACAAATTGTCAGTCTCAAACATGACCTAGAAGTTGCAAATGAATATAAAGAGAAATTCAAGATAAGCTCAGCTAAACTTGAGGTGTTTCTTGATAGTCAGAAGAAGGCAGATGATAAGCATGGTCTAGGATTTGAGAAAGGTGAAAGCTCTGGATCCGGTCAAAGAAATCTTGAAGCAAGAAATCAAAGAAGGAACCCTAGAAGACCTTCGGTAAGACAACCTAATGCTCAAAGGTATCCATCTTTCAATGGAAATTGTTTCAAATGCAATAAGTATGGTCATAGAGCTAATCAATGCAAAAGTAAAGTGAATCAAAATGCATCATCTTTCTCTGGTCAATGCTTTAATTACAAAAGGATAGGTCATAAGGCTGAAGAATGCAGAAGTGGATCAAGGAATCCTCCTAAGAACAAACAAGTGTTCAATGGAAGATGCTTTACTTGCAATAAGTTTGGGCATATTGCAATACAATGCAGATCTAAACCTGCTCCAACATGTGATTGTAAGAAAAATAAGATTATGTGTTTCAACTACAACAAATCTGGACATATTGCTAAATTTTGCAGAAGCAAAAAGGAGAACTCACAAGCAGGTAAAGGAATAACAGAGCAGAAGATGAACAAAGGCAAGGGAAAAGTAGATGTGAATGAGATCCAGAATGAAATGAACAAAACATGGGTGAAGAAAATTGTAGTGAATGGTGGTGATGGGTCCGCACCAGAATCTAGTGCTAATAATTCCTCCGAGAATTGAAACAGGAGCTTTGGCTCAGGGGGAGCTACATTGAAAATCTATTTCCCCTGCCAGTAAGTGGGTGGCTAAATCTAGCATGATGAAATAAGACAAAGAAGCCTATTACAGAACTGTTGAAGTAAATTCTGGAAGAAAAGGAGCTAATGCGATTGATTGCAGAGCAATTGAAGATTGACTGTATGCAGAAACAATGTAACTAGATGTATTAGTGCAAAGGATTTATTACAATGGAGAATTAGGTTTTGTAGAACATAAAAGGTCATTTTCTTGACATTTGAATCACTTTGCATTTGAAGAGAATAAGGAGAAGAGTGCTTGAGCTGAGATTTCAAAGATTTGCAGTGCGAAAAGTGAATTCGATAGCTAACCCTAACTGGAGAAACAAGGTATTCTCTGTGAAACTCTCTGAATTCGTAATTTCTTGAAATGGCTACACCATTGGTTGTTGACATCATCAAAAGGCTTTGACCTAAATTTAAAAGCATCCACACAAATCTGCAAAGGTCGATTCGTTAGGTGCCTTTTCAAATATTCTGCATGGTGTGTTGCACATTGAAGATATTAGGGCTTATATACATGCTAGCATAGATGAGTTTAGGGATTCAAAGTTATTAGATTTGTTCAAGAATCATCTAAGGGATGAGATTCAAGGTCTTAAACTTGAGTATAAGGCGCTATAAGTCAAACATTTCATACAGGTTATTGGGTTCCCGTCCTTCCGTGAAGATGAGTGGGTCCAGTATGTACTGAGTCGGATGCATGTTGAATTCATGTGGTTGATGAAACCCTTCAAGATCACCAAGGATGCTATCTAGGCTGTAACAAGATTGAATTCATTTGGTGGGCTACCAATGTTAGAATCAGTAAAGAATTAGACTGTGACTGAAGCTACCAGATCAAAGTTTGATAAGAGGGCAATGCCAATAAATGATATAACTGATTTGGATGTCAAATTTGCATCTATGGTAATTGGGTATAAGATATACCACTCTAGCAGAGAAAACTCTGTATCTGATACAACCATTTATGCTCCCTATTAGATGTTAAGAGAAAATGCTGACTATGACTTGTGTGAGCTGCTACAAAACTAGTTAATGGAGAACCTAAACAAGATCAAAAAGGACAAGAAGAATACATTTAAGTATGGTACATTGGTGTTGTCTTTGTTCTTCTATTTCATGAATGAGCTACCTGGCAAGAAAAGCATGTGTTGGACTAGTGATAAGCCTATTGCCATACAAATTACAGAACACTTGCATAGTATAGGTGACTCCAATGCCCAAAGGACTGCTCTTTGGGGATACTTCAAGAATTTTTAGAATATGATGCAATCAAGAGAAAGAATCCCTACTTCTATGGTAGAAAAGTACAAGGATACAATTTGTTTCATGGTGGAAACAGATCAATGCTTGATAGAAGCAGTTGAACCAAGGACTATATGGATCATGCCCATGGGGTATGAAGTTGATGAACAAATACTGGAAATGTATGCTCAACACCTTTTGAGCAAACCAAAAGATACCTCTGTAGAGAGATTTGGTACATATGCTGAACTTAGTGTGAAACTACATGTTGAGCTCTAGAAACCTAAATCTAAGAGAAAGATTCAAAGGCAAGTTGAAATGTATGTAGAAAGCATTGGCATAACAAAAGAAGCCATGAGACAAAATAGGGAAAGGATAAAGAAAGTTGAGAAGGAGAAGTAGGACAAAGAATAGGGAAGTGTTCTGGTGGAATCCACTTCTAAAGCAAGGACTACTAGGAGTTTTGGTACAACCTCCCGTGTAGAGAAATTCAAAGAAAAACCTACCGGTAAGGAAGGAAAAAGAACTAAAGTAATGGCCAAAAGGTCATATGTCAGTGTGGAGAAGGAGGATGAAGAAAAGACTGATTTAGATGATGAGGTTAAAGAGTTGAAGGCCTTAGACACTAAGGCTATTAAAGTATCTAAAGAGAAGCCCTCCGAAAGCACAAAGTCAAAGAAAGTAGAAGCATCAAGGGTTGCCCAAGACAAGCCCTCCGGAAGTGTAAGGGTAAACAAAAGACTAAAGAATGAAAAATCTACTCTATCAATTGAAGATATTGTGAATCCAATAACTGTTCATGGGAATTTGAAGCCCATAACAAAGTATTATGACAACTTTGATAAAGACAACAAAAGAATTTTGGAGGATGCTACTATTAAGTACTTGAACACATTCAATAGAGCACTTGTGGAAATTTTATCTAAAATCCCTAAGAGTCTAAGTGACGTTTTGGAGATGAGAAAAGAAGCTGCCAAAGAAAAGGATTTGGAACTTAGAGAACATGTATTGTCTAGTTTATGTCTGATAATCTCTAAGAAGGAAGCTAATAAAATCTTCAAAGAAGTTAAAGATGAATTCAAAAGCAAAATCAGGATAAATAAACTAATGCTTGGAGACATTGATGAAGTAGTGAAGGAAATAGAGCAAATTCTGAGGAAAGCCCTAGACAAGAATAAGTTTTATGTGGTCACTAAGGAACCAAATGCTAATGATACATCCCTTCCAAATGAAGAAGAGTTGAAGGAAAATGAGTAGCAAGTTGAGGTAGATGACTTCTCTATTCTGGAAAGGGAAATATCTAATAAAACAGATAAAGAGATGGTAAAGGAAGTTAATGGTACAAAAGATACTCAAATGTCTCTAGACGAATCCTATGAGGCAAAGGCAGAAATGAATATGGAAATAAATGATCCTACTAAAGTTGATTCTGAGAAGATAAGGAGTAGAAAGCAAAAGAAGTTGAGGATAAGGAAGGAGCAACTAATGATGGAATTGATTCCTTCATTACAGATGTTGAGGAGTTTGATAAAAATGATGATGATGCTACTGCTGAGGATAAACAAAATCCTCCAGAAAAGAATGCATAAGACATTGTGATGATGCAGAGAGAGCAAAAGCAGAGAAAAAGAATGAAAATGATGAGAAAGACAGTGTGGTTGACTCTGAAAAGGAAGAAGATGCAGGCCCTAATGAGCACAAAATTAAAACATCATATTGGGCAAGAGACACTGCAGAAGTAGTGAAAGAAATTTTGGAGAAAGATAAACAAGTTACAGAGGACTCGGATATAATACAAGGTCCAATCAATTTTGATGCTCTGTCACCGGTATAGAAGATGAAGTTGGCCTCTTTTGCACAAGCCAAGGCCAAAGAAGAAATTCTGAAGTTTCATATAGAAGATAGTGACTTGCTTGATCTTGCCTCCAGCTTTTTGGAGAAAATCATGCCTACATTTCGGAAGGATTCATCAGCATCCCCCTCCTGTCAGTTGAAGAGTCGGATAAATTCTGTAAGTACTCACTTTGAGTCTTTTGAAAAGTCAGCAGAAGTCAAAGTCTGGATTGAATTTAATGATAAAAGATTTAGTGAACTAAAAAGAATAATTGCCAATGATAGAATTATGTTGGATACTAGTGTAAAGAGTATTCAAAATACCCTCACTGAAGGAGGAGATGTGTACAAATTTTGTCTATCTTGATCAAAAGTTGTAGAGGAAATTGAGAGGAAAATAAAGCAGTCTGAGAAAAAATTGTCAAAAGCATCTCAATCATTTAATCCTTTGACAATATCTGCAGCAAATCAAGAATGTCAAGTAGTTAACTTGATTGATGAAATAAAGAAATTTGTGAAAGAAAAACAAAATATTGTGGCAAGAATGTGTGAACTCTGGGGACTGATTCTCCCTAAGTTAGAAACAATGTTCAATGCATTGATAGAAGCGCAAGTTGCTGCTCTGACAAGTGATCCCACTGATGTGCAGAAGGCAAAGTCATGGGGATTCTTATTCAGTGGTCATATTTTAGTATTGGATGGCATGAAGAAAAGTTGGGACAATGAATTGACGCTGTTGAAAAACACTTTTGGTGATGTGTTCAAGTTTATGTAGATAAGACGTAAGGATTACTTGTACATATGCGGAAGTATGTATATAAAGTTTCTTTGTAAATTTTTGGATTTGGACCTCGATCTTTGCCATTGATGTCAAAGGGGGAGAGGAAAGCAGTGAAAAATGAATAATTCATCAAAAGAGGGAGCATTGGAAATCACAAGTGCACATAGTAAGGGGGAGTTGTTCTAACACTTAGTCATTTTTCACTAAGTGTTGCCATCAATGGCAAAGGGGGAGATTGTTGGCAAGAGACACTGCTAGTCATGTCAGGTGTTGTCATTGATGGAAACTGAATCTATCTTACACATCTGTATTGTACCATTTGATCATATTAGAAGTCAGATTGCAGATTTGTCTAAGTCTGGATAGACAGGAACAGAGCACAATACAGGGTCCATCAGTTTGGTCCACATTTCTCCAAAGGTAATCATATTCTACTGCAGATCTAAGGGTATGTTAAGGGATGTCAGGGCTAACTAAATCCAAAGATTTAGCCTCCAGTGATTAAGGATTGGAAGTTACAAGCATCTGAGTATCCAGTTTTGGTTAGATAGCTCAATCCAGTGAAGAACAAGCTGACTTAGTGTTTGATCCTTGTACGGATTGAGAGAAGTGATTGGTTGAGTAATGTATGAGATCCAGTGGTATTGGCTGACATGTTTGATGACTAGAATACATAGGTTCTAGTCCGTGTTGATGTTTGTATGGATTCAGCTCACAGAATAGTGATCTTGAAAAAGTCTTTAAGTTTTCTTGAGGCCAACTACAGTTGATGTAATTTCATGTTGCAAATATATATACTCGATGGATGCAAGCTTTTTGAGGTATGGTTTTGAGAAGATGATGTGAGAGGTGCGAAGTGGGGCAGTATCAAGTGCGAAGCAAAGATCTGAGCCTCAGATCATGGCAGAACAATGAAACTGGGTAGTGAGAGATGAAGTGTGTAAAGTTAGTATATTGAGCTTAGCTGGAACTGTAATTTTGCATAGTTAGATGCTTTTCTTCAGTTTAAACATTTTAGTGAACTCTTATAATTGATCTTGTAAGCAGTGAGCGTCCTTTGAGTACTGAGCTCTGGGCAGTGCGCCTGAAGGCATGTGCCTTCCCATTTTGTAATACTTTTAACAGAGTATAAAATCTTGTGGGTTAACCCCCACCATGGTTTTTCCCTTACCCAAGTTTCCACATAAAAATCCCAGTGTTACGTGTGCTGATTATGTTTCTGCTCATGTGTTGCTGATTCATGCTTTCATGGTTATATCATTAATATGTTAATGAGTTGTAAAGAAGATTAAATACAAAAAAAGTTAAATTTTGAGACAACTAATTCACCCCCCCTCTTAGTTGTCTACCCTAATTTCAACACACCTTTTTATTGGGCTCTTATAGTGAAAATTTGGTGAAAAATTGCACATTTTTGCTATATTTGCCCTAGGGTTTGACCTAGATTGCATGACAAGCATGTTGTAAAAGATTTTATGATTGTAGGAGACTGATATCATTGCTATTACTTTCTGTACCTCATAAAATTCATTACAACACCTCTTTCATTAGTTCTTGGGATTGAAAAATTGTGAAAAATCGCATAGTTTAGGGCATTTTCACTAGGTTTTGACTAATCGTCATCTTAGATGTGCATCAAAAGTGTGCTGTAACAAATATTATTGCTGTATTGGACTTAAAATAGACATATTATTTGCAGCCCCTAATCAAAATCTTTACAACACCTTTTCTTTCATACATTTGCATTAAAAAAGTACAAAAAAAAGTATTTTTGGTCATTTTTGCACTTGTCTTTTGCACACCTTTTGAAAATCCTTTAAAATCTGATTCGACATTGATTTGAAAACATATATCATGGCTACTTATTTGGAAACTTTGTTTGCATACATCATAGACATTGATCATTTCTCTAAATTCACTGATAAACATCCTCAAGTTCTGGAACAAATAGCATACATACATGATGTTGATCTCTCTATGTGCTCCACATATGAAATCCTTTGTTATATATCTAATTTTTATAGCTTCAAAAATCTCATGGGAATATATCCTTTGACATTAGATGATCTCACTAAATTCATGATCAATAGTATATACACTAGTGATGACCTCAAAATGTTAGATGAAGCCTTAGATGACTTTATGGAAAATTCCACTACGGCATCTATTACTAAAACATGTGATGATAACTTTGGTTTACCTTATGACCCCTCTCACAAGGTTGTTTCTCCTCATGAGGACACTTTGATGCAAGAGGATGATTTCATTGACACATCTCTTAACACCATATCACCAAATCTTCATTCTAATGCTCACTCTGGCCAGGATGAAGCATTAGAAAATGAAGAGCCATCACTACTTTGCCATTCCAATGCTCTCCTAGACCAAGAGGAAGCATTAGTGAATGAAGAACTCCCTTTAACAAAGAACATTCCATCGGTAGATGATGATCTTTCATCTAACAACATTAAAAATTCTATCATAATGCATGAAACCTCTATGGATCATCCTACCAACCTTGTTCCTTTAGTTGATTGTTCACACACCTTAGATGTCACTAAGGAAGAGAAGACCCTTAATATCCCTCCTTTGATTGAATATTCAAGTCATTTGGACATCACTAACGATTTAAAAACATCAATTACCTCTTTGAACATCACTAAAGATACAAACATTGATAATTGTCCTCACAACACCTTACCTTCCCCTCATTCCAATGCTCTTTTCTAAAAAGATGTAGCACTAGTGGATGAGGAAAGGTCTCTTACATTAAAACTCTCTTGGATAGATATTGAAATCACTCAAACCAAATTCCTTCTTCCATCTCTCAAGAGCATAATGCATACAACTCAACAAGAAAACATTGATCCAAACATTGAACCAAATAAAGATGATCCTAAGAATGAATAATCTAAAGACAAGGACAAGAATTGGGCTATGGTACCTTATGTCCCACTTTCCTCTAAAATACAAGAGTGGGAGGATGATGATAATTTTCTTGATGACAGGACTTAGTACGATGATCCTACCAGGTAAGTATTTCTAACCCTTCATCTCTCTCATGATGTGTTTCCCCATGATGTGTTATGTGTTGTTTAGGCCTCCTGGGATGATCGTTGATTCTCTTGTAAGGTCTAGGATACCAGGAGACTGCCTCTAATGTAACCTTCTTCTATTTGTATCATCATTCTTCTATATTGCCTCCCTCTGATTTCATTGTTGTGTGTTGTGTCTTACGGACATAGCATTGTGGTTGCTGACATGGGGGCACCCTCCTACGTGACTTTCCCTAAGGCACTTGTTTATCCTCTCTTGATGCATTGTTTCCCTTCCTCTAGTGTTTCTATCTAGTGGGCGGATGACGAAAAACATTTACATTGATGCAGACCTAGTGCCCCTTTAGCGAGAAATAAAAAATTGGACTTAGTTCCTAATATGACGATGGGGTTGTAATATATTGTCCGACACTTGGCTAGTAGAATCACTCAATGCTTTCTACATAGTGATCTTGATGATGTTTTATCTCACTTACAAACCTTAACAATACTGCTACTCCACGCACTTTGTTTGTCTTTAAATCTTGCCTTGGTGACACTCGGTTCTGAGATTTTCATGAGATAGACCCATGGTTATCCTCAATCTCTGAATTCATAGTATAACCTTGGCTCTTTGTGTGATTGATCATATGCATTGATGTTGTTGTTTATCATTATTATGGACACTAACATGTTTCTTGCAGGGATGTGTTTATGGGAACATTTGGCAATTGTAAAGTACATGTCACCTCCAGGGGGCATGGGCATTGTGAAAGTCTGTGCTCCCTTTTGTGTTTTCCCCCTACCTTAATGTGCTTGATATTGATGCATGATATCAACCACCTTAAGGTGGGAGCATATATAAGGTAAGATGTTTGTTGTAGATGTTAGCAATGTGCTTGTCCTCATGTGCAGTTTAAAGACTGGTGGTGATGAGTCCCTCCTGCACTCTAAGTTTGTTTGCAATCAATCAATCATCTTAAGCCCTCTACAGAGGCAGGGGTGGCGTATCTCTTGTAGAGAGTGCCCATCCAATCATTTTCAAAAAGTCCTCATCGAGAGGTGATTGTTGTGGAGAAGCGCAATCGTCAGTGTGTGCCTGTAATGTGCTTGACATGGTGATGAGCCTAGAATTAGGAATACTCCATCACTTGTTTGTCGTGTTTTCTCCATGTCTTCAAAGTGTGTATGTTTGGCATGCTTGCTTTGTTTGGCATGTATATTGCCTCATATGCAGTTTAAAGACCAGCACAATGAGTGCTTCCTACATTTTGGGAGGTTTGGCATGTCTTGTGTGTGTGTTGCCCCATATATGTAGTCTAAAGACTAGCGCGATGAGTGCTTCCTGCATTATGGGAGGTGTGTTTACTTTCCTTGTACTTGCATCTACATTTCATATATATGAGAAAAAGAAGAGAAAAGAAATCATTCATGTCTTCCATGCATTTACTATCTTCTATGCATCTGTTGTATTCTCCATGTTTTACGTGATTGTAACTGTCTTCTCTATGTTTTGCATGTCTGTCATTGTCTTCAATGTGCTTGGCATGTATTCTCTGTGCTTTGCGTGTTTTCTGTGTTTATTGACCATACTTTAATGCATGTATTGGCCTCATGTTTATACATACATTAAAGTGGGGGCTAAATGTAACATTGGAAAATGTCCCCTGGGGGCTTTTCCTTCTTAAGGTTTAGCTCTAGGGTCTTTAATATACATTTAGGACATCTTGCATCATATTTCGACATCCTGATGAAATAAGCCCTAAGTTTCATGATGAATGGGACCTATACTTGTCAGGCTTGTAGTTTAGCTTGTGGTTATGACCCCACGGATAGTCAGGATGCAAGTGCGCAGGCTACATCTGTAGCCCAGCAGTTGGTGATGACAGATGCCCTCTTAAATGAGACTTTTGGCCTTGATACTTAGGTAAATGTTAGCAAGTTCATTGAATTTAATTTATTAAATTTTATTTTTGAAATTCAGGATTAACTAATTTAGTTTAATGATTGTAATGAAAATTCAAGGTCATAGCGTTCATTCAATTTTCAGCGGTTCTCCACCTCTGTATTACACTATGACATGTACTACTGAGGTATGTAACTAGTAAATAATTAGAAATATTACATGTGAATAGCATTTTTATATGAATGGTATTCTAATATCTAATTTTGGATGTCGAATATGTTAATCTTGGATATTTCACAGAAACACCTCCTAGTGGAGGTGGAGTTCAAAGCTTCACTCAGGTAATAAAATAAAGAGTTTAACTAATGAATTGTACTTACTAGATTTTTGTAGTTTATATTCATATCATTGATTACATTGCATTGCACATCTTTCAAACTCAAAGCATTACTACAGATTACATAACTAATAACTAGATGTTGATAGATGACAAAATTTCAATTACAATATAGTTTTTTAGAAAGTCAACATAAGCATTTATGCAATTAATTCACATTGCATAACTAATAACTAGGAGTAGCTACCAATTGCATTTGCTTGTCATGGCATTCCATAAGACCACATTTTATTGAGGCATTTTTTCAAATAGTTCACTACCTTGTCTATACTATGGATGCTCTGAAAAAATCTATCAAAGCATAATAGTAAGCTATAGCATAGACAAGGCAATGAGCTATTTGAAAAAATGCCTCAAAGAAATGTGGTCTCATGGTGATGGACATCATGATGAGACCACATTTCTTTGAGGCATTTTTCAAACAGCTCATTGTTACCATGAGACCACATTTCTTTGAGGTATTGTTTCAAATAGCTCACTGCCTTGTCTATGCTACCACAATTTGCATACATGTCTACCAAAGCATTTTGTCAAATAGCTCACTCAAATTGTTTTCAAATAGTTCACTACCTTGTCTATGCTACCACATTTTTCATACACATATACCAATGTACTCAAAATTTTGTTGACTATCTCATACATTATAATCCATGACCCACATTACTATTCTAGTTTTTGTAATTGAATAATATTCTTTTATTTTTAGATGATGCAGGTGGAGACACCTCTTGATGTTCATATGGAAATGGAGCATTGTGTGTCTTCCGCAATTGATAGCTCCATGCCTTTGACAGGGGTATGAGGTAGATTAGTAAATTTTAAATTACATTCATTGTTATAGTTGTTTATTATTGAAAACTAAATGATTATTGATTTGAAGTTTAATTTCTATCTGGATGGCTTCTATAGGACAGTACAATGCCATAGCCTAATCTTGATACTATGGAAAATGAGGAGAGAGATCATCTAGCAGCAATAAGTGATTATTTTGTTAAATATTTCATTTTTTATAATGTAATTTCTATATATTAAAGTATATACTTTTTATTGTAACAGCTAAAGCTCCATGATGAACTAAATAGGAGTAGCCCTCAGGTTTGAAGTAGACCACTCTCATATGCATCTCCATCCCCTCGAAGATCAAAGGTCACCTGTGATCTATTTTCTTCACCCATAGGGGAATGACTTTTTATTGGGTTCCTTTGTTGTATGCCTATATGGCATTTGTGGACATATATTTTGTATTGCATATAGTTGACATTGTATGCCTATATGGTATTCTTGTAAGCCTATATGGCTATTTGGTTAATACACATCTTTTTTGTTGATGGTGTCCATATTTGCATTATAAATCCACACTTCAATGGATGTTTGTAGATGGTTTACTTCAAATATTTAAAGTCCAATTGTATTACATGCACTCTTCCTTTATATAATTGTAAGTATATAAAATTTGAACATTATTCTCCTCTAAGATTATTAAACAATAAATCAATCATATGAATATAATAATACATGATGCAATCTAACACCTAGGTCTCTCTACCACTAAACATCTAAGCCCATACTCTATAGGATCATTGTAGTATGGTAAGGAAATTGATGTAATTATACAATGCACTTTGAAGTATGTAACTAAAAATGAGGAAAGACATTATTACATGTGACCTCATACCTCTAGAAGTTTGTCATATAATTCTTGGAAGACATCTACCATTCCACATGTATGCTTCATGCTACCATTCCAAGTGTATGCTTCATGCTACCATTCATGTGTATACTTCATGCTTCTTGTGTATACTTCATGTGTTCACATGTATGATTCATGCTTCCTGTGTATACTTCATGTTTTCACGTGTATGCTTCATGCTTCCTGTGTAGACTTCATGTATTATGTGTATTCACATATATGCTTCATGCTTCCTGTGTATACTTCACGTATTACGTGTATTCATGTGTATGCCTCATACTTCGTGTATTGAACGGATGTATCTTCAACAAGATTACTCAATGTGTATTAAAAATGTTGTTTGTCAAAATACTTTCTAGGTTGATAAGCACTAACATAAAAGGGAGAGCAATTTATCGTTGAGAAAGACATTCATAACATCCTTGAAGAATACGATTAAGAATACAACCTTAGGCAATATTGCAAATAAATGAATTTAGGTTGTGACATTTCAAAGGCGAAAAGTTGTGACCCTTCAAATAGGAAAGACTATGACCCTTTTATAATGAAGAGCGGTGACCATGCCTAGTGTAGATGTGCCCAATTGGATGTGTTGGCACTAATGGTTTGGCCCCACAAAGAACAAAACAAAAAGTAGCCTACCTTGCAACTTTACACTACATGCATCTGACAATTTTTGGAGCATCAAAAAAACTTTCACCATTTGCAAATGCCTCAAAGATATCAAAAACTAAGAGAGGTTATTGTAGAGGGGCCCTACATGATCCCGTAGCCTTAGACAGATTGTTTCAAAGTGACACGATTTCTGAGTAACATATCGTCAAAGATTAATGCCTTTTTGCACTTTAGATTCTTAAGGGATATCAGCGGTATAATGTAGCTTAGACTATTTCGGCATGTTTGGGTGCAAAATAGGACTATGCCTAGCCTAAACATACCCATCCAAGCATGTTGGAACTGTCGGTTTGGTTGTACGATGAGCAAAATGAAAGTTACACCCTTTTGTAACTTTACACTGCATGCATTTGACACTTTTTCCATCAACATAAAACTAGACACCATGAGCAAATGCCTTAGAGATATCAAAAAATGAGAGAGCTTATTGTAGAGGGGCCCTACATGATCCCATATCCTTAAACAAATTGTTTCTAAGTGACACGGTTTCTGAGTAACAGCTCGTCAAAGATTGATGCCTTTTTGCACTTTGGACTCTTAAGGGATATCGTCAGTAAAAGGTAGCTCGGATTGTTTTGGCATGTTTGGGTGCAAAAAAAAACCATGCCTAGTCTAAACGTACCTATTTAGATGTGTTACAATTGTCAGTTTGGTTACACGAGGAGCAGAACGAAAGTTACACCCCTTTGCAACTTTACACTACATGCATTTGACACTTTTTCCATCAACTGAAAACTAGACACCATGAGAAAATGCCTTAGAGATACCAAAAACTAAGAGAGGTTATTGTAGAGGGGCCCTACATGATCTTGTAGACTCAGACAAATTATTTCTAAATGACACGGTTTCTGAGTAATAGCTCCTCAGAGATTGCTGCCTTTTTGCACTTTGGACTCTTAAGGGATATCGCTGGTACAATGTAGCTCAGATTGTTTCGGCATGTTTGGGAGTGAGACAAGACCATGCCTAGCATAAAACCACCAATCCAGACATGTTGGAACTATCAGTTTGGTCACACAGGGAGTAGAACGAAAGTTGCACCCCTTTGCAACTTCACACTGCATGCATCTGACCCTTTTTCCATCAATTGAAAACTCGACACCACGGGAAAATGACTCAGAGATATCAAAAACTGAGAGAGGTTATTGTAGAGGGGCCCTACATGATCCAGTAACCTTAGACAAAATGTTTCTAAGTGAAACAGTTTCTGAGTAACAACTCGTCAAATATTTTTGCATTTTTGCACTTTGGACTCTTAAGGGATATCATTGGTACAATGTAGCTCAGACTGTTTCGGCATGTTTGGGTGCAAAAAAGGACCATGCTTAGCCTAAACATACC
Organism: Cunninghamia lanceolata; assembly: GCA_027924645.1. Taxonomy (NCBI): domain Eukaryota; kingdom Viridiplantae; phylum Streptophyta; class Pinopsida; order Cupressales; family Cupressaceae; genus Cunninghamia; species Cunninghamia lanceolata. The sequence continues at coordinate 1,603,073 of BSBN01000379.1, read as the reverse complement.
CATGCAAACATGTTGGAACTATCAGTTTGGTTGCATGAGGAGCAGAATGAAAGTTACACCCCTTTGCAACTTTACATTGCATGCATTTGACACTTTTTCCATCAACTGAAAACTAGACACCAGGGGAAAATGCCTCAAAGATATCAAAAATTGAGAGAGTTTATTGTAGAGGGGCCCTATGTGATCCCATATCCTCATATTGATTCCTTTTTTCACTTTGGACTCTTAAGGGATATCGTCAGTAAAAGGTAGGTCAGATTGTTTTGGCATGTTTGGGTGCAAAAGACCATGCCTAGTCTAAACGTACCTATTTAGACGTGTTACAATTGTCAGTTTGGTTACATGAGGAGCAAAATGAAAGTTACACCCCTCTGCAACTTTACACCACATGCATTTGACACTTTTTCCATCAACTGAAAACTGGACACCATGAGCAAATGCCTCAGAGATACCAAAAACTAAGAGAGGTTATGGTAGAGGGGCCCTACATGATCTCGTAGACTCATATAGATTGTTTCTAAATGACACAGTTTCTGAGTAATAGCTCCTCAAAGATTGCTTCCTATTTTGCACTTTGGACTCTTAAGGGATATCACTGGTACAATGTAGCTCAGACTGTTTCGACATGTTTGGGTGCAAAACAGGACCATGATATTACCTATTAACACCCCTTGTTATTACTTTTCATGATCTTGTAACTTCTTTTTCATATCTTTTACTTTGATCTTTAGATTAGTTGTTCTATCATCAATGCTTAGGACAACAACATCCCTTTGTTTGATAGAGTTTTCAATGTCTTGAATACTTTCATGTGTCCACCACATTGATTCTCTTTTGTTGCACTTACATTTGATATTGCTTATTTCTTATCATCTATTTCTAGTTGTATTTGCTTCATGGAAGTCTTACGTTCAAGAATCTTTGACTTCATTTATTCAAATCCACCTATAGCATCATCCCTCACTTTCCTTGCCTACATAAATTCTTACCAAATATAAAACCTCTTGATTTTATCCACTTCTCCATTGCCATTTTCCCAGTCCACATACTACACAAGCACTTTCCTTGAAACTTCTCGAGACCAAGAAGAATCTCTTCATTCAATACATTATCTATCTCATTCACTTTGGTTTTCTTCCTTTCAAGTGTTTTTAGAGTAGATTCCTTTTTATTTCATAGACTCTTGACAAGATTGATTTTGATAAGATATGATATGGATTATGATTTGGTGATGAGATAGGATAAAAGATGATAAATATTGGATATTATATGATAGAATATAGATTGGATAGGAAGATAAGGATGGTCAATGATGAAAACAATGATAATGACAATGATAAGATGATAAGGCTAGGCTAATGGCTGAAAGGACCAAGGTCTAAACATGATGGTTGTGATGACTAGCTTATGATAATAGATGAAAATACTAAGATGAGGGAAAGACAATGTATTTTGGATGGATATGACAGAAATGGTTGATGTTTCAGGTGAAATGATCGTTGAGGAAGGGTCTCCCAAGTCTGATCTAGGGATGCAATGGTCAAGTTTGAAAATTGAGGTCTCCAGATGGTCAAATGGTGAGACCATAAATATGCATATAATTTGCCCAATATTCACTGTATATGTGTAAAAATGTAGCAGCAAAAATAAAACAAACATATGTAAACTTGAAAAATAGAAATGAAAGGTCTAAATATCAACTACAATACATTAATATCAATAATATGACTTTACAAAATCAATGTGCATACTTACAACTTAATCCTACGAACCATAGAGGTCTGCTCTACTCTTTATTGTGTCAAGTATTACCTCATGGTTAGACTCACACACCTTCCACAAGGTCTTGTTCAAAGGTCTACCCCAATATTGTATCAAATGAACATTGGATGCCATGACAAGGTTTGAGTAATGAAGAATCTTTCGATGCGTGTCAAAGTCCTGAAATAGCCAAGCATTAACACTCTTATGTGGGTACCTTCTAAGCCATGTTCTAGTAACAATCACCGAGCCTGTGGGTATTCAATGTTTTCTCCATCTGTAATTGGGGCCTCGAATTTCTTTTTGGCCTCAATACAATGACACAAATAATAATCCATTCCCTCTTCATTGTCTTCATCTACAATAACTGCATAAACATGCCCTACATTGATATGTGTAGCAAATTAGATTAAATTAGTCAACATTACAAAAAAAATACAAAGTAAGATAACATTAAGAATTTCAACGAGATCTGATATGTTGTAAAAGTCAACTGATGATTCCATCTATGTCAGTTCCAGTGTCATCAAAGGCTAATACGTGTCAAGTGGGCTAAGATAACTTAACCACCATTCATCAACCCACTCCTTTGGTTCACATTCATTCTAGGCTTGAATTGTACATGAAGAACAAAAGCATGCCATCTTCCATGTATGGATACTCCATGAACCTGCATTTGAGCTTCTGAAAGAGTGTAACTCACTTGATCCTATCAGTGTACAACAATCCTCATATGGTGCAATTTTAGTATCATCTATCAACCAAAAAAATGTACGAATTGAAGACTTACCTTCATTACCTGGACCCATCAAAGCATTACACCACTCAATGATTGATTTTACATCTATCAACTTTGCATTGTCTTTATACTTTAACTCTTCTCATGCTATGGCTCTTTTGATATATGCTCATGCACCATCATGCTCCCCCTTTCCATGCTCGGCCTCACAAAATTTCTACATATGCTGAACACCTGTAATATTATGCATCTTGCTCAACCAATAGAACATCTGCGAGTTCTTAAATTGTACTTCCTTATGATCTTTTTGTCATCCTTTGTACTATCATTCGCATGAATGAATGTGATGTGTACAAATATAGAATCCTGTGTGGAGTTGTAAAATTGTGATTGCACCTCATGTTGTGGCTGTAGACTATAGTTCTCTGCAAAGTTAATGACTGAAACAATAGTACCAAGTGGAAATGTGTCCTTGCATAACTTAAATTGCAAGTCCAACCATCGAGATCTATGGGTATGCCTTGCATACTCATACACTATACTATCACGAAATGTAGACATAAACTGATACACTAGAATATTTTGAATAACCAAATCACACCTCTTTGTTGTTGGCAACTTGGTATGATGAGGATTGTTTGAGCATGATGTTTGATCAGTGTTGTCATTGATGGAAACAAGGATTCAAAAGGGTTGCAAGGTTATAGTAATCCTCATGAAGTCATGCATACAGAGAACTTTGGTATGGAAAGAAGACTTAGACATTTTGGCTAAGTATTGGCATAATACAGAGATAGCGATTGAAAGATAGTATTTTGATTGGCATTGGTCCATAGTTGAAGATATGGCATTGTGGTTCTGGTAAGATTTTTGTAGTCCTTAGATGATCTTATAACAAAATTTTCATCTCTTGATCATATCCAGAAATGTATCTTCTAGTTACACAAGTTCATCATGACAGAGAACAATAGTAATCAGAGCAGAACATAGAATTGTTTTGGTCTGCATTCCTCTAGTATTGGATATTTTGTTATGCAATTTTGAGGTGTTGTAAACACATATATGAAGTCTCTAAATCAAAAATTTTAGAGTTTGAAGTCCACCAGAAAGATAGTTATGAGCATTTGTATATCACTACTTGGTTTGACAGTGTTTGACTGTGACAGGGTTTGTGTTCTTGTGGTCCACATTTTGTCGAAAGTTAATATTATGTTCTGTGGTTATGAAGTTATGTTCTAAGATGTTTGAAGAATCTTGGATATGAATTTCAGCAAGTCTTGTGGTCTACAATGAAAGTTGTAATCTGACAGATAGACTCAACCAATGATAGTCTGTGTTTGTGGCTGACCTGATAGTTTGATTTGTATGCGGTAAGTTCTATTGATTGGAACTTTATCCTAAGTGGTTCTATAGTTGGAGCCAACATATGAAAATGTGTTCCAAATGTTAATTGCGTATGCAAAGTATTTTGGTGAATGAATGTGGCCGACAAGCTACATGTTGATTAACTACATGCTTCATCTTAGTACGCCGACCGAATGTGAAGATTCCAAGTGTTGTGGATATATATATGAGATTAAATTTGATGTTTGAAGGGTGTGTGTTGTGAATATAAAGAAGTGCGAATATGAATGTGTGTATGTGACATGCAAAGTCTTGTAATTGTGTAAGGGCAATAAGTACAGAAGAAGGGTGATCTTATAAAACCAGAGCAATGTGATAGAGCAGAGCGGGATGAAGAGTTTTGAGATAGTTTTCTGAGATTCATTAGAGCTATAACCATGCATTTGTAGATGCAATCAAATCAGTTCATTTTGCCAGTGAGCCACCCTTCTTTCTCTTTCTTTCTCTTGGCAGTGAGCCTGCTTTGGCAGTTAGCCTGTATGCAGTGAGCATCCTTCTTTGGACAGTGAGTCCTTAAGGGTAGTGAGCCCTGGTTAGTGAGCCCTAAGGTAGTGAGCCTCTTGTAATTTGGTATTTTTACTACATAATATATTGTGAGCTAACACTCACCGTGGTTTTTCCACATAAAAATCCTAGTGTTCATGTGTTATGTTTTGTGATTGCTCATTCTATGCTTGATTTACTTTTATCTAATATGGAAATTAAATTAATGATTTAATGAGTACATGGTTTTATAGAATACTGATTCACCCCCCTCTCAGTATTCTGGGTGTTCAAGAATTGGTATCAGAGCTTGGTTCCTTGGAAGAAGTCTAAAATCTTAAGGAAGATCTTGGTGATTGAACACAAGGTAGGAAGAAGATATCCTACTCCTCCTGAAGAAATTCATCCAACTAGAATTATAGAAGAAGAGTGCATGTATGTCAATGAAGAACTCAAAGTTGCTCTTGAAGACCTTGAAAGGACCGAAGAAGAAAACAGGGATCTGAAGGATAATATCAAGGAAGCAGATGAGTGCATTAGCAAGTTGAGGGAGCAAGTAAAAAAGTTCAAAGAAAAGAAAAAGGAAGTTAGTGAGCAATTAAAGCTAGCAAATGAAACTATGGATAATCTGAAGGTGCAAGTTGAAGAGACGAAAAGAATTGAGGAATGTCTCAATATGGCTGTAAAAAACAAATCTGAATAATGTACAAAACTTGAACAAGAAGTTGTGGATCTGAAAGTTGATTTGAAACAAGCATGGATTCAAGAAGATAAATTTAGGGTGAGTGTTGCAAAACTTGATAGAATAATTGAATTTCAAAAGAGCCCTAATGACAAAGAAGGATTGGGATTTGAGAAAGGTGAAAGTTCCAAATTAGGTCAAGTAGTGAATAATGAGAACAAGAAGGACAAAGGCAAGTAGATCTGGAATCAAAGGAAAGGACCTAGAAGACCACTAGTTAGGCAACCAAATTCTCAAAGGTACACCCATCTTTCAATGGTTATTGTAATTCATGCAATAAGTTTGGTCATACGTTCTACTTAATGTAGAAGCAGAATGAATCAAAATGTTCCATCTTTTTCTGGTCAATGCTTTACATGTAAAAGAGTTTGTCATAAAGCTAATGAATGAAAAAGTCACATAAGGAATGGGTATAACAATGGAAGGAATGCTCAGTCTTTTAGAGGTAACTGCTTTGCATGCAAGATATTTGGTCATAGAACTAGTGAATGTAGAAGTTAGATTAGGAATGACTATAACAATGGAAGGAATGCTTAATCTTTCAATGGTAACTGCTTTACATGCAATAGATTTGGACATAAGGCCAACCAATGGAGATATAGAATGAATAGAAGGAATAATGGACAGAGGAATATTGTGTGTTTCAATTGCAATAGACCTGGAATAGTGCAAGGTTCTGCAGAAGCAAGAACATGAAGAAGGATATTCAGATAGAAAGGAAGAAACCAGTACAAAAGGTTTATGTGATAGAAATCAAGAAGGAAATGAACAAGATATAGGTTAAGAAGGAAGTTGTTGAAGCCAAGAATGAGTCTGTGCTAGACTTTGGTGTAGAAACTTCCTCTAGGAAGTAAATTGGGAACTCTGGCTCAGGGGGAGCTTCAAAGAAAAATCCTACTTCCCCAGCCTAAGAAGTGGTGCTGACACTCAACATGAAGATATGAGTTGGAGAACATTATGTTTGATCTTTTCGAGAAGATTACGGTAGAAAAGAATCTAATGCGATAGATTGTGGAGTAATCTATGTCGACTGTTAGTGGCAGAGAAAGTATTTAATGACTTTTTAGAATTAAACATTTATGGCCATTAGGTTTTGATGAAAAGGGTTTATAAGCAATCTTATTCAAAGGAAATTCACATTGCATTTGAACACACAAGTGACCAAGGAGATCTGAGCAGCAAAGCAAAGGTGACCTCAAAACACTCAACATGATCAAACCCTAATCAAAAATGAAGAACAAGGTATGTATCGTCAGTACTCTTGCAATGTTTTGTTAAGCTGTAAAGATGTCTATACCAAAAGTTGTTGAGATAACTGATAGGCCCCGATCTAAGTTCAAGAAGTATCCATTTAAATCTTTAGAAATAGATCTGGATGGTGCATTTTCTAAAGTTCCACATGGTATTATACATACAAAAGACATTAGGGCATATATTCATGCAAATTTGGAAGAGTATGATCATTTAAAACTAGGGCAAGTTTACTTGAATGAGTTGACCAGAGATAAATTTGAATTGAAGGAAGAATTTAGTCCTCTGCATCAGAAGAAATTGGTCACATTGATTGATTTTCCCATTTTCTCTAAAGATGGTTGGGTTAGGTATTCCCTAAGCAGGATTCATCATGAATTCTTTTGGCTGAATATACCTCATATGATAACTAAGGATGCCATTGAAGAAGTTACAGGTTTGTGTTCCATTAGAACAGTTCCAACATTGAAATTTGTGAAGAATGACACAGTGATGAAATTGACTGGTGCCAAATTTGACAAAAGGGCACTAATTGCTAATGATATTGAAGATCCAACAGTAAGATTTTCATCAATGGTGATTGGATACAAGGTATACTTCTCCAACATGGAGAAATCTATCTTTGCAATGGCCATCTACACAAGTTATGAGATGGTGAAGAAGAATGATGATTATGACCTATGTGAGTTGCTCCAACAACAATTGATGGAAAATCTGAAGAGGACAAAAGATACAAAGTTCCCATTCAAATATGGTACTATGATCATCTACCTACTGTTCTAATTTTTGAGGGAATTACCAGGTATGAGTAATATTGGTTGGTTAAATCATTCTCCTGTAGCAGTACAAATTAGAAATTATCTACAGAGTTTAGGAGATATTGATGCACAAAATGCTACTCTTTGGGGATACTTTAGGAATTTCCAAAAGAAAATGTAGGATAGGGTTAGAACCGCTAGAAAGGTGGTTGAGAAGTATAAAGATGATATTGTCTTTATGGTGACCAAAGATCAATGCCTCATGAAGGTAGTGGAACAAAGAATAGTGTGGGTCACAGCAATGGGATATGAGGTTACAGAGGATATCTTGACTAGTTTGGCAGATTTAATGCTGAGAAAACCCAATGACCCCAAAGAAGAAAGATTTGGAATATTTCAAGAAAAGTCAATTAAAGTCCATATGGAACTGAAACAACCTAAAATCAAGAGGAATGTAAGAAAATGGGTAAATGATTTTGCAAAAAGCAAAGGATTTATAGATGAACAAATAAATGAAGTAAGAACCATGTCATGTCTCATACTTTGCATACTTGATTGAATGGTTAAAAATGCAATAATTACATTGATTGGTTAAATTGATCGCTTCGGCTATTTCGTTTGCTTCGGCTATATTGGGACTAACTTATTGATAGTTTTATGAGTTTGACTTTTGCAGTCTTGTCGACGACAAGAGCATGGTTCAGGTAGGGGAGTCCTAGCTTCATGGCAACATCTGATGGGTTTAATCTAGAATTTCCACACACTCACGTAGTTTGCTTCTTCTTGCATTGCATTGCATGTTTGACTCTTTGAACGTCGTGTCACATACTGTTCTAATGAGGGTTTGATTGGCTTGATGACTCATCTTATGTTATCAAATCTCTTTTCTTAATTGAGGAATAATTAAGTTTTGTCCTTTATTCAAATTGTCATTTAGTCGTATAAGTATTCTTGCTTGCAACACCTATTTTACAAGAGAAAAGAAGTTAGTCTTGTAGGTGAAATATTTCAGAAATACACAATAATAATTATAAATGTACTATCACCTTTGAATTATTAGAATAAATATATATTCCATGATGGTAAATGGTATAAATAATTAAATATAAAATTATCTACTTTAAAATTAAATTAGATTAAAAATATGCTAAAGAAAAATAACTAAATTTAATAAAAGACTAACGATATTTTAAGCTAACCTTACTTTAAATTTAGTATAAAAAGAAAAGCCTTGTAATACCTTCTTATTTTTAGAGAGGATTAATTTTTAATAAATGTATAAAAATAATAATGCAATCTTGTAAAGAAAAATTTTTTTAAAAAAAGAGAAAAAGAAAAAGAAAACTGCAAGTTAACAGATGGAAATGGAGAAAAAACAACATGCATGGGAGGGGGAGCGATGAAAATGCATGATTGAATCTTAAAAAGGGGATCGGGGTTTCTAAGAAAGGGGAGGACAGTTCACATCAAAAAGGTAGAAGGGATTGAATCATTGGAGGGGTCGGATTGCATCATTGGAAGGAGACGAATTGCATTGTGGAACATGGAATGGGTAAGTGCAGGAAGATGGGGGGCCAAAAAGGGGTCTTAAGTGGCCACTTTTTTTCTGAAATCAGGAAATACTGGCCTTGGATGAGAAATTGAGCATAGTTACACTCAAAATTTGGAGATGCAACCAAAACAATGTTCGTAGTGCTCTGAGTCTACTTTCTAAACTACTATTATTTTTTGAAAATGGCATAGATTAAGGGGTTCAAAAGAGGGAGCCACAGAAATTGGTGTTGTTTCTATCCAAAAAACATAACATAGCATGTTTTGTGGCTCCCTCAAAAGGTCAACTTTTTTTTGGTATTTTTAAAATCGCTTTAGTGAGAAATTAGCTAATAGCATGTAGTTTATGCCCGATTTTTCTGATAATTATTTGATGAATATTTGATTTTTTACTAATTTTCAAAGTGGACACATCCTAAAAAATAGAATTTTGGCCATGCTACCCCTATAAATTTTGAAAACTAATCAAAAATCATTTTTTTCTTTTTTTAATATTTGTAGAATGGAGTCTAGTTTCTAAATATGTAATTTTTTTGAAATTTCAACGAATAGTTAATTTACAATGAAAAAAAGACCAAACAGTGGTTTTTGCCCAAAAACGGACACACAAACAAAAAAAATTAAGGATGAAAGGCTTAACATTGTTAAAATGTGAAAAAAATTACATCGTCAGATAGCTTAGAGAAAGCCTAACATTACCCAGGTGTTTGATTTGTTTGACCTTGAAACACGTGCAAATCTGAGGGTTAGCACGAACAAAATTATCTAAAATCTTGAAGAATATGGAAAAACACGTCTGTTACTGTTCATAAGGCACTCCGAGCCTTTGGGTTGGAAATCCAAAGCAAATCCCAAGCCCAAGGCTTGGATTCCCAAAGCAAGACATAACGCGAGCGCGTTATAACGTGCTCTCGTTATAACACGCTCGCGTTATTATTTTCTTTGCATTTTTCCTCTACAACAAAAGTTTGTGCTGTTTTTCATGTTTTAAATAACGCGAGCGCGTTATATTAAACTTAAATTTTTTTATGTTTAAGGCTTTTAATCATGTATGTAGGTATGCCTATATGTATGTATGTATCTATGTATGCCTATATGTATGTATGTATAGTGTTGACGATAGAGGAGGGTAGAGATGGGAGTGAGCCAGATAGGGGAGGAGAGGGGTGGATAAGGATTGAGTGATTAAGGTTTAAGGTTAAGGGTTGAGCATTTAGGGATAGGATTTGGAGCTTAGGGATAAGGGATTAGAGTTTAGGACCTTGAGGGATTAGGGTTTAGGGTTGAGGCTTTAGGGATAGCATTTAGGGTTAAGGGCCGAGGGATTAGAGTTAAGGTAGACTGTTGAGGGTAGAGGGATTAGGGATAGGGTTTAGGGTTGAAAGTTTAGGGTTGAGGGATAGGGTTTAAGGTATAGTTTAGTAGTTCTTGTGGATAGAGCCAGTAAACAATGGGAGATTATTTGCTTGTTTCATAACAATATACCTCCCCTAAGTGCGGGGTGCACAGCAAGAAACATAGATGTACCCCAATGCAAAGCTTTTCTCATAATGATCATCCTTCTGATTTCAACTATTAATTACTCACTGTGGATGTACCATATGCAAAGCTTTTCTCATAGTGTGTACACCTATTGGCATAATGAACCCCAAATGGGCCAGAAAAACATGCCATATAACATTACTAACATTAAAAAAGTTCATAGCCATTTTCTGACATATTCTTGCAACTCAAATATCTTTAAGAGAAGAGTGTCAAAAATGATGGGTTTAACAACCTAACATAAGGCAAAGTAGTTTTGTTGGGTTTAGGGATAGGGTTTAGGGTTTAGGGTTGAGGGACTAGGGTTTAGGGATTATGGTTTAAGGTATAGTGTTGAGGGTTGAGGGTTTAGGGATATGATTTAGGGTTGAGGGAATAGGGTTTAGGGTTGACGGATTAGGGTTTAGGGTTGACGGATTAGGGTTTAATGTTGAGAGTTAAGGGTTGAGGGTTGAGGGTTTAGGGATAGGGTTGATGGTCAAGGGATTAGGGTTAAAGTAGAGTGTTGAGGGTAGAGGGATTAGGGATAGGGTTTAGGGTTGAAGGTTTAACGATTGAGGGTTGAGGCTTTAGGGCTAAGGGTTAAGGGATTGGGGTTTAAAATATAGTGTTGAGCATCGATGGTTTATGGATAGGTTTTAGGGTTTAATTTTTAAGGGTTAAGGGTTGAGGGATAGTGTTTAGGGTTTAGGGATAAGGGATTAGGGTTTAAGGTATAGTGTCGAGGGTTGAGGGTTTAGGAATAGGGATAGAGTTTAGGGTTTATGGATGAGGGATTAGGGTTGAGGGTTGAGGTATTAGGGTTGAGGGTTGAGGGATTAGGGTTTAAGGTATAGTTTCAAGGGTTGAGGGTTTATTAATAGTGTTTAGGGTTGAGGGTTGATGGATTAGGTTTTAGGGTTGATGGATTAGGGTTTAAGGTATAGTGTTGAGTGTTGAGGGTTTAGGGTTGACAGATTAGGGTTTAGGGTTGGCAGATTAGTGTTTAATGTCAAGGTTAGGGTTAGAGTGTCAAGGGTAAAGGGATTAGGGATAGGGTTTAGGGTTGAAGGTTTAAGAATTGAGGGTTGAGGCTTTAGGGATGAGGGTTTAAGGCTTAAGATATAGTGTCAAGTGTTGAGGGTATAGGGATAGGGTTTAAGTTTTAAGGGTTAAGGGATAGGGATTAGGGTTTAAGGTATAGTGTTGAGGGTTGATGGTTTAGGGATAGGGTTTAGGTTTGAGGGATTAGGGTTTACGGTTGATGAATTAGGCTTTAATGTTTAGAGTTGAGTGTTGAGGGTTGAGGGTTGAGGGTTGAGGTTGAGGTTGAGGGATAGGGTTAATGGTCAAGGGATTAGGGTTAAATAAGAGTGTCGAGGGTAGAGGGATTAGGGTTTAAGGTATAGTATTGAGCCTATTGAGGGTCTAGGGATAGGGATAGTGTTTAGGGTTTAGGGATGAGGGATTCAAGTTGAGGGATGACAGATGACGGATTAGGGTAGAGGGTTGAGGGATTAGGGTTTAGGGACAAGGTTTAGGGTTAGGGTTGAGGGATTAGGGTTTAAGGTATAGTGTTGAGGGTTTAGGGATAGGGTTTAGGGTTGAGGGTTTAGGGTTTAGGGTTGACGGATTATGGTTTAAGGTATAGTGTTGAGGGCTGAGGGTTTAAGGATAGGATTTAGGGTTGAGGGATTAGGGTTTAGGGTTGACGGATTAGGGTTTAAGGTTGACGGATTAGGGTTTAGGGTTGACAGATTAGGGTTTAATGTTGAGAGTTGAGGGTTGAGGGTTGAGGGTTTAGGGATAGGGTTGATGGTCAAGGGATTAGGGTTAAAGTAGAGTGTTGAGGGTAGAGGGATTAGGGATAGGGTTTAGGGTTGAAGGTTTAACGATTGAGGGTTGAGGCTTTAGGGCTGAGGGTTAAGGGATTGGGGTTTAAAATATAGTGTTGAGCATCGAGGGTTTATGGATAGGTTTTAGGGTTTAATTTTTAAGGGTTAAGGGTTGAGGGATAGTGTTTAGGGTTTAGGGATAAGGGATTAGGGTTTAAGGTATAGTATCGGGGGTTGAAGGTTTAGGAATAGGGATAGAGTTTAGGGTTTGGGGATGAGGGATTAGGGTTGAGGGTTGAGGTATTAGGGTTGAGGGTTGAGGGATTAGGGTTTAAGGTATAGTGTCAAGGGTTGAGGGTTTATTAATAGTGTTTAGGGTTGAGGGTTGACGGATTAGGTTTTAGGGTTGATGGATTAGGGTTTAAGGTATAGTGTTGAGGGTTGAGGGTTTAGGGTTGACAGATTAGGATTTAGGGTTGACAAATTAGTGTTTAATGTCAAGATTAGGGTTAGAGTGTCAAGGGTAGAGGGATTAGGGATAGGGTTTAGGGTTGAAGGTTTAAGAATTGAGGGTTGAGGCTTTAGGGATGAGGGTTTAAGGCTTAAGATATAGTGTCAAGTGTTGAGGGTATAGGGATAGGGTTTAAGTTTTAAGGGTTAAGGGATAGGGATTAGGGTTTAAGGTATAGTGTTGAGAATTGATGATTTAGGGATAGGGTTTAGGTTTGAGGGATTAGGGTTTACGGTTGATGAATTAGGGTTTAATGTTTAGAGTTGAGTGTTGAGGGTTGAGGGTTGACGGTTGACGGTTGAGGTTGAGGGATAGGGTTAATGGTCAAGGGATTAGGGTTAAATAAGAGTGTCGAGGGTAGAGGGATTAGGGTTTAAGGTATAGTATTGAGCCTGTTGAGGGTCTAGGAATAGGGATAGCATTTAGGGTTTAGGGATGACGGATTAGAGTTGAGGGATGACGGATGACGGATTAGGGTTGAGGGTTGAGGGATTAGGGTTTAGGGACAAGGTTTAGGGTTCAGGTTGAGGGATTAGGGTTTAAAGTATAGTGTTGAGGGTTTAGGGATAGGGTTTAGGGTTGAGGGATTAGAGTGAAGGGTTGAGGGATTAGGATTTGATGTTGAGGGTTGAGGGTTTAGGGTTTAGGGTTAGGGTTGAGAGTTGAGGGATCAGAGTTAAGGGTTGAGGGATTAGGGTTTGGCGTCGAGGGTTGAGGGTTGAGGTTTGAGGGTCAAGGGTTTAGGGATAGGGTTGAGGTTCAAGGGATTAGGGTTAAAGTAGAGTGTGGAGGGTGTAAGGATTAGGGATAGGGTTGGAGGGTTTAGGGATAAGGGATTAGGGTTTAAGGTATAGTATCGAGTCTGTTGAGGGTGTAGGAATAGGGATAGCATTTAGGGTTTAGGGATGAGGGATTAGAGTTGAGGGATGATGGATTAGGGTTGAGGGTTGAGGGTTTAAGGTATAGTTTTGAGGGTTGAGGGTTTAGGATTAGAGTTTAGGGTTGACAGATTAGCATTTAATGTCAAGGTTAGGGTTAGAGTGTCAAGGGTAGAGGGATTAGGGATAGGGTTTAGGGTTGAAGGTTTAAGGATTAAGGGTTGAGGCTTTAAGGATGAGGGTTTAAGGCTTAAGATATAGTGTCAAGTGTTGAGGGTGTAGGGATAGGGTTTAAGTTTTAAGGGTTAAGGGTTGAGGGATAGGGATTAGGGTTTAAGGTATAGTGTTGAGGGTTGATGGTTTAGGGATAGGGTTTAGGTTTGAGGGATTAGGGTTTAGGGTTGATGAATTAGGGTTTAATGTTGAGAGTTGAGGGTTGAGGGTTGAGGGTTGAGGTTGAGGGATAGGGTTAATGGTCAACAGATTAGGGTTAAATAAGAGTGTCAAGGGTAGAGGGATTAGGGTTTAAGGTATAGTATCGAACCTGTTGAGGGTCTAGGAATAGGGATAGCTTTTAGGGTTTAGGGATGAGGGATTAGAGTTAAGGGATGACGGATGATGGATTAGGGTTGAGGGTTGATGGATTAGGGTTTAGGGACAAGGTTTAGGGTTAGGGTTGAGGGATTAGGGTTTAAGGTATAGTGTTGAGGGTTTAGGGATAGGGTTTAGGGTTGAGGGATTAGAGTGAAGGGTTGAGGGATTAGGATTTGACATTGAGGGTTGAGGGTTTAGTGTTTAGGGTTTAGGGTTAGGGTTGAGAGTTGAGGGATCAGAGTTAAGGGTTGAGGGATTAGGGTTTGATGTCGAGGGTTGAGGGTTGAGGTTCGAGGGTCAAGGGTTTAGGGATAGGGTTGAGGTTCAAGGGATTAGGGTTAAAGTAGAGTGTGGAGGGTGTAAGGATTAGGGATAGGGTTGGAGGGTTTAGGGATAAGGGATTAGGGTTTAAGGTATAGTATCGAGTCTGTTGAGGGTTTAGGAATAGGGATAGCATTTAGGGTTTAGGGATGAGGGATTAGAGTTGAGGGATGATGGATTAGGGTTGAGGGTTGAGGGATTAGGGTTCGAGGCTTAAGGGGGAGGTATATTGTTATGAAATAGGCAAATAATCTCCCATTGTTTACTGGCTCTATCCACAAGAACTACTAAACTATACCTTAAACCCTAATCCCTCAAACCTAAACTTTCAACCCTAAACCCTATCCCTAATCCCTCTACCCTCAACACTCTACCTTAACCCTAATCCCTCGACCCTTAACCCTAAACGCCATCCCTAAAGCCTCAACCCTAAACCCTAATCCCTCAAGGTCCTAAACTCTAATCCCTTATCCCTAAACTCTAAATCCTATCCCTAAATGCTCAACCCTTAACCATAAACCTTAATCACTCAATCCTTATCCACCCCTCTCCTCCCCTATCTGGCTCACTCCCATCTCTACCCTCCTCTACCCTCGACACTATACATACATACATATAGGCATACATAGATACATACATACATATAGGCATACATAGATACATACATACATATAGGCATACATACATACATACATACATACATATAGGCATACATACATACATGATTAATAGCCTTAAACATAAAAAAATTTAAGTTTAACATAACGCACTCGCGTTATTTAAAACATGAAAAATAGCACAAACTTTTGTGGAGAAGGAAAAATGCAAAGAAAAGAATAACACGAGAGCGTTATAACGTGCTCGCGTTATAACGCACTCGCGTTTTGACCTTTTTTTTTTTAAAATTAATTTGGCCACTTTTTGGCCCCCCATCTTCTTGCACTTACCTGAATAGTTTGCATCATTGGAAGGAGACGGATTGCCACAGAAAGGCACTGGTTGTGTGGTAGAAACGGTATTTTTCTCAATAGTATTTATACTGCATGTTAGCAATTTTGGAATGTTAAAGTATAAATATAGGCAAGCTATAAAGATCATACCAAGATTTAACTAGAAATGGAATCCTTCAAACTTGGATCGGTTTTATTTTTGTTCTTAGTATATTTTAGTTCAATTCCTTATATGTCTTCTTGAAATGGAACGAACTGCTCCTTTCTAGATCAGCCTTACTAAATCTTAAATGTGCTGAGACCCTCAGCATGGCCATGTTTAACCGATCTCTACTAGTTCTTAAGCCTTAAAGTCTTTTCTAGATGAGTTTCTTATTTCCAATCATTCGACCTCCTTGTTGAAAGAACGGCCATAACTAATGACCCCTGGACATTTGATGAGATTGGCCTGTTTAATGTCATCAACCTTGCCCTTAACCAGAAGGAAATATGCGATCTTTTGTCCTTTATCCAGATAGAATTAAACGACCTCTGGAAATCTAGTCTGAGTTTTAATTGTTGATCATTTTTGCTGTAGAATCGACCCTCAGTGAGTCGTTGGATCTTCAATTTTTCTTTTCTTTTCTGACCTTAATTTTTTTTAGGTCTCTCCTTAACCTTTCTCCAAGTTCATTCTCTTGACCTAGCTGTCTGTAGATGGTCTGCGCCGGTTCTTACTTGTTCTTTCCTGAAATCACTTCAAACTTCGAAAACACCTCCCAATTTGTCAAGACTAATGTCATTGTAAGATAAAAAGGCAGATGTTGAAGTATAGCAGGTCAAGTTAATTTTATTCAAATGTGAGAACAATCTTTCTTTTTGTTGCTAAAACTTTCATGATTTAGTTTAAACGTAAGAAATACAACATTCTATATCTCTATCCTTATTGACGATTTTTAAGAGTCAGTGACAATAGATTTGAAATACTTCTCTCTTTTGGCCGATGTGTCTTTCTCGGATATGGAGAAACCAATCCGATTTATGCAAAAAAAATAGGACTCATTAGTTAAAACTTCAAAAATCTACACTTATCCATAAATTAAAATCGTTGCCTTATGGTTGAGTAAATCCGTATTCCATTCAGAGGAATCACGTAGGTAATATTGCTAGAATTATGATGGGTTTGTAGTGTACAGAAGTAATTAAACTTAAATATCATGTTCATGATTACTTTATATGCACTTGTATATAGGCATTATGTTTATGATTATAAAACAAAAAGAGATCTTTTATTATGATAGACCGATGTACAGTAGTGGTTAAGTTGCATATCATTTTGTTCTTGTCTATTTAGTTGTGTATACTCGGTCTTATACATAGGACACTATTCAAATTTTTGAAACGAACAAATTCATGTATAATTGGGAAAATCAACTTGTGTTACCCTATATCAAATTTGCTACTTAGAAAACAATTAACTGTTGGAATCATCTGAAACAGATATCTTTTCTTGTATTCATGCATGCATAAAAATGAGTTATTTTGTCATACAAAGGGGCTTGAAAGGAGTGTTTTTTTTTTCCATAAACTATGATTGAAAGTGCATAGGACTATTATCTGGTTTTTTTTTTGTTTATGTGCTTTTGAGAAAGATTGCCTTCCGGGACGGGTATTGAATGTGGGCTATCAGGGAAGTGAGTTTTCTTTTTCAAAACTTGCACGCCATTACAACAGTTAATTGCTTTGGCCAAAGCGAACTGAATGTTGAAATAGACATGCACCATTGAAATAGATGGACAATTAGCCTAGCTTTTCATTGTATGATTCCCTACTGTATCCTATTGATGAGATGCTGCATTCATATTAGAGATGCATGTAGGTTGATAGGCACATACCAGATTCCACCCTGCATATGTTTACAGGATGCTAGGCTCTTCGAGCAAGGTCAAGTATTCCTCAGTTTGAGGAATTTCGGGGAAGCGCAATCTTCGTGGTTGGGCAGAAAAAGTACCTGAACCATGTTCTTGTCCTACGACTTAGTAGATGGCTGGTTGGTCGATGGCGGTCGAGGACTCCTTGACAGATTTATTTGACACTGATGATAGTTGTACTTCTTGTATTTAAATGATTGTAAGGCTTGATGCCATTATTCGACACTTGTAATATTATTTCTACATACGCTGTAAATGACTTCAGATGTATCTATATACGCATTGTAATTATGCTTGTACTTTTACTTACAAACCTAAAAACTTGCTTGGACTCTTGAATGTTATCTTAATATCTTTCCTTCGGAATGATGAAGTAGAAGTTATTTTTACTGCAATTGAATTTACTTTCAGTAAGTCTATGTTTTACTCCAGTTTCATGTGATGTGAATTTTTAGTACTTTACATTTGAAGTCTAGGGCCACTAAGACTGCAAGTGCTTTGGAGGGATAGACAACAAAAGATATGGAGAAGGAAGAAGATAAATCTAGACAAGAAAAGGCTGCTTCTAGTTCAAGAAGAAGAACAAGAGGCTCCTCCTCTACTGTAGAGGTTGAGAAAGAAAAGACAGAGCCTGCAGAGAATAGGCACAAAAGAAAGAAGACAAAGGCCACAAAAAGAGTGCATGTGAGCCTTGGTGGAGAAGAAGAAGAAGAAGAAGAGACTGAGAATGATGAAAAAGTCAAGGCAAAGAAGGCAAGAACAGATGAAACCACAACAAGCAAAAAGGAGAAGCCCTCTGAAAAGGTGAAGGACAAGAAGAAGAAGAAAGGAGAGAAGACTGAGACCAGAGAAGATGAAGCAACAATATCTCTGGAGACCACATTTAATGCAATGGCTGAGCATGGGATCTTAAATCCAATTGTTGATACATATCATGATTGCTCAAATGCTGACAAATTAACTATTGAAGCAACAGTTGTAAGATTTTTGGATAATTTTAATAAATCCCCAATTGAAGTCATAGATGACTTACTAGATAGTCTAGCCAGCATCATGACAACAAGAAAAGAAGGGGCCATGGCCAAAGATGCTGAGATAAAGGAGTATGTTTTGTTGAAACTTCACCAAAATATCACTAGTGAAGAAAAACGTCAAAGTCACTAAGAAGCTTAGTGAACAATTTAGAACAAAGAAAAGGGTCAATACTCTAATGTCTAGTGACATTGAGAAACTGATTAAAGAGACTAAGGAGATAACCCTAAGTGTGCTACATGAACTACAAATCCCAACTGTGGTAGACATTGATGGGAGGAACAAAATGATGATGCTGACACTTCTAATACTATTCTAAAAGAGAATTTTGAGCAAAATATGGATCAAAGTGTAGTTACTCCTCTAGTGAACATAAGAAAGGATGAAGAAATGAAAGAACCTGTGGAAGAGAAGAACACTGAGGAAGAAAAAGTGACATCTGAGGAAATTGCCTCTGAAGGACAAGGTGAGAAGAGGGAAAAAGCAAATGAACAAATGGTTAACAATCTTGCCCCAGAAATAGAGGGAAATGAGCAAGAGCTTATTCAAGAAGACTCTTTGGAGAGATATGATGCTGAAGGGTCTCATGTTGAAGATAAAAGAGACACTGTTGAAAAGGATTCAATTGACTCTTTAAGAGAGTTTTGGGAGAAACAAAAGGAAACTCAGATTTTGACTGCACATGAGTTGTTACAATGACTGATAAACCTGGCCACAATGTCCCCTCTACAAAAACTAAGGCTAGGGACAATTTTTCAAGCCACGACACAAGAAGAAATTTTGAAATCTCATATAGAAGATAGTGAGTTGATAGGAGATGCAACAAATTTTTTTGAAAAGATTATGCTAGGAATAAATAAAGACACATCCTTGGCTTCTACTGCATAGTTGAAGAAATTCATTGAATCAGTCAACTCTCATTCTGAGTCCCTTAAACAAGCTGCAAAAAAGAAAGTAAGGGGAGATATTGATAGCAAGAGATTAGTTGAGATTAATGACAAATTTTCTCAAGATAAAATCTTTTTAGATAAGAGCATAGAGTTTGCACAAACAACCATTAAAGAAGCCACCGAACTATATCAATTTTGTCTTACATGGCCTAAAAAGACTAAGGACACAAAAGAGAAAATAGATGGATGGGAAGCTCAAATAATGAAGATATCCAGAATCTATGACCCTATGAAGTATCTTATGTATGGTAGAATGAATGGTCTCAACTTTTGCCCTTTGACTAACAATGGCATAAAACACAGAATGAGTTAGATCTGAGAGATAGTGAGCTTCAAGATTGCATGCCTTGCTAGACTTGTAGTAGCTTCAGATCAGACAAAGCAAATCACTGAGGCCCCTACTACCGTGAAGAAGGTAGAAGAGTTGGTGTCCTAGGTTAATGGGAATATATAAGTATTGAGTGATGCTAAGGTTAGATGGGATGAAGATGTGGTGCAACTAAAGAAACTCTATCAAGATATTCTCCTTGCAAGCCAATAAGGGATTTGACTTCAATTGTATATATGCAAATAGTTTTGAAGTTTTGGTCACTTGTACATATTTTTGTATCATACACCTTTTCCATTGATGTCAAAGGGGGAGAATGAAGCATGTGAAAAACATAGACAAGTGAAAAATAAATAAGGAGAGAAGCATGAAGTTAGGGGTAGTAGTGTGTAAAGAGTAAGGGGAAGCTGTATGATATTTTTTCACATCATGTGTTGCCATCAATGCCAAAGGGGGAGATTGTTGGCAACTTGGTATGATGAGGATTGGCTGAGCATGATGTTTGATCAATGTTGTCATTGATGGCAACAAGGATTTAGAAGGGTTGTGACGTTATAGTAATCCTCATGAAGTCATGCATACTAAGAACTTTGGTCCAGAAAGAAGACTTAGACATTTTGGCTAAGTCTTGGCAGAATACAGAGATAGCGACTGAAAGACAATATTTTGATTGGCATTGGTTTGTAGTTGAAGATCTAGCCTTTTAGTTATAGTAAGATGTTTATAGTCCTTAGATTATCTTATAACCAAAGTTTCAGCTCTTGATCATCTCCAGAAATATATCTTCTAGTAGCACAAGTTCGGCATGACAGAGAACAGTAGTAATCAGAGCAGAACATACAATTGTTTTTGTCTACATTCCTCCAGTATTGGATATTTTTTAATGCAATTTTGAGGTGTTGTAAACACATATATGAAGTCTCTAAATCCAAAAGCTGCAGAGTTTGAAGTCCACCAGAAAGATAGTTATGAGCATCTGTATATCGCTACTTGGTTTGACAGTGTTTGACTATGACAGGGTTTGTGTTCTTGTGGTCTGCATTTTGCCACAAGTTAATATTATGTTTTATGGTTCTAAAGTTATGTTCTAAGATGTTTGAAGAGTCTTGGATATGAAGTTGAGCAAATCTTGTGGTCCGCAATGAAAGTTGTAATCTAGAAGATAGACTAAACCAGTGATAGTCTTTGTTCGAGGCTAACCTGATAGTTTGATTTGTATGCGGTAAGTTCTATTGATTGGAACTTTATCCTAAATGGTTCTCTAGTTGGAGTTGACATATGAATATGTGTTCCAAATGTTAATTGGGTCCACAAAGTACTTTGGTGAATGAATTTGGCCGACAAGCAACATGTTGATTAACTACATGCTTCATCTTAGTAGGCTGACCTAATGTGAAGATTCCAACTGTTGCATATATATATATATATATATATATATATATATATATATATATATATATATATATATATATATATATATATATATATATATATAAGATCCAATCTAATGTTTGAAGGGTGTCTATTGCAAATATAAAGAAGTAAGTGTGAATATTAATGTGTGTGTATGCAACATACGAAGTCTTGTAAATGTGTAAGGGCAACAACTGCAGAAGAAGGGATATCTTATAAAAGCAGAGCAGTGTGACAGAGCAGAGCTAGATGAAGAGTTTTGAGATAGTTTT
Organism: Cunninghamia lanceolata; assembly: GCA_027924645.1. NCBI lineage: Eukaryota > Viridiplantae > Streptophyta > Pinopsida > Cupressales > Cupressaceae > Cunninghamia > Cunninghamia lanceolata. The sequence continues at coordinate 1,581,869 of BSBN01000379.1, read as the reverse complement.
TTGAGCTTCATTGGAGTTGTTACCATGCATTTGTAGATGCAATTAGAGTAGTTCATTTTGGCAGTGAGAAACCCTTCTTTCTCTTGCTTTCTCTTGGTATTGAGCCTGTATGTAGTGAGCATCCTTCTTTCGACAGTGAGTCCTTAAGGGTAGTGATCCATGGGCAATGAACCCTAAGGAAGTGAGCCTCTTGTAATTCGGCATGTTACTACATAATATATTGTGAGCTAACACTCACCATGGTTTTTCCCTCTTTGGGTTTTCCACGTAAAAATCCTGGAGTTCATGTGTTATGTTTTGTGATTGCTCATTCTATGATTGATTTTATTTTATCTAATATGAAAATTGAATTAATGGTTTAATGAGTACATGGTTTTATAGAATACTGATTCACCCCCCCCTCAGTATTTTGGGTGTTCAACATTTACTTCTTTACCATCTTTTGTATTGTAGTCCACTATTTTATACTTGTCCAACTCTACTAGTTCATTTCCAACCACATGTGCGCTTTCCATATGTTCACATATTGGCATATATTGCAAGCCACCGCAATGCTGACATGTGCCATCCAAACATAATTTCCTTTAGAATATTTGACCTTCCTCTCTTTCACATAAAATTGTTGATATGAAGTCTCTTGAAGATGTTGGTGGGGCATGTATGCCACAATCCTGCAAAACATTGTTGGTATGCAAATCTAAACATATAGACCGATAAACATCAAAATGGTTAGAAAATTCAATATGTAATCTACAACAACAAGTAGTATGTGTGTGTGATTTATTTTGACATAGAAAGGTTTTAGTATTTAAAAATATCTTTGAAAAAAATTCTAATTTGAGGATACATCTCTAGAAATTTACCAAAAAATTGTTTTTGAGTCGTATCCAAAAAATGCTTTGGATGTGGCTCATGGTTTTGACTACTGATTCTCCTTCTTACCACATCCCTTTGATTAGGAGATACCCTTGTGTAATTCTTCCAAAAGTCTTCAATTAGTGATCTCTGTGCTTCAACATTTGGTTTATCTATTTGTGGTAGTCTCCTAGAGAATACCCATAATTCATTGGCATCGATGTCCTCAATTCTTTGGCTCCTACCAGTGGCTCTTGATAAAGTTTTTCTATTAACTCTCAATGCTTGACTCCTCTATCTAATGAGACAAGCTTTCCTCATTTGATTACTTACCATTGTCGATGTAATGACACGTCATGTGACATTACTATATTTTGTACATGAGGTGTTACACTCTCATATGCACTTAATAGATTTTTAACTTCAAGCCTCTGATGTTCTCAACCCAAGAATCTTCATGATGGACCTATACTTTATACTTCACATCATTTCAATGAATAGTTGACATCTTGTGGTCTCATTAAACTTTTCAAAGAACACTCTCCAAATCTTATGAGGATATCTTCTACAAGTGCGTTTTGGAATCTTACCTTCCATTGGCTGCAAAATATTCTCATCGATATCAATCAAATACTTTTGCTTGCTATGCAAAATTCTAGGTGGTGTTCTCAAAGGTAAATTCATCTCAACATTAGGAATTTCATCAATATTTAAATGAGATGGGCTAGACGGCATACCTTCGATTGGATATGGAATAGATGACGTACATTGAGGTTGATGTGGGAATGATGGCGTACCTCCTTCCTCACATGTGAGTGATGATGTACTCTCAACTTGAGATGTTGTAGATGGTGTCCCTCCATCTTGACTTGTGGTAGAGGACATGTCTCCAACTACAGTATTCAAATCTCTCATAGCACGAAGTTTTTGCAATTGTTCCCTTTGTGCCACCAATACCATATCTCTTGTTGATGGCTGAGGTTCCTCTTAAATTAGCATGTCTTCGACAATTGTGTCAAATTTCCTCTTCTCACGAAGTTCCCTCATACCTGTTGCTTTCTTTGCATTCTTAGCTTCTTTCTCTTCCTATGTTGGTTTAATCCTTGATCATTTCCTTAGCATGACAGATAATTTTATCTATAGCATGATAAAGAGACAAATATTATTTCCTAAAAAATGAATCCATACAAATAAATGAAATATATGTCATTCAAACCTTCATACAAAATGTACATACAATCATCATGTAGAAGAGTAAATGTCACTCAACCATGATGAATAAACAAGTGCACTAAGAACACAAGGAAAATGGAAAGCAAATTTTTTTGAAGTATTTCTACCTTGCAAGAATTTATCATGTGACTTTGCTCTAGACATTTTCTAACATATGACCTACCAATATAACCACAAATAGACATGTATACAAAATGTGGTAGCATAGACAAAGCACATGAATTTTTTAATGGAACGCCTTAAAGAAATGTGGTCTCATAGGATGCCATGATTTCAAGATAATAACAAAATGGATTTTTTAAAAGACATTACAAACTTTCAGGAAGATACAATTGGCTTGAGTATAAATCTCCATTCCACAACTTTTGTCAACATCCTACCTTTGGAACAAGGTATGGGCATCAATCAAATCATTGAAAGAAAGGGGGATTTTTGTCAAATGTTATAATTGCAACTCCCTTCGCAGAAATGTATGAGTGTTATGGTTGCAATTACCTTAGTAGACACATCCAAAATGTAGATGTATAGACAAGGCACATGAATTGTTTGAAAAATGCCTCAATGAGATATGTCCTCATGGACTACAATGATTGCAGGATATGCACAAAATAGATTTGTTGAAAAGGCTTTAGAAAATTTCAATTAAATGTAATTTCTAGGTGTAAAACCAAATTCCAAAGCATTTTCCAACATCCCCCATGCCTATACCAAAATGGAAGATTTGGAAAGGGGTATGTACATCCATAAAAAAAGGATTGAGAAATGATGTATTATATTACATAGATATAACTACTCTTGTAAATGTGTATACAAAATGTGGAAGCATACACAAGGTAGGTCAATTGTTTAACAAAATGCCTCAAAGAGATGTGGTCTCATGGACCACAATGATTACAAAATTTGCAAAAAGTGGATTTGTTGAAAAATATTTTGAAACTTCCAAGCAAATGTAATTGGCAAATGTAAAGAATTGTGTAGTTTAAAATGTTCCAAGAGGGGATAAGGTTATAATAAGGAACAAACAATGATGAACATAGAATATGCATAATAACAAAATCAAAGCATTGTATTAAGCATGTATGATAAGGGATGATAAAGAAACATAATAGAATTAAGGAAAATGTAAAGAACATGTGTAAAGACTTGACATACCTAGAAAATAGAGATTCAAATGGAGAGACTACCCAATTATGTAGTATTTTTTTCTTCTTGTATCAAACTCCTCAAAAATTTAAGTTTTTCACAAACTTGCTTCCTTTTCAACGTTCAATTATATATCACTCAAATAGAATTACTAACAAAAATACAATTAACCAATGTATAATGTTAAATTCATACAATTCAATCACAATTAACATTGTAACACTACAAAAATTGAAACTTCAATTGATATATATCAAATCCAATGTGAAAACTATGTTATTTCCTCCTTCATAAGTTGAAAAACTAGAAAAAGGTGGTGGAAAGTTCATGCAATTGTGGTAGAATGTGAAAATTTTGCATGTGCACTTCCCAACAACATCAAAAATTATTTTTTTGTTGGAACAAGTGCATAACCAGGAGAACAACAGAGCATGTGGGCCTGGATCATGGGTGTCCTAGCTATTTTAGCATTTTTAGAGTAAGCCAAAATGTGCTCGCATTATAATGAAAGTGAGTTTTATCTTCCTATACAAAATGACCATATTTCAACTTCTTCAAAATGCACTCACGTTATGAAAAAGTTGATTTCCTAAAGGTTTTCTAAGTCATTGTCTCATTACCCACCCCTCTCCCCCCTCTATCTCTCTCACACCTATCTTTCGCCCTATGTATCTCACCCCTCTCTCCCTAGGCTATAGGTCTCTCACATCTATATCTCTCTAATGGTTCTCTAGTTATTGTCTCATTACCCACCCCTCTCCCCCCTCTATCTCTCTCACACCTATCTTTCGCCCTATGTATCTCACCCCTCTCTCCCTAGGCTATAGGTGTCTCACCTCTATATCTCTAATGGTTCTATAGTTATTTCCCTTCCTCTCCACCTCTCTCCCTCCTCCTTACCCATCTTTCCCTCAAGTTGTCAAATTCACTCTCTCATTTTCTTCTATCTCTCCCCTCACCTCTCTATCTCTCACCTCTATCTCCCCCTCACCTCTCTACCTCTCCCCTCTCTAGGTCTCTTAGTCACTCCTTGTCTGCCTCTCCATCCCTCCTTAGCCATCTAGGTCTCTCACTTAACCCTAAACCCTATCCCTAAAGCCTCAACCCTCAACCCTTAAACCTTAAATCATGAACCCTATCCCTAAACCCTCAACCCTTGACATTATACCTTAAACCCTAAACTCTATCCCTAAAGCCTCAAGCCTCAACCCTTAAACCTTAAATCCTAAACCATATCCCTAAAACCTCAACCCTCAACCCTCACTCAACCCTTAAACCCTTAATAACCCTTAAACCCTAAACCCTTGACCTTTAAACCCTACATCCTTAAACCCTCAACCCTTATCCATCCCTCTCCTCCCCTATCTGCCTCACCCCCATCTCTCTGTTATCTCTCTCACCCCTCTCTCCCTAGGTTTTAGGTTTCTCATGTGTATATCTCTCAAGGCTCTCTAGATATTTCCCTTCCTCTCCACCTCTCTCCCTCCTCCTTACCCATCTTTCCCTCAAGTTGTCAACTTCACTCTCTCATTTTATTCTATCTCTCCCCTCACCTCTCTATCCCTCAACTATAAACTCTCAATCCTCTACCCTAATCCTTTAACCTCAACCCTTAAACTCTCAACCCTTAAATCCTCAACCCTTAAACCCTAATCCCTTAACCCTCAACCCTAAAGCCTCAACCATTAAACCTTCAATGCTAAACCCTATCCCTAAACCCTCTACCCTTGGCACTATGCCTTAAACCCTAATCCCTCAACCCTTAAACCATCAACCCTTAAATCCTTAATCCCTCAAACCTTAAACCCTTAAACCCTCAACTCTCAACCCCTAGATACCCTTAAATCATTAAACCTTAAACCCTTAAACCCTATGCCCTATACACTTAACTTGGACACTCAACCTTGAACATTATCCATCAACCACAAACCTCTACCCTATACCCTATACCGTCAACCCTATACTTATGCCCTAAACTCTCAACCCTCATCCATATGCCTTATACCCTCAACCTTAAACCCTGAACTCTATATCTTAGACATTCAACCTTGAACATTATCCCTCAACTGTAAACTCTCAACCCTCTACTGTAATCCCTCAACCCTTAACCCTCAACCCTCAACCCTAATCCCTCAAACCTATACATTAATCCTTCAACCCTCAACCCTAATCCTTTAACCCTCAACCCTTAAACTCTCAACCCTTAAACCCTCAACCATTAAACCCTCAACCCCTCTACCATATACATTAAGCCCTTAACCCTAATACATTAACCCTATACCTTAAACCCTAATATCTTAACGCTCAACCCTTAAACCATAATCCCTTAAGTCCTCAACCCTTAAACCATAAACCCTTGACCCTTTAACCTTAAAGCCTTAGATCCTTAAACCCTCAACCCTTAAACCCTTGAACCCTCAAACCTTAAACCCTTAAACCCTAAACTCTCTACCCCTAGATACCCTTAAACCCTTAAACCCTTAAACCCTATACCCTATACACTTAACCTTGGACACTCAACCTTGAACATTACCACTCAATCTTCAAACCTCAACCCTCTACCCTATACCCTCAACCCTATACTTATGCCCTGAACCCTCAACCCTCATCCATATGTCTTATACCCTCAACCTTAAACCCTAAACCCTATATCTTAGACACTCAACCTTGAACATTATTCCTCAACTGTAAACTCTCAACCCTCTACCCTATACCCTCAACCATATACTTAAGCCCTAATCCCTCAATCCTCAACCCTATACCTTAAACCCTGGAACCTACACCTGCAAACCCTCATCCCTATACCCTATAACCTCACCCTTATTCCCTAATCCCTGAATATTGTTCCTCAACCCTATACTTAAAACCTAAACCATACACTCTCAACCCAAGTCACCCTATGCCTTATATACGCTCAATCCATATCATAAACCCTAAGCCCAATATCCTAAACCCTAATCCCCATACCTTACACACTTAATCTTATACACTCAACAAGATGAATATTATCCCTCAACTGTAACCCTCAACCTATTACTTAAGCCCTAATCCCTCAACCCTCAACCCTATACCTTAAACCCTAAACACAAAAACCTCAACTCTCAACCCTAAAAACTATACAGGCTCAGGTCCTTATATACCCTAAACCCAAAACCCTTACATACAGGCTCAGGTCCTTATCTGCAGAGCAAGAAGGCATTTGAAGTTTGATACAAGCCCGTTTGAGGAGAAGGTTGTTGAATGTTGCATCTTATGTTTATTACTGAGGAGGCATGTGTATGAGAATCGTTTCAAGCATGGTTGTGCCCAGTTTTGAAGGTTGTTAAGGTTTGCATTTAATAAAAGAATTGTGAGTTTGTGCATGGAAATTTGAAGGGCTGTACTCAATTTCAAACCACATCGCCAGTGTTTTCATTTGTGTTGGCATGTTTTTTGCTTAATTTTATGCATCAATGGAATGCACAAAGCCACGCCTTCCTTAATTTTCTAGGATTTACAAAAACAAATACCATGCCCTCTTGGTTCCAGGTGCCATATCCATGGAATGCCTCACTATTTAAAACGGTATGGCATATCAAGTTGGCCACGCCTTCCTCCATTCTAGCTTGTGCACCATCGAGCCACCCAACTTGCACCAAATTTATTCAAGGCTACAGGTGTAAATCTGAATAATCTGAACAATTCAGTTGCACAAGCCATCACGCAGGAAACATATTTGTGGGCTGAAATCTCTTAATGATAACCACCATTTACAAGTGAAGGCTTGAGTGATCATATTGTGCAATGTTTGGCTGCCTGAGTTGGAGGTTGTAGGTTTGCAGAACGAACAAATTGCTGATCTCTACTATTTTCAACAGTTAGTGGTGGAGCTTCCTAATCTCCTTTCTCGTCCAAATGGAATTGTTTTTATTCTTTAATCTGTGAAATTGCATCCTTGGCGTTCAATCAGCATTAAATAATCTTTTAGAAGAGAGTGTTGGAATTGTAGTTTTTCTCCAGAGAGTTGCAGTGTTAATTCCCAGCCGTGTAAGGTGAAGTTTCATTCCAACGTAATGGAAGAGGTTTGGAAGAGTGTAATGGAAGAGGAAACATGAGTGTAATGGAAGAATAATTGCTTTTTAAAGTTAATGTATGGAATGTAATATGCAACGGTTGAACATAATGAAATTCTAGTTAATTTTTGTTATTTAATATTGTTTTTCAGTTTTGTTCTACTGAATTCAACAATCCTTATTATCCTGTGGGTGATGATGGATCATTGAGTGTGATCCAAAACATCAATGCAAAAACACACACAGTTAAATCCAGAAGCACTTATACAGTAATCCTGTAACTTATATTAGTTTTTCTAAAATAGAGAATGGCTTATTACAAATAATAAATAGGAAGAAATCCTTATTTCGGATATTACTAGAGCCAGAGCTCAGTTATTTTTTCACAGATAGATGTTTGATTGCGAAGTATTTTATTCGTTCACCCACTGCACTTACCAATAGTGTCAATGCTGCAGATAGCTCCACGCAATAAACCCATTGCCTCCCTCCGGATAAAACCCACCAGGTATAGACTCATTTCCTGTGCCATACAGAACCCTTAAGGTCTGCTGGGGAGTTCTGATGTAGGACAAAGAATCAACGTCTGCAGAGAGAATGTTACCACTCAATTTTTCGTCAGCGCCAAGTTCTGGGGGAACTACGATTCCTTCGTCCACAATTCCTGTCTTTCCCAGACAGTTTCGAAGGTTGGAGATGAATGCTGTGATCTGTGCAACAGTGAAGTTGTAGGGATAAACTTTGTACTCCGCTCTCTCGTACAGCCAATAACGTATCACTGCATCTTGCCCAGACTCCACTCCCAGAAGACCTGCTACCAGCTGCACCCAAACCAAAACAATAATTGCTTTCTGAGAGACGAACTTAAAAAGCACTGTAAACGAGTTAGTATATTCTTAGGAATAATTATTTTAGGTGAGATTTGAAACTGAGGTACGTTGCTATGAAGCAAGAGGGTTTAACATTCTACCAATTTTTTTACACTCTATTTTATGGTCAAATAATTAATAGCAGACGGTAAACAGTGAGCATGTTTTGGTGTTGATTATGTAGACAGGTTTGATCCTTCAATTTCTTGATAATTTTGATATTGATGACCAAATCAATTCCACTATGCCTACACATTTGTTTGTAACTTTTCATCCATATTATTTCAACTGACATTAAAATTACGACATATTAATTGACAACAACTTCTTGATAATTTTGATATTGATGACCAAACCAATTCCACTATGCCTAGACATTTGTTTGTAACTTTTCATCATATTATTTCGACTGACTTTAAAATTACAACATATCAATTGACAACATATCAACTGACATTATTAATTGTTAAAAAGAATAAGACTAAATCTTAACTGACATTAAAATTACGACATATGAATTGACAACATATCAACTGACATTATTAATTGTTAAAAAGAAAAAGACTAAATCTTAACTGACATTAAAATTACAACATATCAATTGACAACATATCAACTGACATTATTAATTGTTAAAAAGAATAAGACTAAATCTTTATAAAAAAATTCCTCAAATGACAGATCCTTAAATATTGATTGCAAACTTTGATGCAAAATATTTATTCATAAATTAGGCCCCTGAAGATGAAGAGAGAAAGTTTTAAAACTTTACTTGCTTTCCAGCCTGTGAGGTTATATTAAGATTGGCGCCAGCGTAAGCTGTAACGCCCATGTATGGAAGAACGTACATAGCAAGCAGATAATTAAGAGAATTAGCGTAGGGATCGAAGGGAGGAATGAGTGTGAATCCCACAGCCTCATTGAAGAAATTCGCCCATGCTTCCACTCCCAAATCTAGCAAAGGCCGCGGAATGGCTTCCTCTACACTCTCTCTGATTATTCTGCAAAAATCAGTACACCAAACAATGGTCAATTTAGTGGAAAGAAATCTAAATTCTGAGTTTAAAATAACATTATATTTAAATATTAAATAGTTTAATGATCAAATAGTTAAATAAAAAAATTATTAGAACCTAATATGGTCGATTTCTTGGAAAGCAAATTGCTCCACAATATCTCTAGTTTGAGGGTCCAGATTGGCTGTGCGGATTCCTTCTGGGGGAGGGCCACCTCCAGTAAGATTAGGTGCAAATTTGTCCAGCCCCACCCCAAATACACCTCCAAGAAAAAATTCACACTCTATGTACTCAATATTCAGAGCAAAATTAAATAGTTCAGCATCTAATGCATTCAGTGGCCCAACATAATATGTTCCAGTGCTATAATCGGCAACAGGACAGCAATACTCACTGGGCAATGAGCCAAACATGATAAAAATCATCAGCATTGCTGCTGCTGCTGCTGGTTTTTCCATTTTGCCTCAACTTTGGTGATTTGAGCTTGAGACTCCCTATTTATATTAAATTTTCTAGTTATTTAATTAAGAAATTTTTAAAAAAGGAACCTTCTGTCTGCATCAATTTGAACTTGAGATTTCGCAATCCTATAAAATTTTGTATGATTTATTACACAAGAAACCTTTTGTTTATATCATCGTATAAACTTTGGATCTTTTTATTCATTTTTTATAAAGAGCTGTTGTATTGATTTACGTGTAAGACCCACTCACACAGTAATCCCTCCTTCCTTAACACAAAGCCTCTTATTTGGATCACCCCCTTAAACTTAAAATCTATTGTTTTTACATACTTGAACATGGGACCTCCCATTCATACAGCTTTTGATTCACAAATAAAAGTTATGACCCAGCCAACCATATTAGACATGGATGTTTTCCTTAAACTGAAAAAGATCAGGCACCAACTTCCAACTAATTCCAACCGACGCAGGTTCGCATAGTATTCCCACTTGTTAGTATTCGTTTACAAAACCAAATTAGCAGACACTATGTATGGATATGGGATTTTGTTGAGGAAAGCTTATAAAACCAAGTAAATATTGTAACTCGTATTACAAATCTTTACAACTTAAATAGAAGAAAAATAAATAGTAAATTTATAATTTCACTTTATTTTCCTTTTCAATAAGAGTGAATGAAGATTGACATCTATTTTTATTATTTGTCAAAAGTATATAAATTTGATAGATTGTTTTTCTAATATAAGTTAATAAAGATTAGAAATGTATATTTTAGTTTATTATTTATTAGTGTAATCTTAACGCATATGCCAATCTATCATCATTTGAAATGATTATTTGAAATAGATAATTATTTGTTTATTAAAGTTGAATGAAATATAATTACATCAAGAATAAAAAGTGTAATCTTAAGGCATATGACAAGCTACCATCATTTGAAATGATTAATTGAAATAGATAATTATTTCTTTATTAAAGTTGAGTGAAATATAATTACATGAAATAGATGCTTGACAACTTCTTCAAAGTTGGATTGGCCGTATAATCTTTGTTGGAATGCGGCCACCTTACCAAAAGCTAGGGCTTTCTCTTGGTTAGCTATCAGTGACAAAATTCTAACTAGGGATGGACTCCGCAAACTTGGCATCAGTCCTATTTTTAAGTGGGTGCTATGTGGAGAGCAAGAGGAGGACGTAGACCACCTACTTCTTAAATGTCCTTTTAGTATCAAGTGTTGGAACTAGTGTATGGAGAAACTAAATTGGAGCACTCCCCTTCCTATGAAGTTGTACTGTCTTTGTCAATATGTTCTCAATTTCTTTATTTGTGACTTCAACCTGACCATTATCTTGAGGATGGTAGGGAGTGGACTTCTTGTGTCTAATTTGATATTCCTCCACTAGTCTAGTGATTAAATCTAATGTGAATTGTGGGCCTTGATCAGTCACTATCTCCCTTGGTACACCATATCTAGTGAAGATGTCCTCATACAAAATTTTTGCCACATTACCATCTCTAGCAAACTGCAAGGCTTTAACTTCCACCCATTTAGTTAAGTAATCAGTACATACCAGTCCCCACTTATCAAAAGGAGATAATGATTTTTTTGGTTGCACAGGCATTTCATCACTTCTTGTAGGTCTCCCCATCCTTTGACACTGATCACAGCTTCTAGTATACTTGACAACATCTTTATGAAGTATTGGCCAATAATATCTCGTTGTCAATATTTTGAAGGTTGTCCTTTTGGATACAAAGTGTCCACCACAGGGTTCATCATGACAGGCCTTCAATATATCAAACACCTCATCCTCTCTGATACATCTTCTCATAATGTTATCTGGGCTAGTGTAAAATAGCAATCTAGAAATCAAGAATATGGAAAGCATTTGTGAACTAGCTATCTCTTCTCCCTTGGAGAAAAGTAACCTAGAATATGCCCTGAAACCAAATAATTTGCTATGTCTGCATACCATGGATTATGTATAGTTAGAGAAAATAGATGCTCATTAGGAAAAGAGTCATCAACCACTCCTTCTGATGATTGTGTGGGCAGTCTAGACATAAAATTAGCAACTACATTAGCTTTCCCTAGTTTGTCAACAATTGTTATGTCAAATTCTTGCAGTAACAACAACCATCTGACAAGTCTGCCACCCAATATTGGCTTATTCATCAAATATCTAATTGTTGCATGATCTATATGTATGAACACTTTATAACTAGTAATGTAGTGTCTGAATTTGTTAATGGCATAAATAACTACCAACATTTATTTTTCTGTCACAGTGTAGTTCAACTAAGCTCCCTGTAGGTTTTTACTTACATAGTATATTGCATATTCCTTAGCTCCTTTGTGTTGGCCTAGGACTGCTCCAATGGAAAAGTTTGATGCATCTGTGTGGATGTGAAAAGGTAGTGTCCAATTTGGACCTCTAAGATCTGGAGCCTGTGTTAAGGATGCTTTTAGCTTTTCAAAGGAATTCTGACAATCTGGTGTCCATTCAATGAATGGCACCTAGGGGAATCCCTTGAACCTAACCCTGACCAAAACAGGGAGGGAGGACTTGGGTGCCCGCACCCTAGTCCTGCCCTATTTTGGGTCAGTCCCAAATTTTAAGTGTCAGCTTGTGACCGTTATTTGGGTCCTATGCCAACACGGTAATTTTGATTATGAAATTCTTGGTAGGAGTGTTCGTAGTTGCATATATAAGCATGTTGAGTTATTCATTGTGTAGCTAGAGTAGATTTGTGTTGTTTTTGTTTTTGTATTTGCAGATTTGAGCATCCGTCTCCTCATGGCATGAAGAGCTTCTTCCTTCCATGAGATCTTCACTACAAGGTGATATCATTTTTGTTTATGAGAATTTATTATTTTGTTTTTTCCTCTGCCTCACAAGGGCACACACTCTCTATCTGACAATGGTGTTCGAAAGATTTGAATGTCTCTCTACAACTTGACTGAGGCAAGCCTCTAAACACCACAACCCCCTCCCCACTTTTCTGTGATTGTAGGTTATAGGTTGGAGAAGTAGGAAAAGTGGAGTTGTAGAGGAGTGTTGTAGAGTGTCAGAATTATAGATCAGAGTTGAAAATAGGGCCCTAGACTCGGGTGCCCGGTCATTAGTCCTCTGGATTCTGCAATGGAGAAATCTCTGGGACAATAGGAACATGTTACATATCAAGTTCCTAGATCCTGACAAAAATCAGGGCAATGGACTAGGGCACCCGTTCATTAGTCCTTGATTGTTCTGCTTGCCGAACCTCAGAAACTAGTACACATTTGTTTGTTATTTTACATCTTTTTGCAGCAGCATTTTCTGGTATTCATCTATTTGCTTCCACATTTGCATAATTAAGGTTTTGATGTATAATTGAGCATAAGTGAGCATAATTGAAAATCAAATCATATAAATCCACTTTCCTTGTATTCCTAAGTGACCAAGGGCCTGATAGTGCATTGCCACTGAACCCAAAGTCCTTGAATGAAAGGGTGAAAGGAGGATACACATACAAAACTACCAAAAAACCAATCATCCAAATTTTACCCTTTACATTTTGGTGAACCCATGTTCTTGGACTTGTTTGCACCTTGCTCAGTGTTTTTCTTTAGATTTGCATTGATTTCATTCATTTATATTATCATTCATCTTATTGCATTGGAAAACTTACAAAAAAGTTGCAAAATGTGAAATATTTAAAAAAATTGCATTCTAGGGTTTCTATGTTGCATTAATCAATTTGAATTTCATGAAATTTCTGATTTTGGCATTAGATCTGAGATAAATTACAAAAAATTACAAAAATTCAATAGCTTGCATAGCATTTTCATCATAAAATTTCTGGGGTTTTGTTGGAAATTTTGAATTTTTCATATAACCTAGTAATTCCAAAAACTAGGGTTTGTCGGTAAAATCTTGTTTCAAATTTTTCTACTAATCTTAGACACTCATTCAAAGTTGCATTTGGCATTTTAGTGTAAATTTGCATTTTTACATAGAAAATTTCAACAAAAACTAGCATTTTTCGTTAATTTTTCACTAGATTTGCACTTGCATTTTGCATGGTAGGGTTTGAAAATTATTTATAGATCTAAGTGGCATTAATTTTCATCACAAATCATACAACAAGACATCCATATATTATTTTTCATCAAGATCTCAAACCTAGGGCTTCAAAAAACCTTGATTTTCACTAGATTTGGACTTATTGACTCTCAAAATTTGCACCATAGGCGTGTTGTGAAGAATATTTTTGCACTAATTGGATGTTATCAATATTATTATCTGTTGCCCCTCCTAAAAATCTTCACAACACCTTTGTTGGCAAGAGACACTGCTAGGCATGTCAGGTGTTGCCATTAATGGCAACTAAATCTATCTTACACATCGGCATTGTACCATTTGATCATACCGGAAGTCAGATTGCAGATTTGTGTAAGTCTGGATAGTCAAGAACAAAGCACATGACAGGGTCCAACAATTTGGTCCACATTTCTCCACACGTAATCATATTGTAATTCAGATCTGAGGGTATGTTAAGGGATGTCAGGGCTACCTAAATCCAAAGCTTTAGCATCTGGTGATTAAGGGATTGGAAGTTACAAGCATATGAGTAGTGGGTTTTGGTTAGACAGTTCAGTCTGGTGAAGAACAAGCAGACTTGGTGTTTGATCCTTGTGTGAATTCAGAGAAGAGATTGGTTGAGTAATGTATGAGATCCAGTGGTATTGACCGACATGTGTTATGACCTGAATACATAGGTTTTGGTCCACGTTGATGTTTGTGTATGGATTCAGCTGACAAAACAGTGATCTTGAAAAAGTCTTTAATTTTTCTTGAGGCTGACTGCAGTTGATGCAATTTCATGTTGTGGATATATATACTCGATGGATGCGAGCTTTTTGAGGTATGGTTGTTCGAAGATGATGTGAGAGGTGTGAAGTGGGGCAGTATCAAGTGCGAAACAGAGATATGAGCCTCAGATCATGGCAGAATAGTGAAACTAGGCAATGAGAGATGAAGTGTGTAAAGTCGGTATATTGAGCTTAACTGGAACTATAATTTTGCATAGTTAGATGCTTTTCTTCAGTTCAAACATTTCAATGAACTCTTATAATTGATCTTGTAGGTAGTAAGCCTCCTTTGAGTAGTGAGCTCTGGGCAGTGCACCCGAAGGCATGTGCCTTCCCATTTTGTAATACTTTTAACAAAGTATAAAATCTTATGGGTTATCCCCCACCATGGTTTTTCCCTTAACCGGGTTTCCATGTAAGAATCTTGGTCTTATGTGTGTTGATTATGTTTCCGCTCATGTGTTGTTGATTCATGCTTTCATGGTTATATCATTAATCTATTAATGAGTTGTAAAGAAGATTAAATATATAGAAAAAGTTAAAGTTTGAGACAATTGATTCACCCCCCCCTCTAAGTTGTCTACCCTAATTTCAACAACTAGTATTAGAGCCTATTCATTGAAAGAACTTTAACAGCTTGAGGAAGATCTGGGAAGGTGTTGTCAATGGGTTCATTCAAGCACTCTGATGGTATCAATCAACAACTTCAAGTAGCCTTAGATGATCTTGACCTGTCCACAACATAAATTAGAGATCTACAAGAGAACCTTAAAGATGCTAAAGATTTCATTGAGAACTTAAAAGGACAATTGAGCAAATCTAATGAAAAGAGAAAGGAGCTACTTCTTCAGCTAGCAAATCAAAATGAAGACAATGACATGGATGAGGCCTTGAAGGAGAAGACAAAGGAATGTGAGAAGTTAGCAAAAGAAGTTGTTTTCCTAAAACATGAGATGGAATCCAGGGTGATGAGGCTAACCAAGGAAATTGAAGAAAGGAAGAAGACTGAAGAAAAATTGAATCAATCTCTAAAAGAAAGAACAGAAGAGTGTTGTAGATTGGATAGAATAATTGGTCATCTAGAATCTGATCTACAAGAAACTAGGGATAATGAGGATCAACTTGAAAGACAAATTGTCATTCTCAAACATGACCTAGAAGTTGCAAATGAATATAAAGAGAAATTCAAGATAAGCTTAGCTAAACTTGAGGTGTTTCTTGATAGTCAGAAGAAGGTAGATGATAAGCATGGTCTAGGATTTGAGAAAGGTGAAATCTCTAGATCCGGTCAAAGAAATCTTGAAGGAAGAAATCAAAGAAGGAACCCTAGAAGACCTCCGGTAAGACAACCTAATGCTCAAAGGTATCCATCTTTCAATGGAAATTGTTTCAAATGCAATAAGTATGGTCATAGAGCTAATCAATGCAAAAGTAAAGTGAATCAAAATGCATCATCCTTCTCTAGTCAATGCTTTAAATGCAAAAGGATAGGTCATAAGGCTGAAGAATGCAGAAGTGGATCAAGGAATCCTCCTAAGAACAAACAAGTGTTCAATGGAAGATGCTTTACTTGTAATAAGTTTGGGCATATTGCAATGCAATGCAGATCTAAACCTACTCCAACATGTGATTGTCAGAAAAATAAGATTATGTATTTCAACTACAACAAATCCAAACATATTGCTAAATTTTGCAAAAGCAAAAAGGATAACTCACAAGCAGGTAAAGGAATAACAGAGCAGAAGATGGACAAAGGCAAGGGAAAAGTAGATGTGAATGAGATCTAGAATGAAATGAACAAAACATGGGTGAAGAAAATTGTAGTGAATGGTGGTGATGGGTCCGCGCCAGAATCTGGTACTGATAATTCCTCTGGGAATTGAAACAGGAGCTCTGGCTCAGGGGGAGCTGCATTAAAAATCTATTTCCCCTGCCAGTAAGTGGGTGGCTAAATCTAGCATGATGAACTAAGAAAAAGAAGCCTATTACAGAACTGTTGAAGTAAATTTTGGAAGAAAAGGAGCTAATGCAATTGATTACAACGCGATTGAAAATTAACTGTATGCAGAAATAGTGTAACTAGATGTATTAGTGCAAAGCATTTATTACAATGGTGAATTAGGTTTTGTAGAATATAAAAGGTCATTTACTCAACATTTGAATCACTTTGCATTTGAAGAGAATAAGGAGAAGAGTGCTTGAGCTGAGATTTCAAATATTTGAAGTGCGAAAAGTGAATTCGACAACTAACCCTAACCGGAGAAATAAGGTATTCTCTGTGAAACTCTCTGAATTCACAATTTTTGGAAATGGCTACACCGTTGGTTGTTGACATCATCAAAAGGCTTTGACCTAGATTCAAAAGCATCCACACAAATCTGCAGAGGTTGATTCGTTAGGTGCCTTTTCAAATATTCCGCATGGTGTGTTGCACGTTGAAGATATTAGGGCTTATATATATGCTAGCATAGATGAGTTTAGGGATTCAAAGTTAGTAGATTTGTTCAAGAATCATCTAAGTGATGAGATTCATGGTCTTATACCTAAGTATAAGGTGCTGTAAGTCAAACATTTCATACAGGTTATTGGGTTCCCGTCCTTCCGTGAAGATGAGTGGGTCCGGTATGTACTGAGTTGGATGCATGTTGAATTCATGTGGTTGATGAAACCCTTCAAGATCACCAAGGATGCTATCTAGGGTATAACAGGATTGAATTCATTTGGTGGGTTGCCAATGTTAAAATCAGTAAAGAATCAGACTGTGACTGAAGCTACCAGGTCAAAGTTTGATAAGAGGGCAATGCCAATAAATGATATAACTGATTTGGATGTCAAATTTGCATCTATGGTAATTGGGTATAAGATATAACACTCTAGCAGGGAAAACTTTGTATTTGATACAACCATTTATGCTCCCTATCAAATGTTAAGAGAAAATGCTAACTATGACTTGTGTGAGCTGCTACAAAACTAGTTAATGGAGAAGCTGAACAAGATCAAAAAGGACAAGAAGAATACATTTAAGTATGGTACATTGGTGTTGTCTTTGTTCTTCTATTTCATGAATGAGCTACCTGGCAAGAAAAGCATGTGTTGGACTAGCGATAAGCCTATTGCCATACAAATTAGAGAACACTTGCATAGTATAGGTGACTCCAATGCCCAAAGGACTGCTCTTTGGGGATACTTCAAGAATTTTTAGAATATGATGCAATCAAGAGAAAGAATCCCTACTTCTATGGTAGAAAAGTACAAGGATACAATTTCTTTCATAGTGGAAACAGATCAATGCTTGATGGAAGCAGTTGAACCAAGGACTATATGGATCATGCCCATGGGGTATGAAGTTGATAAACAAATATTGGAAATGTATGCTCAACACCTTTTGAGCAAACCAAAAGATACCTTTGTTGAGAGATTCGGTACATATGCTGAACTTAGTGTGAAACTACATGTTGAGCTCTAGAAACCTGAATCTAAGAGAAAGATTCAAAGGCAAGTTGAAATGTATGCAAAAAGCATTGGCATAACAAAAGAAGCCATGAGACAAAATAGGGAAAGGATAGAGAAAGTTGAGAAGGAGAAGTAGGACAGAGAATAAGGAAGTGTTCCGGTGGAATCCACTTCTAAAGCAAGGACTACTAGGTGTTTTGGTACAACCTCCCGTGTAGAGAAATTCAAAGAAAAACCTACTAGTAAGGAAGGAAAAAGAACTAAAGTAATGGCCAAGAGGTCATATGTTAGTGTGGAGAAGGAGGATGAAGAAAATACTGATTTAGATGATGAGGTTAAAGAGTTGAAGGCCTTAGACACTAAGGCTATTAAAGTATCTAAAGAGAAGCCCTTCGAAAGCACAAAGTCAAAGAAAGTAGAAGCATCAAGGGTTGCCCAGGACAAGCCCTCCAGAAGTGTAAGAGTAAACAAAAGACTAAAGCATGAAAAATCTACCCTATAAGTTGAAGATATTATGAATCCAATAACTGTTCATGGGAATTTGAAGCCATAACAAAATATTATGACAACTTTGATAAAGCTAACAAAAGAATTTTGGAGGATGCTACTATTAAGTACTTGAACACATTCAATAGAGCACTTGTGGAAATTTTATCTAAAATCCCTAAGAGTCTAAGTGACATTTTGGAGATGAGAAAAGAAGCTGCCAAAGCAAAGGATTTGGAACTAAGAGAACATGTATTGTCCAGTTTATGTCTGGTAATCTCTGAGAAGGAAGCTAATAAAATCTTCAAAGAAGTTAAAGATGAATTCAGAAGCAAAATCAGCATAAATAAACTAATGCTTGGAGACATAGATGAAGTAGTCAAGGAAATAGAGCAAATTCTAAGGAAAGCCCTAAACAAGAATAAGTTTTATGTGGTCACTGAGGAACCAAATGCTAATGATACATCCCTTCCAAATGAAGAA
Organism: Cunninghamia lanceolata; assembly: GCA_027924645.1. NCBI lineage: Eukaryota > Viridiplantae > Streptophyta > Pinopsida > Cupressales > Cupressaceae > Cunninghamia > Cunninghamia lanceolata. Next base: position 1,562,961 of record BSBN01000379.1, on the reverse strand, counting down.
GAGTTGAAGGACAATGAGCAACAAGTTGAGGTAGATGATTTCTCTGTTCTGGAAAAGGAAATATCTAATAAAGCAGATGAAGAGATGGTAAAGGAAGTTAAAGGTACAAAAGATACTCAAATGTCTCTAGACCAATCCTATGAGGCAAATGCAGAAATGAATATGGAAATAAATGATCCTACTGAAATTGATTCTGAGAAGAATAAGGAGTAGAAAGCAGAAGTTGAGGATAAGGAAGGAGCAACTAATGATGGAATTGATTCCTTCATTCCAAATGTTGAGGAGTTTGATAAAAATGATGATGATGCTACTGTTGAGGATACACAAAATCCTCTAGAAAAGAATGCATAAGATATTTCTAATGATGCAGAGAGAGCAGAAGCAAAGAAAAAGATTGAAAATGATGAGAAAGACAATGTGGTTGACTCCGAAAAGGAAGAAGATGCAGGCCCTAATGAGCAGGAAACTGAAACATCATATTGGGCAAGAGACACTGCAGAAGTAGTGAAAGAAATTTTGGAGAAAGATAAACAAGTTGCAGAGGACTTGGATATAATACAAGGTCCAATCAATTTTGATGCTCTATCACCGGTATAGAAGATGAAGTTGGCCTCTTTTGCACAAGCCAAGGCCAGAGAAGAAATTCTGAAGTTTCATATAGAAGATAGTGAGTTGCTTGATCTTGCCTCCAGCATTTTGGAGAAAATCATGCCTACATTTCAGAAGGATTCATTAGCATCCCCCTCCTGTCAGTTGAAGAGTTGGATAAACTCTATAAGTACTCACTTTGAGTCTTTTGAAAAGTCAGCAGAAGTCAAAGTTTGGATTGAATTTAATGATAAAAGATTTAGTGAACTAAAAAGAATAATTGCCAATGATAGAATTATGTTGGATACTAGTGTAAAGAGTATTCAAAATACCCTCACTGAAGGAGGAGATGTGTACAAATTTTGTCTATCTTGGTCAAAAGTTGTAGAGGACATTGAGAAGAAAATAAAGGAGTCTGAGAAAAAATTGTCAAAAGTATCTCAATCATTTAATCCTTTGACAATATCTGCAGCAAGTCAAGAATGTCAAGTAGTTAACTTGATTGATGAAATAAAGAAATTTGTGAAAGAAAAAGAAAATATTGTGGCAAGAATGTGTGAACTCTAGGGACTGATTCTCCCTAAGTTAGAAACAATGTTCAATGCATTGATAGAAGCCCAAGTTACTGCTCTGACAACTGATCCCACTGATGTGCAGAAGGTAGAGTCATGGGGATTCTTACTCAGTGGTCATATTTTAGTATTGGATGCCATGAAGAAAAGTTGGGACAATGAATTGACACTGTTGAAAAACACTTTTGGTGGTGTGTTCAAGTTTATGTAGATAAGACGTAAGGATTAGTTGTACAGATGCGGAAGTATGTATATAAAGTTTCTTTGTAAATTTTTGGATCTGGACCTTGACCTTTTCCATTGATGTCAAAGGGGGAGAGGAAAGCAGTGAAAAATGAATAACTCATCAAAAGGGGGAGCATTGGAAATCACAAGTGCACATACTAAGGGTGAGCTGCTCTAACACTTAGTCATTTTTCACTAAGTGTTGCCATCAATGCCAAAGGGGAGATTGTTGGAAAGAGACACTGCTAGGCATGTCAAGTGTTGTCATTGATGGAAACTGAATCTATCTTACACATTTGTGTTGTACCATTTGATCATACTAGAAGTCAAATTGCAGATTTGTCTAAGATTGGATAGATAGGAACAGAGCACATGATAGGGTCCATCAGTTTGGTCCACATTTCTCCAGAGGTAATCATATTGTACTGTGGATCTAAGGGTATGTTAAGGGATGTCAAGGCTGCCTAAATCCAAAGATTTAGACTCCAATGATTAAGGATAGGAAGTTACAAGCATCTGAGTATCCAGTTTTGGTTAGATAGTTCAGTCCAGTGAAGAACAAGTTGAATTGGTGTTTGATCCTTGTGCAGATTGAGAGAAGTGATTGGTTGAGTAATGTATGAGATCCAGTGGTATTGGCTGACATGTTTGATGACCATAACACATAGGTTTTGGTCCGTGTTGATGTTTGTATGGATTCAGCTCATAGAACAGTGATTCTTGAAAAAGTCTTTAAGTTTTCTTGAGGCCAACTACAGTTGATGTAATTTCATGTTGCAAATATATATACTCAATGGATGCGATCTTTTTGAGGTATGGTTGTGAGAAGATGATGTGAGAGGTGTGAAGTGGGGCAGTATCAAGTGCGAAGTAGAGATCTGAGCCTCGGATCATGGCAGAACAATGAAACTAGGTAGTGAGAGATGAAGTGTGTAAAGTCAGTATATTGAGCTTAACTGGAACTGTAATTTTGCATAGTTAGATGCTTTTCTTTAGTTCAAAATTTTTAGTGAACTCTTATAATTGATCTTGTAAGAAGTGAGCCTTCTTTGAGTAGTGAGCTCTGGGTAGTGCACTTGAAGGCATGTGCCTTCCCATTTTGTAATACTTTTAACAGAGTATAAAATCTTGTGGGTTAACCTCCACCGTGGTTTTTCCCTTACCTAGGTTTCCACATAAAAATCTCAGTGTTATGTGTGTTGATTATGTTTCTGCTCATGTGTTGTCGATTCATGCTTTCATGGTTATATCATTAATCTGTTAATGAGTTGTAAAGAAGATTAAATACAAAAAAAGTTAAATTTTGAGAGAACTAATTCATCCCCCCTCTTAGTTGTCTACCCTAATTTCAACACACCTTTTTATTGGGTTCTTGTATTGAAAATTTGGTGAAAAATTGCACATTTTTGCTATATTTTCCCTAGGGTTTGACCTAGATTACACGACAAGCGTGTTGTAAAAGATTTTATGATTGTAGGAGACTGATATCATTGCTATTACTTTTTGCACCTCATAAAATTCATTACAACACCTCTTTCATTAGCTCTTGGGACTGAAAAATTGTGAAAAATTGCATATTTTAGGGCATTTTCACTAGCTTTTGACTAATCATCATCTTAGATGTGCATCAAATGTGTGTTGTAACAAATATTATTGTTGTATTGGACTGAAAATATACATATTATTTGCAGCCCCTAATCAAAATCTTTACAACACCTTTTCTTTCATTCATTTGCATTAAAAAAGAACAAAAAAAGCATTTTATGTCTTTTTTGCACTTGTCTTTTGCACACCTTTTGAAAATCCTTTAAAATCTGATTCGGCATTGATTTGAAAACATATATCATGGCTACTTCTTTGGAAACTTTGTTTGCATACATCATAGACATTGATCATTTCTCTAAATTCATTGATAAACATCCTCAAGTTCTGGAACAAATAGCATGCATACATGATGTTGATCTCTCTATGTGCTCCACATATGAAATCCTTTGTTATATATCTAATTTTTATAGCTTCAAAAATCTCATGGGAATATATCCTTTGACATTAGATGATCTCACTAAATTCATGATCAATAGTATATACACTAGTGATGACCTCAAAATGTTAGATGAAGCCTTAGATGACTTTATGGAAAATTCCACTATGGCACCTATTACTAAAACATGTGATGATAACTTTGGTTTACCTTATGACCCCTCTCACAAGGTTGTTCCTCCTCATGAGGAAACTTTGATGCAAGAGGATGATTTCATTGACACATGTCTTAACACCATATCACCAAATCTTCATTCTAATGCTCACTCTGGCCAAGTTGAAGCATTAGAAAATGAAGAGCCATCACTACTTTTCCATTCCAATGCTCTCCCAGACCAAGAGGAAGCATTAGTGAATGAAGAACTCCCTTTAACAAAGAACATTCCATGGATAGATGATGAGCTTTATCTAACATTAAAAATTCTATCATAATGCATGAAACCTCTATGGATCATCCTACCAACCTTGTTCCTTTAGTTGATTGTTCACACACCTTGGATGTCACTAAGGAAGAGAAGACCCTTAATATCCCTCCTTTGATCGAATACTCAAGTCATTTGGACATCACTAAGGATTTGAAAACATCAATTACCTCTTTGAACATCACTAAAGATACAAACATTGATAATTGTCCTCACAACACCTTACCCTCCCCTCATTCCGATGCTCTTTTATAAAAAGATATAGCACTAGTGGATGAGGAAAGGTCTCTTACATTAAAACTCTCTTGGATAGATATTGAAATCACTCAAACCAAATTCCTTCTTCCATCTCTCAAGAGCATAATGCATACAACTCAACAAGAAAACATTGATCCAAACATTGAACCAAATAAAGATGATCCTAAGAATGAACAATCTAAAGACAAGGACAAGAATTGGGCTATGGTACCTTATGTCCCACTTTCCTCTAAAATACAGGAGTGGGAGGATGACGATAATTTTCTTGATGACAAGACTTAGTACGATGATCCTACCAGGTAAGTATTTCTAACCCTTCATCTCTCTCATGATGTGTTTCCCTATGATGTGTTATGTGTTGTTTAGGCCTCCTAGGATGATCGCTGATTCTCTTGTAAGGTCCAGGATACCAGGAGACTGCCTCTATTGTAACCTTCTTCTATTTGTATCATCATTCTTCTATATTGCCTCTCTCTGATTTCATTGTTGTGTGTTGTGTTCTATGGACATAGCATTGTGGTTGCGGACATGGGGGCACCCTCCTACATGACTTTCCCTAAGGCACTTGTTTATCCTCTCTTGATGCATTGTTTCCCTTCCTCTAGTGTTTCTATCTAGCAGGCAGATGATGAAAAACATTTACATTGATGCAGACCTAGTGCCCCTTTAGCGAGAAATAAAAAATTGGACTTAGTTCCTAATATGATGATGGGGTTGTAATATATTATTTGATGCTTTGCTAGTAGAAGCACTCAATGCTTTCTACATAGGGATCTTGATGATGTTTTATCTCACTTACAAACCTTAACAATACTGCTACTCCGCACACTTTGTTTGTCTTTAAATCTTGCCTCAGTGACACTCGGTTCTGAGATTTTCATGAGATAGCCCCATGGTTATCCTCAATCTCTAAATTCATAGTATAACCTTGGCTCTTTGTGTGATTGATCATATGCATTGATGTTGTTGTTTATCATTATTATGGATACTAACATGTTTCTTGCAGGGATGTGTTTGTGGGAACATTTGGCAATCATAAAGTACATGTCACCTCCAGGGGGCATGAGCATTGTGAAAGTCTATGCTCCCTTGTGTGTTTTCCCCCTACCTTAATGTGCTTGATATCAATGCATGATATCAACCACCTTAAGGTGGGGGCATATATAAGGTAAGCTGTTTGTTGTAGATGTTAGCAATGTGCTTGTCCTCAGGTGCAGTTTAAAGACTAGTGGTGATGAGTCTCTCCTGCACTCTAAGTTTGTTTACAATCAATTAATCATCTTAAGCCCTCTACGGAGGCGGGGGTGGTGTATCTCTTGCAGAGAGTGCCCATCCAGTCATTTTCAAAAAAGTCCTCATCGGGAGGCAGGGAGTGGTTCTATGACTAACTCAACCCTTAAGTGTGTCTTCAGTGATTGTTGTGGAGAAACGCAATCATCAGTGTGTGCCTGTAATGTGCCTGACATGGTGATGAGCCTAGAATTAGGAATACTCCATCGCTTGTTTGTTGTGTTTTCTCCATGTCTTCAAAGTGTGTATGTTTGGCGTGCTTGCTTTGTTTGGCATGTATATTGCCTCATATGTAGTTTAAAGACTAGTGCGATGAGTGCTTCCTACATTTTGGGAGGTTTGGCATGTCTTGTGTGTGTGTTGCCCCATATATGCAGTCTAAAGACTAGCGCGATGAGTGCTTCCTACAATATGGGAGGTGTGTTTACTTTTCTTGTACTTGCATCTGCATTTCATATATATGAGAAAAAGAAGAGAAAAGAAATCATTCATGTCTTCCATGCATTTACTATCTTCTATGCATCTGTTGTATTCTCCGTGTTTTGCGTGACTGTAACTGTCTTCTCTATGTTTTGCATGTTTGTCATTGTCTTCAATGTGCTTGGCATGTATTCTCTGTGCTTGGCGTGTTTTCTGTGTTTATTGACCATACTTTAATGCATGTATTGGCCTCATGTTTATACATACATTAAAGTGGGGGCTAAATGTAACATTGGAAAATGTCCCCCTAGGGGCTTTTCCCTCTTAAGGTTTAGCTCCCGGGTCTTTAATATGCATTTAGGACATCTTGCATCATATTTTGACATCCCGATGAAATGAGCCCTAAGTTTCATGATGAATGGGACCTATACTTGTCAGGCTTGTAGTTCAGCTTGTGGTTCTTACCCCACGAATAGTCAGGATGCAAGTATGCAAGCTACATCTATAGCTCAGTAGTTGGTGATGACATATGCCCTCCCGAATGAGACTTTTGGCCTTGATACTTAGGTAAATGTTAGCAAGTTCATTGAATTTAATTTATTAAATTTTATTTTTGAAATACAAGATTAACTAATTTAGTTTAATGATTGCAATGAAAATTCAAGGTCATAGCGTTCATTCAGTTTTCAGCGGTTCTCCACCTCCGTATTACACTATGACATGTACTGCTGAGATATGTAACTAGTAAATAATTATAAATATTACATGTGAATAGCATTGTTATATGAATGGTATTCTAATATCTAACTTTGGATGTTGAATACGTTAATCTTGGATATTTCACAGAAACACCTCCTAGTGGAGGTGGAGTTCAAAGCTTCACTCAGGTAATAAAATAAAGAGCTTAACTAATGAATTGTACTTACTAGATTTTTGTAGTTTATATTCATATCGTTGATTACATTGCATTGCACATCTCTCAAATTCAAAGCATTACTACACATTACATAACTAATAACTAGATGTTGATAGATGATAAAATTTCAATTACAATATAGTTTTTTAGAAAGTCAACATAAGCAGTTATGCAGTTACATCACATTGCATAACTAATAACTAGGAGCAGCTGCCAATTGCATTTGCTTGTCATGGCATTCCATGAGACCACATTTTATTGAGGCATTTTTTCAAATAGTTCACTACCTTGTCTATACTATGGATGCTTGGAAAAAATCTATCAAAGCATAATAGTAAGCTATAGCATAGACAAGGCAATGAGCTGTTTGAAAAAATACCTCAAAGAAATGTGGTCTCATGGTGATGGACATCACGATGAGACCACATTTCTTTGAGGCATTTTTCAAATAGCTCATTGTTACCATGAGACCACATTTCTTTGAGGCATTTTTTCAAATAGCTCACTGCCTTGTCTATGCTACCACAATTTGCATACATGTCTACCAAACCATTTTAGCAAATAGCTCACTCAAAATGTTTTCAAATAGTTTACTGCCTTGTATATGCCACCACATTTTTCATACACATCTACCAATGTACTCAAAATTTTGTTGACTATCTCATACATTATAATCCATGACCTACATTACTATTCTAGTTTTTGTAATTGAATAATGTTTTTTTATTTTTAGATGATGCAGGTGGAGACACCTCTTGATGTTCATATGGAAATGGAGCATTGTGTGTCTTCCACAATTGATAGCTCCATGCCTTTGACGGGGATATGAGGTAGATTAGTAAATTTCAAATTACATTCGTTGTTATAGTTGTTTATTAGTGAAAACCAAATGATTATTGATTTGAAGTTTAATTTCTATCTGGATGGCTTCTATAGGACATTACAATGCCATAGCCTAATCTTGATACTATGGAAAATGAGGAGAGAGACCATCTAGCAGTGATAAGTGATTATTTTGTTAAATATTTCATTTTTATAATGTAATTTCTATATATTAATGTATATACTTTTTATTGTAACAGCTAAAGCTCCATGATGAACTAAATAGGAGGAGTAGCCCTTAGGTTTGAAGTAGACCACTCTCATATGCATCTCCATCCCCTCGAAGATCAAAGGTCACCCGTGATCTATTTTCTTCACCCATATGGGAATAACTTTTTATTGGGTTCCTTTGTTGTGTGCCTATATGGCATTTGTGGACATATAATTTGTATTGCATATAGTTGACATTGTATGCCTATATGGTATTCTTGTAAGCCTATATGGCTATTTTGTATATATGTTATACTTATATCGATATATATTGATGTATTCCTATATGGCTATTTGGTTAATACACATCTTTTTTGTTGATGGTGTCCATATTTGCATTATAAATCCACACTTCAATGGATATTTGTAGATGGTTTACTTCAAATATTTAAAGTCCAATTGAATTATATGCACTCTTCCTTTATATAATTGTGAATATATAAAATTTGAACATTATTCTCCTCTAAGATTATTAAACATTAAATCAATCATATGAATATAATAATACATGATGCAATATAACACCTAGGTCTCTCTACCACTAAACATCTAAGCCCATACTCTATAGGATCATTGTAGTATGGTAAGGAAATTCATGTAATTATACAATGCACTTTGAAGTATGCAACTAAAAATGAGCAATACATTATTACATGTGACCTCATACCTCTAGAAGTTTGTCATATAATTCTTGGAAGACATATACCATTCCACATGTATGCTTCATGCTACCATTCCAGGTGTATGTTTCATGCTACCATTCATGTGTATACTTCATGCTTCTTGTGTATACTTCATGTGTTCACATGTATGATTCATGCTTCCTGTGTATACTTCATGTTTTCACATGTATACTTCATGCTTCCTGTGTAGACTTCATGTATTATGTGTATTCACATATATGCTTCATGCTTCCTATGTATACTTCACGTATTACATGTATTCATGTGTACGCCTCATACTTCGTGTATTGACCGGATGTATCTTCAACAAGATTACTCAATGTGTATTAAAAATGTTGTTTGTTGAAATACTTTCTAGGTTGATAAGCACTAACATAAAAGGGAGAGCAATTTATCATTGAGAAAGACATTCATAACATCCTTGAATAATACGATTAAGAATACAACCTTAGGCAATATTGCAAATAAATGAATTTAGGTTCTCATGAATAGTGATGATATGATTTAGGTTGTGACATTTCAAAGGCGAAAAGTTGTGACCCTTCGAATAGAAAAGACTATGACCCTTTTATAATGAAGGACGGTGACCATGCCTAGTGTAGATGTGCCCAACTAGATGTGTTGGCACTAATAGTTTGGCCCCACAAAGAACAAAACAAAAAGTAGCCTACCTTGCAACTTTACACTACATGCATCTAACAATTTTTGGAGCATCAGAAAAACTTTCACCACGGGCAAACGCCTCAGAGATATCAAAAACCAAGAGAGGTTATTGTAGAGGGGCCCTACGTGATCCTGTAGCCTTAGACATATTGTTTCTAAGTGACACGATTTCTGAGTAACATCTCGTCAAAGATTAATGCCTTTTTGCACTTTGGATTCTTAAGGGATATTAGCGGTATAATGTAGCTCAGACTGTTTCGGCATGTTTGGGTGCAAAATAGGACCATGCCTAGTGTAAACATACCCATCCAGGCATGTTGGAACTATCAGTTTGGTTGCACAATGGGTAGAATGAAAGTTACACCCTTTTGTAACTTTACACTGCATGCATTTGACGCTTTTTCCATCAACTAAAAACTAGACACCATGAGCAAATGCCTTAGAGATATCAAAAAATGAGAGAGTTTATTGTAGAGGGGCCCTACATGATCTCGTATCCTTAAACAAATTGTTTCTAAGTGACACAGTTTCTGAGTAACAGCTGGTCAAAAATTGATGCCTTTTTGCACTTTGGACTCTTAAGGGATATCGTCAGTAAAAGGTAGCTCAGATTGTTTTGGCATGTTTGGATGCAAAAAAAGACCATGCCTAGTCTAAACGTACCTATTTAGATGTGTTACAATTGTCAGTTTGGTTACATGAGGAGCAAAACAAAATTTACACCCCTCTGCAACTTTACACTACATGCATTTGACACTTTTTCCATCAACTAAAAACTGGACACCACGAGCAAATGCCTCAGAGATACCAAAAACTAAGAGAAGTTATTGTAGAGGGGCCTTACATGATCTTGTAGACTCATACATATTGTTTCTAAATGACATGGTTTCTAAGTAATAGCTTCTCAAATATTGCTGCCTTTTTACACTTTAGACTCTTAAGGGATATCGCTGGTACAATGTAGCTCAGATTGTTTCGGCATGTTTGGGAGTGAAATAGAACCATGCCTAGCATAAAACCACCAATCCAGACATGTTGGAACTATTAGTTTGGTCACACAAGGAGCAAAATGAAAGTTACACCCCTTTGCAACTTCACACTGCATGCATTTGACCATTTTTCCATCAATTGAAAACTCGACACCACGGGAAAATGACTCAGAGATATCAAAAACTGAGAGAGGTTATCGTAGAGGGGCCCTACATGATCCTATAACCTTAGACTAAATGTTTCTAAGTGAAACAGTTTCTAAGTAACAGCTCATCAAATATTTCTGCATTTTTGCACTTTGGACTCTTAAGGGATATCGTTGGTACAATGTAGCTTAGACTGTTTTGGCATATTTGGGTGCAAAAAAAGGACCATACTTAGCCTAAATGTACCCATGCAGACATGTTGGAATTATCAGTTTGGTTGCACAAGGAGCAGAATTAAAGTTACACCGCTTTGCAACTTTACATTGCATGCATTTGACACTTTTTCCATCAACTGAAAACTAGACACCATGGGCAAATGCCTCAGAGATATCAAAAATTGAGAGAGTTTATTGTAGAGGGGCCCAATGTGATCCCATATCCTTAGACGGATTGTTTCTATTTAACACAGTTTTTGAGTAATAGCTCATCAAAGATTGTTGCCTTTTACACTTTAGACTCTTAAGGGATATCATTGGTACAATGTAGCTCGAACTGTTTCCGCACGTTTGGGTGTGAAACAGGACCATGCCTAGCATAAACCCACCAATACGGACGTGTTGGAACTATCAGTTTGGTCACATGAGGAGTAGAATAAAAGTTACACCCCTTTGCAACTTTACACTGCATGCATCTGACCCTTTTTCCATCAATTGAAAACTCGACACCACGAGAAAACACCTTAGAGATATCAAAAACCAAGAGAGGCTACTATAGAGGGGCCCTACATGATCCCATATCCTTAGATGAAATATTTCTAAGTGACATGGTTTTTGAGTAATAGCTCATCAAAGATTGCTGCTTGTTTTGCACTTTGGACTCTTAAGGGATATCGCTGGTACCATGTAGCTCGGACTGTTTCGACATGTTTGGGTGCAAAACAGGACCATGATATTACCTATTAACACCCCTTGTTATTCGTTTTCATGATCTTGTAACTTCTTTTTCATATCTTTTACTTTGATCTTTAGATCAGTTGTTCTATCATCAACGCTTAGGACAACAACATCCCTTTGTTTGATAGAGTTTTCAATGTCTTGAATACTTTCATGTGTCCACCACATTGATTCTCTTTTGTTGCACTTACATTTGATATTGCTTATTCCTTATCATCTATTTCTAGTTGTATTTGCTTCATGGAAGTCTTACATTCAAGAATCTTTGACTTCATTTATTCAAATCCACCTATAGCATCATCCCTCACTTTCCTTGCCTGCATAAATTCTTACCAAATACAAAACCTCTTAATTTTATCCACTTCTCCATTGCCATTTTCCTAGTCCACATACTACATGAGCACTTTCCTTGAAACTTCTCGAGACTAGGAAGAATCTCTTCATTCAATACATTATCTATCTCATTCACTTTGGTTTTCTTCTTTTCAAGTGTTTTTAGAGCAGATTCCTTTTTATTTCATAGACTTTTGACAAGATTGACTTTGATAAGATATGATATGGATTATGATTTGGTGATGAGATAGGATAAAAGATGATAAATATTAGATATTATATGATAGGATATAGATTGGATAGGAAGATGAGGATGGTTAATGATGATGACAATGATAAGATGATAAGGCTAGGCTAATGGCCGAAAGGACCAAGGTCTAAAGATGATGGTTGTGATGACTAGCTTATGATAATAGATGAAAATGCTAAGATGAGGGAAAGATGATATATTTTGGATAAATATGATGGAAATGGTTGATGTTTCAGGTGAAATGATGGTTGAGGAAGGGTCTCCCAAGTCTGATCTAGGGATGCAAAGGTCAAGTTGGAAAATTGAGGTCTCCAGATGGTCAAATGGTGAAACCATAAATATGCATATAATCTGCCCAATATTCACTGTATATGTGTAAAAATGTAGCAGCAAAAAGAAGACAAACATATGCAAACTTGGAACCAAAACATATGTAAACTTGAAAAATAGAAATGAAAGGTCTAAATATCAACTGCAATACATTAATATCAATAATATGACTTTACAAAATCAATGTGCATACTTACAAATTATTCCTACGAACCATAGAGGTCTGCTCTACTCTTTCTTGTGTCAAGTATTACCTCATGGTTAGACTCACGCACCTTCCACAAGGTCTTGTTCAAAGGTCTACCCCAATATTGTATCAAATGAACATTGGATTCGATGACAAGGTTTGAGTAATGAAGAATCTTTCGATACGTGTCAAAGTCCTAAAATAGCCAAACATTAACACTCTTATGTGGGTACCTTCTAAGCCATGTTCTAGTAACAATCACCAAGCCTATGGGTATTCAATGTTTTCTCCATCTGTAACTGGGGCCTCCAATTTCTTTTTGGCCTCAATATAATGACACAAATAATAATCCATTCCCTCTTCATTGTCTTCATTTGCAATAACTGCATAAACATGCCCTACATTGATATGTGCAGCAAATTAGATTAACTTAGTCAACATTACAAAAAAACTACAAAGTAAGATAACATTAAGAATTTCAACGAGATCTGATATGTTGTCAAAGTCAACTGATGATTCTATCTATGTCAGTTCCAGTGTCATCAAAGGCTAATACGTGTCAAGTGGGCTAAGATAACTTAACCACCATTCATCAACCCACTCCTTTGGTTCACACTCATTCTAGGCTTGAATTGTACATGAAGAACAAAAGCATGCCATCTTCCACGTATGGATACTCCATGAACCTACATTTGAGCTTCTGAAAGAGTGTAGCTCACTTGATCCTATCAGTGTACAACAATCCTCATATGGTGCAATATTAGTATCATCTATCAACCAAAAAAATCTACGAACTGAAGACTTACCTTCATTACTTGGACCCATCAAAGCATTACACCACTCAATGATTGATTTTACATCTATCAACGTTGCATTGTCTTTATACTTTAACTCTTCTCATGCTATGGCTCTTTTGATATATGCTCCTATACCATCATGCTCCCCCTTTCCATGCTCGGCCTCACAAAATTTCTACATAAGCTGAACACCTATAATATTATGCATCCTGCTCAACCAATAGAACATCCACAAGTTCTTAAATTGTACTTCCTTATGATCTTTTTGTCATCCTCTGTACTATCATTCGTATGAATGAATGTGATGTGTACAAATATAGAAACCTGTGTGGAGTTGTAAAATTGTGATTGCACCTCATGTTGTGGCTGTAGACTATAGTTCTCTGCAAAGTCAATGACTGAAACAATGGTACCAAGTGGAAATGTGTCCTTGCATAACTTAAATTGCAAGTCCAACCATCGAGATCTATGGGTGTGCCTTGCATACTCATACACTATACTATCACAAAATGTAGACATGAACTGATACAATAGAATCTTTTGAATAACCAAATCACACATCTTTGTTGTTGGCAACTTGGTATGATGAGGATTGTTTGAGCATGATGTTTGATCAGTGTTGTCATTGATGGAAACAAGGATTCAAAAGGGTTGCAAGGTTATAGTAATCCTCATGAAGTCATGTATATAGAGAACTTTGGTCTGGAAAGAAGACTTAGACATTTTGGCTAAGTATTGGCAGAATACAGAGATAGTGATTGAAAGATAGTATTTTGATTGGCATTGGCCCATAGTTGAAGATATGGCATTGTGGTTTTGATAATATTTTTATAGTCCTTAGATGATCTTATAACCAAATTTTCATCTCTTGATCATCTCCGGAAATGTATCTTCTAGTTACACAAGTTCATCATGATAGAGAACAACAATAATTAGAGCAGAACATACAATTGTTTTGGTCCGCATTCCTCTAGTATTGGATATTTTGTTATGTAGTTTTGAGGTGTTGTAAACACATATATGAAGTCTCTAAATAAAAAATTGTAGAGTTTGAAGTCCACCGGAAAGATAGTTATGAGCATTTGTATATCACTACTTGGTTTGACAGTGTTTGACTGTGACAGGGTTTTTGTTCTTGTGGTCCACATTTTGTCGAAAGTTAATATTATGTTCTGTGGTTATGAAGTTATGTTCTAAGATATTTTAAGAGTCTTGGATATGAATTTGAGCAAGTCTTGTGGTCTACAGTGAAAGTTGTAATCTGACAGATAGATTGAACCAATGATAGTCTGTGTTCGTGGCTGACCTGATAGTTTGATTTGTATGCGGTAAGTTCTATTGATTGGAACTTTATCCTAAGTGGTTCTATAGTTGGAGCCAACATATGAAGATGTGTTCCAAATGTTAATTGTGTCTGCAAAGTATTTTGGTGAATGAATTTGGCCGACAAGCTACATGTTGATTAACTACATGCTTCATCTTAGTACGCTGACCTAATGTGAAGATTCCAAGTGTTGCGGATATATATATGAGATTAAATTTGATGTTTGAAGGGTGTGTGTTTTGAATATAAAGAAGTAAGTGTGAATATGAATGTGTGTATGTGACATGCAAAGTCTTGTAATTGTGTAAGGGTGATAAGTACAGAAGAAGGGTGATCTTATAAAACCAGAGCAGTGTGATAGAGCAGAGTAGGATGAAGAGTTTTGAGATAGTTTTCTGATCTTCATTAGAGCTATAACCATGCATTTTTAGATGCAATCAAATCAGTTCATTTTGGTAGTGAGCCACCATTCTTTCTCTTTCTTTCTCTTGGTAATGAGCCTGCTTCGGCAGTTAGCCTGTATACAGTGAGCATCCTTCTTTGGACAATGAGTCCTTAAGGGCAGTGAGCCTTGGGTAGTGAGCCCTAAGGTAGTGAGCCTCTTATAATTTGGTATTTTTACTACATAAAATATTGTGAGCTAACACTCACCGTAGTTTTTCCCTCTTTGGGTTTTCCACATAAAAATCCTGGTGTTCATGTGTTATGTTTTGTGATTGCTCATTCTATGCTTGATTTACTTTTATCTAATATGGAAATTGAATTAATGATTTAATGAGTACATGGTTTTATAGAATACTGATTCACCCCCCCTCTCAGTATTCTGGGTGTTCAACAATTGGTATCAGAGCTTGGCTCCTTGGAAGAAGTCTAAAAGCTTAAGGAAGATCTTGGTGATTGAACACAAGGTAGGAAGAAGATATCCTACTCCTCCTAAAGAAATTCATCCAACTAGAATTATAGAAGAAGAGTGCATGTATGTCAATGAAGAACTCAAAGTTGCTCTTGAAGACCTTGAAAGGATTGAAGAAGAAAATAGGGATCTGAAGGATAATAACAAGGAAACAGATGAGTGCATTAGCAAGTTGAGGGAGCAAGTCAAAAAGTTCAAAGAAAAGAAAAAGGAAGTTAGTGAGAAATTGAAGCTAGCAAATGAAACTATGGATAATCTGAAGGTGCAAGTTGAAGAGAGGAAAAGAATTGAGGAATGTCTCAATATGGCTGTAAAAAACAAATATGAATAATGTACAAAACTTGAACAAGAAGTTGTGGATCTGAAAGTTGATTTGAAACAAGCATGGATTCAAGAAGATAAATTCAGGGTGAGTGTTGTGAAACTTGATAGAATAATTGAATTTCAAAAGAGCCCTAATGACAAAGAAGGATTAGGATTTGAGAAAGGTGAAAGTTCCAAATTAGGTCAAGTAGTGAATAATGAGAACAAGAAGGACAAAGGCAAGTAGATCTGGAATCAAAGGAAAGGACCTAGAAGACCACCAGTTAGGCAACCAAATTCTCAAAGGTACACCTATCTTTCAATGGTTATTGTAATTCATGCAATAAGTTTGGTCATAAGTTCTATTAATGTAGAAGCAGAATGAATCAAAATGTTCCATCTTTTTCTAGTCAGTGCTTTACACATAAAAGAGTTTGTCATAAAGCTAATGAATGTAAAAGTCACATAAGGAATGGGCATAACAATGGAAGGAATGCTCAGTCTTTCAAAGGTAACTTCTTTGCATGCAAGAGATTTGGTCATAGAGCTAGTGAATCTAGAAGTTAGATTAGGAATGGCTATAACAATGGAAGGAATGCTCAATCTTTCAATGGTAACTACTTTACATGCAATAGATTTGGACATAAGGCCAACCAATGTAGATATAGAATGAATGGAAGGAACAATGGATAGAGGAATATTGTGTGTTTCAATTGCAATAGACCTAGACATAGTGCAAGGTTCTAGAGAAGCAAGAACATGAAGAAGGATATTCAGATAGAAAGGAAGAAAGAAGTACAAAAGGTTTATGTGATAGAAATCAAGAAGTAAATGAACAAGATATGGGTTAAGAAGAAGTTGTTGAAGCCAAGAATGAGTCTGTGCTAGACTCTAGTGTAGAAACTTCCTCTGGGAAGTAAATTGGAAACTCTGGCTCAGGGGGAGCTTCAAAGAAAAATCTTATTTCCCCAGCCTAAGAAGTGGTGCTGACACTCAACATGAAGATATGAGTTTGAGAACATTATGTTTAATCTTTTGGAGAAGATTACGGTAGAAAAGAATCTAATGCGGTAGATTGTGGAGCAATCTATGTCGATTGTTAGTGGCAAAGAAAGTATTTAACGACTTTTTTGAATTAAACATTTATGGCCATTAGGTTTTGATGAAAAGGGTCTATAAGCAATCTTATTCAAAGGAAATTCACATTGCATTTGAACACACAAGTGACCAAGGAGATATGAGTAGCAAAGCAAAGGTGACCTCAAAACACTCAACATGATCAAACCCTAATCAGAAATGAAGAACAATGTATTTACTGTCACTACTCTTGCAAAGTTTTGTTAAGCTATAAAGATGTCTACACCAGAAGTTATTGAGATAACTCATAGTCCCCGATCTAAGTTCAAGAAGTATCCATTTAAATCTCTAGAAATAGATCTGGATAGTGCATTTTCTAAAGTTCCACATGGTATTATACATACAGAAGACATTAGAGCATATATTCATGAAAATTTGGAAGAGTATGATCATTTAAAACTAGGGCAAGTTTACTTGAATGAGTTGACCAGAGATAAATTTGAATTGAAGGAATAATTTAGTCCTCTACATCAAAAGAAATTGGTCACATTGATTGATTTTCCCATTTTCTCTGAAGATGTTTGGGTTAGGTATTCCCTAAGCAAGATTCATCATGAATACTTTTGGCTGAATATACCTCATATGATAACTAAGGATGCCATTAAAGAAGTTACAGGTTTGTGTTCCACAAGAATAGTTCCAACATTGAAATCTGTGAAGAATGACACAGTGATGAAATTGACTGGTGCCAAATTTGACAAAAGGGCACTAACTGCTAATGATATTGAAGATCCAACAATAAGATTTTCATCAATGGTGATTCGATACAAGGTATACTTCTCCAACATGGAGAAATCTATCTTTGCAATGGCCATCTACACAAGTTATGAGATGGTGAAGAAGAATGATGATTATGACCTATGTGAGTTGCTCCAACAACAATTGATGTATAATCTGAAGAGGACAAAAGATACAAAGTTCCCATTCAAAAATGGTACTCTGATCATCTACCTACTATTCTACTTTCTGAGGGAATTACTAGGTATGAGTAATATTGGTTGGTTAAATCATTCTCCTATAGCAGTACAAATTAGAAATCATCTACATAGTTTAGGAGATATTGATTCACAAAATGCTACTCTGTGGGGATACTTTAGGAATTTTCAAAAGAAAATGCAGGATAGGGTTAGAATCCCTAGAAGGGTGGTTGAGAAGTATAAAGATGATATTGTCTTTATGGTGACCAAAGATCAATGCCTCATGGAGATAGTGGAACAGAGAATAGTGTGGCTCACAACAATGGGATATGAGGTTACAGAGGATATCTTAACTAGTTTGGCAGATTCAATGCTGAGAAAACCCAAAGACCCCAAAGAAGAAAGGTTTGGAACATTTCAAGAAAAGTCAATTAAAGTCCATATGGAACTGAAACAACCTGAAATCAAGAGGAATGTAAGAAAATGGGTAAATGATTTTGCAAAAAGCAAAGGATTTATAGATGAACAAATAAATGAAGCAAGAACCAAGTCTGGGGCCACTAAGACTGCAAGTGTTTTGGAGGGATAGACAACAAAAGATATGGAGAAGGAAGAAGATAAATCTAGACAAGAAAAGGCTGCTTCTAGTTCAAGAAGAAGAACAAGAGGCTCCTCCTCTACTGTAGAGGTTGAGAAAGAAAAGACAGAGCCTACAGAGAATAGGCACAAAAGAAAGAAGACAAAGGCCACAAAAAGAGTGCATGTGAGCCTTGGTGGAGAAGAAGAAGATGATGAAGAAGAGACTGAGACTGATGAAGAAGTCAATGCAAAGAAGGCAAGAATAGATGAAACCACAACAAGCAAAAAGGAGAAGCCCTCTGAAAAGGTTAATGACAAGAAGAAGAAGAAAGGAGAGAAGATTGAGACCAGAGAAGATGAAGCAAAAATATCTCTAGAGACCACATTTAATGCAGTGGTTGGAAATGGGAACTTAAATCCAATTGCTGATACATATCATGATTGCTCAGATGCTGACAAATTAACTATTGAAGCAACAGTTGTAAGATTTTTGGATAATTTTAATAAATCCCTAATTGAAGTCATAGATGACTTACTAGATAGTCTAGCCAACATCATGACAACAAGAAAAGAAGGGGCCATGGCCAAAGATGCTGAGATAAAGGAGTATGTTTTGTTGAAACTTCACCCAAATATCACCAGTGAAGAAAAAAGTCAAAGTCACTAAGAAGCTTAGTGAAAAATTTAGAACAAAGAAAAGGGTCAATACTCTAATGTCTAGTGACATTGAGAAACTGATTAAAGAGACTAAGGAGATAACCCTAAGTGTGCTACATGAACTACAAATCCCAACTGTGGTAGACACTGATGGGAGGAACAAAATGATGATGCTGACACTTCTAATACTATTCCAATAGAGATTGTTGAGCAAAATATGGATCAAAGTGTAGTTACTCCTCTAGTGAACATAAGAAAGGATGAAGAAATGAAAGAACCTGTGGAAGAGAAGAACACTGACGAAGAAAAAGTGACATCTGAGGAAATTGCCTCTGAAGGACAAGGTGAGAAGAGGGAAGAAACAAATGAACAAATGGTTAACAATCTTGCTCCAAAAATAGAGGGAAATGAGCAGGAGCTTATTCAGGAAGACCCTCTAGAGAGATATTATGCTAAAGCGTCTCATGTTGAAGATAAAAGAGACACTGTTGAAAAGGATTCAATTGACTCTTTAAGAGAGTTTTGGGAGAAACAAAAGGAAACTCAGATGTTGACTACACATGAGTTGTTACAAGGACTGATAAACCTAGCCACAATGTCCCCTCTACAAAAACTAAGGCTAGGGACAATTTTTCAAGCCATGACACAAGAAGAAATTTTGAAATCTCATATAGAAGACAGTGTGTTGATTGGAGATGCAACAAATTTTTTTGAAAAGATTATGCCAGGAATAAATAAAGACACATCCTTGGCTCCTACTACACAGTTGAAGAAACTTATTGAATTAGTCAACTCTCATTCTGAGTCCCTTAAACAAGATGCAAAAAAGAAAGTAAGGGGAGATATTGATAGCAAGAGATTAGTTGAGATTAATGACAAATTTTCTCAAGATAAAATCTTTTTAGATAAGAGCATAGAGTTTGCACAGACAACCATTAAAGAAGCCACTGAACTATATCAATTTTGTCTTACATGGCCTAAAAAGACTAAGGACATAAAAGAGAAAATAGATGGATGGGAAGCTCAAATAATGAAGATATCCAGAATTTATGACCCTGTGAAGTATGCCATTGTCAATCAAAGGGCAAAAGTTGAGACCATTCATTCTACCATACCTAAGTTGCAGACCCAGAAGGAGGTTATAAAACATAGAATGATTTAGATCTGAGAGATAGTGAGCTTCAAGATTGCATGCCTGGCTAGACTTGTAGTAGCTTTAGATTAGACAAAGCAAATCATTGAGGCCCCTGCTACCATGAAGAAGGTAGAAGAGTTGGTGTCCTAGGTTAATGGGCATATATTAGTATTGAGTGATGCTAAGGTTAGATGGGATGAAGATCTGGTGCAACTAAATAAACTCTATAAAGATATTCTCCTTGCAAACCAGTAAGGTATTTGACTTCAATTGTATATATGCAAATAGTTTTGAAGTTTTGGTCACTTGTACATATTTTTGTATCATACACCTTTTCAATTTATGTCAAAGGGGGAGAATGAAGCATGTGAAAGACATAGACAAGTGAAAAATAAATAAGGAGAGAAGCATGAAGTTAGGGGTAGCAGTGTGTAAAGAGTAAGGGGAAGCTGTATGATATTTTTTCACATCATGTGTTGCCATCAATGCTAAAGGGGGAGATTGTTGGCAATTTGGTATGATGAGGATTGGCTGAGCATGATGTTTGATCAATGTTGTCATTGATGGCAACAAGGATTCAGAAGGGTTGTGAGGTTATAGTAATCCTCATGAAGTCATGCATACAGAGAACTTTGGTCCAGAAAGAAGACTTAGACATTTTGGCTAAGTATTGGCAGAATACAGAGATAGCGACTGAAAGACAGTATTTTGATTGGCATTGGTCTGTAGTTGAAGATCTGGCCTTTTAGTTCTATTAAAATGTTTATAGTCCTTAGATTATCTTATAACCAAATTTTCAGCTCTTGATCATCTCTAGAAATGTATCTTCTAGTAGCACAAGTTCTGTATGACAGAGAATAGTAGTAATCAGAGCAGAACATACAATTGTTTTTGTCTGCATTCCTCTAGTATTGGATTTTTTTTTATGCAATTTTGAGGTGTTGTAAACACATATATGAAGTCTCTAAATCCAAAAGTTGCAGAGTTTGAAGTCCATCGGAAAGATAGTTATGAGCATCTGTATATGGCTACTTGGTTTGACAGTGTTTGACTATGACAGGGTTTGTGTTCTTGTGGTCTGCATTTTGCCACAAGTTAATATTATGTTCTGTGGTTCTAAAGTTATGTTCTAAGATGTTTGAAGAGTCTTGGATATGAATTTGAGCAAATCTTGTGGTCCGCAATGAAATTTGTAATCTAGAAGATTGACTAAACTAGTGACAGTCTCTATTCGAGGCTAACCTGATAGTTTGATTTGTATGCAGTAAGTTCTATTGATTGGAACTTTATCCTAAGTGGTTCTATAGTTGGAGTTGACATATGAATATGTGTTCCAAATGTTAATTGGGTCCACAAAGTACTTTGGTGAATGAATTTGGCCGACAAGCTACATGTTGATTAACTACATGCTTCATCTTAGTAGGCTGACCTAATGTGAAGATTCCAACTGTTGCAGATATATATATATATAAGATCCAATCTGATGTTTGAAGGGTGTCTATTGCAAATATAAAGAAGTAAGTGTGAATATTAATGTGTGTTTATGCAACATACGAAGTCTTGTAATTGTGTAAGGGCAACAACTGCAGAAGAAGGGAGATCTTATAAAAGTAGAGTAGTGTGACAGAGCAGAACTGGATGAAGAGTTTTGAGATAGTTTTCTGAGCTTCATTGGAGCTGTAACCATGCATTTGTAGATGCAATTAGAGTAGTTCATTTTGGCAGTGAGAAACCCTTCTTTCTCTTGCTTTCTCTTGGTATTGAGCCTATTTTGGCAGTGAGCTTGTATGTAGTGAGCATCCTTCTTTGGACAGTGAGTCCTTAAGGGCAGTGATCCCTGGGCAATGAACCCTAACGAAGTGAGCCTCTTGTAATTCGGCATGTTACTATATAATATATTGTGAGCTAACACTCACCATGGTTTTTCCCTCTTTGGGTTTTCCACGTAAAAATCCTGGAGTTCATGTGTTATGTTTTGTGATTGCTCATTCTATGCTTGATTTTATTTTATCTAATATGAAAATTGAATTAATGGTTTAATGAGTACATGGTTTTATAGAATACTGATTCACCCCCCCCTCAGTATTTTGGGTGTTCAACATTTGCTTCTTTACCATCTTTTGTATTGTAGTCCATTGTTGTATACTTGTCCAACTCTACTAGTTCATTTCCAACCACATGTGTGCTTTCCATATGTTCACATATTGGCATATATTGCAAGCCACCACAATGCTGACATGTGCCATCCAAGCATAATTTCCTTTAGAATATTTGACCTTCCTCTCTTTCACATAAAATTGTTGATATGAAGTCTCTCGAAGATGTTGGTGGGGCATGTATGCCACAATCCTGCAAAACATTGTTGGTATGCAAATCTAAACATATAGACTGATAAACATCAAAATGGTTAGAAAATTCAATATGTAATCTACAACAACAAGTAGTATGTGTGTGTGATTTATTTTGACATAGAAAGGTTTTAGCATTTAAAAATATCTTTGACAAAAATTCTAATTTGAGGATACATCTCTAGAAATTTACCAAAAAATTGTTTTTGAGTCGTATCCAAAAAATGCTTTGGATGTGGCTCATGGTTTCAACTACTAATTCTCCTTCTTACCACATCCCTTTGATTAGGA
Source organism: Cunninghamia lanceolata (assembly GCA_027924645.1). Lineage (NCBI taxonomy): Eukaryota > Viridiplantae > Streptophyta > Pinopsida > Cupressales > Cupressaceae > Cunninghamia > Cunninghamia lanceolata. The sequence goes on along the minus strand of BSBN01000379.1, from coordinate 1,540,202 downwards.
GATACCCTTGTGTAATTCTTCCAAAAGTCTTCAATTAGTGATCTCGTTGCTTCAACATTTGGTTTATCTATTTGTGGTAGTCTCCTAGAGAATGCCCATAATTCATTGGCATCGATGTCCTCAATTCTTTGGCTCCTACTAGTGGCTCTTGATAAAGTTTTTCTATTAACTCTCAATGCTTGACTCGTCTATCTAATGAGACAAGCTTTCCTCATTTGATTACTTACCATTGTCGATGTAATGACACGTCATGTGACATTACTATATTTTGTGCGTGAGGTGTTACTCACACTCTCATATGCACTTAATAGATTCTTGAGAATAGATTTTTAACTTCAAGCCTTTGATGTTCTCAACCCAAGAATCTTCATGATGGACGTATACTTTATACTTCACATTATTTCAATGAATAGTTGACATCTTGCGGTCTCTTTAAAATTTTCTAAGAACACTCTCCAAATCTTATGAGGATATCTTCTATAAGTGCATTTTGGAATCTTACCTTCCATTGGCTGCAAAATATTCTCATCAATATCAATCAAATACTTTGGCTTTCTATGCAAAATTCTAGGTGGTGTTCTCAAAGGTAAATTCATCTCAACATTAGGAATTTCATCAATATTTAAATGAGATGGGCTAGACGGCATACCTTCGATTGGAGATGGAATAGATGACGTACATTGAGGTTGATGTGGGAACGATGGCGTACCTCCTTCCTCACATGTGAGTGATGATGTACTCTCAACTTGAGATATTGTAGATGGTGTCCCTCCATCTTGACTTGTGGTAGAGGACATGTCTCCAACTACAATATTCAAATCTCTCATAGCACGAAGTTTTTGCAATTGTTCCCTTTGTGCCACCAATACCATATCTCTTGTTGATGGTTGAGGTTCCTCTTCAATTAGCATGTCTTCGAAAATTGTGTCCAATTTCCTCTTCTCACGAAGTTCCCTCATACCTGTTGCTTTCTTTGCATTCTTAGCTTCTTTCTCTTCCTGTGTTGGTTTAATCCTTGATCGTTTCCTTAGCATGACAGATAATTTTATATATAGCATGATAAAGAGACAAATATTAGTTCCTAAAAAATGAATCCATACAAATAAATGAAATATATGTCATTCAAACCTTCATACAAAATGTACATACAATCATCATGTAGAAGAGTAAATGTCACTTAACCATGATGAATAAACAAGTGCACTAAGAACACAAGGAAAATGGAAAGCAAAATTTTTTGAAGTATTTCTACCTTGCAAGAATTTATCATGTGACTTTGCTCTAGCCATTTTCTAACATATGACCTACCAATATAACCACAAATAGACATGTTTACAAAATGTGGTAGCATAGACAAAGCACATGAATTTTTTTATGGAACGCCTTAAAGAAATGTGGTCTCATAGGATGCCATGATTTCAAGATAAGAACAAAATGGATTTTTTAAAAGACATTACAAACTTTCAAGAAGACACAATTGGCTTGAGTATAAATCTCCATTCCACAACTTTTGTCAACATCCTACCTTTGGAACAAGGTATGGGCATCAATAAAATCATTGAAAGAAAGGGGGATTTTTGTCAGATGTTATAATTGCAACTCCCTTCGCAGAAATGTATGAGTGTTATGGTTGCAATTACCTTAGTAGAAACATGCAAAATGTGGATGTATAGACAAGGCACATGAATTGTTTGAAAAATGCCTCAATGAGATATGTCCTCATGGACTACAATGATTGCAGGATATGCACAAAATAGATTTGTTGAAAAGGCTTTAGAAAATTTCAATTAAATGCAATTTCTAGGTGTAAAACCAAATTCCAAAGCATTTTCCAACATCTCCCATGCCTATACCAAAATGGAAGATTTGGAAAGGGGTATGTACATCCATAAAAAAAGGATTGAGAAATGATGTATTATATTACGTAGTTATAACTACTCTTGTAAATGTGTATACAAAATGTGGAAGCATACACAAGGTAGGTCAATTGTTTAACAAAATGCCTCAAAGAGATGTGGTCTCATGGACCACAATGATTACAAAATTTGCACAAAGTGGATTTGTTGAAAAATATTTTGAAACTTCCAAGCAAATGTAATTGGCAAGTGTAAAGAATTGTGTAGTTTAAAATGTTCCAAGAGGGGATAAGGTTATAATGAGGAACAAACAATGATGAACATAGAATATGCATAATAACAAAATCAAAGCATTGTATTAAGCATGTATGATAAGGGATGATAAAGAAACATAATAGAATTAAGGAAAATGTAAAGAACATGTGTAAAGACTTGACATACCCTAAATTTTAATCAAAAACCTTGTTTTATTTTGGGCCAAACATTATCAATTGATGCATAGTTGATAATAGCAATGATATTAAAATCTATGGTATTAACTATGGAGTTCAATGATTTTTTTAAACTATTGTAATTAGAGTAATAAGGGATTTGGCAAGAAGTTTGGTTGCTTTGTAAAGATGTTTATGGTATGAAACTTGTAGAAATTCTTTTATGCATTCTACAAAACTATTGGAGTGATAAGGTTAGGATATTTTTTATCATATTGTAAAAAGGTGCATTTTCTGTGGAAACTAACACCTTCAAACCTGTTAATATTTGAGTTTATTATGTAACAAAATGGTTATGTTCTCTAGGCCATCCATGCTACTTTTGACAAAGATTTTAGAGACTTGCATGCTTGTACTATCAAAGATTTTAATGTGATATTAAATACATAAAGTGTAGCAGGATCATAAGGCATTGAAGGTAGGAGGATCTCCATCATCTTGAGCTAGCTTCTCGCTCAGAGATGATGCCTTGCACGAGAAGCATTTGTGTCATCTCTAGTCCATTTAGGAGCAAGGGGGACATGGCGGTGATTTGTTGGTTTGTGGATAGTTGAATCCACAAACTCAGTGAGTTGTTGTTGGCCTATGGATAGTTGAGTTCATAAATTTGCTATGGATAGTTGAGTGTGTTTGGATCCATAATATTACAGATTTATTTGTGGATAATGGAGTTAGTCTAGATTCATAGTCGGTTGGTGATTTTCCTATGAATAATTGAGTGTGTCTCGATTCACAGGTAAAAGTTGAATAATTAGGAATGTAATATGCAACGGTTGAACACAATGAAATTCTAGTTAATTTTTGTTATTTAATATTGCTTTTCAGTTTTGTTGCTCTACTGAATTCAACAATCCGTACTATCCTGTGGGTGCTGATAGATCACTGAGTGTGATCCTAAACATCAATGCAAAAACACACACAGTTAAATCCAGAAGCATTTTTACAATAATCTTGTAACTTGTATTAGTTTTTTGTCACAACTCAATATTTTGAATTTTAAATTTGAAAGAAAATCAAATGAGAGAAATATTTCCATAATTTTCAAACACTTCTAGAAAGAGCCTTAATGAGGAACCTTCTCTCCCATCCTCAAGTCAAGACCAGAATTTATGAGATGATGTCCATTTTCTCCATTTGCAAGTCCATTTCCACAAGCATTGAATGACAATTTGGAAAATGGAGAGGTGCATTTATGATGGAGACTTGACTGAAGACTTAGAATTTCCTCCCTAAAGGTGGTAATTTTCTATAAATTGCCTAGATTTTTGAAGAAGGAAAGCACCCCATCTCTGGTTGGAGAATGCTGGAGAATCTGTAAGAATTCTTCTCTTCTTCTTTTTATTCCTGTTCTTGCACTTTGCAAATTGATTTTAGTTGAAAATTCATGTTGATATGTTGCAAAATTTAATATCTGTATGGTAGTTTTTTTATTAAAAGGTTTTGTAGTATGGTTGATCTAGACTTCCCTCTAACCTGTCTGCCTCTCCTCTCTGCCACAGCCCTCAGCCTCTTCCTGTCCCATGTAGACACAGGCAGGCATATTGCCAGCAAAGGTTTTAGAATTTAATTTTACACTTGCCATTTGTATTTGTTTAAAATTTTCTAAGGCCTTTTTCCCACGAACCCATTTGAACGTCCCTCTCTGCTGCCATGGCATTTCATGAGATCACTTGTTCTAGGGTCATCTTCTCAAACAATTTTCATGACTTATCTGTGCTCCCACAGTTTGAATGCATGTCTACCTGAGAATATTTTCCTTCTCCTCCCATTATGCTTTGACAGAGTTTCTTACCCTGTCCCTACCGTCCATTTTGGACAGTCAGGAGGACATTGACCAGGGCTTTACACCTGCTAATGTTATTGGCTTGAAGTTTTATTTTAAATCCTTTTCAACAAATCCATTTTGTGTAGATCCTGCAATCTTTGCATTCCGTTAGATGACATCCCTTTTGCGGCATTCTGTCAAACTGTTCACGGGCCTTGACTGTGTGTCCTTATTTTGCAAAGTATTTCCAACTATAATATTTGATAAAAATCCATCCTTCCCTTATGCCTTGAAGGATGTCCACGCCCTGTTCTCAGATCGGTAGAAATAGCATAACGTTCTAAGTGCCCTAAAATCATTGAACGAAGCTGTGCTCAAATACTATTATTGGAGAATGTTTAGGTAGTTAATTTACATGACACTCAAATGCATTGGAAACATTAATTTTCTAAGCTCTGTCAGGCTGAGTTTAAAACAAATAATTTATTAAATTTATCTCAATCTTGTATTTAATCATTGCAATTCCTGAGACAATCTTTCTTTGAGGGATTTTGTCAAACAGTTTGCATGCCGTGTCTGGATCCCCCTTCCATTATGCTTTGACAGATGGTTGTGCCCTGTTCCAAAGCTCCCATTTTCACACAAGTTCAAGTCTGCTGGCAAAGGTTGTAGAATTTCGGTTATGACTAATAATTAATTTTTCTTGGAATTTTTTTTTTCTGTCAAAACAATTGACGTGCCCTGTCTATTCTTCCACATTTTGTATGCTGTCTGGAGAAATTTCTCCCTTCTTTGCAAATCTCTCCAAACTGAACTTTCTTCAACTATAGAATACAGACATGGTCACTATTGTTGAAATTTTATATAATTGGGTAGAAGAATGTAGAAGGTAAATATGTCTAATTCTAAGCCAATTTTGATTTATATTAGATGATGAATCTTTTAAAATATAATGTCAATAGGAATTTAGTTTTCTTTGGTTGTAATCTCCTTAATATAAGAACTATAACTATTGTTCAAACCATTGTAATTCTACAAATTAAATCTTCTGTAATTCTTTTGAGCAATAGTAACATAGATACATAACCTATAATGGAATTGTCTTGTAAAAATATTTTTTTAGACTACTAAGTGGGAAAATGAATCACCTTATTTGTCACACAATTCTTAATAGGATTGAATAAATAAATGCATTTACTTGTCAAATATAAATTTATAGTATATAAATAAGTATGTAATATTAAAATGTTAAGTCTTAATATTTATAAACTAAATAATAAATTCCCTTTACAAATAACTATATTATTGATATATTATTAATCTTATTAAGATCATATGTAATTTCTCATGAAAGGATTTATTGCTTCTTGAGGTTTTATTTGGACTTAGAAGGTAATTCATCAATCTTGCATAATTGTTTACTGGGTCATGAACTTCCAATAATAGCATAATTATTAAAGTAGATATTGGAATTTGTTTAAGTAATAACTACTATATTTTGATAATTGAACTATATTTGAAAACTTTCGTTGAGTTTCTTGATACAGTTGTTACATGGATGATGTTAAGGATCCTTCCTTGGAATCATATGAACCGTGTTAACACAAACCTAACTAGACACTCACCGATTTCTTACACAACTCACTAATCAAACAATAATATGCAAGTGGAATGTCCTATTTAACAAAGAACCTCTATGATTGAGTATCTATGTTATAATTTTCTAAATGTTAGGAAAATTAAATACAATGTCATCTTAAATTAATACTTAGGTTTCCTTAGGTGAAAGCACACTAAAACAACTTAAACCAACATTAAAGTTGTTGGGGAGGATGAATGATAATGGGGTAAATGAACCATCATGTTTTCTTGAGCAAGGACAAGTGTAATAAAGTCAGATGAGCATAAATTATGAATGTAATCAAAAGATTTTAGATTGGTTGGAACATTCGAATAACTAATTATAATCTCTAAGTATCAAGAAATTGTATCTCAAATTGACACGACGCATATATACGTTTTCACACATATATGGTATGGTAGATAGACGTGTATATCTTTTATATGGTGAGTCTTATCAAAAGTGCATGAATCAAGTATGTGGTGAATTCATTATCTTAGATTATGTGAGTTCTTTAATGATCAAACATGGGTATTATTGGTTTATGAATGGATGGAGAATGCTTGGAATTGTGATAAAGGAATTATTGAAATTGTAGTTGAACTAGCAATCAAGGATTATTTTAATTTGACCTAGATTAAATTTTATAGAGATCTTTTCTAATTATGAGTTGATAGAAGTATTTTTATAGTCATAAGTTTTTTTGAAATTAATTAAGTTTATTTTCTAGTTCTATTCATTATGAGCAAGCATCTTTTATCCGCATTCTGAATTAAGGAAGTTTTTCCCTTTATCAACTATTATTATGCAAGTTTTTCCTATTCTACTAGATAGGTAAACCTTCAAAATAAACGTCCAAACTCAAACATTCGCAGTGTTCGGTATTTACGGTACCTCTGGGTCACGTTTACGGGTAATGCCGTCGCGTTGAACCAAGTACCTCGCGCCTAACATAGCTGCAACAACGACGTCTGGGCATCGTCCCTCTAAATCGTCGGGGAGTAATAAGGAACATGTCAAAGTTAAATCCGCAGGAAGGGAAAATCTCCTCGGATACCTCACTAAAAAGATTAATTAAAAGAAAAGGAAAGGAGAACATATCAAAAATTGTTGTAGGACGATAAATGGGAAGATCTCATCGGGAAAATACGCGTGTTAGGTAAACTATTCACACTTGAAAAACTTAAACACCAAACACTCCCGGGAGGTGTGTTTGCAAAATAGTTCCTTAGGAATTCCGTCCATTGTATCACTCGAGTGGGTGGCAATCGGCGAAGAGTTGTATACCCACTCACAGCTACATCAAACATAGTGCAAGACAGAACTACATGTTCGCATTCGTCGTGTAGATCGCATCCGTAGAGGGCCTTGATCCCGTGGATACAGGGTATGTAGGCAGTCTAGACGGCGAAGGATGCCCCAGTACTCAGGTCCCTCGGATATAGTATACTCCTTGTAATCAAGTTCATAATCTCGATCCCTAGTTTAAAGGTTATTTAGGTAACTTAAGAACTCTCCTAATACTCAGAAGAATCCCCGGGGTGGATTACTTGTACCCGGCATTGCCGTAAACTGAGGTGAGTACAAGTAGATGATATGTGTTCCCTGGTCGACATCCTCAGTACAGTGTTTAGGCAGACTGTGGTCCCCAGGAAGTGACTCATGAACCTATCTTGGTCCCGAGGGAGTCAGAAGTCTCTGGCCAGAGCAAAATGATTCCTGTCCTCCTTAGCCCATTAGGCTGTTATGTTTATGTATCCCGGATTGGATAGAGTATTGGTCCGTTAGACCACTAGGCCTTTTGGCCATTGTTTGTTCTACCCGAATCAGGTAGCGATAAGGTCCGTTTGACCTGGTTCTGTATGAACCTATTTGCCCAAAGGATAGAAGAGCCCGGGTGGCTTAAGAATGTTCTGTTTTGAACATATGGCCCGATTTGGCCGAAATTTTTCCTGAGTACTCAATAAAAGTCTTGATATATCTCATAAGAACTTGTGAATAAAGTAAAATTTTTGAAAATTTGAGTTTGGACCAAGCGGGTCCTTACATTTTTCTAAAATAGAGAACGGCTTATTACAAATAATAAATAGGAAGAAATGCTTATTTTGGATACTTCTAGAGCCAGAGCTCAGTTATTTTTTCACAGATAGATGTTTGATTGCGAAGTATTTTATTCATTCACCCACTGCACTTACCAATAGTAACCTAATGTGTCAATGCTGCAGATAGCTCCACGCAATAAACCCATTGCCTCCCTCCGGATAAAACCCACCAGGTATAGACTCATTTCCTGTGCCATACAGAACCCTTAAGGTCTGCTGGGGAGTTCTGATGTAGGACAAAGAATCAACGTCTGCAGAGAGAATGTTACCACTCAATTTTTCGTCAGCACCAAGTTCTGGGGGAACTACGATTCCTTCGTCCACAATTCCTGTCTTTCCCAGACAGTTTCGAAGGTTGGAGATGAATGCTGTGATCTGTGCAACAGTGAAGTTGTAGGGATAAACTTTGTACTCCGCTCTCTCGTACAGCCAATAACGTATCACTGCATCTTGCCCAGACTCCACTCCCAGAAGACCTGCTACCAGCTGCACCCAAACCACTAAAACAATAATTGCTTTCTGAGAGACGAACTTAAAAAGCACTGTAAACGAGTTAGTATATTTTTAGGAATAATTGTTTTAGGTGAGATTTGAAACTGAGGTATGTTGCTCTGAAGCAAGAGGGCTTAACATTCTACCAATTTTTTTACACTCTATTTTAAATATAAAATATTTTAATGGTCAAATAATTAATAGCAAACGGTAAACAGTGAGCATGTTTTCTATTTTAAATATAAAATATTTTAATGGTCAAATAATTAATAGCAGATGGTAAACAGTGAGAATGTTTTGGTGTGGATTATGTAGACAGGTTTGATCCTTCCAACAGTGAGAATGTTTTGGTGTGGATTATGTAGACAGGTTTGATCCTTCCAACTTCTTGATAATTTTGATATTGATGACCAAACCAATTCCACTATGCCTACACATTTGTTTGTAACTTTTCATCCATATTATTTCAACTGACATTAAAATTACAACATATCAATTGACAACATATCAACTGACATTATTAATTGTTAAAAAGAATAAGACTAAATCTTTATAAAAAAATTCCTCAAATGACAGATCTTTAAATATTGATTGCAAACTTTGATGCAAAATATTTATTCATAAATTAGGCTCCTGAAGATGAAGAGAGAAAGTTTTAAAACTTTACTTGCTTTCCAGCCTGTGAGGTTATATTAAGATTGGCGCCAGCGTAAGCTGTAAGTCCCATGTATGGAAGAACGTACATAGCAAGCAGATAATTAAGAGAATTAACGTAGGGATCGAAGGGAGGAATAAGTGTGAATCCCACAGCCTCATTGAAGAAATTCGCCCATGCTTCCACTCCCAAATCTAGCAAAGGCCGCGGAATGGCTTCCTCTACACTCTCTCTGATTATTCTGCAAAAATCAGTACACCAAACAATGGTCAATTTAGTGGAAAGAAAATTCTGAGTTTAAAATAACATTTTATTTAAATATTAAATAGTTTCATGATCAAATAGTTAAATAAAAAAATTATTAGAACCTAATATGGTCGATTTCTTGGAAAGCAAATTGCTCCACAATATCTCTAGTTTGAGGGTCCAGATTGGCTGTGCGGATTCCTTCTGGGGGAGGGCCACCTCCAGTAAGATTAGGTGCAAATTTGTCCAGCCCCACCCCAAATACACCTCCAAGAAAAAATTCACACTCTATGTACTCAATATTCAGAGCAAAATTAAATAGTTCAGCATCTAATGCATTCAATGGCCCAACATAATATGTTCCAGTGCTATAATCTGCAACAGGACAGCAATACTCACTGGGCAATGAGCCAAACATGATAAAAATCATCAGCATTGCTGCTGCTGCTGCTGGTTTTTCCATTTTGCCTCAACTTTGATGATTTGAACTTGAGACTCCCTATTTATATTAAATTTTCTAGTTATTTAATTAAGAAATTTTTAAAAAAGGAACCTTCTGTCTGCATCAATTTGAACTTGAGATTTCGCAATCCTATAAAATTTTGTATAATTTATTAAACAAGAAACCTTTTGTTTATATCATCGTATAAACTTTGGATCTTTTTATTCATTTTTTATAAAGAGCTGTTGTATTGATTTACTTGTAAGACCCACTCACACCGTAATCCCTCCTTCCTTAACACAAAACCTCTTATTTGGATCACCCCCTTAAACTTAAAATCTATTGTTTTTACATACTTGAACATGGAACCTCCCATTCATACAGCATTTGGTTTACAAATAAAAGTTATGACCCAGCCAACCATATTAGATATGGATGTTTTCCTTAAACTGAAAAAGATCAGTCACCAACTTCCAACTAATTCCAACCGACGCAGGTTCGCACAGTATTCCCACTTGTTAGTATTCGCTTACAAAACCAAATTAGCATACGCTATGTATGGATATGGGATTTTGTTGAGGAAAGCTTATAAAACCAAGTAAATATTGTAACTCGTATTACAAATCTTTACAACTTAAATAGAAAAATAAATAGTAAATTTATAATTTCACTTTATTCTCCTTTTCAATAAGAGTGAATGAAGATTGACATCTATTTTTATTATTTGTCAAAAGTACAAATTTGATAGATTGTTTTTCTAAGATAAGTTAATAAAGATTAGAAATGTATATTTTAGTTTATTATTTATTAGTGTAATCTTAACGCATATGCCAATCTACCATCATTTGAAATGATTATTTGAAATAGATAATTATTTATTTATTAAAGTTGAATGAAATATAATTACATCAAGAATAAAAAGTGTAATCTTAACGCATATGCCAATCTGCCATCATTTGAAATGATAATTGAAATAGATAATTATTTGTTTATTAAAGTTGAGTGAAATATAATTACATGAAATAGATGCTTGACAACTTCTTCAAAGTCGGATTGGCCGTATAATCTTTGTTGGAATATGGCCACCTTACCAAAAGCTAGGGCTTTCTCTTGGTTAGCTATCAATGACAAAATTCTAACTAGGGATAGACTCCACAAACTTGGCATCATTCCTATTTTTAAGTGGGTGCTATGTGGAGAGCAAGAGGAGGACGTAGACCACCTACTTCTTAAATGTCCTTTTAGTATCAAGTGTTGGAATTGGTGTATGGAGAAACTAAATTGGAACACTCCCCTTCCTATGAAGTTGTACTGTCTTTGTCAATATGTTCTCAATTTCTTTATTTGTGACTTCAACCTGACCATTATCTTGAGGATGGTAGGGAGTAGACTTCTTGTGTCTAATCTGATATTCCTCCACTAGTCTAGTGATTAAATCTAATGTGAATTGTGGGCCTTGATCAGTCACTATCTCCCTTGGTACACCATATCTAGTGAAGATGTCCCCATACAAAAATTTTACCACATTACCATCTCTAGCAAACTGCAAGGCTTTAACTTCCACCCATTTAGTTAAGTAATCAGTACATACCAGTCCCCACTTATCAAAAGGAGATAATGAGAATTTTGGTTGCACAGGCATTTCATCACTTCTTGTAGGTCTCCCCATCCTTTGACACTGATCACAGCTTCTAGTATACTTGACAACATCTTTATGAAGTATTGGCCAGTAATATCTCGTTGTCAATATTTTGAAGGTTGTCCTTTTGGATACAAAGTGTCCACCACAGGGTTCATCATGTCAGGCCTTCAATATATCAAACACCTCATCCTCTTTGATACATCTTCTCATAATGTTATCTGGGCCAGTGTAAAATAGGAATCTAGAAATCAAGAATAAGGAAAGCATTTGTGAACTAGCTGTCTCTTCTCCCTTGGAGAAAAGTAACCTGGAATATGCCCTGAAACTAAATAATTTGCTATGTCTGCATACCATGGATTGTGTATAGTTAGAGAAAATAGATGCTCATTAGGAAAAGAGTCATCAACCACTCCTTCTGATGATTATGTGGGCAGTCTAGACATAAAATTAGCAACTACATTAGCTTTCCCTAGTTTGTCAACAATTGTTATGTCAAATTCTTGTAGTAACAACAACCATCTGACAAGTCTGCCACCCAATATTGGCTTATTCATCAAATATCTAATTGTTGCATGATCTATATGTATGAACATTTTATAACTAGTAATGTAGTGTCTGAATTTGTTAATGGCATAAATAACTGCCAATATTTATTTTTCTGTCACAGTGTAGTTCAACTAAGCTCCCTGTAGGTTTCTACTTACATAGTATATTGCATACTCCTTAGCTCCTTTGTGTTGGCCTAGGACTGCTCCAATGGAAAAGTTTGATGCATCTGTGTGGATGTGAAAAGGTAGTGTCCAATTTAGACCTCTAAGATCTGGAGCCTGTGTCAAGAATGCTTTTAGCTTTTCAAAGGAATTCTGACAATCTGGTGTCCATTCAATGAATGGGACCTAGGGGAATCCCTTGAACCTAACCCTGACCAAAACAGGGAGGGAGGACTTGGGTGCCCGCACCCTAGTCCTGCCCTATTTTGGGTCAGTCCCAAATTTTAAGTGTCGGCTTGTGACCGTTATTTGGGTCCTATGCCAACACAGTAATTTTGATTATGAAATTCTTGGTAGGAGTGTTTGTAGTTGCATATATAAGCATGTTGAGGTATTCATTGTGTAGCAAGAGTAGATTTGTGTTGTTTTTGTTTTTGTATTTGCATATTTGAGCATCTGTCTCCTCATGGCATGAAGAGCTTCTTCCTTCCATGAGATCTTCACTACACGGTGATATCATTTTTGTTTTTGAGAATTTATTATTTTGTTTTTTCCTCTGCCTCACAAGGGCACACACTCTCTATCTGACAATGGTGTTCGAAAGATTTGAATGTCTCTCTATAGCTTGACTGAGGCAAGCCTCTAAACACCACAACCCCCTCCCCACTTTTCTGTGATTGCAGGTTATAGGTTGGAGAAGTAGGAAAAGTGGAGTTGTAGAGGAGTGTTGTAGAGTGTCAGAATTACAGATCAGAGTTGAAAATAGGGCCTTGGACTCGGGCGTCCGGTCATTAGTCCTCTGGATTCTGCAATGGAGAAATCTCTGGGACAATAGGAACAGGTTACATATCAAGTTCCTAGATCCTAACAAAAATCAGGGCAATGGACTAGGGCACCCGTTCATTAGTCCTTGACTATTCTGCTTGCCGAACCTCATAAATTGGTACACATTTTGTCTGTTATTTTACATCTTTCTATAGCAGCATTTTCTGGTATTCGTCTGTTTGCTTCCACATTTGCATAATTAAGGTTTTGATGCATAATTGAGCATAATTAAGCATAATTGAAAATCAAATCATATAAATCCACTTTCCTTGCATTCCTAAGTGACCAAGGGCCTGATAGTGCATTGCCACTGAACCCAAAATCCTTGAATGAAAGGGTGAAAGGAGGATACACATACAAAACTACCAAAAAACCAATCATCCAAATTTTACCCTTTACATTTTGGTGAACCCATGTTGTTGGACTTGTTTGCACCTTGCTCAGTGTTTTTCTTTAGATTTGCATTGATTTCATTCATTTATATTATCATTCATCTTATTGCATTGGAAAACTTACAAAAAAGTTGCAAAATGTGAAATATTTAAAAAAATTGCATTCTAGGGTTTCTATGTTGCATTAATCAATTTGAATTTCATGAAATTTCTGATTTTGGCATTAGATCTGAGATAAATTACAAAAAATTACAAAAATTCAATAGCTTGCATAGCATTTTCATCATAAAATTGCTAGGGTTTTGTTGGAAATTTTGAATTTTTCATATAACCTAGTAATTCCAAAAACTAGGGTTTGTAGTTAAAATCTTGTTTCGGATTTTTCTACTAATCTTAGACACTCATTCAATGTTGCATTTGGCATTTTAGTGTAAATTTGCATTTTTACATAGAAAATTTCAACAAAAACTAGCATTTTTCGTTAATTTTTCACTAGATTTGCACTTGCATTTTGCATGGTAGGGTTTGAAAATTATTTATAGATCTGAGTGGCATTAATTTTCATCACAAATCATACAACAAGACATCCATATATTATTTTGCATCAAGATCTCAAACCTAGGGGTTGAAAAACCTTGATTTTCACTAGATTTGGACTTATTGACTCTCAAAATTTGCACCATAGGCGTGTTGTGAAGAATATTTTTGCACTAATTGGATGTTATCAATGTTATTATCTGTTGCCCCTGATAAAAATCTTCACAACACCTTTGTTGGCAAGAGACACTGCTAGGCATGTCAGGTGTTGCCATTGATGGCAACTGAATCTATCTTACACATCGGCATTGCCATTTGATCATACTGGAAGTCAGATTGCAGATTTTTGTAAGTCTAGATAGTCAAGAACAAAGCACATGATAGGGTCCAGCAGTTTGGTCCACATTTCTCCACAGGTAATCATATTGTAATGCGGATCTGAGGGTATGTTAAGGGATGTTAGAGCTACCTAAATCCAAAGATTTAGCCTCTGATGATTAAGGGATTGGAAGTTACAAGCATATGAGTAGTGGGTTTTGGTTAGACAGTTCAGTCTAGTGAAGAACAAGCAGACTTGGTGTTTGATCCTTGTGTGGATTGAGAGAAGTGATTGGTTGAGTAATGTATGAGATCTAGTGGTATTGACTGACATGTGTTATGACCTGAATACATAGGTTTTGGTCCGCGTTGATGTTTGTGTATGGATTCAGTCGACAAAATAATGATCTTGAAAAAGTCTTTAAGTTTTCTTGAGGCCAACTGTAGTTGATGTAATTTCATGTTGTGGATATATATACTCGATGGATGTGAGCTTTTTGAGGTATGGTTGTTCGAAGATGATGTGAGAGGTGTGAAGTGGGGCAGTATCAAGTGCGAAACAGAGATATGAGCCTCAGATCATGGCAGAATAGTGAAACTAGGCAATGAGAGATGAAGTGTGTAAAGTCGGTATATTGAGCTTAACTGGAACTATAATTTTACATAGTTAGATGCTTTTCTTCAGTTCAAACATTTCAATGAACTCTTATAATTGATCTTGTAGGTAGTGATCCTCCTTTGAGTAGTGAGCTCTGGGCAGTGCAACTGAAGGCATGTGCCTTCCCATTTTGTAATACTTTTAACAAAGTATAAAATCTTGTGGGTTATCCCCCACCATGGTTTTTCCCTTAACCGGGTTTCCATGTAAGAATCTTGGTCTTATGTGTGTTGATTATGTTTCCGCTCATGTGTTGTTGATTCATGCTTTCATGGTTATATCATTAATCTGTTAATGAGTTGTAAAGAAGATTAAATACAGAAAAAGTTAAAGTTTGAGACAATTGATTCACCCCCCCTCTTAGTTGTCTGCCCTAATTTCAACAACTGGTATTAGAGCCTGTTCATTGAAAGAACTTTAAGAGCTTGAGGAAGATCTGGGAAGGTGTTGTCAATGGGTTCATTCAAGCACTCTGATGGTATCAATCAACAACTTCAAGTAGCCTTAGATGATCTTGACCTGTCCACAACAGAAATTAGAGATCTAGAAGAGAACCTTAAAGATGCTAAAGATTTTATTGAGAACTTAAAAGGACAATTGAGCAAATCTAATGAAAAGAGAAAGGAGCTACTTCTTCAGCTAGCAAATCAAAATGAAGACAATGACATGGATGAGGCCTTGAAGGAGAAGACAAAGGAATGTGAGATGTTAGCAAAAGAAGTTGTTTTCCTAAAACATGAGATGGAATCTGGGGTGATGAGGCTAACCAAGGAAATTGAAGAAAGGAAGAAGACTGAAGAAAAATTGAATCAATCTCTAAAAGAAAGAACAGAAGAGTGTTGTAGATTGGATAGAATAATTGGTCATCTAGAATCTAATCTACAAGAAACTAGGGATAATGAGGATCAACTTGAAAGACAAATTGTCATTCTCAAACATGACCTAGAAGTTGCAAATGAATATAAAGAGAAATTCAAGATAAGCTTAGCTAAACTTGAGGTGTTTCTTGATAGTCAGAAGAAGGTAGATGATAAGCATGGTCTAGGATTTGAGAAAGGTGAAATCTCTAGATCCGGTCAAAGAAATCTTGAAGGAAGAAATCAAAGAAGGAACCCTAGAAGACCTTCAGTAAGACAACCTAATGCTCAAAGGTATCCATCTTTCAATGGAAATTGTTTCAAATGCAATAAGTATGGTCATAGAGCTAATCAATGCAAAAGTAAAGTGAATCAAAATGCATCATCTTTCTCTGGTCAATGCTTTAATTGCAAAATGATAGGTCATAAGGCTGAAGAATGCAGAAGTGGATCAAGGAATCCTCTTAAGAACAAACAAGTGTTCAATGGAAGATGCTTTACTTGTAATAAGTTTGGGCACATTGCAATGCAATGCAGATCTAAACCTGCTCCAACATGTGATTGTCAGAAAAATAAGATTATGTGTTTCAACTACAACAAATCCAGACATATTGCTAAATTTTGCAGAAGCAAAAAGGATAACTCACAAGTAGGTAAAGGAATAATAGAGCAAAAGATGGACAAAGGCAAGGGAAAAGTAGATGTGAATGAGATCTAGAATGAAATGAACAAAACATGGGTGAAGAAAATTGTAGTGAATGGTGGTGATGGGTCCGCACCAGAATCTAGTGCTGATAATTCTTCCGAGAATTGAAACAAGAGCTCTGGCTTAACGGGAGCTGCATTGAAAATCTATTTCCCCTACCAGTAAGTGGGTGGCTAAATCTAGCATAATGAACTAAGACAAAGAAGCCTATTATAGAACTATTGAAGTAAATTTTGGAAGAAAAGGAGCTAATGCAATTGATTGCGGAGCAATTGAAGATTGACTGTATACAGAAATAGTGTAACTAGATGTATTAGTGCAAAGCATTTATTACAATGGTGAATTAGATTTTATAGGACATAAAAAGTCATTTACTCAACATTTGAATCACTTTGCATTTGAAGAGAATAAGGAGAAGAGTGCTTGAGCTGAGATTTCAAAGATTTGAAGTGCGAAAAGTGAATTCGATAGCTAACCCTAACCAGAGAAACAAGGTATTCTCTGTGAAACTCTCTGAATTCACAATTTTTGGAAATGGCTACACCATTGGTTGTTGACATCATCAAAAGGCTTTGACCTAGATTTAAAAGCATCCACACAAATCTGCAGAGGTCGATTCATTAGGTGCCTTTTCAAATATTCCGCATGGTGTGTTGCACGTTGAAGATATTAGGGCTTATATATATGCTAGCATAGATGAGTTTAGGGATTCAAAGTTATTAGATTTGTTCAAGAATCATCTAAGTGATGAGATTCATGGTCTTATACTTGAGTATAAGGCGCTGTAAGTCAAACATTTCATATAGGTTATTGGGTTCCTGTCCTTCCGTGAAGATGAGTGGGTCCGGTATGCACTGAGTCGGATGCATGTTGAATTCATGTGGTTGATGAAACCCTTCAAGATCACCAAGGATGCTATCTAGGCTGTAACAGGATTGAATTCATTTGGTGGGCTACCAATGTTAAAATCACTAAAGAATCAGACTGTGACTGAAGCTACTAGATCAAAGTTTGATAAGAGGGCAATGCCAATAAATGATATAACTAATTTGGATGTCAAATTTGTATCTATGGTAATTGGGTATAAGATATAACACTCTAGCAGGGAAAACTCTATATTTGATACAACCATTTATGCTCCCTATCAAATGTTAAGAGAAAATGCTGACTATGACTTGTGTGAGCTGCTACAAAACTAGTTAATGGAGAACCTGAACAAGATCAAAAAGGACAAGAAGAAGACATTTAAGTATGGTACATGGGTGTTGTCTTTGTTCTTCTATTTCATGAATGAGCTACCTGGCAAGAAAAGCATGTGTTGGACTAGTGATAAGCCTATTGCCATAGAAATTAGAGAACACTTGCATAGTATAGGTGACTCCAATGCCCAAAGGACTGCTCTTTGGGGATACTTCAAGAATTTTTAGAATATGATGCAATCAAGAGAAAGAATCCCTACTTCTATGGTAGAAAAGTACAAGGATACAATTTGTTTCATAGTGGAAACAGATCAATGCTTGATGGAAGTAGTTGAACCAAGGACTATATGGATCATGCCCATGGGGTATGAAGTTGATGAACAAATATTGGAAATGTATGCTCAACACCTTTTGAGAAAACCAAAAGATACCTCTGTTGAGAGATTCGGTACATATGCTGAACTTAGTGTGAAACTACATGTTGAGCTCTGGAAACCTAAATCTAAGAGAAATATTCAAAGGCAAGTTGAAATGTATGCAGAAAGCATTGGCATAACAAAAGAAGCCATGAGACAAAATAGGGAAAGGATAGAGAAAGTTGAGAAGGAGAAGCAGGACAGAGAATAGGGAAGTGTTCCGGTGGAATCCACTTCTAAAGCAAGGACTACTAGGAGTTTTGGTACAACCTCCCGTGTAGAGAAGTTCAAAGAAAAACCTACCAGTAAGGAAGGAAAAAGAACTAAAGTAATGGCCAAGATGTCATATGTTAGTGTGGAGAAGGAGGATGAAGAAAATACTGATTTAGATGACGAGGTTAAAGAGTTGAAGGCCTTAGACACTAAGGCTATTAAAGTATCTAAAGAGAAGCCCTTCGAAAGCACAAAGTCAAAGAAAGTAGAAGCATCAAGGATTGCCCAAGACAAGCCCTCCAGAAGTGTAAGGGTAAACAAAAGACTAAAGCATGAAAAATCTACCCTATCAGTTGAAGATATTGTGAATCCAATAACTGTTCATGGGAATTTGAAGCCCATAACAAAATATTATGACAACTTTGATAAAGCTAACAAAAGAATTTTGGAGGATGCTACTATTAAGTACTTGAACACATTCAATAGAGCACTTGTGGAAATTTTATCTAAAATCCCTAAGAGTCTAAGTGACATTTTGGAGATGAGAAAAAAAGCTGCCAAAGCAAAGGATTTCGAACTAAGAGAACATGTATTGTCCAGTTTATGTCTGGTAATCTCTGAGAAGGAAGCTAATAAAATCTTCAAAGAAGTTAAAGATGAATTCAGAAGCAAAATCGGGATAAATAAACTAATGCTTGGAGACATTGATGAAGTAGTCAAGGAAATAGATCAAATTCTGAGGAAAGCCCTAAACAAGAATAAGTTTTATGTGGTCACTGAGGAACCAAATGCTAATGATACATCCCTTCCAAATGAAGAAGAGTTGAAGGAAAATGAGCAACAAGTTGAGGTAGATGACTTCTCTGTTCTGGAAAAGGAAATATCTAATAAAGCAGATGAAGAGATAGTAAAGGAAGTTAAAGGTACAAAAGATACTCAAATGTCTCTAGACCAATCCTATGAGGCAAATGCAGAAATGAATATGGAAATAAATGTTCCTACTAAAGTTGATTCTGAGAAGAAAAAGGAGTAGAAAGCAGAAGAAGTTGAGGATAAGGAAGGAGCAACTAATGATGGAATTGATTCCTCTATTCTAGATATTGAGGAGTTTGATAAAAATGATGATGATGCTACTGCTGAGGATACACAAAATCCTCTAGAAAAGAATGCATAAGACATTTCTGATGATGCAGAGAGAGCAAAAGCAGAGAAAAATAATGAAAATGATGAGAAAGACAATGTGGTTGAGTCTGAAAAGGAAGAAGATACAGGCCCTAATGATCAGAAAACTGAAACATCATATTGGGCAAGAGACACTGCAGAAGTAGTGAAAGAAATTTTGGAGAAAGATAAACAAGTTACAGAGGACTCGGATATAATACAAGGTCTAATCAATTTTGATGCTCTGTCACCAGTATAGAAGATGAAGTTGGCCTCTTTTGCACAAGCCAAGGCCAGAGAAGAAATTCTAAAGTTTCATATAGAAGATAGTGAGTTGCTTGATCTTGCCTCTAGCATTTTGGAGAAAATCGTGCCTACATTTCAGAAGGATTCATTAGCATCCCCCTCCTGTCAGTTGAAGAGTCGGATAAACTCTGTAAGTACTCACTTTGAGTCTTTTGAAAAGTCAGCAGAAGTCAAAGTCCGGATTGAATTTAATGATAAAAGATTTAGTGAACTAAAAAGAATAATTGCCAATGATAGAATTATATTGGATACTAGTGTAAAGAGTATTCAAAATACCCTCACTGAAGGAGGAGATGTGTAAAAATTTTGTCTATCTTGGTCAAAAGTTGTAGAGGACATTGAGAAGAAAATAAAGGAGTCTGAGAAAAAATTGTCAAAAGTATCTCAATCATTTAATCCTTTGACAGTATCTGCAGCAAGTCAAGAATGTCAAGTAGTTAACTTGATTGATGAAATAAAGAAATTTGTGAAAGAAAAAGAAAATATTGTGGCAAGAATGTGTGAACTCTAGGGACTGATTCTCCCTAAGTTAGAAACAATGTTTAATGCATTGATAGAAGCCCAAGTTGCTGCTCTGACAACTGATCCCACTGATGTGTAGAAGGTAGAGTCACAGGGATTCTTATTCAGTGGTCATATTTTAGTATTGGATGGCATGAAGAAAAGTTGGGACAATGAATTGACACTATTGAAAAACATATGCAGAAGTATGTATATAAAGTTTCTTTGTAAATTTTTGGATCCGGACCTTGACCTTTTCCATTGATGTCAAAGGGGGAGAGGAAAGCAGTGAAAAATGAATAACTCATCAAAAGGGGGAGCATTGGAAATCACAAGTGCACATAGTAAGGGGGAGTTGTTCTAACACTTAGTCATTTTTCACTAAGTGTTGCCATCAATGGCAAAGGGGGAGATTGTTGGCAAGAGACACTGCTACACATGTCAGGTGTTGTCATTGATGGAAACTGAATCTATCTTACACATCTGCATTGTACCATTTGATCATACTAGAAGTCAGATTATAGATTTGTCTAAGTCTGGATAGACAGGAACAGAGCACATGATAGGGTCCATCAGTTTGGTCCACATTTCTCTAGAGGTAATCATATTGTACTGTGGATCTAAAGGTATGTTAAGGGATGTCAGGGCTACCTAAATCCAAAGATTTAGACTCCAGTGATTAAGGATTGGAAGTTACAAGCATCTGAGTATCCAGTTTTGGTTAGATAGTTCAGTCCAGTGAGAACAAGTTGAATTGGTGTTTGATCCTTGTGCGGATTGAGAGAAGTGATTGGTTGAGTAATGTATGAGATCCAATGGTATTGGTCAACATGTTTGATGACCAGAATACATAGGTTTTGGTCCATGTTGATGTTTGTATGGATTCAGCTCACAGAACAGTGATTCTTGAAAAAGTCTTTAAGTTTTTTTGAGGCCGACTGCAGTTGATGTAATTTCATGTTGCAAATATATATACTCAATGGATGTGAGCTTTTTGAGGTATGGTTGTGAGAAGATGATGTGAGAGGTGTGAAGTGGGGCAATATCAAGTGCAAAGCAGAGATCTGAGCCTCGGATCATAGCAAGACAATGAAACTAGGTAGTGAGAGATGAAGTGTGTAAAGTCAGTATATTGAGCTTAACTGGAACTATAATTTTGCATAGTTAGATGCTTTTCTTTAGTTCAAAATTTTTAGTGAACTCTTATAATTGATTTTGTAAGTAGTGAGCCTTCTTTGAGTAGTGAGCTCTAGGCAGTGCGCCTGAAGGCATGTGCCTTCCCATTTGTAATACTTTTAACAGAGTATAAAATCTTGTGGGTTAACCTCCACCGTGGTTTTTCCCTTACCCAGGTTTCCACATAAAAATCCTGGTGTTATATGTGTTGATTATGTTTCTGCTCATGTGTTGTCGATTCATGCTTTCATGGTTATATCATTAATCTATTAATGAGTTGTAAAGAAGATTAAATACAAAAAAAGTTAAATTTTGAGAGAACTAATTCACCCCCCCTCTTAGTTGTCTACCCTAATTTCAACATGCCTTTTTATTGGGCTCTTGTATTGAAAATTTGGTGAAAAATTGCACATTTTTGCTATATTTTCCCTAGGGTTTGACCTAGATTGCACGACAAGTGTGTTGTAAAAGATTTTATGATTGTAGGAGACTGATATCATTGCTATTACTTTCTGCACCTCATAAAATTCATTACAACACCTCTTTCATTAGCTCTTGGGACTAAAAAATTGTGAAAAATTGCATATTTTAGGGCATTTTCACTAGCTTTTGACTAATCATCATCTTAGATGTGCATCAAAAGTGTGTTGTAACAAATATTATTGTTGTATTGGAATGAAAATAGACATATTATTTGCATCCCCTAATCAAAATCTTTACAACACCTTTTCTTTCATACATTTGCATTAAAAAAGAACAAAAAAAAGCATTTTATGTCATTTTTGCACTTGTCTTTTGCACACCTTTTGAAAATCCTTTAAAATCTGATTCAGCATTGATTTGAAAACATATATCATGGCTACTTCTTTGGAAACTTTGTTTGCATACATCATAGACATTGATCATTTCTCTAAATTCATTGATAAACATCCTCAAGTTCTGGAACAAATAGCATACATACATGATGTTGATCTCTCTATGTGCTCCACATATGAAATCCTTTGTTATATATCTAATTTTTATAGCTTCAAAAATCTCATGGGAATATATCCTTTGACATTAGGTGATCTCACTAAATTCATGATCAATAGTATATACACTAGTGATGACCTCAAAATGTTAGATGAAGCCTTAGATGACTTTATGGAAAATTCCACTATGGCACCTATTACTAAAACATGTGATGATAACTTTGGTTTACCTTATGACCCCTCTCACAAGGTTGTTCCTCCTCATGAGGACACTTTGATGCAAGAGGATGATTTCATTGACACATCTCTTAACACCATATCACCAAATCTTCATTCTAATGCTCACTCTGGCCAAGTTGAAGCATTAGAAAATGAAGAGCCATCACTACTTTGCCAATCCAATGCTCTCCCAGACCAAGAGGAAGCATTAGTGAATGAAGAACTCCCTTTAACAAAGAACATTCCATGGGTAGATGATGAGCTTTATCTAACAACATTAAAAATTCTATCATAATGCATGAAACCTCTATGGATCATCCTACCAACCTTGTTCCTTTAGTTGATTGTTCACACACCTTGGATGTCACTAAGGAAGAGAATACCCTTAATATCCCTCCTTTGATCGAATATTCAAGTCATTTGGACATCACTAAGGATTTCAAAACATCAATTACCTCTTTGAACATCACTAAAGATACAAACATTGATAATTGTCCTCACAACACCTTACCTTCCCCTCATTCTGATACTCTTTTATAAAAAGATGTAGCACTAGTGGATGAGGAAAGGTCTCTTACATTAAAACTCTCTTGGATAGATATTGAAATCACTCAAACCAAATTCCTTCTTCCATCTCTCAAGAGCATAATACATACAACTCAACAAGAAAACATTGATCCAAACATTCAACCAAATAAAGATGATCCTAAGAATTAACAATCTAAAGACAAGGACAGGAATTGGGCTATGGTACCTTATGTCCCACTTTCCTCTAAAATATAGGAGTGGGAGGATGAAGATAATTTTCTTGATGACAATACTTAGTACGATGATCCTACCAGGTAAGTATTTCTAACCCTTCATCTCTCTCATGATGTGTTTCCCTGTGATCTGTTATGTGTTGTTTAGGCCTCCTAGGATGATCGCTGATTCTCTTGTAAGGTCCAGGATACTAGGAGACTGCCTCTATTGTAACCTTCTTCTATTTGTATCATCATTCTTCTATATCGCCTCTCTGATTTCATTGTTGTGTGTTGTGTTCTACGGACATAGCATTGTGGTTGCGGACATGGGGGCACCCTCCTACATGACTTTCCCTAAGGCACTTGTTTATCCTCTCTTGATGCATTGTTTCCCTTCCTCTAGTATTTCTATCTAGTGGGCGGATGATGAAAAACATTTACATTGATGCAGACCTAGTGCCCCTTTAGCGAGAAATAAAAAATTGGACTTAGTTCCTAATATGACGATGGGGTTGTAATATATTATCCGACGCTTGGCTAGTAGAAGCATTCAATGCTTTCTACATAGGGATCTTGATGATGTTTTATCTCACTTACAAACCTTAACAATACTGCTACTCCACACACTTTGTTTGTCTTTAAATCTTGCCTTGGTGACACTCGATTCTAAGATTTTCATGAGATAGCCCCATGGTTATCCTCAATCTCTGAATTCATAGTATAACCTTGGCTCTTTGTGTGATTGATCATATGCATTGATGTTGTTGTTTATCATTATTATGGATACTAACATGTTTCTTGCAGGGATGTGTTTGTGGGAACATTTGGCGATCGTAAAGTACATGTCACCTCCAAGGGGCATGGGCATTGTGAAAGTCTGTGCTCCCTTGTGTGTTTTCCCCTACCTTAATGTGCTTGATATCGATGCATGATATCAACCACCTTAAGGTGGGGGCATATATAAGGTAAGTTTTTTGTTGTAGATGTTAGCAATGTGCTTGTCCTCAGGTGCAGTTTAAAGACTGGTGGTGATGAGTCCCTCCTGCACTCTAAGTTTGTTTACAATCAATCAATCATCTTAAGCCCTCTGCGGAGGCGGGGGTGGTGTATCTCTTGTAGAGAGTGCCCATCTAGTCATTTTCAAAAAAGTCCTCATCAGGAGATAGGGAGCGGTTCTGTGACTAACTCAACCCTTAAGTGTGTCTTCAGTGATTATTGTGGACAAGCACAATTGTCAGTGTGTGCCTGTAATGTGCCTGACATGGTGATAAGCCTAGAATTAGGAATACTCCATCGCTTGTTTGCCGTGTTTTCTCCATGTCTTCAAAGTGTGTATGTTTGGCGTGCTTGCTTTGTTTGGCATGTATATTGCCTCATATGTAGTTTAAAATCCAGCGTGATGAGTGCTTCCTACATTTTGGGAGGTTTGGCATGTCTTGTGTGTGTGTTGCCCCATATATGCAGTCTAAAGACCAGTGCGATTAGTGCTTCCTACATTATGGGAGGTGTGTTTACTTTCCTTGTACTTGCATCTACATTTCATATATATGAGAAAAAGAAGAGAAAACAAATCATTCATGTCTTCCATGTATTTACTATCTTCTATGCATCTGTTGTATTCTCCGTGTTTTGCATGACTGTAACTGTCTTCTCTATGTTTTGCATGTCTGTCATTGTCTTCAATGTGCTTGGCATGTATTCTCTGTGCTTAGCGTGTTTTTTGTGTTTATTGACCATACTTTAATGCGTGTATTGGCCTCATGTTTATACATACATTAAAGTGGGGGCTAAATGTAACATTGGAAAATGTCCCCTTGGGGGCTTTTCCCTCTTAAGGTTTAGCTCCTGGGTCATTAATATGCATTTAGGACATCTTGCATCATATTTTGACATCCCGATGAAATGAGCCCTAAGTTTCATGATGAATGGGACCTATACCTGTTAGGCTTGTAGTTCAGCTTATGGTTCTGACCCCATGAATAGTCAGGATGCAAGTACGTAGGCTACATCTATAGCTCAGAAATTGGTGATGACAGATGCCCTCCTGAATGAGACCTTTGGCCTTGATACTTAGGTAAATGTTAGCAAGTTCATTGAATTTAATTTATTAAATTTTATTTTTGAAATGCAGGATTAACTAATTTAGTTTAATGATTGTAATGAAAATTCAAGGTCATAGCGTTCATTCAGTTTTCAACGGTTCTCCACCTCCGTATTACACTATGACATGTACTGCTGAGATATGTAGCTAGTAAATAATTATAAATATTACATGCGAATAGCATTGTTATATGAATGGTATTCTAATATCTAACTTTGGATGTTGAATACATTAATCTTGGATATTTCACAGAAACACCTCCTAGTGGAGGTGGAGTTCAAAGCTTCACTTAGGTAATAAAATAAAGAGCTTAACTAATGAATTGTACTTACTAGATTTTTGTAGTTTATATTCATATCGTTGATTACTTTGCATTGCACGTCTTTCAAATTCAAAGCATTACTACACATTACATAACTAATAACTAGATGTTGATAGATGACAAAATTTCAATTACAATATAGTTTTTTAGAAAGTCAACATAAGAAATTATGTAGTTACTTCACATTGCATAACTAATAACTAGGAGCAGCTGCCAATTGCATTTGCTTGTCATGGCATTCCATGAGACCACATTTTATTGAGGCATTTTTTCAAATAGTTCACTGCCTTGTCTATACTATGGATGCTTGGAAAAAATCTATCAAAGCAGAATAGTAAGCTATAGCATAGACAAGGCAATGAGCTGTTTGAAAAAATGCCTCAAAGAAATGTGGTCTCATGGTGATGGACATCACGATGAGACCACATTTCTTTGAGGCATTTTTTCAAATAGCTCACTGCCTTGTCTATGCTACCATAATTTGCATACATGTCTACCATAGCATTTTAGCAAATAGCTCACTCAAATTGTTTTCAAATAGTTCACTGCCTTGTATATGCTACCACATTTTTCATACACATCTACCAATGTACTCAAAATTTTGTTGACTATCTCATACATTATAATCCATGACCTACATTACTATTCTAGTTTTTGTAATTGAATAATGTTGTTTTATTTTTAGATGATGCAAGTGGAGACACCTCTTGATGTTCATATGGAAATGGAGCATCGTGTGTCTTCTGCAATTGATAACTCCATGCCTTTAACGGGGGTATGAGGTAGATTAGTAAATTTCAAATTACATTCATTGTTATAGTTGTTTATTATTGAAAACCAAATGATTATTGATTTGAAGTTTAATTTCTATCTGGATGGCTTTTATAGGACATTACAATGCCATAGCCTAATCTTGATACTATGGAAAATGAGGAGAGAGATCATCTAGCAGCGATAAGTGATTATTTTGTTAAATATTTCATTTTTATAATGTAATTTCTATATATTAATATATATACTTTTTATTGTAATAGCTAAAGCTCCATGATGAACTAAATAGGAGGAGTAGCCCTCAAGTTTTAAGTAGACCACTCTCATATGCATCTCCATCCCCTCGAAGATCAAAGGTCACCCATGATCTATTTTCTTCACCCATAGGGGAATGACTTTTTATTGGGTTCCTTTGTTGTGTGCCTATATGGCATTTGTGGACATATATTTTGTATTGCATATAGTTGACATTGTATGCCTATATGGTATTCTTGTAAGCCTATATGGCTATTTTGTATATATGTTATACTTATATCAATATATATTGATGTATTCCTATATGGCTATTTGGTTAATACACATCTTTTTTGTTGATGGTGTCCATATTTGCATTATAAACCCACACTTCAATGGATATTTGTAGATGGTTTACTTCAAATATTTAAAGTCCAATTGTATTACATGCACTCTTCCTTTATATAATTGTAAATATATAAAATTTGAACATTATTCTCCTCTAAGATTATTAAACATTAAATCAATCATATGAATATAATAATACATGATGCAATATAACACCTAGGTCTCTCTACCACTAAACATCTAAGCCCATACTCTATAGGATCATTGTAGTATGGTAAGGAAATTCATGTAATTATACAATGCACTTTGAAGTATGCAACTAAAAATGAGCAAGACATTATTACATGTGACCTCATACCTCTAGAAGTTTGTCATATAATTCTTGGAAGAAATCTACTGTTCCACATGTACGCTTCATGCTACCATTCCAGGTGTATGTTTCATGCTACCATTCATGTGTATACTTCATGCTTCTTGTGTATACTTCATGTGTTCACATGTATGATTCATGCTTCCTATGTATACTTCATGTTTTCACGTGTATGCTTCATGCTTCCAGTGTAGACTTCATGTATTATGTGTATTCACATATATGCTTCATGCTTCCTATGTATACTTCACGTATTACGTGTATTCATGTGTACGCCTCATACTTCGTGTATTGACCGGATGTATCTTCAACAAGATTACTCAATGTGTATTAAAAATGTTGTTTGTCGAAATACATTCTAGGTTGATAAGCACTAACATAAAAGGGAGAGCAATTTATCATTGAGAAAAACATTCATAATATCCTTGAATAATACGATTAAGAATACAACCTTAGGCAATATTGCAAATAAATGAATTTAGGTTCTCATGAATAGTGATGATATGATTTAGGTTGTGACATTTCAAAGGTGAAAAGTTGTGATCCTTTGAATAGAAAAGACTATGACCCTTTTATAATGAAGGACGGTGACCATGCCTAGTGTAGATGTGCCCAACTAGATGTGTTGGCACTAATAGTTTGGCCCCACAAAGAACAAAACAAAAAGTAGCCTACCTTGCAACTTTACACTACATGCATCTGACAATTTTTGGAGCATCAGAAAAACTTTCACCACAGGCAAACACCTCAGAGATATAAAAAACTAAGAGAGGTTATTGTAGAGGGGCCCTACGTGATCCTGTAGCCTTAGACATATTGTTTCTAAGTGACATGATTTCTGAGTAACATCTCATCAAAGATTAATGCCTTTTTGCACTTTGGATTCTTAAGGGATATCAGCGGTATAATGTAGCTCAGACTCTTTCGGCATGTTTGGGTGCAAAATAGGACCATGCCTAGCCTAAACATACCCATCCAGGCATGTTGGAACTATCAGTTTGGTTGCATGATGGGCAGAATGAAAGGTACACCCTTTTGTAACTTTACACTTCATGCATTTGACACTTTTTCCATCAACTAAAAACTAGACACCACGAGCAAATGCCTTAGAGATATCAAAAAATGAGAGAGTTTATTGTAGAGGGGCCCTACATGATCCCGTATCCTTAAACAGATTGTTTCTAAGTGACACGGTTTCTGAGTAATAGCTTGTCAAAGATTGATGCCTTTTTGCACTTTGGACTCTTAAGGGATATCGTCAGTAAAAGGTAGCTCGGATTGTTTTAGCATGTTTGGGTGCAAAAAAAGACCATGCCTAGTCTAAACATACCTATTTAGACGTGTTACAATTGTCAGCTTGGTTACATGAGGAGCAAAACAAAATTTACACCCCTCTGCAACTTTATACTACATGCATTTGACACTTTTTCCATCAACTAAAAACTGGACACCACGAGAAAACGCCTCAAAGATACCAAAAACTAAGAGAGGTTATTGTAGAGGGGCCCTACGTGATCTCGTAGACTCATACAGATTGTTTCTAAATGACACGGTTTCTGAGTAATAGCTCCTCAAAGATTGCTGCCTTTTTGCACTTTGGACTCTTAAGGGATATCGCTGGTACAATGTAGCTCAAATTGTTTTGGCATGTTTGGGAGTGAAATAGGACCATGCCTAGCATAAAACCACCAATCCAGATATGTTGGAACTATCAGTTTGGTCACACAAGAAGCAGAACGAAAGTTAAACCCCTTTGCAACTTCACATTGCATGCATCTGACTGCACATGAGTTGTTACAAGGACTGATAAACCTGGCCACAATGTCCCCTCTACAAAAACTAAGGCTAGAGACAATTTTTCAAGCCACGACACAAGAAGAAATTTTGAAATCTCATATAGAAGACAATGCGTTGATAGGAGATGCAATAAATTTTTTTGAAAAGATTATGCCAGGAATAAATAAAGACACATCCTTGGCTCCTACTGCACAGTTGAAGAATCTTATTGAATCATTCAACTCTCATTCTGAGTCCCTTAAACAAGATGCAGAAAAGAAAGTAAGGGGGGATATTGATAGCAAGAGATTAGATGAGATTAATGACAAATTTTCTCAAGATAAAATCTTTTTAGATAAGAGCATAGAGTTTGCATAGACAACCATTAAAGAAGCCACCAAACTATATCAATTTTGTCTTACATGGCCTAAAAAGACTAAGGACATAAAAGAGAAAATAGATGGATGGGAAGCTCAAATAATGAAGATATCTAGAATTTATGACCCTGTGAAGTATGTCATTGTCAATCAAAGGGCAAAAGTTGAGACCATTCATTCTACCATACATAAGTTGCAGACCCAGAAGGAGGTCATAAAACATAGAATGAGTTAGATCTGAGAGATAGTGAGCTTCAAGATTGTATGCCTGGCTAGACTTGTAGTAGCTTTAGATCAGACAAAGCGAATCACTGAGGCCCCTGCTACCATGAAGAAGGTAGAAGAGTTGGTGTCCTAGGTTAATGGGCATATATTAGTATTGAGTGATGCTAAGGTTAGATGGGATGAAGATGTGGTGCAACTAAATAAACTCTATAAAGATATTCTCCTTGCAAGCCAGTAAGGTATTTGACTTCAATTGTATATATGCAAATAGTTTTGAAGTTTTGGTCACTTGTACATATTTTTGTATCATACATCTTTTCCATTTATGTCAAAGGGGGAGAATGAAGCATGTGAAAAACATAGACAAGTGAAAAATAAATAAGGAGAGAAGCATGAAGTTAGGGGTAGCAGTGTGTAAAGAGTAAGGGGAAGCTGTATGATATTTTTTCACATCATGTGTTGCCATCAATGCCAAAGGGGGAGATTGTTGGCAACTTGGTATGATGAGGATTGGCTAAGCATGATGTTTGATCAATGTTGTCATTGATGGCAACAAGGATTCAGAAGGGTTGTGAGGTTATAGTAATCCTCATGAAGTCATGCATACAGAGAACTTTGGTCTAGAAAGAAGACTTGGACATTTTGGCTAAGTATTGGCAGAATACAGAGATAGCGATTGAAAGATAGTATTTTGATTGGCATTGGTCTGTAGTTGAAGATCTGGCCTTTTAGTTCTATTAAGATGTTTATAGTCCTTAGGTTATCTTATAACCAAAGTTTCAGCTCTTGATCATCTCTAGAAATGTATCTTCTAGTAGCACAAGTTCGGCATGACAGAGAACAGTAGTAATCAGAGCAGAACATACAATTGTTTTTGTCTACATTCCTCCGGTATTGGATATTTTTTTATGTAGTTTTGAGGTGTTGTAAACACATATATGAAGTCTCTAAATCCAAAAGTTGCAGAGTTTGAAGTCCACCGGAAAGATAGTTATGTGCATCTGTATATGGCTACTTGGTTTGACAGTGTTTGACTATGACAGGGTTTGTGTTCTTGTGCTCTGCATTTTGCCACAAGTTAATATTATGTTCTATGGTTCTGAAGTTATGTTCTAAGATGTTTGAAGAGTCTTGGATATGAATTTGAGAAAATCTTGTGGTCCGCAATGAAAGTTGTAATCTAGAAGATTGACTAAACCAGTGACAGTCTCTATTCGAGGCTAACCTGATAGTTTGATTTGTATGCGGTAAGTTCTATTGATTGGAACTTTATCCTAAGTGGTTCTATAGTTGGAGTTGACATATGAATATGTGTTCCAAATGTTAATTGGGTCCACAAAGTACTTTGGTGAATGAATTTGGCCGACAAGCTACATATTGATTAACTACATGCTTCATCTTAGTAGGCTGACCTAATGTGAAGATTCCAAGTGTTGCAGATATATATATATAAAATCCAATCTGATGTTTGAAGGGAGTCTATTGCAAATATAAAGAAGTAAGTGTGAATATGAATGTGTGTGTATGCAACATACGAAGTCTTGTAATTGTGTAAGGGCAACAACTGCAGAAGAAGGGAGATCTTATAAAAGTAGAGTAGTGTGACAGAGCAGAGCTGGATGAAGAGTTTTGAGATAGTTTTCTGAGCTTCATTGGAGCTGTAACCATGCATTTGTAGATACAATTAGAGTTGTTCATTTTGGCAGTGAGAAACCCTTCTTTCTCTTGCTTTCTCTTGGTATTGAGCCTATTTTGGCAGTGAGCCTATATGCAGTGAGCATCCTTCTTTGGACAGTGAGTCCTTAAGTGCAGTGATCCCTGGGCAATGAGCCTTGGACAATGAACCCTAAGGAAGTGAGCCTCTTGTAATTCGGCATGTTACTACATAATATATTGTGAGCTAACACTCACCATGGTTTTTCCCTCTTTGGGTTTTCCACATAAAAATTGTGGAGTTCATGTGTTATGTTTTGTGAATGTTCATTCTATGCTTGATTTACTTTTATCTAATATGAAAATTGAATTAATGGTTTAATGAGTACATGGTTTTATAGAATACTGATTCATCCCCCCCCTCAGTATTTTGGGTGTTCAACATTTGCTTCTTTTCGATCTTTTGTATTGTAGTCCACTGTTTTATACTTGTCAAACTCTACTAGTTCAATTCCAACCACATGTGTGCTTTCCATATGTTCACATATTGGCATATATTGCAAGCCACCACAATGCTGACATGTGCCATCCAAGCATAATTTCCTTTAGAATATTTGACCTTCCTCTCTTTCACATAAAATTGTTGATATGAAGTCTCTTGAAGATGTTGGTGGGGCATGTATGCCACAATCTTGCAAAACATTGTTGGTATGCAAATCTAAATGTATAGACCGATAAACATCAAAATGGTTAGAAAATTCAATATGTAATCTACAACAACAAGTAGTATGTATGTGTGATTTATTTTAACATAGAAAGGTTAAATTAGCATTTAAAAATATCTTTGACAAAAATTCTAATTTGAGGATACATCTCTAGAAATTTACCAAAAAATTGTTTTTGAGTCGTATCCAAAAAATGCTTTGGATGTGGCTCATGGTTTCGACTACTGATTCTCCTTCTTACCACATCCCTTTGATTAGGAGATACCCTTGTGTAATTCTTCCAAAAGTCTTCAATTAGTGATCTCGGTGCTTCAACATTTGGTTTATCTATTTGTGGTAGTCTCCTAGAGAATGCCCATAATTCATTGGCATCGATGTCCTCGATTCTTTGGCTCCTACCAATGGCTCTTGATAAAGTTTTTGTATTAACTCTCAATGCTTGACTCGTCTATCTAATGAGACAAGCTTTCCTCATTTGATTACTTACCATTGTTGATGTAATGACACGTCATGTGACATTACTATATTTTGTGCGTGAGGTGTTACTCACACTCTCATATGCACTCAATAGATTCTTGACAATAGATTTCTAACTTCAAACCTCTGATGTTCTCAACCCAAGAATCTTCATGATGGACCTGTACTTTATACTTCACATCATTTCAATGAATAGTTGACATCTTGCGGTCTCATTAAACTTTTCAAAGAACACTCTCCAAATCTTATGAGGATATCTTCTACAAGTGTGTTTTGGAATCTTACCTTCCATTGGCTGCAAAATATTCTCATCGATATCAATCAAATACTTTGGCTTTCTATGCAAAATTCTAGGTGGTGTTCTCAAAGGTAAATTCATCTCAACATTAGGAATTTCATCAATATTTAAATGAGATGGGCTAGATGGCATACCTTCGAGTGGAGATGGAATAGATGACATACATTGAGGTTGAGGTGGGAATGATGGCGTACCTCCTTCCTCACATGTGAGTGATGAAGTACTCTCAACTTGAGATGCGGTAGATGGTGTCCCTCCATCTTGACTTATGGTAGAGGACGTGTCTCCAACTACAGTATTCAAATCTCTCATACCACAAAGTTTTTGCATTTGTTCCCTTTGTGCCACCAATACCATATCTCTTGTTGATGGTTGAGGTTCCTCTTCAATTAGCATGTCTTTGACAATTGTGTCCAATTTCCTCTTCTCACGAAGTTCCCTCATACCTATTGCTTTCTTTGCATTCTTATCTTCTTTCTCTTCCTCTGTTGGTTTAATCCTTGATCGTTTCCTTAGCATGACAGATAATTTTATCTGTAGCATGATAAAGAGACAAATATTAGTTGCTAAAAAATGAATCCATACAAATAAATGAATTATATGTCATTCAAACCTTCATACAAAATGTACATACAATCATCATGTAGAAGAGTAAATGTCACTCAACCATGATGAATAAACAAGTGCACTAAGAACACAAGGAAAATGGAAAACAAATTTTTTTGAAGTATTTCTACCTTGCAAGAATTTATCATGTGACTTTGCTCTAGCCATTTTCTAACATATGACCTACCAATATAACCACAAATAGACATGTATACAAAATGTGGTAGCATAGACAAAGCACATGAATTTTTTTATGGAACGCCTTAAAGAAATGTGGTCTCATAGGATGCCATGATTTCAAGATAAGAACAAAATGGATTTTTTAAAAGACATTACAAACTTTCAAGAAGATACAATTGGCTTGAGTATAAATCTCCATTCCACAACTTTTGTCAACATCCTACCTTTGGAACAAGGTATGGGCATCAATCAAATCATTGAAAGAAAGGGGGATTTTTGTCAAATGTTATAATTGCAACTCCCTTTGCAGAAATGTATGAGTGTTATGGTTGCAATTACCTTAGTAGACACATGCAAAATGTGGATGTATAGACAGGGCACATGAATTGTTTGAAAAATGCCTCAATGAGATATGTCCTCATGGACTACAATGATTGCAGGATATGCACAAAATAGATTTGTTGGAAAGGGGTATGTACATCCATAAAAAAGGGATTGAGAAATGATGTATTATATTACATAGTTATAACTACTTTTGTAAATGTGTATACAAAATGTGGAAGCGTACACAAGGTAGGTCAATTGTTTAACAAAATGCCTCAAAGAGATGTGGTCTCATGGACCACAATGATTACAAAATTTGCACAAAGTGGATTTGTTGAAAAATATTTTGAAACCTCCAAGCAAATGTAATTGGCAAGTGTAAAGAATTGTGTAGTTTAAAATGTTCCAAGAGGGGATAAGGTTATAATGAGGAACAAACAATGATGAACATAGAATATGCATAATAACAAAATCAAAGCATTGTATTAAGCATGTATGATAAGGGATGATAAAGAAACATAATAGAATTAAGGAAAATGTAAAGAACATGTGTATAGACTTGACATACCTAAAAAATAGAGATTCAAATGGAGAGACTACCCAATTATGTAGTATTTTTTTCTTCTTGTATCAAACTCCTCAAAAAATTGAGTTTTTCACAAACTTGCTTCCTTTTCAACGTTCAATTATATATCACTTAAATAGAATTACTAACAAAAATACAATTAACCAATGTATAATGTTAAATTCCTACAATTCAATCACAATTAACATTGCAACACTACAAAAATTGAAACTTCAATTGATATATATGAAATTCAATGTGAAAACTATGTTATTTCCTCCTTAAGTTGGAAAACTAGAAAAAGGTGGTGGAAAGTTCATGCAATTGTGGTAGAATGTGAAAATTTTGCATGTGCACTTCCCAACAACATCAAAAATTATTTTTTTGTTGGAACAAGTGCATAACCAGGAGAACAACAGAGCATGTGGGCCTGGATCATGGGTGTCCTAGCTATTTTACCATTTTTAGAGTAAGACAAAATGTGCTCGCATTATAATGCAAGTGAGTTTTATCTTCCTATACAAAATGACCATATTTCAACTTCTTCAAAACGCGCTCACGTTATGAAAAAGTTGATTTCCTAAAGGTTTCCTAAGTCATTGTCTCATTACCCACCCCTCTCCCCCTCTATCTCTCTCTCACACCTATCTTTTGCCCTATGTATCTCACCCCTCTCTCCCTAGGCTATAGGTCTCTCACATCTATATCTCTCTAATGGTTCTCTAGTTATTGTCTCATTACCCACCCCTCTCCCCCCTCTATCTCTCTCACACCTATCTTTCGCCCTATGTATCTCACCTCTCTCTCCCTAGGCTATAGGTCTCTCACCTCTATATCTCTAATGGTTCTCTAGTTATTTCCCTTCCTCTCCACCTCTCTCCCTCCTCCTTACTCATCTTTCCCTCAAGTTGTCAAATTCACTCTCTCATTTTCTTCTATCTCTCCCCTCACCTCTCTACCTCTCCCCTCTCTAGGTCTCTTAGTCACTCCTTGTCTGCCTCTCCTTCCCTCCTTAGCCATCTAGGTCTCTCACTTAACCCTAAACCCTATCCCTAAAGCCTCAACCCTCAACCCTTAAACCTTAAATCATGAACCCTATCCCTAAACCCTCAACCCTCAACATTATACCTTAAACCCTAAACTCTATCCCTAAAGCCTCAAGCCTCAACCCTTAAACCTTAAATCCTAAACCATATCCCTAAAACCTCAACCCTCAACCCTCACTCAACCCTTAAACCCTTAATAACCCTTAAACCCTAAACCCTTGACCCTTAAACCCTACATTCTTAAACCCTCAACCCTTATCCATCCCTCTCCTCCCCTATCTGCCTCACCCCCATCTCTCCGCTATCTCTCTCACCCCTCTCTCTCTCGAGGTTTTAGGTCTCTCATGTGTATATCTCTCAAGGCTCTCTAGATATTTCCCTTCCTCTCCACCTCTCTCCCTCCTCCTTACCCATCTTTCCCTCAAGTTGTCAACTTCACTCTCTCATTTTATTCTATCTCTCCCCTCACCTCTCTATCCCTCAACTATAAACTCTGAATCCTCTACCCTAATCTCTCAACCCTCGACCCTCAACCCTAATCCTTCAACCTCAAACCTTAAACTCTCAACCATTAAACCCTCAAACCTTAAACCCTAATCCCTTAACCCTCAACCCTAAAGCCTCAACCCTTAAACCTTCAACCCTAAACCCTATCCCTAAACCCTCTACCCTCAGCACTATGCCTTAAACCCTAATCCCTCAACCCTTAAACCATCAACCCTTAAATCCTTAATCCCTCAAACCTTAAACCCTCAACTCTCAACCCCTAGATACCCATAAATCCTTAAACCTTAAACCCTTAAACCCTATGCCCTATACACTTAACCTAGACACTCAACCTTGAACATTATCCATCAACCGCAAACCTCTACCCTATACCCTATACCCTCAACCCTATACTTATGCCCTAAACCCTCAACCCTCATCCATATGCCTTATACCCTCAACCTTAAGCCTTGAACCCTATATCTTAGACACTCAACCTTGAACATTATCCCTCAACTGTAAACTCTCAACCCTCTACTCTAATCCCTCAACCCTATACCTTAAATCCTCAACCCTCAACCCTAATCCCTCAAACCTATACATTAAACCCTCAACCCTCAACCCTTAAACTCTCAACCCTTAAACCCTCAACCATTAAACCCTCAACCCTCAACCCCTCTACCATATACATTAAGCCCTTAACCCTAATACATTAACCCTATACCTTAAACCCTAATATCTTAACGCTCAACCCTTAAACCACAATCCCTTAAGTCCTCAACCCTTAAACCATAAACCCTTGACCCTTTAACCTTAAAGCCTTAAACCCTTAATCCTTCAAACCTTAAACCCTTAAACCCTAAACTCTCTACCCCTAGATACCCTTAAACCCTTAAACCCTATACCCTATACACTTAATCTTGGACACTCAACCTTGAACATTATCACTCAACCTTCAAACCTCTACCCTCTACCCTGTACCCTCAACCCTATACTTATGCCTTGAACCCTCAACCCTCATCCATATGCCTTATACCCTCAACCTTAAACCCTAAACCCTATATCTTAGACACTCAACCTTGAACATTATTCCTCAACTGTAAACTCTTAACCCTCTACCCTAACCCTCAACCATATACTTAAGCCCTAATCCCTCAATCCTCAACCCTATACCTTAAACCCTAAAACCTACACCCACAAACCCTCATCCCTATACCCTATAACCTCACCCTTATTCCCTAAACCCTGAATATTGTGCCTCAACCCTATACTTAAAACCTAAACCATACACTCTCAACCCAAGTCACCCTATGCCTTATATACCCTCAATCCATATCATAAACCCTAAGCCCAATATCCTAAACCCTAATCCCCATACCTTACACACTTAATCTTATACCCTCAACAAGATGAATAGTATCCCTCAACTGTAACCCTCAACCCTCTACCTATTATTTAAGCCCTAATCTCTCAACCCTCAACCCTATACCTTAAACCCTAAACCCAAAAACCTCAACTCTCAACCCTAAAAACTATATAGGCTCAAGTCCTTATATACCCTAAACCCAAAACCCTTACATACATACATACAAGCATACATATATAAATACATATGTACATACATACATATAAGCATACATACATACATGCATACATACATATATACATACATACAAGCATGCATGCATACAATCATACATACATACATACATACATACATGCATACAAGCATACATACATACAAGCATGCATGCATACATACATTCATACATACATACATACTGAAAGCATACATAAAATTTGGCGTACATACATACATACATGTACATAAATACAAATATATATACAAACATACATACATCAAACATACTTAACAAACTTGAACATAAAACATTCCAAGCGAGACATAACGCGAGCGCGTTATAACATGCTCGCGTTATGTCAAACTTGACAAACATCAGGCAAACTTTTGCAAAAAAGAAAAAAATGCAAAGCAAAACATAACGCAAGCGCGTTAGAACAAACTCACATTAAATGTTGCTTTGGGAATCCCCAAGCCTTAGGCTTGGGATTTGCTTTGGATTTCCAACCCAAAGGCTTGTAGTGCCTTCCCAATGTCCAAAGATGTGTTTTTACATATTCTACATGATTTCACATAATCTTATTTGTGCTAATCGTCAGGTTTGCACGTGTTTCAAGGTCAAACAAATCGAACACCTGGGTAATGTTAGGCTTTCTCTTAGCTATTTAATGATGTAATTTTTTTCACATTTTGACAATGTTAAGCCTTTCATCTTTAATTTATTTTGTTTGTGTGTCTATTTTTTAGCAAAAACCAGTGTTTGGTATTTTTTAGAACTTTATAAATTAACTGTTCATTGAAATTTCAAATAAATTACATTTTTATAAACTAGACTCCATTCTACACATATTAAAAAAAATGATGTTCAATTAGTTTTCAAAATTTATAGGAGTAGCACGGCCAAAATTCTATTTTTCGGGATGTGTCCACTTTGAAAATTAGTAAAAAAATAAATATTCATTAAAAAATTATCAGAAAAATCAGGCATAAACTATATGTTGTTAGCTAATTTCTCACTCAAGCGATTTTAAAAATACTACAAAAAAGTTAACCTTTTGAGGGAGCCATAAAACACGCTATGTTATGTTTTTTAAACCGAAACAACACCAATTTATGCGGCTCCCTTTTTTTAACCCCTTAATCTATACCATTTTTAAAAAAAAATAGTAGTTTAGAAAGTAGAATCGGAGCACTATGAACATTTTTTTTTTTTTAATTTTAAAATTTTGAGTGTAACTATGCTCAATTTCTCATCCAAGGTCAATATTTCCTAATTTCAAAAAAAAAGTGGCCACTAACGACCCCTTTTTGGGACCCCATCTTCCTGCACTTACCCAGATCTTTATCCTTATTAGAAATCTGGTATTTTCTACATAGTTAATTAAAACATATTCATCCATCTATTTTCAATTTCTAAACATATTTAATAATTATAGTCTTCCAATGCACACAAAAGCATTTATACTGAAAACTATTCAAAAATTAAAGCGACTTAAATAATTCAAAATTTGGGGTGTGACATGGCACTCCCTTGCGGGATCCAAAGACAACTCATGATACAAGTGTGCAGCCCCTTGCGAGATCCAAAGACAACTTGTGATATAGGTGGGATCGATGGGTAGAGCCCCTCGCCACCAAGCACAAATCTACCATTGAAAAAACATCGGAGCTCAGATGGACTAAAAATTTTAATCAACGTCATATAAATAAGATGCTTATATAATTACCATACTTGATGCTATAAATCCATATCTAATCTAACAATTATCATTACTCTTTAGGACGTAAAATGTACTTGCGCTTTAAAATGTTCATCAAGCCTAGATTTCCTTTTGGACTATTGATCTCAATGAATGTAATGAAGGCTAACATGTAAATGACCATCAAATTTATGTTATTGGATTTTATTACATACTGAGCACTTCATTACAACCCCTTGCTATCATTATAATTGCATCTATCACACAATAATTTTTAAATTATTTTTTCTTTTCTAAAAAATGTATTGTGTTTCACTCTTGATTAATAATGCCATAAGATTTTAAGAGATTTTTATTACTTGTAACTATTTTTAACAATCTAAAATATTAAGATATAAATTAAAAGGCAATTAAAATATATAATATTATTAGAATTCAATGCATAATTTTTTAGTCAAACTTATTAACTCAAATTTCATAAATTATGGTTCAGATAAACCCATCTTGAACTAGGAGAAAATAATATACTTGCATATTCTTGTGGTTCTATATAAATATTGTAACTTGGTAGGCATGAGTTTTCCACAGTCCTTTAGATTAGTACAAAAGTGCTTCTAAATTTAAATGAGTGTGTTTTTGGATGTTTCAGATCACACTGAGTGATCCATCATCAACAAGAGGATAGTAAGGCTATGGATTATAGATAGAACCTGTTAAAAGGAAGGGAGGTGGCAAGATGACTAAGAATCGAGGGGTAGGAGAGGAGGCAAAAAAACAAAGTGGAAGAAAAAAAAACATATATCTTTTTATTTATTTTGTGATAAAATATTTTTTTCTTCCACTTTATTTTTTGTCCTCCTCTATATGTAATCCATATCCTTGTTAGAAAATAAGGTTTACATATAACAAGTTTATTGTTAGGTAGTTAGTTGGGTGGGAAATTATTCCTATAGGTAGTTTGTAAATGGAAGAATAATGACTTTTTAAAGCCAATATATGGAATGCAATATGCAACAGTTGAACATAATGAAATTCCAGTTTATTTTTGTTATCACTTACAATGTAAATCTTTAATATTGCTTTTCAGTTTTGTTGTTCCACTGAATTCAACAATGGTATCAGAGTAAAATAGAAACCTTGTGTCTGTGCGTTGAAATCTGCAGAGCAAGAAGGCATTTGAAGTTTGATACAAGCCCGTTTGAGGAGAAGGTTGTTGAATGTTGCATCTTATGTTTATTACTGAGGAGGCATGTGTATGAGAGTCGTTTCAAGCATGGTTGTGCCCAGTTTTGAAGGTTGTTAAGGTTTGCATTTAATAAAGGAATTGTGAGTTTGTGCATGGAAATTTGAAGGGCTGTACTCAATTTCAAACCACATCGCCAGTGTTTTCATATGTGTTGGCATGTTTTTTGCTTAATTTTATGCATCAATGGAATGCACAAAGCCACGCCTTCCTTAATTTTCTAGGATTTACAAAAACAAATGCCATGCCCTCTTGGTTCCAGGTGCCATATCCATGGAATGCCTCACTATTTAAAATGGTATGGCATATCAAGTTGGCCACGCCTTCCTCCATTCTAGCTTGTGCACCATCGAGCCACCCAACTTGCACCAAATTTATTCAAGGCTACAGGTGTAAATCTGAATAATCTGAACAATTCAGTTGCACAAGCCATCACGCAGGAAACATATTTGTGGGCTGAAATCTCTTAATGATAACCACCATTTACAAGTGAAGGCTTGAGTGATCATATTGTGCAATGTTTGGCTGCCTGAGTTGGAGGTTGTAGGTTTGCAGAACGAACAAATTGCTGATCTCTACTATTTTCAACAGTTAGTGGTGGAGCTTCCTAATCTCCTTTCTCGTCCAAATGGAATTGTTTTTATTCTTTAATCTGTGAATGGCGTTCAATCAGCATTAAATAATCTTTTAGAAGAGAGTGTTGGAATTGTAGTTTTTCTCCAGAGAGTTGCAGTGTTAATTCCCAGCCGTGTAAGGTGAAGTTTCATTCCAACGTAATGGAAGAGGTTTGGAAGAGTGTAATGGAAGAGGAAACATGAGTGTAATGGAAGAATAATTGCTTTTTAAAGTTAATGTATGGAATGTAATATGCAACGGTTGAACATAATGAAATTCTAGTTAATTTTTGTTATTTAATATTGTTTTTCAGTTTTGTTGCTCTACTGAATTCAACAATCCTTATTATCCTGTGGGTGATGATGGATCATTGAGTGTGATCCTAAACATCAATGCAAAAACACACACAGTTAAATCCAGAAGCACTTATACAGTAATCCTGTAACTTATATTAATTTTTCTAAAATAGAGAATGGCTTATTACAAATAATAAATAGGAAGAAATGCTTATTTCGGATATTACTAGAGCCAGAGCTCAGTTATTTTTTCACAGATAGATGTTTGATTGCGAAGTATTTTATTCGTTCACCCACTGCACTTACCAATAGTAACCTAATGTGTCAATGCTGCAGATAGCTCCACGCAATAAACCCATTGCCTCCCTCCGGATAAAACCCACCAGGTATAGACTCATTTCCTGTGCCATACAGAACCCTTAAGGTCTGCTGGGGAGTTCTGATGTAGGACAAAGAATCAACGTCTGCAGAGAGAATGTTACCACTCAATTTTTCGTCAGCGCCAAGTTCTGGGGGAACTACGATTCCTTCGTCCACAATTCCTGTCTTTCCCAGACAGTTTCGAAGGTTGGAGATGAATGCTGTGATCTGTGCAACAGTGAAGTTGTAGGGATAAACTTTGTACTCCGCTCTCTCGTACAGCCAATAACGTATCACTGCATCTTGCCCAGACTCCACTCCCAGAAGACCTGCTACCAGCTGCACCCAAACCAAAACAATAATTGCTTTCTGAGAGACGAACTTAAAAAGCACTGTAAACGAGTTAGTATATTTTTAGGAATAATTGTTTTAGGTGAGATTTGAAACTGAGGTATGTTGCTATGAAGCAAGAGGGTTTAACATTCTACCAATTTTTTTACACTCTATTTTATGGTCAAATAATTAATAGCAGAGGGTAAACAGTGAGCATGTTTTGGTGTTGATTATGTAGACAGGTTTGATCCTTCAATTTCTTGATAATTTTGATATTGATGACCAAATCAATTCCACTATGCCTACACAATTGTTTGTAACTTTTCATCGATATTATTTCAACTGACATTAAAATTACGACATATTAATTGACAACAACTTCTTGATAATTTTGATATTGATGACCAAACCAATTCTACTATGCCTAGACATTTGTTTGTAACTTTTCATCATATTATTTCGACTGACTTTAAAATTACAACATATCAACTGACATTATTAATTGTTAAAAAGAATAAGACTAAATCTTTATAAAAAAATTCCTCAAATGACAGATCCTTAAATATTGATTGCAAACTTTGATGCAAAATATTTATTCAAATTAGGCCCCTGAAGATGAAGAGAGAAAGTTTTAAAACTTTACTTGCTTTCCAGCCTGTGAGGTTATATTAAGATTGGCGCCAGCGTAAGCTGTAACGCCCATGTATGGAAGAACGTACATAGCAAGCAGATAATTAAGAGAATTAGCGTAGGGATCGAAGGGAGGAATGAGTGTGAATCCCACAGCCTCATTGAAGAAATTCGCCCATGCTTCCACTCCCAAATCTAGCAAAGGCCGCGGAATGGCTTCCTCTACACTCTCTCTGATTATTCTGCAAAAATCAGTACACCAAACAATGGTCAATTTAGTGGAAAGAAATCTAAATTCTGAGTTTAAAATTAACATTTTATTTAAATATTAAATAGTTTAATGATCAAATAGTTAAATAAAAAAATTATTAGAACCTAATATGGTCGATTTCTTGGAAAGCAAATTGCTCCACAATATCTCTAGTTTGAGGGTCCAGATTGGCTGTGCGGATTCCTTCTGGGGGAGGGCCACCTCCAGTAAGATTAGGTGCAAATTTGTCCAGCCCCACCCCAAATACACCTCCAAGAAAAAATTCACACTCTATGTACTCAATGTTCAGAGCAAAATTAAATAGTTCAGCATCTAATGCATTCAATGGCCCAACATAATATGTTCCAGTGCTATAATCGGCAACAGGACAGCAATACTCACTGGGCAATGAGCCAAACATGATAAAAATCATCAGCATTGCTGCTG
This sequence comes from Cunninghamia lanceolata, assembly GCA_027924645.1. Lineage (NCBI taxonomy): Eukaryota > Viridiplantae > Streptophyta > Pinopsida > Cupressales > Cupressaceae > Cunninghamia > Cunninghamia lanceolata. The sequence continues at coordinate 1,496,642 of BSBN01000379.1, read as the reverse complement.
CTGCTGCTGGTTTTTCCATTTTGCCTCAACTTTGGTGATTTGAACTTGAGACTCCCTATTTATATTAAATTTTGTAGTTACTTAATTAAGAAATTTTTAAAAAATGAACTTTCTGTCTGCATCAATTTGAACTTGAGATTTCGTATAATTTTATAAACTTTGAATCTTTTTATTCATTTTTTATAAAGAGCTGTTGTATTGATTTATGTGTACAACCCACTCACACAGTAATCCCTCCTTCCTTAACACAAAACCTCTTATTTGGATCACCCCCTTAAGCATAACATCTATTGTTTTTACATACTTAAACATGGGACCTCCCATCCATACAGCATTTGGTTTAAAGTTATGACCCAGCCAACCATATTAGACATGGATGTTTTCCTTAAACTGAAAAAGATCAGGCACCAACTTCCAACTAATTCCAACCGACGCAGGTTCGCATAGTATTCCCACTTGTTAGTGTTCGCTTACAAAACCAAATTAGCAGACACTATGTATGGATATGGGATTTTGTTGAGGAAAGCTTATAAAACCAAGTAAATATTGTAACTCGTATTACAAATCTTTACAACTTAAATAGAAAAATAAATACTAAATTTATAATTTCACTTTATTCTCCTTTTTAATAAGAGTGAATGAAGATTGACATCTATTTTTATTATTTGTCAAAAGTATAAATTTGATAGATTGTTTTTCTAATATAAATTAATAAAGATTAGAAATGTATATTTTAGTTTATTATTTATTAGTGTAATCTTAACGTATATGTCAATCTACCATCATTTGAAATGATTATTTGAAATAGATAATTATTTGTTTATTAAAATTGAATGAAATATAATTACATCAAGAATAAAAAGTGTAATCTTAAGGCATATGACAAGCTACCATCATTTGAAATGATTAATTGAAATAGATAATTATTTCTTTATTAAAGTTGAGTGAAATATAATTACATGAAATAGATGCTTGACAACTTCTTCAAAGTCGGATTGGCCGTATAATCTTTGTTGGAATGCGGCCACCTTACCAAAAGCTAGGGCTTTCTCTTGGTTAGCTATCAATGACAAAATTCTAACTAGGGATGGACTCCACAAACTTAGCATCAGTCTTATTTTTAAGTGGGTGCTATGTGGAGAGCAAGAGGAGGACGTAGACCACCTACTTCTTAAATGTCCTTTTAGTATCAAGTGTTGGAACTGGTGTATGGAGAAACTAAATTTGAGCACTCCCCTTCCTAGATCCTTGTTGGACCTATTCAAGAGTTGGCCAACATTGAATCAAGAATCCACCTTCGCGTGCTTATGGGAGGTCTACCCCTCAATGATAATATGCGGGGTATGGAAGGAAAGGAATTTTTGGATCTTTAGAAAGGCCAAGCACTCGATTGACAAGGTTTTAGAAGAATTGTCTTCAACCATTACAGAGATTGTGAATGTGAGAGTGAGGTCCAACATATAAACAAATATAATATTCACTAATCGGGACAGTCTAGTCATTAAGAATTGGAACCAGCTATAGCTCCCAGGTGCACAAGATGATATCCAGGCCATTTCAAGTAAATGCATAAGGGCTTCAATTAGATGGTCACCCCCCACATCTCCTTTATTAAAATTAAACTTTGAACGTGCTTGTAGAGGCAATTCAGGTCCTTTAGGTATAGGTTGTATTATCAGAGACCCCAAAGGAAAGTTGGTGGTTGCAAAGGTGACAAAATTACCAGAAGGAACAAACAACCAAGCTGAAGCCTTCACCCTTTTATATGGTCTCAAATTGGATGTTTCAGATTGTGTAAAAAATATATCGATTGAGGGAGATTCTCTGGTTTTAATCAATCCATTCAAAAAGAGGGAGGCTCTCAACTGGCATCTAGACTATATAGTCCAATAGGAAATCATCCTCCTTAGGAACTTTGATAAGTTTTAGATCAGTCATTGCTATAGGGAAGTGAACCAGGTGGTGGATCTTCTCACCAACATGGCAATCAACCAGTCAGCTATAAGTATAGGTTTCTTGCCATATCAACTCAAGGGGTCATATCAAATGGAGAAGTTAATTGTGGTGGACATGCCACCTCATAGCATTAGGCATTCTTAAAGAGCACACAAATTGGAGTCTTTTCACTCACTCTTTACATCAGCCAAAAAGAGTGTTAGTAAGGTAAAATGGCCCCAAAATGTCATGTCAAGGCTGCCGTTGGATTAGATTTAGTCTGGGGTGTATTTATGGACAGACCCATTGCACATAATTACCTCCATGGGTTTTGCAGAAGCCAATTGAAACAAAATCTGTCGATTACCCTCTGGCAAGTATGCATTAATGAGAAAGGATGCCACTTAAAGTCCCTAGGTGGCTTCATCTGTGCAGACTTAAACATAGCAGTCTTATCTGTGCCATTTTTTAGATCATTTATCACTCATTACAAACAACTCCTTCAATGAGGCCTTTGTCACCATCTCCATGTTGCATAAGGGAAATGTATTCCATACACCTCACCTTTTACACCTCATGACATGGTGACTCAACCTCTGCCCGCAGGGAACTAGCCAATCATTCCAAGGTTGACGTAGTGTATAAATACTTGTAATTGAGTTGTGGAAAAGGTGTCCTTGAGAGAAAATGATAAGTTATTAAGAAAGGTCCAAAGCTAGAGTAGAGAAGAGGCAGAGGAAAGAAGAGGAAGAGCAAAGCAGAGGTAGAATAGGACAGAGGAAGAGAAGAGCTGAGGATTTCTTTATTCACAATAAAGAAAGGTGTTGATCATGATAGTGAATCTCGCAACAAGCCACCAGTAGGGTTTAAGAGCCCTCAGGGTTTAACATCCCTTATTGTAATCTTGCTAGGTTTAGGGTTAAGGCAGTGAGTCTGCTAGACCTAGTTGTTCTTCATGGCAGTAAGCCAGTATGTTTAGGTTCGTGAGGTGACCAAGCCTAAACATCACTATTTCAAGATTGCAATATATATTGAGAGTTAATCCTCTCTGTGGTTTTTCCCCACCTTGGCGTTCTACACGTAAATATTGTGTCTCTTGTGTTTGATGTCATATCTATTGTTAAGTTTCTGATTTCGTGCTCTCAATGTTAAATCATAATAATTGTGGATAAGTGATGAATGTTTAAATTACAGAAAGTGTTTAAGTTTTTGTGACAACTATTTCACCCCCCCTCTCAGTTGTTTGGTGCATATCAACAGGGTTGAGTATTGCAACTCAACCTCTGCATCACTAGAAAACATTGGTGGATCATCTTCCGATGGTGTATTAAAACTTGGTGTCACAAAACCTTCATCAGGAATGCCAGGAGACCATACTGAGTGGCCAGAGAAATAAGAAAATCATCCTTCTGAAGTGGTTTCTTATACAGTTTCATCCTATGTCTATTTACTAGAAAAGAAAACTGAACATCATCAATGGTTTGTAATTGGACTGCACCATTAGGGAATACTTGTTTAATCTAATATGGCCCCAACCACGAGGATTGAAGCTTGCCCTTGAAGTCTTTGTATCTTGAATCATAGAGAAGTGTTCAATCATTAGCAGTGAATTCTTTAGTCTTGATATAATTGTCATGCCATTTGACTCTTTGTTTCTGTATAACCTTTGTGCGGTGGATGGCTTCTAATTTGATTTCATCAAGAGCATTTAAATGTTCTAGTTTGTCCTTTTAAGCTTCTGTCAAATCCATCCCCAATTCTACTATTGTCCCCGGGGTTTTGTATTCAAATTCTATAGGTAGGACTGATGTCTTGCTATAGACCAATTCATAAGGCATAAACCTTGTAGTTGTCTTCCAGGTAGTTCTATATGCCCAAACAGCTTCTGGTAACCGAGAAACCCAATCTCTTCTATGAAGTTGTATTGTCTTTGTTAATATGTTCTCAATTTCTCTGTTTGTGACTTCAACCTGACCATTAGCTTGAGGATGGTAGGGAGTAGACTTCTTGTGTCTAATCTGATATTCCTCCACTAGTCTAGTGATTAAATCTAATGTGAGTTGTGGGCCTTGATCATTCACTATCTCCCTTGGTACACCATATCTAGTGAAGATGTCCTCATACAAACATTTTGCCACATTGCCATCTCTAGCAAACTACAGTGATTTAACTTCCACCCATTTAGTTAAGTAATCAGTACATACCAGTCCCCACTTATCAAAAGGAGCTAATGAGATTTGTGGTTGCATAGGCATTTCATCACTTCGTGTAGGTCTCCCCATCCTTTGACACTGATCACAGCTTTTAGTATACTTGACAGCATCTTTATGAAGTGTTGGCTAGTAATATCCCATTGTCAATATTTTGAAGGTTGTCCTTTTGGATCTACAAAGTGTCCACCATAGGGTTCATCATTATAGGGCTTCAATATATCAAACACCTCATCCTCTCTGATACATCTTCTCATAATGTTATCTGGACCAGTGTAAAACAAGAATCCATAAATCCAAGAATAAGGAAAGCATTTGTGAATTGGTTTCTGAGAGAAGAACTTAAAAACCAAGAGGGTTTAACATTCTACCAATTTTTTTACACTCTATTTTAAATATAAAATATTTTAATGTTCAAATAATTAACAGCAGATGGTAAACATTGAGCATGTTTTGTATTTTAAATATAAAATATTTTAATGGTCAAATAATTAATAGCAGACGGTAAACAGTGAGCATGTTTTGGTGTTGATTATGTAGATAGGTTTGATCCTTCAACTTCTTGATAATTTTGATATTGATGACCAAACCAATTCCACTATACCTACACATTTCTTTGTAACTTTTCATCTATATTATTTCAACTCACATTAAAATTACAACATATCAATTGACAACATATCAACTGACATTATTAATTGTTAAAAAGAATAAGACTAAATCTTTATAAAAAAATTCCTCAAATGACAGATCTTTAAATATTGATTGCAAACTTTGATGCAAAGGCCAAGCACTCGATAGACAAGGTTTTAGAAGAATTGTCTTCAACCATTACAGAGATTGTGAATGTGAGAGTGAGGTCCAACATATAAACAAATATAAAATTCACTAATTGGGACAGTCTAGTCATTAAGAATTGGAACCAGCTACAGCTCCCAGGTGCACAAGATGAGATCCAGGCCATTTCAAGTAAATGCATAAGGGCTTCAATTAGATGGTCACCCCCACCTCTCCTTTGTTAAAATTAAACTTTGATGGTGCTTGTAGAGGCAATTCAGGCCCTTTAGGTATAGGTTGTATTATCAGAGACCTCGAAGGAAAGTTGGTGGTTGCAAAGGTGACAAAATTATCGGAAGGAACAAACAACCAAGCAGAAGCCTTCGCCCTTTTATATGGTCTCAAATTGGATGTTTCAAATAATGTAAAAAATATATTGATTGAGGGAGATTCTCTGGTTTTAATCAATCCATTCAAAACTCTCAACTGGCATCTAGACTATATAGTCCAATAGGCAGTCATCCTCCTTAGGAACTTTGATAAGTTTTAGATCAGTCATTGCTATAGAGAAGCGAACCAGGTGGTGGATCTTCTCACCAACATGGCAATCGACCAGTTAGCTATAAGTATAGGTTTCTTGCCATATCAGCTTAAGGGGTCATATCAAATGGAGAAGTTAATTGTGGCGGATATGCCACCTCATAGTGTTAGGCCTTCTTAAAGAGCACACAAATTGGAGTCTTTTCACTCACTCTTTACATCAGCCAAAAAGAGTGTTAGTAAGGTAAAATGGCCCCAAAATGTCACGTCAAGGCTGCCGTTGGATTAGATTTAGTTTGGAGTGTATTTATGGACAAACCCATTGCACATAAGTACCTCCATGGGTTTTTGCAGAAGACAGTATGCATTAATGAGAAAGGATGCCACTTAAAGTCCCTAGGTGGCTTCATCTGTGTAGACTTAAACATAACAATCTCGTCCGTGCCATTTTTTAGATCATTTATCACTCATTACAAACAACTCCTTCAATGAGGCCTTTGTCACCATCTCCACGTTGCATAAGGGAAATGTATTCCATACACCTCACCTTTTACACCTCATGACATGGTGAGTCAACCTCTACTTGTAGGGAACTAGCCTATTTAACTAATGCACTGTGGCTTTATCTCACATTTACTTTAAGCTTCTGTCCTTCTCAATTTTGACTCCATCAGCTGCTAGACATTCACAACAATTGTCACGTGCCCCAAATTTTGACTATACATTACTTTTTATTTACTCAAAATTAGTAGTTAATTATGCATGATTTTTGATTTGACATTTAGTGAAAATGTCAGGAAAGATCAATGATTTCATGAGATTATATCTAGAGTAGCTACTTCCTCTGAGAAGTAGATTGTGAGTTATGGCTCACGGGGACCTGTATTGAAAATTCTAAAATCTCCCAGCCAGATAGTCAGTGCTGAGATTTGACACAAAGATATGAGGACTTACTTAGCAGATTGCTTGAAGGGAACTATGTAGATCAAGGCACAAAAGGATTATGGTCTAGAAGCCCAAAATGACTTAAGTATCATCAATATATAAAGTAAGTTGATGATCATTATATGCGGTTCAGGGTTAAGCCTGAAATAGTATAAAGCATCTAAGTATTTTTGTCTGCATCCTTCTGCTATTGAGTATTTTGATGTGCAGTTTTGAAAGTATGTTAAGAAGTCAATGATGATTGTTGGATATAAATTCTAGAGTCTCATATGGTCCACACAGATGAATTGGTCAAGTATGTACTCAAGGGCTAAAGTTGACAGGTTAAGTATCTAACCAATAAAACCAAGTGTCAGGGCTTTGGTATTCTGGTCTGCTTGGGTCCCCCGCTAAAGATAATGTTCTGCAGTTTTGGCATATGGTTATTGATTAGTGATTACATCTACATCCTTAAATTTGTCTGATCTTGATAATTGGCTTGAGAATAATGATTAACAGAAGTTTAGGATTGTTTTCAATACAAAGCAGTTTTCTTTGAAATGGTTTGAAAATCTACAGAATGATTGGGAATGAGATACAACTAAGGATCTAATGCTAAGGTTTGATAGTGGAGGTAAGTTCACATCAAATGAATTCAATATTTTCTATAAAGAATGGGGGACAAGGAGACAGTTGTCTGCTAAGACTTCTCAGTAGAATTAAGTTGTCAAAAAGAAATATAAGATAGTCCAAGAGGCTGCTAGATTGATGATGAAAGAAGCTGACCTACCGGATGCATTCTGGAGAAAATATATAAATACTGCTATCTACATTCAAAACATAGTTCAAGTCAAAGTGCTACAATAAGAGTCTGGGAAAGATCATTGAGAGTGTTGATGAAATCAGAGAAAGAATATTATATCTGAGTAGATATAAATCAAGAAGAAAATCAAGTTGAAGAAGAAGAAGTTCCGGAAAAGAATTCCTGAGATCCCTAGAGATGCGTAGAAGTATCACACCGAAGACCAGTTCTTGGGTAAACAGAGCTAAAGTGCATTGGTAAAGAAAAAGAATTGCAGATGAATAGATAAATCTCTGGATGAAGTATGCAAGGATAAGTTTTCAATCAAAGAAATAAAAGGAAAAAGGTGTAGCAGTACAGGTAATAATCAGAGATAGTTGCTGAAGTCAAGAAGATTATGAAATTATCTCCCAAGGGAAGCAGGTAAATAATAAGAATTTCTGATAAAGAGCAATAAGAATTGCAGCGTTGCTGGCAAATAAAACAAGGCAGTAGTAGTAAGATCCTAAAGTGAGAATTGACAAACCCAGAAGATAAGAAAACATAAAATAAAGAGCCAAAGTTGTAGTCACAAAAGCATCAAGTAAGGGGGAGTAGTCAGTTGAAGAAAGTTCAGAACAAAGATTAGATTAGAGAAGATGAGTGCAAGTATTTGCCCTTTGCCATTGATGTCAAAGGGGGAGAGAAGTCATGTGAAAAACTTAGAGTGCCAATGTGTAAGAGAAAGGGGGAGAATTTTGGAGAAAGAAAGAGTCTAGGTGTGTAAAGAGAAAGTGGGAGAATCTTGTCTTGATGGTTGTTGCAGTTTTTCACATCATATGTTGCCATTAATGAAAAAGGTAGAGATTATTGCAAGTATGTGCCTAATTGGTGTTTTCATTGATGTCAACATATTCTTCTTGTCATTGGTGTCAACTGAATCATATTCCATTGCTTGTTTAGAAGATCCGTATGTTGAGGATATTGAGAAAATTAGCCTCTCTGGAAGAAATAAGTAAGCCATAGAGAAATGTAGTACAGACAGTGAGTTGTATACTGAAGAACAATCCGGTAAACTGCTCCACATTTGTTCCTTCTTGAAGATAGTGGTATGCGGAATGGAAGTAATTTAGATGTATGTCTGAGGATGCTACATTTTAGGTCTAAGCCATCCACATGAAGATTTGAGTGAGTTGTGTTCACCAGAGTGAAGCCGCCTTTTTTTGTAAGTTCAGTTGAGACAGGAAGACAGTATTTGGCTCCGTATTCCTCCGCAATAAAGTATTTTGCTCTGTAGTTATAGAGGGAAGTCTGGGATGATGATAAGTGCCTACAGTTGCAATGGTTCATGGTTTGGTGGTTTGCAAGCTATCTTTCTTTTATGACAGTTGAAGACGGTGAAGCTCATGTGTTCTGGTGAGAAGATTCCTATGGATAAAGTGGTTAAGGTTCATGCGGTTGCTCTTGATAATTATAGCATGCTTTTGGATGTCCCCTAATCATGTTCCTATTTGGACTTTGGTCCACGCTAAGAAATTGAGATGGTGTGAGAAGCTTGTTACCAGTTAATGTTGCGTGTAACTAGTCTTGGTCGACCTAGTTGATCCCAGTGATTGTAGAGATCTTTGAAAGATTGAGGAATTGTGTTGTGGCATGGAAGATCATGTTTGAGTCCCAGCTAAGGCATGGCATGATTTGTATTTCATTCCTTTTGCATGATGTTGCAATAGGTCAGGACCTATTTTGTAAATGTTTCTAATACCGACCTTGGAGATTGTTCCAATGGTTGATGCTAACCTTGATGATCATTCCAAGGTTGATGCATAGTGTATAAATACTTGTAATTGAGTTGTGGAAAAGGTGTCCTTAAGTGAAAATGATAAGATATTAAGAAAGGTCCAAACCCAGAGCAGAGAAGAGGCATAGGAAAGAAGAGGAAGAGCAGAGTAGAGGAAGAGCAGGGTAGAGCTAAGGATTTCTTTATTCACAATAAAGAAAGGTGTTGATCATGATAGTGAATCTCGTAGTAAGCCACCTGTAGGGTTTAACAACCCTCGGGGTTTAACATCCCTTATTGTAATCTTGCTAGGTTTAGGGTTGAGGTAGTGAGTCTGCTAGACCTAGTTATTCTTCATGGCAGTAAGCCAGTATGTTTAGGCTCGTGGGGTGACCAAGCTTGAACATCACTATTTCAAGATTGCAATATATATTGAGAGTTAATCCTCTCCGTGGTTTTTCCCCACCTTGGGGTTTTCCACATAAATCTAGTGTCTCTTGTGTTTGATGTTGTATCTATGGTTAAGTTTTTGATTGCATGCTCTCATTGTTAAATCATAATAATTGTGGATAAGTGATAAATGTTTAAATTACAGAAAGTGTTTAAGTTTTTGTGACAATTGATTCACCCCCCCTCTCAGTTGTTTGGCACATATCAACAGGGTTGAGTATTACAACTCAACCTCTGCATCACTAGAAAACATTGGTGGATCATCTTCAGATGGTGTATTAGAACTTGGTGTCACAAAACCTTCATTAGGAATGCCAGGAGTACCATACTGAGTGGCCAGAGAAATGAGAAAATCATCCTTCTGAAGTGGTTTCTTATAAAGTTTCATCATATGTCCATTTAATAGCAAATAAAACTGAACTTCATCAATGGTTTGTAATTGGACTGCACCATTAGGGAATACTTGTTTAATCTAATATGGCCCCAACCATTGGGATTGAAGCTTGCCCTTGAAGTCTTTGTATCTTGAATCATAGAGAAGTGCCCAATCACCAGCAGTGGATTCTTTAGTCTTGATATACTTGTCATGCCATTTGACTCTTTGTTTCTGTATAACCTTTGTGTGGTGGATGGCTTCTAATCTGATTTCATCAAGAGCATTTAAATGTTGTAGTCTATCCTTTTAAGCTTCTCTCAAATCCATCCCTAATTCTACTGTTGTCCTCAGGGTTTTGTATTCAAATTCTATAGGTAGGACTGATGTCTTACCATAAACCAATTCATAAGGTGTAAACCTTGTAGTTGTCTTCCAGGTAGTTCTATATGCCCAAACAGCTTCTGGTAACCTACAAACCCAATCTCTTCTATGAAGTTGTACTATCTTTGTCAATGTGTTCTCAATTTCTTTGTTTGTGACTTCAACCTGACCACTAGCTTGAGGATGGTAGGGAGTGGACTTCTTGTGTCTAATCTGATATTTCTCCACCAGTCTAGTGATTAAATCTAATGTGAATTGTGGGCCTTGATTAGTCACTATCTCCCTTGGTACACCATATCTAGTGAAGATGTCCTCATACAAAAATTTTGCCACATTGCCATCTCTAGCAAACTGCAAGGCTTTAACTTCCACCCATTTAGTTAAGTAATCAGTACATACCAGTCCCCACTTATCAAAAGGAGATAATGAGATTTTTGGTTGCATAGGCATTTCATCACTTCTTGTAGGTCTCCCCATCCTTTGACACTGATCAGAACTTCTAGTATACTTGAAAGCATCTTTATGAAGTGTTGGCCAGTAATATCCCGTTGTCAATATTTTGAAGGTTGTCCTTTTGGATACAAAGTGTCCACCATAGGGTTCATCATGACAGGCCTTCAATATATCAAACACCTCATCCTCTCTGATACATCTTCTCATAATGTTATCTAGGCCAGTGTAAAACAAGAATCAAGAAATCCAAGAATAAGGAAAGCATTTGTGAACTAGATGTCTCTTCTCCCTTGGAGAAAAGTAACCTAGAATATGCCCTGAAACCAAATAATTTGCTATGTCTGCATACCATGGAGTGTGTATAGTTAGAGAAAATAGATGCTCATCAGGAAAAGAGTCATCAACCACTCCTGATGATTGTGTGGGCAGTCTAGACAGAAAATTAGCAACTACATTAGCTTTCCCTAGTTTGTCAACAATTGTTATGTCAAATTCTTGTAGTAACAACAACCATCTGACAAGTCTGCCACCCAATATTGGCTTATTCATCAAATATCTAATCGTTGCATGATCTATATGTATGAACACTTTATAACTAGTAATGTAGTGTCTGAATTTGTTAATGGCATAAACAATTGCCAACATTTATTTTTCTATCACAGTGTAGTTCAACTAAGCTCCCTGTAGGTTTTTACTTACATAGTATATTGCATACTCCTTAGCTCCTTTGTGTTGGCCTAGGACTGCTCCAATGGAAAAGTTTGATGCATCTGTGTGGATGTGAAAAGGTAGTGTCCAATTTGGACCTCTAAGAACTGGAGCCTATGTCAAGGATGCTTTTAGCTTTTCAAAGGAATTCTGACAATCTGGTGTCCATTCAATGAATGGGACCTAGGGGAATCCCTTGAACCTAACCCTGACCAAAATAGGGAGGGAGGACTTGGGTGCCCGTGCCCTAGTCCTGCCCTATTTTGGGTTAGTCCCAAATTTTAAGTGTCGACTTGTGACTGTTATTTGGGTCCTATGCCGACATGGTAATTTTGACTATGAAATTCTTGGTAGGAGTGTTTGTAGTTGCATATAGAAGCATGTTGAGGTATTCATTTGGAAACTAGATGAAAATTTGGATTCATGAGCTTTTGTAGAAGTGATTCAAGGCATTCATTGTGTAGCAAGAGCAGATTTGTGTTGTTTATGTTTTTGTATTTGCAGATTTGAGCATCCATCTCCTCATGGCATGAAGAGCTTCTTCCTTCCATGAGATCTTCACTACAAGGTGATATCATTTTTTTTTTGAGAATTTATCATTTGGTTTTTTCCTCTGCCTCACAAGGGCACACACTCTCTATCTGACAACGGTGTTTGAAAGACTTGAATGTCTCTCTACAGCTTGACTGAGGCAAGCCTCTAAACACCACAATCCCCTCCCCACTTTTCTGTGATTGCAGGTTATAGGTTGGAGAAGTAGGAAAAGTGGAGTTGTAGAGGAGTGTTGTAGAGTGTCAGAATTACAGATCAGAGTTGAAAATAGGGCTGTGGACTCGGGTGCCCGCTCATTAGTCCTCTAGATTTTGCAATGGAGAAATCTTTGGGACAATAGGAATAGGTTACATATCAAGTTCCTAGATCTTGACAAAAATCAAGGCAATGGACTAGGGTGCCCGTTCATTAGTCCCTGACTGTTCTGCTTCCCGAACCTCAGAAACTGGTACACATTTGTCTGTTATTTTACATCTTTTTGTAGTAGCATTTTCTGATATTCCTCTGTTTGTTTCCACATTTGCATGATTAAGGTTTTGATGTATAATCGAGCATAAGTGAGCATAATTGACAATCAAATCATATAAATCCTCTTTCCCTGCATTCCTAAGTGACCAATGGCCTAATAGTGCATTGCCACTGAACCCAAAGTCCTTGAATGAAAGGGTGAAAGGAGGATACACATACAAAACTACCAAAAAACCAATCATCCAAATTTTACCCTTTACATTTTGGTGAACCCATGTTGTTGGACTTGTTTGCACCTTGCTTAGTGTTTTTCTTCAGATTTGCATTGATTTCATTCATTTATATTATCATTCATCTTATTGCATTGGAAAACTTACAAAAAAGTTGCAAAATGTGAAATATTTAAAAAAATTACATTCTAGGGTTTCTATTTTGCATTAATCAATTTGAATTTCATAAAAAAATTTATTTTTGCATTAGATCTAAGATAAATTATAGAAAATTACAAAAATTCAATAGCTTGCATTAAATTTTCATCATAAAATTGCTAGGGTTTTGTTGGAAATTTTGAATTTTTCATATAACCTAGTAATTCCAAAAACTAGGGTTTGTAGGTAAAATCTTGTTTCAGATTTTTCTACCAATCTTAGACACTCATTCAAAGTTGCATTTGGCATTTTAGTGTAAATTTGCATTTTTACATAGAAATTTTCAACAAAACTAGCATTTTTCGTTAATTTTTCACTAGATTTGCACTTGCATTTTGCATGGTAGGGTTTGAAAATCATTTATAGATTTGAGTGGCATTAATTTTCATCACAAATTAGACAACAAGACATCCATATAGCATTTTGTATCAAGATCTCAAACTTAGGGCTTGAAAAACCTTGATTTTCACTAGATTTGGACTTATTGACTCTCAAAATTTGTACCATAGGCGTGTTGTGAAGAATATTTTTGCACTAATTGGATGTTATCAATGTTATTATCTGTTGCCCCTCCTAAATATCTTCACAACACCTTTGTTGGCAAGAGACACTACTAGGCATGTTAGGTGTTGCCATTGATGGCAACTGAATCTATCTTACACATCGGCATTGTACCATTTGATCATACCGGAAGTCAAATTGCAGATTTGTCTAAGTCTGGATAGTTAAGAACATAGCACATGACAGGGTCCAGTAGTTTGGTCCAAATTTCTCCACAGGTAATCATATTGTAATGCGGATCTGAGGGTATGTTATGGGATGTCAGGGCTACCTAAATCCAAAGATTTAGCCTCTGGTGATTAAGGGATTGGAAGTTACAAGCATATGAGTAGTGGGTTTTGGTTAGATAGTTCAGTCTAGTGAAGAACAAGAAGACTTGGTGTTTGATCCTTATCTGGATTGAGAGAAGTGATTGGTTGAGTAATGTATGAGATCCAGTGGTATTGACTGACATGTGCTATGACCTGAATACATAGGTTTTGGTCTACGTTGATGTTTGTGCATGGATTCAGCTGACAAAACAATGATCTTGAAAAAGTCTTTAAGTTTTCTTGAGGTCGACTGCAGTTGATGCAATTTCATGTTGCGGATATATATACTCAATGGATGTGAGATTTTTGAGGTATGGTTGTTCGAAGATGACGTGAGAGGTGCAAAGTGGGGCAGTATCAAGTGTGAAACAAAGATATGAGCCTCAAATCATGGCAGAATAGTGAAACTAGGCAATGAGAGATGAAGTGTGTAAAGTCGGTATATTGAGCTTAACTGGAACTATAATTTTGCATAGTTAGATGCTTTTCTTCAGTTCAAACATTTCAGTGAACTCTTATAATTGATCCTGTAGGTAGTGATCCTCCTTTGAGTAGTGAGCTCTGGGCAGTGCACCTGAAGGCATGCACCTTCCCATTTTGTAATACTTTTAACAAAGTATAAAATCTTGTGGGTTATCCCCCACCGTGGTTTTTCCCTTAACCAGGTTTCCATGTAAGAATCTTGGTGTTATGTGTGTTGATTATGTTTCCGCTCATGTGTTGTTGATTCATGCTTTCATGGTTATATCATTAATCTATTAATGAGTTGTAAAGAAGATTAAATATAGAAAAAGTTAAAGTTTGAGACAATTGATTCACCTCCTCTCTTAGTTGTCTGCCCTAATTTCAACAACTGGTATCAAAGCCTAGTTCATTGAAAGAACTTTAACAGCTTGAGGAAGATCTGGGAAGGTGTTGTCAATGGGTTCATTCAAGCACTCTGATGGTATCAATCAACAACTTCAAGTAGCCTTAGATGATCTTGACCTATCCACAACAGAAATCAGAGATCTACAAGAGAACCTTAAAGATGCTAAAGATTTCATTGAGAACTTAAAAGGACAATTGAGCAAATCTAATGAAAAGAGAAAGGAGCTACTTCTTTAGCTAGCAAATCAAAATGAAGACAGTGACATGGATGAGGTCCTGAAGGAGAAGACAAAGGAATGTGAGAAGTTAGCAAAAGAAGTTGTTTTCCTAAAACATGAGATGGAATCCGGGGTGATGAGGCTAACCAAGGAAATTGAAGAAAGGAAGAAAACTGAAGAAAAATTGAATCAATCTCTAAAAGAAAGAACAAAAGAGTGTTGTAGATTGGATAGAATAATTGGTCATCTAGAATCTGATCTACAAGAAACTAGGGATAATGAGGATCAACTTGAAAGACAAATTGTCATTCTCAAACATGACCTAGAAGTTGCAAATGAATATAAAGAGAAATTCAAGATAAGCTCAGCTAAACTTGAGGTGTTTCTTGATAGTCAGAAGAAGGCAGATGATAAGCATGGTCTAGGATTTGAGAAAGGTGAAAGCTCTGGATCTGGTCAAAGAAATCTTGAAGCAAGAAATCAAAGAAGGAACCCTAGAAGACCTTCGGTAAGACAACCTAATGCTCAAAGGTATCCATCTTTCAATGGAAATTGTTTCAAATGCAATAAGTATGGTCATAGAGCTAATCAATGCAAAAGTAAAGTGAACCAAAATGCATCATCTTTCTCTGGTCAATGCTTTAATTACAAAAGGATAGGTCATAAGGCTAAAGAATGCAGAAGTGGATCAAGGAATCCTCCTAAGAACAAACAAGTGTTCAATGGAAGATGCTTTACTTGCAATAAGTTTGGGCATATTGCAATACAATGCGGATCTAAACCTGCTCCAACATGTGATTGTAAGAAAAATAAGATTATGTGTTTCAACTACAACAAATCTGGACATATTGCTAAATTTTGCAGAAGCAAAAAGGAGAACTCACAAGCAAGTAAAGGAATAACAGAGCAGAAGATGAACAAAGGCAAGGGAAAAGTAGATGTGAATGAGATCCAGAATGAAATGAACAAAACATGGGTGAAGAAAATTGTAGTGAATGGTGGTGATGGGTCCGCACCAGAATCTAGTGCTTATAATTCCTCCGGGAATTGAAACAGGAGCTTTGGCTCAGGGGGAGCTGCATTGAAAATCTATTTCCCCTGCCAGTAAGTGGGTGGCTAAATCTAGCATGATGAACTAAGACAAAGAAGCCTATTACAGAACTGTTGAAGTAAATTTTGGAAGAAAAGGAGCTAATGCGATTGATTGCAGAGCAATTGAAGATTGACTGTATGCAGAAACAATGTAACTAGATGTATTAGTGCAAAGGATTTATTACAATGGAGAATTAGGTTTTGTAGAACATAAAAGGTCATTTTATTAACATTTGAATCACTTTGCATTTGAAGAGAATAAGGAGAAGAGTGCTTGAGCTGAGATTTCAAAGATTTGAAGTGCGAAAAGTGAATTCGATAGCTAACCCTAACCAGAGAAACAAGGTATTCTCTGTGAAACTCTCTGAATTCGTAATTTCTTGAAATGGCTACACCATTGGTTGTTGACATCATCGAAAGGCTTTGACCTAAATTCAAAAGCATCCACACAAATCTGCAGAGGTCGATTCGTTAGGTGCCTTTTCAAATATTCTGCATGGTGTGTTGCACATTGAAGATATTAGGGCTTATATACATGCTAGCATAGATGAGTTTAGGGATTCAAAGTTATTAGATTTATTCAAGAATCATCTAAGGGATGAGATTCAAGGTCTTAAACTTGAGTATAAGGCGCTATAAGTCAAACATTTCATACAGGTTATTGGGTTCCCGTCCTTCCGTGAAGATGAGTGGGTCCAGTATGTACTGAGTCGGATGCATGTTGAATTCATGTGGTTGATGAAACCCTTCAAGATCACCAAGGATGCTATCTAGGCTGTAACAAGATTGAATTCATTTGGTGGGCTACCAATGTTAAAATCAGTAAAGAATCAGACTGTGATTGAAGCTACCAGATCAAAGTTTGATAAGAGGGCAATGCCAATAAATGATATAACTGATTTGGATGTCAATTTGCATCTATGGTAATTGGGTATAAGATATACCACTCTAGCAGGGAAAACTCTGTATCTGATACAACCATTTATGCTCCCTATCAGATGTTAAGAGAAAATGCTGACTATGACTTGTGTGAGCTACTACAAAACTAGTTAATGGAGAACCTGAACAAGATCAAAAAGGACAAGAAGAATACATTTAAGTATGGTACATTGGTGTTGTCTTTGTTCTTCTATTTGATGAATGAGCTACCCGGCAAGAAAAGCATGTGTTGGACTAGTGATAAGCCTATTGCCATACAAATTACAGAACACTTGCATAGTATAGGTGACTCCAATGCCCAAAGGACTGCTCTTTGGGGATACTTCAAGAAATTTTAGAATATGATGCAATCAAGAGAAAGAATCCCTACTTCTATGGTAGAAAAGTACAAGGATACAATTTGTTTCATGGTGGAAACAGATCAATGCTTGATAGAAGCAGTTGAACCAAGGACTATATGGATCATGCCCATGGGGTATGAAGTTGATGAACAAATACTGGAAATGTATGCTCAACACCTTTTGAGCAAACCAAAAGATACCTCTGTAGAGAGATTTGGTACATATGCTGAACTTAGTGTGAAACTACATGTTGAGCTCTAGAAACCTAAATCTAAGAGAAAGATTCAAAGGCAAGTTGAAATGTATGTAGAAAGCATTGGCATAACAAAAGAAGCCATGAGACAAAATAGGGAAAGGATAAAGAAAGTTGAGAAGGAGAAGTAGGACAAAGAATAGGGAAGTGTTCTGGTGGAATCCACTTCTAAAGCAAGGACTACTAGGAGTTTTGGTACAACCTCCCGTGTGGAGAAATTCAAAGAAAAACCTACCGGTAAGGAAGGAAAAAGAACTAAAGTAATGGCCAAAAGGTCGTATGTCAGTGTGGAGAAGGAGGATGAAGAAAAGACTGATTTAGATGATGAGGTTAAAGAGTTGAAGGCCTTAGACACTAAGGCTATTAAAGTATCTAAAGAGAAGCCCTTCGAAAGCACAAAGTCAAAGAAAGTAGAAGCATCAAGGGTTGCCCAAGACAAGCCCTCTGGAAGTGTAAGGGTAAACAAAAGAGTAAAGAATGAAAAATATACTCTATCAGTTGAAGATATTGTGAATCCAATAATTGTTCATGGGAATTTGAAGCCCATAACAAAATATTATGACAACTTTGATAAAGACAACAAAAGAATTTTGGAGGATGCTACTATTAAGTACTTGAACACATTCAATAGAGCACTTGTGGAAATTTTATCTAAAATCCCTAAGAGTCTAAGTGACGTTTTGGAGATGAGAAAAGAAGCTGCCAAAGAAAAGGATTTGGAACTTAGAGAACATGTATTGTCCAGTTTATGTTTGATAATTTCTAAGAAGGAAGCTAATAAAATCTTCAAAGAAGTTAAAGATGAATTCAGAAGCAAAATCAGGATAAATAAACTAATGCTTGGAGACATTGATGAAGTAGTGAAGGAAATAGAGCAAATTCTGAGGAAAGCAGTAGACAAGAATAAGTTTTATGTGGTCACTAAGGAACCAAATGCTAATGATACATCCCTTCCAAATGAAGAAGAGTTGAAGGAAAATGAGTAGCAATCTGAGGTAGATGACTTCTCTGTTCTGGAAAGGGAAATATCTAATAAAACAGATAAAGAGATGGTAAAGGAAGTTAATGGTACAAAAGATACTCAAATGTCTCTAGACGAATCCTATGAGGCAAAGGCAGAAATGAATATGGAAATAAATGATCCTACTGAAGTTGATTCTGAGAAGATAAGGAGTAGAAAGCAAAAGAAGTTGAGGATAAGGAAGGAGCAACTAATGATGGAATTGATTCCTTCATTACAGATGTTGAGGAGTTTGATAAAAATGATGATGATGCTACTGCTGAGGATACACAAAATCCTCCAGAAAAGAATGCATAAGACATTGCTGATGATGCAGAGAGAGCAAAAGCAGAGAAAAAGAATGAAAATGATGAGAAAGACAGTGTGGTTGACTCTGAAAAGGAAGAAGATGCAGGCCCTAATGAGCACAAAACTAAAACATCATATCGGGCAAGAGACACTGCAGAAGTAGTGAAAGAAATTTTGGAGAAAGATAAACAAGTTACAGAGGACTCGGATATAATACAAGGTCTAATCAATTTTGATGCTCTATCACTAGTATAGAAGATGAAGTTGGCCTCTTTTGCACAAGCCAAGGCCAAAGAAGAAATTCTGAAGTTTCATATAGAAGATAGTGAGTTGCTTGATCTTGCCTCCAGCTTTTTGGAGAAAATCATGCCTACATTTCAGAAGGATTCATCAGCATCCCCCTCCTGTCAGTTGAAGAGTCAGATAAATTCTGTAAGTACTCACTTTGAGTCTTTTGAAAAGTCAGCAGAAGTCAAAGTCTGGATTGAATTTAATGATAAAAGATTTAGTGAACTAAAAAGAATAATTGCCAATGATAGAATTATGTTGGATACTAGTGTAAAGAGTATTCAAAATACCATCACTGAAGGAGGAGATGTGTACAAATTTTGTCTATCTTGATCAAAAGTTGTAGAGGACATTGAGAGGAAAATAAAGGAGTCTGAGAAAAAATTGTCAAAAGCATCACAATCATTTAATCCTTTGATAATATCTGCAGCAAATCAAGAATGTCAAGTAGTTAACTTGATTGATGAAATAAATAAATTTGTGAAAGAAAAACAAAATATTGTGGCAAGAATGTGTGAACTCTGGGGACTGATTCTCCCTAAGTTAGAAACAATGTTCAATGCATTGATAGAAGCGCAAGTTGCTGCTCTGACAAGTGATCCCACTGATGTGCAGAAGGCAAAGTCACGGGGATTCTTATTCAGTGGTCATATTTTAGTATTGGATGGCATGAAGAAAAGTTGGGACAATGATTTGACGCTGTTGAAAAACACTTTTGGTGATGTGTTCAAGTTTATGTAGATAAGACGTAAGGATTACTTGTACATATGCGGAAGTATGTATATAATGTTTCTTTCTAAATTTTTGGATTTGGACCTCGATCTTTGCCATTGATGTCAAAGGGGGAGAGGAAAGCGGTGAAAAATGAATAATTCATCAAAAGAGGGAGCCTTGGAAATCACAAGTGCACATAGTAAGGGGGAGTTGTTCTAACACTTAGTCATTTTTCACTAAGTGTTGCCATCAATGGCAAAGGGGGAGATTGTTGGCAAGAGACACTGCTAGTCATGTCAGGTGTTGTCATTGATGGAAACTGAATCTATCTTACACATCTGTATTGTACCATTTGATCATACTAGAAGTCAGATTGCAGATTTGTCTAAGTCTGGATAGACAGGAACAGAGCACAATACAGGGTCCATCAGTTTGGTCCACATTTCTCCAAAGGTAATCATATTGTACTGCAGATCAAAGGGTATGTTAAGGGATGTCAGGGCTAACTAAATCCAAAGATTTAGCCTCCAGTGATTAAGGATTGGAAGTTACAAGCATCTGAGTATCTGGTTTTGATTAGATAGTTCAATCCAGTGAAGAACAAGCTGACTTAGTGTTTCATCCTTGTGCGGATTGAGAGAAGTGATTGGTTGAGTAATGTATGAGATCCAGTGGTATTGGCTGACATGTTTGATGACCAGAATACATAGGTTTTGGTCCGTGTTGATGTTTGTATGGATTCAGCTCACAGAATAGTGATCTTGAAAAAGTCTTTAAGTTTTCTTGAGGCCGACTGCAGTTGATGTAATTTCATGTTTGTATGGTTTTGAGAAGATGATGTGAGAGGTGCGAAGTGGGGCAGTATCAAGTGCGAAGCAAAGATCTGAGCCTCAGATCATGGCAGAACAATGAAACTAGGTAGTGAGAGATGAAGTGTGTAAAGTTAGTATATTGAGCTTAGCTGGAACTGTAATTTTGCATAGTTAGATGCTTTTCTTTAGTTCAAGCATTTTAGTGAACTCTTATAATTGATCTTGTAAGCAGTGAGCGTCCTTTGAGTACTGAGCTCTGGGCAGTGCGCCTAAAGGCATGTGCCTTCCCATTTTGTAATACTTTTAACAGAGTATAAAATCTTGTGGGTTAACCCCCACCGTGGTTTTTCCCTTACCCAAGTTTCCACATAAAAATCCCAGTGTTACGTGTGTTGATTATGTTTCTACTCATGTGTTGTTGATTCATGCTTTCATGGTTATATCATTAATCTGTTAATGAGTTGTAAAGAAGATTAAATAGAAAAAAAGTTAAATTTTGAGACAACTAATTCACCCCCCCTCTTAGTTGTCTACCCTAATTTCAACACACCTTTTTATTGGGCTCTTATAGTGAAAATTTGGTGAAAAATTGCACATTTTTGCTATATTTGCCCTAGGGTTTGACCTAGATTGCATGACAAGCGTGTTGTAAAAGATTTTATGATTGTAGGAGACTGATATCATTGCTATTACTTTCTGTACCTCATAAAATTCATTACAACACCTCTTTCATTAGCTCTTGGGATTGAAAAATTGTGAAAAATCGCATAGTTTAGGGCATTTTCACTAGGTTTTGACTAATCATCATCTTAGATGTGCATCAAAAGTGTGTTGTAAAAAATATTATTGCTGTATTGGACTCAAAATAGACATATTATTTGCAGCCCCTAATCAAAATCTTTACAACACCTTTTCTTTCATACATTTGCATTAAAAAAGTACAAAAAAAAGTATTTTTGGTCATTTTTGCACTTGTCTTTTGCACACCTTTTGAAAATCCTTTAAAATCTGATTCGACATTGATTTGAAAACATATATCATGGCTACTTATTTGGAAACTTTTTTTGCATACATCATAGACATTGATCATTTCTCTAAATTCACTTATAAACATCCTCAAGTTCTGGAACAAATAGCATACATACATGATGTTGATCTCTCTATGTGCTCCACATATGAAATCCTTTGTTATATATCTAATTTTTATAGCTTCAAAAATCTCATGGGAATATATCCTTTGACATTAGATGATCTCACTAAATTCATGATCAATAGTATATACACTAGTGATGACCTCAAAATGTTAGATGAAGCCTTAGATGACTTTATGGAAAACTCCACTACGGCATCTATTACTAAAACATGTGATGATAACTTTGGTTTACCTTATGACCCCTCTCACAAGGTTGTTTCTCCTCATGAGGACACTTTGATGCAAGAGGATGATTTCATTGACACATCTCTTAACACCATATCACCAAATCTTCATTCTAATGCTCACTCTGGCCAAGATGAAGCATTAGAAAATGAAGAGCCATCACTACTTTGCCATTCCAATGCTCTCCTAGACCAATAGGAAGCATTAGTGAATGAAGAACTCCCTTTAACAAAGAACATTCCATCGGTAGATGATGATCTTTCATCTAACAACATTAAAAATTCTATCATAATGCATGAAACCTCTATGGATCATCCTACCAACCTTGTTCCTTTAGTTGATTGTTCACACACCTTAGATGTCACTAAGGAAGAGAAGACCCTTAATATCCCTCCTTTGATCGAATATTCAATTCATTTGGACATCACTAAGGATTTAAAAACATCAATTACCTCTTTGAACATCACTAAAGATACAAACATTGATAATTGTCCTCACAACACCTTACCTTCCCCTCATTCCAATGCTCTTTTCTAAAAAGATGTAGCACTAGTGGATGAGGAAAGGTCTCTTACATTAAAACTCTCTTGGATAGATATTGAAATCACTCAAACCAAATTCCTTCTTCCATCTCTCAAGAGCATAATGCATACAACTCAACAAGAAAACATTGATCCAAATATTGAACCAAGTAAAGATGATCCTAAGAATGAACAATCTAAAGACAAGGACAAGAATTGGGCTATGGTACCTTATGTCCCACTTTCCTCTAAAATACAAGAGTGAGAGGATGATGATAATTTTCTTGATGACAGGACTTAGTACGATGATCCAACCAGGTAAGTATTTCTAACCCTTCATCTCTCTCATGATGTGTTTCCCCATGATGTGTTATGTGTTGTTTAGGCCCCTTGGGATGATCGTTGATTCTCTTGTAAGGTCTAGGATACCAGGAGACTACCTCTATTGTAACCTTCTTCTATTTGTATCATCATTCTTCTATATTGCCTCCCTCTGATTTCATTGTTGTGTGTTGTGTCTTACGGACATAGCATTGTGGTTGCTGACATGGGGGTACCCTCCTACGTGACTTTCCCTAAGGCACGTGTTTATCCTCTCTTGATGCATTATTTCCCTTCCACTAGTGTTTCTATCTAGCGGGCGGATGACGAAAAACATTTACATTGATGCAGACCTAGTGCCCCTTTAGCGAGAAATAAAAAATTGGACTTAGTTCCTAATATGATGATGGGGTTGTAATATATTATCCGACACTTGGCTAGTAGAATCACTCAATGCTTTCTACATAGTGATCTTGATGATGTTTTATCTCACTTACAAACCTTAACAATATTGCTACTCCGCGCACTTTGTTTGTCTTTAAATCTTGCCTTGGTGACACTCGGTTCTGAGATTTTCATGAGATAGACCCATGGTTATCCTCAATCTCTGAATTCATAGTATAACCTTGGCTCTTTGTGTGATTGATCATATGCATTGATGTTGTTGTTTATCATTATTATGGACACTAACATGTTTCTTGCAGGGATGTGTTTATGGGAACATTTGGCGATCGTAAAGTACATGTCACCTCCAGGGGGCATGGGCATTGCGAAAGTCTATGCTCCCTTGTGTGTTTTCCCCCTACCTTAATGTGCTTGATATCGATGCATGATATCAACCACCTTAAGGTGGGGGCATATATAAGGTAAGATGTTTGTTGTAGATGTTAGCAATGTGCTTGTCCTCATGTGTAGTTTAAAGACTGGTGGTGATGAGTCCCTCCTGCACTCTAAGTTTGTTTGCAATCAATCAATCATCTTAAGCCCTTTGCAGAGGCGGGGGTGGTGTATCTCTTGTAGAGAGTGCCCATCCAATCATTTTCAAAAAGTCCTCATCAGGAGGTAGGGAGCGGTTATGTGACTAACTCAACCCTTAAGTGTGTCTTCGGTGATTGTTGTGGAGAAGCGCAATCGTCACTGTGTGCCTGTAATGTGCCTTACATGGTGATGAGCCTAGAATTAGGAATACACCATCGCTTGTTTGTCGTGTTTTCTCCATGTCTTCAAAGTGTGTATGTTTGGCATGCTTGCTTTGTTTGGCATGTATATTGCCTCATATGCAGTTTAAAGACCAGCACAATGAGTGCTTCCTACATTTTGGGAGGTTTGGCATGTCTTGTGTGTGTGTTGCCCCATATATGTAGTCTAAAGACTAGTGCGATGAGTGCTTCCTGCATTATGGGAGGTGTGTTTACTTTCCTTGTACTTGCATCTACATTTCATATATATGAGAAAAAGAAGAGAAAAGAAATCATTCATGTCTTCCATGCATTTACTATCTTCTATGCATCTGTTGTATTCTCCATGTTTTACGTGATTGTAACTGTCTTCTCTATGTTTTGCATGTCTGTCATTGTCTTCAATGTGCTTGGCATGTATTCTCTCTGCTTTGCGTGTTTTCTGTGTTTATTGACCATACTTTAATGCATGTATTGGCCTCATGTTTATACATACATTAAAGTGGGGGCTAAATGTAACATTGGAAAATGTCCCCTGGGGGCTTTTCCTTCTTAAGGTTTAGCTCTAGGGTCTTTAATATACATTTAGGACATCTTGCATCATATTTCGACATCCTGATGAAATGAGCCCTAAGTTTCATGATGAATGGGACCTATACTTGTCAGGCTTGTAGTTTAGCTTGTGGCTATGACCCCACGAATAGTCAGGATGCAAGTGCGCAGGCTACATCTGTAGCCCAGCAGTTGGTGATGACAGATGCCCTCTTAAATGAGACTTTTGGCCTTGATACTTAGGTAAATGTTAGCAAGTTCATTGAATTTAATTTATTAAATTTTATTTTTGAAATTCAGGATTAACTAATTTAGTTTAATGATTGTAATGAAAATTCAAGGTCATAGCGTTCATTCAATTTTCAGCGGTTCTCCACCTCTGTATTACACTATGACATGTACTACTGAGGTATGTAACTAGTAAATAATTAGAAATATTACATGTGAATAGCATTTTTATATGAATGGTATTCTAATATCTAATTTTGGATGTCGAATATGTTAATCTTGGATATTTCACAGAAACACCTCCTAGTGGAGGTGGAGTTCAAAGCTTCACTCAGGTAATAAAATAAAGAGTTTAACTAATGAATTGTACTTACTAGATTTTTGTAGTTTATATTCATATCATTGATTACATTGCATTGCACATCTTTCAAACTCAAAGCATTACTACAGATTACATAACTAATAACTAGATGTTGATAGATGACAAAATTTCAATTACAATATAGTTTTTTAGAAAGTCAACATAAGCATTTATGCAATTACTTCACATTGCATAACTAATAACTAGGAGTAGCTACCAATTGCATTTGCTTGTCATGGCATTCCATAAGACCACATTTTATTGAGGCATTTTTTCAAATAGTTCACTGCCTTGTCTATACTATGGATGCTCTGAAAAAATCTATCAAAGCATAATAGTAAGCTATAGCATAGACAAGGCAATGAGCTATTTGAAAAAATGCCTCAAAGAAATGTGGTCTCATGGTGATGGACATCATGATGAGACCACATTTCTTTGAGGCATTTTTCAAACAGCTCATTGTTACCATGAGACCACATTTCTTTGAGGTATTGTTTCAAATAGCTCACTGCCTTGTCTATGCTACCACAATTTGCATACATGTCTACCAAAGCATTTTATCAAATAGCTCACTCAAATTGTTTTCAAATAGTTCACTACCTTGTCTATGCTACCACATTTTTCATACACATCTACCAATGTACTCAAAATTTTGTTAACTATCTCATACATTATAATCCATGACCCACATTACTATTCTAGTTTTTGTAATTGAATAATATTCTTTTATTTTTAGATGATGCAGGTGGAGACACCTCTTGATGTTCATATGGAAATGGAGCATTGTGTGTCTTCCGCAATTGATAGCTCCATGCCTTTGACAGGGGTATGAGGTAGATTAGTAAATTTTAAATTACATTCGTTGTTATAGTTGTTTATTATTGAAAACTAAATGATTATTGATTTGAAGTTTAATTTCTATCTGGATGGCTTCTATAGGACATTACAATGCCATAGCCTAATCTTGATACTATGGAAAATGAGGAGAGAGATCATCTAGCAGCAATAAGTGATTATTTTGTTAAATATTTCATTTTTATAATGTAATTTCTATATATTAATGTATATACTTTTTATTGTAACAGCTAAAGCTCCATGATGAACTAAATAGGAGTAGCCCTCAGGTTTGAAGTAGACCACTCTCATATGCATCTCCATCCCCTCGAAGATCAAAGGTCACCTGTGATCTATTTTCTTCACCCATAGGGGAATGACTTTTTATTGGGTTCCTTTGTTGTATGCCTATATGGCATTTGTGGACATATATTTTGTATTGCATATAGTTGACATTGTATGCCTATATGGTATTCTTGTAAGCCTATATGGCTATTTGGTTAATACACATCTTTTTTGTTGATGGTGTCCATATTTGCATTATAAATCCACACTTCAATGGATGTTTGTAGATGGTTTACTTCAAATATTTAAAGTCCAATTGTATTACATGCACTCTTCCTTTATATAATTGTAAGTATATAAAATTTGAACATTATTCTCCTCTAAGATTATTAAACAATAAATCAATCATATGAATATAATAATACATGATGCAATCTAACACCTAGGTCTCTCTACCACTAAACATCTAAGCCCATACTCTATAGGATCATTGTAGTATGGTAAGGAAATTGATGTAATTATACAATACACTTTGAAGTATGTAACTAAAAATGAGGAAAGACATTATTACATGTGACCTCATAACTCTAGAAGTTTGTCATATAATTCTTGGAAGACATCTACCATTCCACATGTATGCTTCATGCTACCATTCCAAGTGTATGCTTCATGCTACCATTCATGTGTATACTTCATGCTTCTTGTGTATACTTCATGTGTTCACATGTATGATTCATGCTTCCTGTGTATACTTCATGTTTTCACGTGTATGCTTCATGCTTCCTGTGTAGACTTCATGTATTATGTGTATTCACATATATGCTTCATGCTTCCTGTGTATACTTCACGTATTACGTGTATTCATGTGTATGCCTCATACTTCGTGTATTGAACGGATGTATCTTCAACAAGATTACTCAATGTGTATTAAAAATGTTGTTTGTCAAAGTACTTTCTAGGTTGATAAGCACTAACATAAAAGGGAGAGCAATTTATCATTGAGAAAGACATTCATAACATCCTTGAAGAATACGATTAAGAATACAACCTTAGGCAATATTGCAAATAAATGAATTTAGGTTGTGACATTTCAAAGGCGAAAAGTTGTGACCCTTCAAATAGGAAAGACTATGACCCTTTTATAATGAAGAGCGGTGACCATGCCTAGTGTAGATGTGCCCAATTGGATGTGTTGGCACTAATGGTTTGGCCCCACAAAGAACAAAACAAAAAGTAGCCTACCTTGCAACTTTACACTACATGCATCTGACAATTTTTGGAGCATCAAAAAAACTTTCACCACGGGCAAATGCCTCAAAGATATCAAAAACTAAGAGAGGTTATTGTAGAGGGGCCCTACATGATCCCGTAGCCTTAGACAGATTGTTTCTAAGTGACACGATTTCTGAGTAACATATCGTCAAAGATTAATGCCTTTTTGCACTTTAGATTCTTAAGGGATATCAGCAGTATAATGTAGCTTAGACTATTTCGGCATGTTTGGGTGCAAAATAGGACTATGCCTAGCCTAAACATACCCATCCAAGCATGTTGGAACTGTCGGTTTGGTTGCACGATGAGCAAAATGAAAGTTACACCCTTTTGTAACTTTACACTACATGCATTTGACACTTTTTCCATCAACATAAAACTAGACACCATGAGCAAATGCCTTAGAGATATCAAAAAATGAGAGAGCTTATTGTAGAGGGGCCCTACATGATCCCATATCCTTAAACAAATTGTTTCTAAGTGACACAGTTTCTGAGTAACAGCTCGTCAAAGATTGATGCCTTTTTGCACTTTGGACTCTTAACGGATATCGTCAGTAAAAGGTAGCTCGGATTGTTTTGGCATGTTTGGGTGCAAAAAAAAACCATGCCTAGTCTAAACGTACCTATTTAGATGTGTTACAATTGTCAGTTTGGTTACACGAGGAGCAGAACGAAAGTTACACCCCTTTGCAACTTTACACTACATGCATTTGACACTTTTTCCATCAACTGAAAACTAGACACCATGAGAAAATGCCTTAGAGATACCAAAAACTAAGAGAGGTTATTGTAGAGGGGCCCTACATGATCTTGTAGACTCAGACAAATTATTTCTAAATGACACGGTTTCTGAGTAATAGCTCCTCAGAGATTGCTGCCTTTTTGCACTTTGGACTCTTAAGGGATATCGCTGGTACAATGTAGCTCAGATTGTTTCGGCATGTTTGGGAGTGAGACAAGACCATGCCTAGCATAAAACCACCAATCCAGACATGTTGGAACTATCAGTTTGGTCACACAGGGAGTAGAACGAAAGTTGCACCCCTTTGCAACTTCACACTGCATGCATCTGACCCTTTTTCCATCAATTGAAAACTCGACACCACGGGAAAATGACTCAGAGATATCAAAAACTGAGAGAGGTTATTGTAGAGGGGCCCTACATGATCCAGTAACCTTAGACAAAATGTTTCTAAGTGAAACAGTTTCTGAGTAACAACTCGTCAAATATTTTTGCATTTTTGCACTTTGGACTCTTAAGGGATATCATTGGTACAATGTAGCTCAGACTGTTTCGGCATGTTTGGGTGCAAAAAAGGACCATGCTTAGCCTAAACATACCCATGCAAACATGTTGGAACTATCAGTTTGGTTACATGAGGAGCAGAATGAAAGTTACACCCCTTTGCAACTTTACATTGCATGCATTTGACACTTTTTCCATCAACTGAAAACTAGACACCAGGGGCAAATGCCTCAAAGATATCAAAAATTGAGAGAGTTTATTGTAGAGGGGCCCTATGTGATCCCATATCCTCATATTGATTCCTTTTTTCACTTTGGACTCTTAAGGGATATCGTCAGTAAAAGGTAGGTCAGATTGTTTTGGCATGTTTGGGTGCAAAAGACCATGCCTAGTCTAAACGTACCTATTTAGACGTGTTACAATTGTCAGTTTGGTTACATGAGGAGCAAAATGAAAGTTACACCCCTCTGCAACTTTACACCACATGCATTTGACACTTTTTCCATCAACTGAAAACTGGACACCATGAGCAAATGCCTCAGAGATACAAAAACTAAGAGAGGTTATGGTAGAGGGGCCCTACATGATCTCGTAGACTCATATAGATTGTTTCTAAATGACATGGTTTCTGAGTAATAGCTCCTCAAAGATTGCTTCCTATTTTGCACTTTGGACTCTTAAGGGATATCACTGGTACAATGTAGCTCAGACTGTTTCGACATGTTTGGGTGCAAAACAGGACCATGATATTACCTATTAACACCCCTTGTTATTACTTTTCATGATCTTGTAACTTCTTTTTCATATCTTTTACTTTGATCTTTAGATTAGTTGTTCTATCATCAATGCTTAGGACAACAACATCCCTTTGTTTGATAGAGTTTTCAATGTCTTGAATACTTTCATGTGTCCACCACATTGATTCTCTTTTGTTGCACTTACATTTGATATTGCTTATTTCTTATCATCTATTTCTAGTTGTATTTGCTTCATGGAAGTCTTACGTTCAAGAATCTTTGACTTCATTTATTCAAATCCACCTATAGCATCATCCCTCACTTTCCTTGCCTGCATAAATTCTTACCAAATACAAAACCTCTTGATTTTATCCACTTCTCCATTGCCATTTTCCCAGTCCACATACTACACAAGCACTTTCCTTGAAACTTCTCGAGACCAAGAAGAATCTCTTCATTCAATACATTATCTATCTCATTCACTTTGGTTTTCTTCCTTTCAAGTGTTTTTAGAGTAGATTCCTTTTTATTTCATAGACTCTTGACAAGATTGATTTTGATAAGATATGATATGGATTATGATTTGGTGATGAGATAGGATAAAAGATGATAAATATTGGATATTATATGATAGAATATAGATTGGATAGGAAGATAAGGATGGTCAATGATGAAAACAATGATAATGACAATGATAAGATGATAAGGCTAGGCTAATGGCTGAAAGGACCAAGGTCTAAACATGATGGTTGTGATGACTAGCTTATGATAATAGATGAAAATACTAAGATGAGGGAAAGACAATATATTTTGGATGGATATGACAGAAATGGTTGCTGTTTCAGGTGAAATGATCGTTGAGGAAGGGTCTCCCAAGTCTGATCTAGGGATGCAATGGTCAAGTTTGAAAATTGAGGTCTCCAGATGGTCAAATGGTGAGACCATAAATATGCATATAATTTGCCCAATATTCACTGTATATGTGTAAAAATGTAGCAGCAAAAATAAAACAAACATATGTAAACTTGAAAAATAGAAATGAAAGGTCTAAATATCAACTACAATACATTAATATCAATAATATGACTTTACAAAATCAATGTGCATACTTACAACTTAATCCTACGAACCATAGAGGTCTGCTCTACTCTTTATTGTGTCAAGTATTACCTCATGGTTAGACTCACACACCTTCCACAAGGTCTTGTTCAAAGGTCTACCCCAATATTGTATCAAATGAACATTGGATGCCATGACAAGGTTTGAGTAATGAAGAATCTTTCGATGCGTGTCAAAGTCCTGAAATAGCCAAGCATTAACACTCTTATGTGGGTACCTTCTAAGCCATGTTCTAGTAACAATCACCGAGCCTGTGGGTATTCAATGTTTTCTCCATCTGTAATTGGGGCCTCGAATTTCTTTTTGGCCTCAATACAATGACACAAATAATAATCCATTCCCTCTTCATTGTCTTCATCTACAATAACTGCATAAACATGCCCTACATTGATATGTGTAGCAAATTAGATTAAATTAGTCAACATTACAAAAAAAATACAAAGTAAGATAACATTAAGAATTTCAACGAGATCTGATATGTTGTAAAAGTCAACTGATGATTCCATCTATGTCAGTTCCAGTGTCATCAAAGGCTAATACGTGTCAAGTGGGCTAAGATAACTTAACCACCATTCATCAACCCACTCCTTTGGTTCACACTCATTCTAGGCTTGAATTGTACATGAAGAACAAAAGCATGCCATCTTCCATGTATGGATACTCCATGAACCTGCATTTGAGCTTCTGAAAGAGTGTAACTCACTTGATCCTATCAGTGTACAACAATCCTCATATGGTGCAATCTTAGTATCATCTATCAACCAAAAAAATGTACGAATTGAAGACTTACCTTCATTACCTAG
Organism: Cunninghamia lanceolata; assembly: GCA_027924645.1. Classification (NCBI taxonomy): domain Eukaryota; kingdom Viridiplantae; phylum Streptophyta; class Pinopsida; order Cupressales; family Cupressaceae; genus Cunninghamia; species Cunninghamia lanceolata. Next base: position 1,465,337 of record BSBN01000379.1, on the reverse strand, counting down.
ACCCATCGAAGCATTACACCACTCAATGATTGATTTTACATCTATCAACTTTGCATTGTCTTTATACTTTAACTCTTCTCATGCTATGGCTCTTTTGATATATGCTCATGCACCATCATGCTCCCCCTTTCCATGCTCGGCCTCACAAAATTTCTACATATGCTGAACACCTGTAATATTATGCATCTTGCTCAACCAATAGAACATCTGCGAGTTCTTAAATTGTACTTCCTTATGATCTTTTTGTCATCCTTTGTACTATCATTCGCATGAATGAATGTGATGTGTACAAATATAGAATCCTGTGTGGAGTTGTAAAATTGTGATTGCACCTCATGTTGTGGCTGTAGACTATAGTTCTCTGCAAAGTTAATGACTGAAACAATAGTACCAAGTGGAAATGTGTCCTTGCATAACTTAAATTGCAAGTCCAACCATCAAGATCTATGGGTATGCCTTGCATACTCATACACTATACTATCACGAAATGTAGACATAAACTGATACACTAGAATATTTTGAATAACCAAATCACACCTCTTTGTTGTTGGCAACTTGGTATGATGAGGATTGTTTGAGCATGATGTTTGATCAGTGTTGTCATTGATGGAAACAAGGATTCAAAAGGGTTGCAAGGTTATAGTAATCCTCATGAAGTCATGCATACAGAGAACTTTGGTATGGAAAGAAGACTTAGACATTTTGGCTAAGTATTGGCATAATACAGAGATAGCGATTGAAATATAGTATTTTGATTGGCATTGGTCCATAGTTGAAGATATGGCATTGTGGTTCTGGTAAGATTTTTGTAGTCCTTAGATGATCTTATAACAAAATTTTCATCTCTTGATCATATCCGGAAATGTATCTTCTAGTTACACAAGTTCATCATGACAGAGAACAATAGTAATCAGAGCAGAACATAGAATTGTTTTGGTCCGCATTCCTCTAGTATTGGATATTTTGTTATGCAATTTTGAGGTGTTGTAAACACATATATGAAGTCTCTAAATCAAAAATTTTAGAGTTTGAAGTCCACCAGAAAGATAGTTATGAGCATTTGTATATCACTACTTGGTTTGACAGTGTTTGATTGTGACAGGGTTTGTGTTCTTGTGGTCCACATTTTGTTGAAAGTTAATATTATGTTCTGTGGTTATGAAGTTATGTTCTAAGATGTTTGAAGAATCTTGGATATGAATTTCAGCAAGTCTTGTGGTCTACAATGAAAGTTGTAATCTGACAGATAGACTGAACCAATGATAGTCTGTGTTTGTGGCTGACCTGATAGTTTGATTTGTATGCGGTAAGTTCTATTGATTGGAACTTTATCCTAAGTGGTTCTATAGTTGGAGCCAACATATGAAAATGTGTTCCAAATGTTAATTGCGTATGCAAAGTATTTTGGTGAATGAATGTGGTCGACAAGCTACATGTTGATTAACTACATGCTTCATCTTAGTACGCCGACCGAATGTGAAGATTCCAAGTGTTGTGGATATATATATGAGATTAAATTTGATGTTTGAAGGGTGTGTGTTGTGAATATAAAGAAGTGCGAATATGAATGTGTGTATGTGACATGCAAAGTCTTGTAATTGTGTAAGGGCAATAAGTACAGAAGAAGGGTGATCTTATAAAACCAGAGCAATGTGATAGAGCAGAGCGGGATGAAGAGTTTTGAGATAGTTTTCTGAGATTCATTAGAGCTATAACCATGCATTTGTAGATGCAATCAAATCAGTTCATTTTGCCAGTGAGCCACCCTTCTTTCTCTTGGCAGTGAGCCTGCTTTGGCAGTTAGCCTGTATGCAGTGAGCATCCTTCTTTGGACAGTGAGTCCTTAAGGATAGTGAGCCCTGGTTAGTGAGCCCTAAGGTAGTGAGCCTCTTGTAATTTGGTATTTTTACTACATAATATATTGTGAGCTAACACTCACCGTGGTTTTTCCACATAAAAATCCTAGTGTTCATGTGTTATGTTTTGTGATTGCTCATTCTATGCTTGATTTACTTTTATCTAATATGGAAATTAAATTAATGATTTAATGAGTACATGGTTTTATAGAATACTGATTCACCCCCCTCTCAGTATTCTGGGTGTTCAAGAATTGGTATCAGAGCTTGGTTCCTTGGAAGAAGTCTAAAAGCTTAAGGAAGATCTTGGTGATTGAACACAAGGTAGGAAGAAGATATCCTACTCCTCCTGAAGAAATTCATCCAACTAGAATTATAGAAGAAGAGTGCATGTATGTCAATGAAGAACTCAAAGTTGCTCTTGAAGACCTTGAAAGGACCGAAGAAGAAAATAGGGATCTGAAGGATAATATCAAGGAAGCAGATGAGTGCATTAGCAAGTTGAGGGAGCAAGTAAAAAAGTTCAAAGAAAAGAAAAAGGAAGTTAGTGAGCAATTAAAGCTAGCAAATGAAACTATGGATAATCTGAAGGTGCAAGTTGAAGAGATGAAAAGAATTGAGGAATGTCTCAATATGGCTGTAAAAAACAAATCTGAACAATGTACAAAACTTGAACAAGAAGTTGTGGATCTGAAAGTTGATTTGAAACAAGCATGGATTCAAGAAGATAAATTTAGGGTGAGTGTTGCAAAACTTGATAGAATAATTGAATTTCAAAAGAGACCTAATGACAAAGAAGGATTGGGATTTGAGAAAGGTGAAAGTTCCAAATTAGGTCAAGTAGTGAATAATGAGAACAAGAAGGACAAAGGCAAGTAGATCTGGAATCAAAGGAAAGGACCTAGAAGACCACTAGTTAGGCAACCAAATTCTCAAAGGTACACCCATCTTTCAATGGTTATTGTAATTCATGCAATAAGTTTGGTCATACATTCTACTTAATGTAGAAGCAGAATGAATAAAAATGTTCCATCTTTTTTTGGTCAATGCTTTACATGTAAAAGAGTTTGTCATAAAGCTAATGAATGAAAAAGTCACATAAGGAATGGGTATAACAATGGAAGGAATGCTCAGTCTTTTAGAGGTAACTGCTTTGCATGCAAGAGATTTGGTCATAGAACTAGTGAATGTAGAAGTTAGATTAGGAATGACTATAACAATGGAAGGAATGCTTAATCTTTCAATGGTAACTGCTTTACATGCAATAGATTTGGACATAAGGCCAACCAATGGAGATATAGAATGAATAGAAGGAATAATGGATAGAGGAATATTGTGTGTTTCAATTGCAATAGACCTGGAATAGTGCAAGGTTCTGTAGAAGCAAGAACATGAAGAAGGATATTCAAATAGAAAGGAAGAAACCAGTACAAAAGGTTTATGTGATAGAAATCAAGAAGGAAATGAACAAGATATAGGTTAAGAAGGAAGTTGTTGAAGCCAAGAATGAGTCTGTGCTAGACTTTGGTGTAGAAACTTCCTCCGGGAAGTAAATTGGGAACTCTGGCTCAGGGGGAGCTTCAAAGAAAAATCCTACTTCCCCAGCCTAAGAAGTGGTGCTGACACTCAACATGAAGATATGAGTTGGAGAACATTATGTTTGATCTTTTCGAGAAGATTACGGTAGAAAAGAATCTAATGCGATAGATTGTGGAGTAATCTATGTCGACTGTTAGTGGCAGAGAGAGTATTTAATGACTTTTTAGAATTAAACATTTATGGCCATTAGGTTTTGATGAAAAGGGTTTATAAGCAATCTTATTCAAAGGAAATTCACATTGCATTTGAACACACAAGTGACCAAGGAGATTTGAGCAGCAAAGCAAAGGTGACCTCAAAACACTCAACATGATCAAACCCTAATCAAAAATGAAGAACAAGGTATGTATCGTCAGTACTCTTGCAAAGTTTTGTTAAGCTGTAAAGATGTCTACACCAAAAGTTGTTGAGATAACTGATAGGCCCCGATCTAAGTTCAAGAAGTATCCATTTAAATCTTTAGAAATAGATCTGGATGGTGCATTTTCTAAAGTTCCACATGGTATTATACATACAAAAGACATTAGGGCATATATTCATGCAAATTTGGAAGAGTATGATCATTTAAAACTAGGGCAAGTTTACTTGAATGAGTTGACCAGAGATAGATTTGAATTGAAGGAAGAATTTAGTCCTCTGCATCAGAAGAAATTGGTCACATTGATTGATTTTCCCATTTTCTCTAAAGATGGTTGGGTTAGGTATTCGCTAAGCAGGATTCATCATGAATTCTTTTGGCTGAATATACCTCATATGATAACTAAGGATGCCATTGAAGAAGTTACAGGTTTGTGTTCCATTAGAACAGTTCCAACATTGAAATTTGTGAAGAATGACACAGTGATGAAATTGACTGGTGCCAAATTTGACAAAAGGGCACTAATTGCTAATGATATTGAAGATCCAACAGTAAGATTTTCATCAATGGTGATTGGATACAAGGTATACTTCTCCAACATGGAGAAATCTATCTTTGCAATGGCCATCTACACAAGTTATGAGATGGTGAAGAAGAATGATGATTATGACCTATGTGAGTTGCTCCAACAACAATTGATGGAAAATCTGAAGAGGACAAAAGATACAAAGTTCCCATTCAAATATGGTACTATGATCATCTACCTACTGTTCTAATTTTTGAGGGAATTACCAGGTATGAGTAATATTGGTTGGTTAAATCATTCTCCTGTAGCAGTACAAATTAGAAATTATCTACAGAGTTTAGGAGATATTGATGCACAAAATGCTGCTCTTTGGGGATACTTTAGGAATTTCCAAAAGAAAATGTAGGATAGGGTTAGAACCGCTAGAAAGGTGGTTGAGAAGTATAAAGATGATATTGTCTTTATGGTGACCAAAGATCAATGCCTCATGAAGGTAGTGGAACAAAGAATAGTGTGGGTCACAGCAATGGGATATGAGGTTACAGAGGATATCTTGACTAGTTTTGCAGATTTAATGCTGAGAAAACCCAATGACCCCAAAGAAGAAAGATTTGGAATATTTCAAGAAAAGTCAATTAAAGTCCATATGGAACTGAAACAACCTAAAATCAAGAGGAATGTAAGAAAATGGGTAAATGATTTTGTAAAAAGCAAAGGATTTATAGATGAACAAATGAATGAAGCAAGAACCATGTCATGTCTCATACTTTGCATACTTGATTGAATGGTTAAAAATGCAATAATTACATTGATTGGTTAAATTGATCGCTTCGGCTATTTCATTTGCTTCGGCTATATTGGGACTAACTTATTGATAGTTTTATGAGTTTGACTTTTGCAGTCTTGTCGACGACAAGAGCATGGTTCAGGTAGGGGAGTCCTAGCTTCATGGCAACATCTGATGGGTTTAATCTAGAATTTCCACACACTCACGTAGTTTGCTTCTTCTTGCATTGCATTGCATGTTTGACTCTTTGAACGTCGTGTCACATACTGTTCTAATGAGGGTTTGATTGGCTTGATGACTCATCTTATGTTATCAAATCTCTTTTCTTAATTGAGGCATAATTAAGTTTTGTCCTTTATTCAAATTGTCATTTAGTCGTATAAGTATTCTTGCTTGCAACACCTATTTTACAAGAGAAAAGAAGTTAGTCTTGTAGGTGAAATATTTCAGAAATACACAATAATAATTATAAATGTACTATCACCTTTGAATTATTAGAATAAATATATATTCCGTGATGGTAAATGGTATAAATAATTAAATATAAAATTATCTACTTTAAAATTAAATTAGATTAAAAATATGCTAAAGAAAAATAACTAAATTTAATAAAAGACTAACGATATTTTAAGCTAACCTTACTTTAAATTTAGTATAAAAAGAAAAGCCTTGTAATACCTTCTTATTTTTAGAGAGGATTAATTTTTAATAAATGTATAAAAATAATAATGCAATCTTGTAAAGAAAAATTTTTTTAAAAAAAGAGAAAAAGAAAAAGAAAACTGCAAGTTAACAGATGGAAATGGAGAAAAAACAACATGCATGGGAGGGGGAGCGATGAAAATGCATGATTGAATCTTAAAAAGGGGATCGGGGTTTCTAAGAAAGGGGAGGACAGTTCACATCAAAAAGGTAGAAGGGATTGAATCATTGGAGGGGTCGGATTGCATCATTGGAAGGAGACGAATTGCATTGTGGAACATGGAATGGGTAAGTGCAGGAAGATGGGGGGCCAAAAAGGGGTCTTAAGTGGCCACTTTTTTTCTGAAATCAGGAAATACTGGCCTTGGATGAGAAATTGAGCATAGTTACACTCAAAATTTGGAGATGCAACCAAAACAATGTTCATAGTGCTCTGAGTCTACTTTCTAAACTACTATTATTTTTTGAAAATGGCATAGATTAAGGGGTTCAAAAGAGGGAGCCACAGAAATTGGTGTTGTTTCTGTCCAAAAAACATAACATAGCATGTTTTGTGGCTCCCTCAAAAGGTCAACTTTTTTTTGGTATTTTTAAAATCGCTTCAGTGAGAAATTAGCTAATAGCATTTAGTTTATGCCCGATTTTTCTGATAATTATTTGATGAATATTTGATTTTTTACTAATTTTCAAAGTGGACACATCCTAAAAAATAGAATTTTGGCCGTGCTACCCCTATAAATTTTGAAAACTAATCAAAAATCATTTTTTTCTTTTTTTAATATTTGTAGAATGGAGTCTAGTTTCTAAATATGTAATTTTTTTGAAATTTCAACGAATAGTTAATTTACAATGAAAGAAAGACCAAACAGTGGTTTTTGCCCAAAAACGGACACACAAACAAAAAAAATTAAAGATGAAAGGCTTAACATTGTTAAAATGTGAAAAAAATTACATCGTCAGATAGCTTAGAGAAAGCCTAACATTACCCAGGTGTTTGATTTGTTTGACCTTGAAACACGTGCAAATCTGAGGGTTAGCACGAACAAAATTATCTAAAATCTTGAAGAATATGGAAAAACACGTCTGTTACTGTTCATAAGGCACTCCGAGCCTTTGGGTTGGAAATCCAAAGCAAATCCCAAGCCCAAGGCTTGGATTCCCAAAGCAAGACATAACGCGAGCGCGTTATAACACGCTCTCGTTATAACGCACTCACGTTATTATTTTCTTTGCATTTTTCCTCTACAACAAAAGTTTGTGCTATTTTTCATGTTTTAAATAACGCGAGCGCGTTATGTTAAACTTAAATTTTTTTATGTTTAAGGCTTTTAATCATGTATGTAGGTATGCCTATATGTATGTATGTATGTATGTATGCCTATATGTATGTATGTATCTATGTATGCCTATATGTATGTATGTATAGTGTTGACGGTAGAGGAGGGTAGAGATGGGAGTGAGCCAGATAGGGGAGGAGAGGGGTGGATAAGGATTGAGTGATTAAGGTTTAAGGTTAAGGGTTGAGCATTTAGGGATAGGATTTGGAGCTTAGGGATAAGGGATTAGAGTTTAGGACCTTGAGGGATTAGGGTTTAGGGTTGAGGCTTTAGGGATAGCATTTAGGGTTAAGAGCCGAGGGATTAGAGTTAAGGTAGACTGTTGAGGGTAGAGGGATTAGGGATAGGGTTTAGGGTTGAAAGTTTAGGGTTGAGGGATAGGGTTTAAGGTATAGTTTAGTAGTTCTTGTGGATAGAGCCAGTAAACAATGGGAGATTATTTGCTTGTTTCATAACAATATACCTCCCCTAAGTGCGGGGTGCGCAGCAAGAAACATAGATGTACCCCAATGCAAAGCTTTTCTCATAATGATCATCCTTCTGATTTCAACTATTAATTACTCACTGTGGATGTACCATATGCAAAGCTTTTCTCATAGTGTGTACACCTATTGGCATAATGAACCCCAAATGGGCCAGAAAAACATGCCATATAACATTACTAACATTAAAAAAGTTCATAGCCATTTTCTGACATATTCTTGCAACTCAAATATCTTTAAGAGAAGAGTGTCAAAAATGATGGGTTTAACAACCTAACATAAGGCAAAGTAGTTTTGTTGGGTTTAGGGATAGGGTTTAGGGTTTAGGGTTGAGGGACTAGGGTTTAGGGATTATGGTTTAAGGTATAGTGTTGAGGGTTGAGGGTTTAGGGATATGATTTAGGGTTGAGGGAATAGGGTTTAGGGTTGACGGATTAGGGTTTAGGGTTGACGGATTAGGGTTTAATGTTGAGAGTTAAGGGTTGAGGGTTGAGGGTTTAGGGATAGGGTTGATGGTCAAGGGATTAGGGTTAAAGTAGAGTGTTGAGGGTAGAGGGATTAGGGATAGGGTTTAGGGTTGAAGGTTTAACGATTGAGGGTTGAGGCTTTAGGGCTAAGGGTTAAGGGATTGGGGTTTAAAATATAGTGTTGAGCGTCGATGGTTTATGGATAGGTTTTAGGGTTTAATTTTTAAGGGTTAAGGGTTGAGGGATAGTGTTTAGGGTTTAGGGATAAGGGATTAGGGTTTAAGGTATAGTGTCGAGGGTTGAGGGTTTAGGAATAGGGATAGAGTTTAGGGTTTATGGATGAGGGATTAGGGTTGAGGGTTGAGGTATTAGGGTTGAGGGTTGAGGGATTAGGGTTTAAGGTATAGTTTCAAGGGTTGAGGGTTTATTAATAGTGTTTAGGGTTGAGGGTTGATGGATTAGGTTTTAGGGTTGATGGATTAGGGTTTAAGGTATAGTGTTGAGTGTTGAGGGTTTAGGGTTGACAGATTAGGGTTTAGGGTTGGCAGATTAGTGTTTAATGTCAAGGTTAGGGTTAGAGTGTCAAGGGTAAAGGGATTAGGGATAGGGTTTAGGGTTGAAGGTTTAAGAATTGAGGGTTGAGGCTTTAGGGATGAGGGTTTAAGGCTTAAGATATAGTGTCAAGTGTTGAGGGTATAGGGATAGGGTTTAAGTTTTAAGGGTTAAGGGATAGGGATTAGGGTTTAAGGTATAGTGTTGAGGGTTGATGGTTTAGGGATAGGGTTTAGGTTTGAGGGATTAGGGTTTACGGTTGATGAATTAGGCTTTAATGTTTAGAGTTGAGTGTTGAGGGTTGAGGGTTGAGGGTTGAGGTTGAGGTTGAGGGATAGGGTTAATGGTCAAGGGATTAGGGTTAAATAAGAGTGTCGAGGGTAGAGGGATTAGGGTTTAAGGTATAGTATTGAGCCTATTGAGGGTCTAGGGATAGGGATAGCGTTTAGGGTTTAGGGATGAGGGATTCAAGTTGAGGGATGACAGATGACGGATTAGGGTAGAGGGTTGAGGGATTAGGGTTTAGGGACAAGGTTTAGGGTTAGGGTTGAGGGATTAGGGTTTAAGGTATAGTGTTGAGGGTTTAGGGATAGGGTTTAGGGTTGAGGGTTTAGGGTTTAGGGTTGACGGATTATGGTTTAAGGTATAGTGTTGAGGGCTGAGGGTTTAAGGATAGGATTTAGGGTTGAGGGATTAGGGTTTAGGGTTGACGGATTAGGGTTTAAGGTTGACGGATTAGGGTTTAGGGTTGACAGATTAGGGTTTAATGTTGAGAGTTGAGGGTTGAGGGTTGAGGGTTTAGGGATAGGGTTGATGGTCAAGGGATTAGGGTTAAAGTAGAGTGTTGAGGGTAGAGGGATTAGGGATAGGGTTTAGGGTTGAAGGTTTAACGATTGAGGGTTGAGGCTTTAGGGCTGAGGGTTAAGGGATTGGGGTTTAAAATATAGTGTTGAGCATCGAGGGTTTATGGATAGGTTTTAGGGTTTAATTTTTAAGGGTTAAGGGTTGAGGGATAGTGTTTAGGGTTTAGGGATAAGGGATTAGGGTTTAAGGTATAGTATCGGGGGTTGAAGGTTTAGGAATAGGGATAGAGTTTAGGGTTTGGGGATGAGGGATTAGGGTTGAGGGTTGAGGTATTAGGGTTGAGGGTTGAGGGATTAGGGTTTAAGGTATAGTGTCAAGGGTTGAGGGTTTATTAATAGTGTTTAGGGTTGAGGGTTGACGGATTAGGTTTTAGGGTTGATGGATTAGGGTTTAAGGTATAGTGTTGAGGGTTGAGGGTTTAGGGTTGACAGATTAGGGTTTAGGGTTGACAGATTAGTGTTTAATGTCAAGGTTAGGGTTAGAGTGTCGAGGGTAGAGGGATTAGGGATAGGGTTTAGGGTTGAAGGTTTAAGAATTGAGGGTTGAGGCTTTAGGGATGAGGGTTTAAGGCTTAAGATATAGTGTCAAGTGTTGAGGGTATAGGGATAGGGTTTAAGTTTTAAGGGTTAAGGGATAGGGATTAGGGTTTAAGGTATAGTGTTGAGAATTGATGATTTAGGGATAGGGTTTAGGTTTGAGGGATTAGGGTTTACGGTTGATGAATTAGGGTTTAATGTTTAGAGTTGAGTGTTGAGGGTTGAGGGTTGATGGTTGACGGTTGAGGTTGAGGGATAGGGTTAATGGTCAAGGGATTAGGGTTAAATAAGAGTGTCGAGGGTAGAGGGATTAGGGTTTAAGGTATAGTATTGAGCCTGTTGAGGGTCTAGGAATAGGGATAGCATTTAGGGTTTAGGGATGACGGATTAGAGTTGAGGGATGACGGATTAGGGTTGAGGGTTGAGGGATTAGGGTTTAGGGACAAGGTTTAGGGTTCAGGTTGAGGGATTAGGGTTTAAAGTATAGTGTTGAGGGTTTAGGGATAGGGTTTAGGGTTGAGGGATTAGAGTGAAGGGTTGAGGGATTAGGATTTGATGTTGAGGGTTGAGGGTTTAGGGTTTAGGGTTAGGGTTGAGAGTTGAGGGATCAGAGTTAAGGGTTGAGGGATTAGGGTTTGGCGTCGAGGGTTGAGGGTTGAGGTTTGAGGGTCAAGGGTTTAGGGATAGGGTTGAGGTTCAAGGGATTAGGGTTAAAGTAGAGTGTGGAGGGTGTAAGGATTAGGGATAGGGTTGGAGGGTTTAGGGATAAGGGATTAGGGTTTAAGGTATAGTATCGAGTCTGTTGAGGGTTTAGGAATAGGGATAGCATTTAGGGTTTAGGGATGAGGGATTAGAGTTGAGGGATGATGGATTAGGGTTGAGGGTTGAGGGTTTAAGGTATAGTTTTGAGGGTTGAGGGTTTAGGATTAGAGTTTAGGGTTGACAGATTAGCATTTAATGTCAAGGTTAGGGTTAGAGTGTCAAGGGTAGAGGGATTAGGGATAGGGTTTAGGGTTGAAGGTTTAAGGATTAAGGGTTGAGGCTTTAAGGATGAGGGTTTAAGGCTTAAGATATAGTGTCAAGTGTTGAGGGTGTAGGGATAGGGTTTAAGTTTTAAGGGTTAAGGGTTGAGGGATAGGGATTAGGGTTTAAGGTATAGTGTTGAGGGTTGATGGTTTAGGGATAGGGTTTAGGTTTTAGGGATTAGGGTTTAGGGTTGATGAATTAGGGTTTAATGTTGAGAGTTGAGGGTTGAGGGTTGAGGGTTGAGGTTGAGGGATAGGGTTAATGGTCAACAGATTAGGGTTAAATAAGAGTGTCAAGGGTAGAGGGATTAGGGTTTAAGGTATAGTATCGAACCTGTTGAGGGTCTAGGAATAGGGATAGCTTTTAGGGTTTAGGGATGAGGGATTAGAGTTAAGGGATGACGGATGATGGATTAGGGTTGAGGGTTGACGGATTAGGGTTTAGGAACAAGGTTTAGGGTTAGGGTTGAGGGATTAGGGTTTAAGGTATAGTGTTGAGGGTTTAGGGATAGGGTTTAGGGTTGAGGGATTAGAGTGAAGGGTTGAGGGATTAGGATTTGACATTGAGGGTTGAGGGTTTAGTGTTTAGGGTTTAGGGTTAGGGTCGAGAGTTGAGGGATCAGAGTTAAGGGTTGAGGGATTAGGGTTTGATGTCGAGGGTTGAGGGTTGAGGTTCGAGGGTCAAGGGTTTAGGGATAGGGTTGAGGTTCAAGGGATTAGGGTTAAAGTAGAGTGTGGAGGGTGTAAGGATTAGGGATAGGGTTAGAGGGTTTAGGGATAAGGGATTAGGGTTTAAGGTATAGTATCGAGTCTGTTGAGGGTTTAGGAATAGGGATAGCATTTAGGGTTTAGGGATGAGGGATTAGAGTTGAGGGATGATGGATTAGGGTTGAGGGTTGAGGGATTAGGGTTCGAGGCTTAAGGGGGAGGTATATTGTTATGAAATAGGCAAATAATCTCCCATTGTTTACTGGCTCTATCCACAAGAACTACTAAACTATACCTTAAACCCTAATCCCTCAAACCTAAACTTTCAACCCTAAACCCTATCCCTAATCCCTCTACCATCAACACTCTACCTTAACCCTAATCCCTCGACCCTTAACTCTAAACGCCATCCCTAAAGCCTCAACCCTAAACCCTAATCCCTCAAGGTCCTAAACTCTAATCCCTTATCCCTAAACTCTAAATCCTATCCCTAAATGCTCAACCCTTAACCATAAACCTTAATCACTCAATCCTTATCCACCCCTCTCCTCCCCTATCTGGCTCACTCCCATCTCTACCCTCCTCTACCCTCGACACTATACATACATACATATAGGCATACATAGATACATACATACATATAGGCATACATAGATACATACATACATATAGGCATACATACATACATACATACATACATACATATAGGCATACATACATACATGATTAATAGCCTTAAACATAAAAAAATTTAAGTTTAACATAACGCGCTCGCGTTATTTAAAACATGAAAAACAGCACAAACTTTTGTGGAGAAGGAAAAATGCAAAGAAAAGAATAACGCGAGAGCGTTATAACGTGCTCGCGTTATAACGCACTCGCGTTTTGACCTTTTTTTTTTTTAAATTAATTTGGCCACTTTTTGGCCCCCCATCTTCTTGCACTTACCCGAATAGTTTGCATCATTGGAAGGAGACGGATTGCCACAGAAAGGCACTGGTTGTGTGGTAGAAACGGTATTTTTCTCAATAGTATTTATACTGCATGTTAGCAATTTTAGAATGTTAAAGTATAAATATAGGCAAGCTATAAAGATCATACCAAGATTTAACTAGAAATGGAATCCTTCAAACTTGGATCGGTTTTATTTTTGTTCTTAGTATATTTTAGTTCAATTCCTTATATGTCTTCTTGAAATGGAACGAACTGCTCCTTTCTAGATCAGCCTTACTAAATCTTAAATGTGCTGAGACCCTCAGCATGGCCATGTTTAACCGATCTCTACTAGTTCTTAAGCCTTAAAGTCTTTTCTAGATGAGTTTCTTGTTTCCAATCATTCGACCTCCTTGTTGAAAGAACGGCCATAACTAATGACCCCTGGACATTTGATGAGATTGGCCTGTTTAATGTCATCAACCTTGCCCTTAACCAGAAGGAAATATGCGATCTTTTGTCCTTTATCCAGATAGAATTAAACGACCTCTGGAAATCTAGTCTGAGTTTTAATTGTTGATCATTTTTGCTGTAGAATCGACCCTCAGTGAGTCGTTGGATCTTCAATTTTTCTTTTCTTTTCTGACCTTAATTTTTTTTAGGTCTCTCCTTAACCTTTCTCCAAGTTCATTCTCTTGACCTAGCTGTCTGTAGATGGTCTGCGCCGGTTCTTACTTGTTCTTTCCTGAAATCACTTCAAACTTCGAAAACACCTCCCAATTTGTCAAGACTAATGTCATTGTAAGATAAAAAGGCAGATGTTGAAGTATAGCAGGTCAAGTTAATTTTATTCAAATGTGAGAACAATCTTTCTTTTTGTTGCTAAAACTTTCATGATTTAGTTTAAATGTAAGAAATACAACATTCTATATCTCTATCCTTATTGACGATTTTTAAGAGTCAGTGACAATAGATTTGAAATACTTCTTCTCTCTTTTGGCCGATGTGTCTTTCTCGGATATGGAGAAACCAATCCGATTTGTGCAAAAAAAATAGGACTCATTAGTTAAAACTTCAAAAATCTACACTTATCCATAAATTAAAATCGTTGCCTTATGGTTGAGTAAATCCGTATTCCATTCAGAGGAATCACGTAGGTAATATTGCTAGAATTATGATGGGTTTGTAGTGTACAGAAGTAATTAAACTTAAATATCATGTTCATGATTACTTTATATGCACTTGTATATAGGCATTATGTTTATGATTATAAAACAAAAAGAGATCTTTTATTATGATAGACCGATGTACAGTAGTGGTTAAGTTGCATATCATTTTGTTCTTGTCTATTTAGTTGTGTATACTCGGTCTTATACATAGGACACTATTCAAATTTTTGAAACGAACAAATTCATGTATAATTGGGAAAATCAACTTGTGTTACCCTATATCAAATTTGCTACTTAGAAAACAATTAACTGTTGGAATCATCTGAAACAGATATCTTTTCTTGTATTCATGCATGCATAAAAATGAGTTATTTTGTCATACAAAGGGGCTTGAAAGGAGTGTTTTTTTTTTCCATAAACTATGATTGAAAGTGCATAGGACTATTATCTGGTTTTTTTTTTGTTTATGTGCTTTTGAGAAAGATTGCCTTCCGGGACGGGTATTGAATGTGGGCTATCAGGGAAGTGAGTTTTCTTTTTCAAAACTTGCACGCCATTACAACAGTTAATTGCTTTGGCCAAAGCGAACTGAATGTTGAAATAGACATGCACCATTGAAATAGATGGACAATTAGCCTAGCTTTTCATTGTATGATTCCCTACCGTATCCTATTGATGAGATGCTGCATTCATATTAGAGATGCATGTAGGTTGATAGGCACATACCAGATTCCACCCTGCATATGTTTACAGGATGCTAGGCTCTTCGAGCAAGGTCAGGTATTCCTCAGTTTGAGGAATTTCAGGGAAGCGCAAGCTTCGTGGTTGGGCAGAAAAAGTACCTGAACCATGTTCTTGTCCTACGACTTAGTAGATGGCTGGTTGGTCGATGGCGGTCGAGGACTCCTTGACAGATTTATTTGACACTGATGATAGTTGTACTTCTTGTATTTAAATGATTGTAAGGCTTGATGCCATTATTCGACACTTGTAATATTATTTCTACATACGCTGTAAATGACTTCAGATGTATCTATATACGCATTGTAATTATGCTTGTACTTTTACTTACAAACCTAAAAACTTGCTTGGACTCTTGAATGTTATCTTAATATCTTTCCTTCGGAATGATGAAGTAGAAGTTAATTTTACTGCAATTGAATTTACTTTCAGTAAGTCTATGTTTTACTCCAGTTTCATGTGATGTGAATTTTTAGTACTTTACATTTGAAGTCTAGGGCCACTAAGACTACAAGTGCTTTGGAGGGATAGACAACAAAAGATATGGAGAAGGAAGAAGATAAATCTAGACAAGAAAAGGTTGCTTCTAGTTCAAGAAGAAGAACAAGAGGCTCCTCCTCTACTGTAGAGGTTGAGAAAGAAAAGACAGAGCCTGCAGAGAATAGGCACAAAAGAAAGAAGACAAAGGCCACAAAAAGAGTGCATGTGAGCCTTGGTGGAGAAGAAGAAGAAGAAGAAGAGACTGAGAATGATGAAAAAGTCAAGGCAAAGAAGGCAAGAACAGATGAAACCACAACAAGCAAAAAGGAGAAGCCCTCTGAAAAGGTGAAGGACAAGAAGAAGAAGAAAGGAGAGAAGACTGAGACCAGAGAAGATGAAGCAACAATATCTCTGGAGACCACATTTAATGCAATGGCTGAGCATGGGATCTTAAATCCAATTGTTGATACATATCATGATTGCTCAAATGCTGACAAATTAACTATTGAAGCAACAGTTGTAAGATTTTTGGATAATTTTAATAAATCCCCAATTGAAGTCATAGATGACTTACTAGATAGTCTAGCCAGCATCATGACAACAAGAAAAGAAGGGGCCATGGCCAAAGATGCTGAGATAAAGGAGTATGTTTTGTTGAAACTTCACCAAAATATCACTAGTGAAGAAAAAAGTCAAAGTCACTAAGAAGCTTAGTGAACAATTTAGAACAAAGAAAAGGGTCAATACTCTAATGTCTGGTGACATTGAGAAACTGATTAAAGAGACTAAGGAGATAACCCTAAGTGTGCTACATGAACTACAAATCCCAACTGTGGTAGACATTGATGGGAGGAACAAAATGATGATGCTGACACTTCTAATACTATTCTGAAAGAGAATTTTGAGCAAAATATGGATCAAAGTGTAGTTACTCCTCTAGTGAACATAAGAAAGGATGAAGAAATGAAAGAACCTGTGGAAGAGAAGAACACTGAGGAAGAAAAAGTGACATCTGAGGAAATTGCCTCTGAAGGACAAGGTGAGAAGAGGGAAAAAGCAAATGAACAAATGGTTAACAATCTTGCTCCAGAAATAGAGGGAAATGAGCAAGAGCTTATTCAAGAAGACTCTTTGGAGAGATATGATGCTGAAGGGTCTCATGTTGAAGATAAAAGAGACACTGTTGAAAAGGATTCAATTGACTCTTTAAGAGAGTTTTGGGAGAAACAAAAGGAAACTCAGATTTTGACTGCACATGAGTTGTTACAATGACTGATAAACCTGGCCACAATGTCCCCTCTACAAAAACTAAGGCTAGGGACAATTTTTCAAGCCACGACACAAGAAGAAATTTTGAAATCTCATATAGAAGATAGTGAGTTGATAGGAGATGCAACAAATTTTTTTGAAAAGATTATGCTAGGAATAAATAAAGACACATCCTTGGCTTCTACTGCATAGTTGAAGAAATTCATTGAATCAGTCAACTCTCATTCTGAGTCCCTTAAACAAGCTGCAAAAAAGAAAGTAAGGGGAGATATTGATAGCAAGAGATTAGTTGAGATTAATGACAAATTTTCTCAAGATAAAATATTTTTAGATAAGAGCATAGAGTTTGCACAAACAACCATTAAAGAAGCCACCGAACTATATCAATTTTGTCTTACATGGCCTAAAAAGACTAAGGACACAAAAGAGAAAATAGATGGATGGGAAGCTCAAATAATGAAGATATCCAGAATCTATGACCCTATGAAGTATCTTATGTATGGTAGAATGAATGGTCTCAACTTTTGCCCTTTGACTAACAATGGCATAAAACACAGAATGAGTTAGATCTGAGAGATAGTGAGCTTCAAGATTGCATGCCTTGCTAGACTTGTAGTAGCTTCAGATCAGACAAAGCAAATCACTGAGGCCCCTACTACCGTGAAGAAGGTAGAAGAGTTGGTGTCCTAGGTTAATGGGAATATATAAGTATTGAGTGATGCTAAGGTTAGATGGGATGAAGATGTGGTGCAACTAAAGAAACTCTATCAAGATATTCTCCTTGCAAGCCAATAAGGGATTTGACTTCAATTGTATATATGCAAATAGTTTTGAAGTTTTGGTCACTTGTACATATTTTTGTATCATACACCTTTTCCATTGATGTCAAAGGGGGAGAATGAAGCATGTGAAAAACATAGACAAGTGAAAAATAAATAAGGAGAGAAGCATGAAGTTAGGGGTAGTAGTGTGTAAAGAGTAAGGGGAAGCTGTATGATATTTTTTCACATCATGTGTTGCCATCAATGCCAAAGGGGGAGATTGTTGGCAACTTGGTATGATGAGGATTGGCTGAGCATGATGTTTGATCAATGTTGTCATTGATGGCAACAAGGATTTAGAAGGGTTGTGACGTTATAGTAATCCTCATGAAGTCATGCATACTAAGAACTTTGGTCCAGAAAGAAGACTTAGACATTTTGGCTAAGTCTTGGCAGAATACAGAGATAGCGACTGAAAGACAGTATTTTGATTGGCATTGGTTTGTAGTTGAAGATCTAGCCTTTTAGTTATAGTAAGATGTTTATAGTCCTTAGATTATCTTATAACCAAAGTTTCAGCTCTTGATCATCTCCAGAAATATATCTTCTAGTAGCACAAGTTCGGCATGACAGAGAACAGTAGTAATCAGAGCAGAACATACAATTGTTTTTGTCTACATTCCTCCAGTATTGGATATTTTTTAATGCAATTTTGAGGTGTTGTAAACACATATATGAAGTCTCTAAATCCAAAAGCTGCAGAGTTTGAAGTCCACCGGAAAGATAGTTATGAGCATCTGTATATCGCTACTTGGTTTGACAGTGTTTGACTATGACAGGGTTTGTGTTCTTGTGGTCTGCATTTTGCCACAAGTTAATATTATGTTTTATGGTTCTAAAGTTATGTTCTAAGATGTTTGAAGAGTCTTGGATATGAATTTGAGCAAATCTTGTGGTCCGCAATGAAAGTTGTAATCTAGAAGATAGACTAAACCAGTGATAGTCTTTGTTCGAGACTAACCTGATAGTTTGATTTGTATGCGGTAAGTTCTATTGATTGGAACTTTATCCTAAATGGTTCTCTAGTTGGAGTTGACATATGAATATGTGTTCCAAATGTTAATTGGGTCCACAAAGTACTTTGGTGAATGAATTTGGCCGACAAGCAACATGTTGATTAACTACATGCTTCATCTTAGTAGGCTGACCTAATGTGAAGATTCCAACTGTTGCATATATATATATATATATATATATATATATATATATATATATATATATATATATATATATATAAGATCCAATCTAATGTTTGAAGGGTGTCTATTGCAAATATAAAGAAGTAAGTGTGAATATTAATGTGTGTATGCAACATACGAAGTCTTGTAAATGTGTAAGGGCAACAACTGCAGAAGAAGGGAGATCTTATAAAAGCAGAGCAGTGTGACAGAGCAGAGCTAGATGAAGAGTTTTGAGATAGTTTTTTGAGCTTCATTGGAGTTGTTACCATGCATTTGTAGATGCAATTAGAGTAGTTCATTTTGGCAGTGAGAAACCCTTCTTTCTCTTGCTTTCTCTTGGTATTGAGCCTGTATGTAGTGAGCATCCTTCTTTGGATAGTGAGTCCTTAAGGGTAGTGATCCATGGGCAATGAACCCTAAGGAAGTGAGCCTCTTGTAATTCGGCATGTTACTACATAATATATTGTGAGCTAACACTCACCATGGTTTTTCCCTCTTTGGGTTTTCCACATAAAAATCCTGTAGTTCATGTGTTATGTTTTGTGATTGCTCATTCTATGATTGATTTTATTTTATCTAATATGAAAATTGAATTAATGGTTTAATGAGTACATGGTTTTATAGAATACTGATTCACCCCCCCCCCCTCAGTATTTTGGGTGTTCAACATTTACTTCTTTACCATCTTTTGTATTGTAGTCCACTATTTTATACTTGTCCAACTCTACTAGTTCATTTCCAACCACATGTGCGCTTTCCATATGTTCACATATTGGCATATATTGCAAGCCACCGCAATGCTGACATGTGCCATCCAAGCATAATTTCCTTTAGAATATTTGACCTTCCTCTCTTTCACATAAAATTGTTGATATGAAGTCTCTTGAAGATGTTGGTGGGGCATGTATGCCACAATCCTACAAAACATTGTTGGTATGCAAATCTAAACATATAGACCGATAAACATCAAAATGGTTAGAAAATTCAATATGTAATCTACAACAACAAGTAGTATGTGTGTGTGATTTATTTTGACATAGAAAGGTTTTAGTATTTAAAAATATCTTTGAAAAAAATTCTAATTTGAGGATACATCTCTAGAAATTTACCAAAAAATTGTTTTTGAGTCGTATCCAAAAAATGCTTTGGATGTGGCTCATGGTTTTGACTACTGATTCTCCTTCTTACCACATCCCTTTGATTAGGAGATACCCTTGTGTAATTCTTCCAAAAGTCTTCAATTAGTGATCTCGGTGCTTCAACATTTGGTTTATCTATTTGTGGTAGTCTCCTAGAGAATACCCATAATTCATTGGCATCGATGTCCTCAATTCTTTGGCTCCTACCAGTGGCTCTTGATAAAGTTTTTCTATTAACTCTCAATGCTTGACTCCTCTATCTAATGAGACAAGCTTTCCTCATTTGATTACTTACCATTGTCGATGTAATGACACGTCATGTGACATTACTATATTTTGTACATGAGGTGTTACACTCTCATATGCACTTAATAGATTTTTAACTTCAAGCCTCTGATGTTCTCAACCCAAGAATCTTCATGATGGACCTATACTTTATACTTCACATCATTTCAATGAATAGTTGACATCTTGTGGTCTCATTAAACTTTTCAAAGAACACTCTCCAAATCTTATTAGGATATCTTCTACAAGTGCGTTTTGGAATCTTACCTTCCATTGGCTGCAAAATATTCTCATCGATATCAATCAAATACTTTTGCTTGCTATGCAAAATTCTAGGTGGTGTTCTCAAAGGTAAATTCATCTCAACATTAGGAATTTCATCAATATTTAAATGTGATGGGCTAGACGGCATACCTTCGATTGGAGATGGAATAGATGACGTACATTGAGGTTGATGTGGGAATGATGGCGTACCTCCTTCCTCACATGTGAGTGATGATGTACTCTCAACTTGAGATGTTGTAGATGGTGTCCCTCCATCTTGACTTGTGGTAGAGGACATGTCTCCAACTACAATATTCAAATCTCTCATAGCACGAAGTTTTTGCAATTGTTCCCTTTGTGCCACCAATACCATATCTCTTGTTGATGGCTGAGGTTCCTCTTCAATTAGCATGTCTTCGACAATTGTGTCAAATTTCCTCTTCTCACGAAGTTCCCTCATACCTGTTGCTTTCTTTGCATTCTTAGCTTCTTTCTCTTCCTATGTTGGTTTAATCCTTGATCATTTCCTTAGCATGACAGATAATTTTATCTATAGCATGATAAAGAGACAAATATTATTTCCTAAAAAATGAATCCATACAAATAAATGAAATATATGTCATTCAAACCTTCATACAAAATGTACATACAATCATCATGTAGAAGAGTAAATGTCACTCAACCATGATGAATAAACAAGTGCACTAAGAACACAAGGAAAATGGAAAGCAAATTTTTTTGAAGTATTTCTACCTTGCAAGAATTTATCATGTGACTTTGCTCTAGACATTTTCTAACATATGACCTACCAATATAACCACAAATAGACATGTATACAAAATGTGGTAGCATAGACAAAGCACATGAATTTTTTAATGGAACGCCTTAAAGAAATGTGGTCTCATAGGATGCCATGATTTCAAGATAATAACAAAATGGATTTTTTAAAAGACATTACAAACTTTCAGGAAGATACAATTGGCTTGAGTATAAATCTCCATTCCACAACTTTTGTCAACATCCTACCTTTGGAACAAGGTATGGGCATCAATCAAATCATTGAAAGAAAGGGGGATTTTTGTCAAATGTTATAATTGCAACTCCCTTCGCAGAAATGTATGAGTGTTATGGTTGCAATTACCTTAGTAGACACATGCAAAATGTAGATGTATAGACAAGGCACATGAATTGTTTGAAAAATGCCTCAATGAGATATGTCCTCATGGACTACAATGATTGCAGGATATGCACAAAATAGATTTGTTGAAAAGGCTTTAGAAAATTTCAATTAAATGCAATTTCTAGGTGTAAAACCAAATTCCAAAGCATTTTCCAACATCCCCCATGCCTATACCAAAATGGAAGATTTGGAAAGGGGTATGTACATCCATAAAAAAAGGATTGAGAAATGATGTATTATATTACATAGATATAACTACTCTTGTAAATGTGTATACAAAATGTGGAAGCATACACAAGGTAGGTCAATTGTTTAACAAAATGCCTCAAAGAGATGTGGTCTCATGGACCACAATGATTACAAAATTTGCAAAAAGTGGATTTGTTGAAAAATATTTTGAAACTTCCAAGCAAATGTAATTGGCAAATGTAAAGAATTGTGTAGTTTAAAATGTTCCAAGAGGGGATAAGGTTATAATAAGGAACAAACAATGATGAACATAGAATATGCATAATAACAAAATCAAAGCATTGTATTAAGCATGTATGATAAGGGATGATAAAGAAACATAATAGAATTAAGGAAAATGTAAAGAACATGTGTAAAGACTTGACATACCTAAAAAATAGAGATTCAAATGGAGAGACTACCCAATTATGTAGTATTTTTTTCTTCTTGTATCAAACTCCTCAAAAATTTAAGTTTTTCACAAACTTGCTTCCTTTTCAACGTTCAATTATATATCACTCAAATAGAATTACTAACAAAAATACAATTAACCAATGTATAATGTTAAATTCATACAATTCAATCACAATTAACATTGTAACACTACAAAAATTGAAACTTCAATTGATATATATCAAATTCAATGTGAAAACTATGTTATTTCCTCCTTCATAAGTTGGAAAACTAGAAAAAGGTGGTGGAAAGTTCATGCAATTGTGGTAGAATGTGAAAATTTTGCATGTGCACTTCCCAACAACATCAAAAATTATTTTTTTGTTGGAACAAGTGCATAACCAGGAGAACAAGAGAGCATGTGGGCCTGGATCATGGGTGTCCTAGCTATTTTAGCATTTTTAGAGTAAGCCAAAATGTGCTCGCATTATAATGAAAGTGAGTTTTATCTTCCTATACAAAATGACCATATTTCAACTTCTTCAAAATGCGCTCACGTTATGAAAAAGTTGATTTCCTAAAGGTTTTCTAAGTCATTGTCTCATTACCCACCCCTCTCCCCCCTCTATCTCTCTCACACCTATCTTTCGCCCTATGTATCTCACCCCTCTCTCCCTAGGCTATAGGTCTCTCACATCTATATCTCTCTAATGGTTCTCTAGTTATTGTCTCATTACCCACCCCTCTCCCCCCTCTATCTCTCTCACACCTATCTTTCGCCCTATGTATCTCACCCCTCTCTCCCTAGGCTACAGGTGTCTCACCTCTATATCTCTAATGGTTCTATAGTTATTTCCCTTCCTCTCCACCTCTCTCCCTCCTCCTTACCCATCTTTCCCTCAAGTTGTCAAATTCACTCTCTCATTTTCTTCTATCTCTCCCCTCACCTCTCTATCTCTCACCTCTATCTCCCCCTCACCTCTCTACCTCTCCCCTCTCTAGGTCTCTTAGTCACTCCTTGTATGCCTCTCCATCCCTCCTTAGCCATCTAGGTCTCTCACTTAACCCTAAACCCTATCCCTAAAGCCTCAACCCTCAACCCTTAAACCTTAAATCATGAACCCTATCCCTAAACCCTCAACCCTTGACATTATACCTTAAACCCTAAACTCTATCCCTAAAGCCTCAAGCCTCAACCCTTAAACCTTAAATCCTAAACCATATCCCTAAAACCTCAACCCTCAACCCTCACTCAACCCTTAAACCCTTAATAACCCTTAAACCCTAAACCCTTGACCCTTAAACCCTACATCCTTAAACCCTCAACCCTTATCCATCCCTCTCCTCCCCTATCTGCCTCACCCCCATCTCTCTGTTATCTCTCTCACCCCTCTCTCCCTAGGTTTTAGGTTTCTCATGTGTATATCTCTCAAGGCTCTCTAGATATTTCCCTTCCTCTCCACCTCTCTCCCTCCTCCTTACCCATCTTTCCCTCAAGTTGTCAACTTCACTCTCTCATTTTATTCTATCTCTCCCCTCACCTCTCTATCCCTCAACTATAAACTCTCAATCCTCTACCCTAATCCCTCAACCCTAATCCTTTAACCTCAACCCTTAAACTCTCAACCCTTAAATCCTCAACCCTTAAACCCTAATCCCTTAAACCCTAATCCCTTAACCCTCAACCCTAAAGCCTCAACCATTAAACCTTCAATGCTAAACCCTATCCCTAAACCCTCTACCCTTGGCACTATGCCTTAAACCCTAATCCCTCAACCCTTAAACCATCAACCCTTAAATCCTTAATCCCTCAAACCTTAAACCCTTAAACCCTCAACTCTCAACCCCTAGATACCCTTAAATCATTAAACCTTAAACCCTTAAACCCTATGCCCTATACACTTAACTTGGACACTCAACCTTGAACATTATCCATCAACCACAAACCTCTACCCTATACCCTATACCGTCAACCCTATACTTATGCCCTAAACTCTCAACCCTCATCCATATGCCTTATACCCTCAACCTTAAACCCTGAACTCTATATCTTAGACATTCAACCTTGAACATTATCCCTCAACTGTAAACTCTCAACCGTCTACTCTAATCCCTCAACCCTTAACCCTCAACCCTCAACCCTAATCCCTCAAACCTATACATTAATCCTTCAACCCTCAACCCTAATCCTTTAACCATCAACCCTTAAACTCTCAACCCTTAAACCCTCAACCATTAAACCCTCAACCCCTCTACCATATACATTAAGCCCTTAATCCTAATACATTAACCCTATACCTTAAACCCTAATATCTTAACGCTCAACCCTTAAACCATAATCCCTTAAGTCCTCAACCCTTAAACCATAAACCCTTGACCCTTTAACCTTAAAGCCTTAGATCCTTAAACCCTCAACCCTTAAACCCTTGAACCCTCAAACCTTAAACCCTTAAACCCTAAACTCTCTACCCCTAGATACCCTTAAACCCTTAAACCCTATACCCTATACACTTAACCTTGGACACTCAACCTTGAACATTACCACTCAATCTTCAAACCTCAACCCTCTACCCTATACCCTCAACCCTATACTTATGCCCTGAACCCTCAACCCTCATCCATATGTCTTATACCCTCAACCTTAAACCCTAAACCCTATATCTTAGACACTCAACCTTGAACATTATTCCTCAACTGTAAACTCTCAACCCTCTACCCTATACCCTCAACCATATACTTAAGCCCTAATCCCTCAATCCTCAACCCTATACCTTAAACCCTGGAACCTACACCTGCAAACCCTCATCCCTATACCCTATAACCTCACCCTTATTCCCTAATCCCTGAATATTGTTCCTCAACCCTATACTTAAAACCTAAACCATACACTCTCAACCCAAGTCACCCTATGCCTTATATACGCTCAATCCATATCATAAACCCTAAGCCCAATATCCTAAACCCTAATCCCCATACCTTACACACTTAATCTTATACACTCAACAAGATGAATATTATCCCTCAACTGTAACCCTCAACCTATTACTTAAGCCCTAATCCCTCAACCCTCAACCCTATACCTTAAACCCTAAACACAAAAACCTCAACTCTCAACCCTAAAAACTATACAGGCTCAGGTCCTTATATACCCTAAACCCAAAACCCTTACATACAGGCTCAGGTCCTTATCTGCAGAGCAAGAAGGCATTTGAAGTTTGATACAAGCCCGTTTGAGGAGAAGGTTGTTGAATGTTGCATCTTATGTTTATTACTGAGGAGGCATGTGTATGAGAATCGTTTCAAGCATGGTTGTGCCCAGTTTTGAAGGTTGTTAAGGTTTGCATTTAATAAAAGAATTGTGAGTTTGTGCATGGAAATTTGAAGGGCTGTACTCAATTTCAAACCACATCGCCAGTGTTTTCATTTGTGTTGGCATGTTTTTTGCTTAATTTTATGCATCAATGGAATGCACAAAGCCACGCCTTCCTTAATTTTCTAGGATTTACAAAAACAAATACCATGCCCTCTTGGTTCCAGGTGCCATATCCATGGAATGCCTCACTATTTAAAATGGTATGGCATATCAAGTTGGCCACGCCTTCCTCCATTCTAGCTTGTGCACCATCGAGCCACCCAACTTGCACCAAATTTATTCAAGGCTACAGGTGTAAATCTGAATAATCTGAACAATTCAGTTGCACAAGCCATCACGCAGGAAACATATTTGTGGGCTGAAATCTCTTAATGATAACCACCATTTACAAGTGAAGGCTTGAGTGATCATATTGTGCAATGTTTGGCTGCCTGAGTTGGAGGTTGTAGGTTTGCAGAACGAACAAATTGCTGATCTCTACTATTTTCAACAGTTAGTGGTGGAGCTTCCTAATCTCCTTTCTCGTCCAAATGGAATTGTTTTTATTCTTTAATCTGTGAAATTGCATCCTTGGCGTTCAATCAGCATTAAATAATCTTTTAGAAGAGAGTGTTGGAATTGTAGTTTTTCTCCAGAGAGTTGCAGTGTTAATTCCCAGCCGTGTAAGGTGAAGTTTCATTCCAACGTAATGGAAGAGGTTTGGAAGAGTGTAATGGAAGAGGAAACATGAGTGTAATGGAAGAATAATTGCTTTTTAAAGTTAATGTATGGAATGTAATATGCAACGGTTGAACATAATGAAATTCTAGTTAATTTTTGTTATTTAATATTGTTTTTCAGTTTTGTTGTTCTACTGAATTCAACAATCCTTATTATCCTGTGGGTGATGATGGATCATTGAGTGTGATCCAAAACATCAATGCAAAAACACACACAGTTAAATCCAGAAGCACTTATACAGTAATCCTGTAACTTATATTAGTTTTTCTAAAATAGAGAATGGCTTATTACAAATAATAAATAGGAAGAAATCCTTATTTCGGATATTACTAGAGCCAGAGCTCAGTTATTTTTTCACAGATAGATGTTTGATTGCGAAGTATTTTATTCGTTCACCCACTGCACTTACCAATAGTAACCTAATGTGTCAATGCTGCAGATAGCTCCACGCAATAAACCCATTGCCTCCCTCCGGATAAAACCCACCAGGTATAGACTCATTTCCTGTGCCATACAGAACCCTTAAGGTCTGCTGGGGAGTTCTGATGTAGGACAAAGAATCAACGTCTGCAGAGAGAATGTTACCACTTAATTTTTCGTCAGCGCCAAGTTCTGGGGGAACTACGATTCCTTCGTCCACAATTCCTGTCTTTCCCAGACAGTTTCGAAGGTTGGAGATGAATGCTGTGATCTGTGCAACAGTGAAGTTGTAGGGATAAACTTTGTACTCCGCTCTCTCGTACAGCCAATAACGTATCACTGCATCTTGCCCAGACTCCACTCCCAGAAGACCTGCTACCAGCTGCACCCAAACCAAAACAATAATTGCTTTCTGAGAGACGAACTTAAAAAGCACTGTAAACGAGTTAGTATATTTTTAGGAATAATTGTTTTAGGTGAGATTTGAAACTGAGGTATGTTGCTATGAAGCAAGAGGGTTTAACATTCTACCAATTTTTTTACACTCTATTTTATGGTCAAATAATTAATAGCAGAGGGTAAACAGTGAGCATGTTTTGGTGTTGATTATGTAGACAGGTTTGATCCTTCAATTTCTTGATAATTTTGATATTGATGACCAAATCAATTCCACTATGCCTACACATTTGTTTGTAACTTTTCATCGATATTATTTCAACTGACATTAAAATTACGACATATTAATTGACAACAACTTCTTGATAATTTTGATATTGATGACCAAACCAATTCCACTATGCCTAGACATTTGTTTGTATCTTTTCATCATATTATTTCGACTGACTTTAAAATTACAACATATCAATTGACAACATATCAACTGACATTATTAATTGTTAAAAAGAATAAGACTAAATCTTAACTGACATTAAAATTACGACATATGAATTGACAACATATCAACTGACATTATTAATTGTTAAAAAGAAAAAGACTAAATCTTAACTGACATTAAAATTACAACATATCAATTGACAACATATCAACTGACATTATTAATTGTTAAAAAGAATAAGACTAAATCTTTATAAAAAAATTCCTCAAATGACAGATCCTTAAATATTGATTGCAAACTTTGATGCAAAATATTTATTCATAGATTAGGCCCCTGAAGATGAAGAGAGAAAGTTTTAAAACTTTACTTGCTTTCCAGCCTGTGAGGTTATATTAAGATTGGCGCCAGCGTAAGCTGTAACGCCCATGTATGGAAGAACGTACATAGCAAGCAGATAATTAAGAGAATTAGCGTAGGGATCGAAGGGAGGAATGAGTGTGAATCCCACAGCCTCATTGAAGAAATTCGCCCATGCTTCCACTACCAAATCTAGCAAAGGCCGCGGAATGGCTTCCTCTACACTCTCTCTGATTATTCTGCAAAAATCAGTACACCAAACAATGGTCAATTTAGTGGAAAGAAATCTAAATTCTGAGTTTAAAATAACATTTTATTTAAATATTAAATAGTTTAGTGATCAAATAGTTAAATAAAAAAATTATTAGAACCTAATATGGTCGATTTCTTGGAAAGCAAATTGCTCCACAATATCTCTAGTTTGAGGGTCCAGATTGGCTGTGCGGATTCCTTCTGGGGGAGGGCCACCTCCAGTAAGATTAGGTGCAAATTTGTCCAGCCCCACCCCAAATACACCTCCAAGAAAAAATTCACACTCTATGTACTCAATATTCAGAGCAAAATTAAATAGTTCAGCATCTAATGCATTCAATGGCCCAACATAATATGTTCCAGTGCTATAATCGGCAACAGGACAGCAATACTCACTGGGCAATGAGCCAAACATGATAAAAATCATCAGCATTGCTGCTGCTGCTGCTGGATTTTCCATTTTGCCTCAACTTTGGTGATTTGAACTTGAGACTCCCTATTTATATTAAATTTTGTAGTCACTTAATTAAGAAATTTTTAAAAAATGAACTTTCTGTCTGCATCAATTTGAACTTGAGATTTCTTATAATTTTATAAACTTTGGATCTTTTTATTCATTTTTTATAAAGAGCTGTTGTATTGATTTACGTGTACGACCCACTCACACAGTAATCCCTCCTTCCTTAACACAAAACCTCTTATTTGGATCACCCCCTTAAGCTTAACATCTATTGTTTTTACATACTTGAACATGGGACCTCCCATTCATACAGCATTTGGTTTACAAATAAAAGTTATGACCCAGCCAACCATATTAGACATGGATGTTTTCCTTAAACTGAAAAAGATCAGGCACCAACTTCCAACCAATTCCAACCGACGCAGGTTCGCATAGTATTCCCACTTGTTAGTGTTCGCTTACAAAACCAAATTAGCAGACACTATGTATGGATATGGGATTTTGTTGAGGAAAGCTTATAAAACCAAGTAAATATTGTAACTCGTATTACAAATCTTTACAACTTAAATAGAAAAATAAATAGTAAATTTATAATTTCACTTTATTCTCCTTTTTAATAAGAGTGAATGAAGATTGACATCTATTTTTATTATTTGTCAAAAGTATAAATTTGATAGATTGTTTTTCTAATATAAATTAATAAAGATTAGAAATGTATATTTTAGTTTATTATTTATTAGTGTAATCTTAACGCATATGCCAATCTACCATCATTTGAAATGATTATTTGAAATAGATAATTATTTGTTTATTAAAGTTGAATGAAATATAATTACATCAAGAATAAAACGTGTAATCTTAAGGCATATGACAAGCTACCATAATTTGAAATGATTAATTGAAATAGATAATTATTTCTTTATTAAAGTTGAGTGAAATATAATTACATGAAATAGATGCTTGACAACTTCTTCAAAGTCGGATTGGCCGTATAATCTTTGTTGGAATGCGGCCACCTTACCAAAAGCTAGGGCTTTCTCTTGGTTAGCTATCAATGACAAAATTCTAACTAGGGATGGACTCCGCAAACTTGGCATTAGTCTTATTTTTAAGTGGGTGCTATGTGGAGAGCAAGAGGAGGACGTAGACCACCTACTTCTTAAATGTCCTTTTAGTATCAAGTGTTGGAACTGGTGTATGGAGAAACTAAATTTGAGCACTCCCCTTCCTAGATCCTTGTTGGACCTATTCAAGAGTTGGCCAACATTGAATCAAGAACCCACCTTCGTGTGCTTACGGGAGGTCTACCCCTCAATGATAATATGGGGGGTATGGAAGGAAAGGAATTTTTGGATCTTTAGAAAGGCCAAGCACTCGATTGACAAGGTTTTAGAAGAATTGTCTTCAACCATTACAGAGATTGTGAATGTGAGAGTGAGGTCCAACATATAAACAAATATAAAATTTACTAATCGGGACAGTCTAGTCATTAAGAATTGGAACCAGCTACAACTCCCAGGTGCACAAGATGAGATCCAGGCCATTTCAAGTAAATGCATAAGGGCTTCAATTAGATGGTCACCCCCCACGTCTCCTTTGTTAAAATTAAACTTTGAAGGTGCTTGTAGAGGCAATTCAGGTCCTTTCGGTATAGGTTGTATTATCAGAGACCCCGAAGGAAAGTTGGTGGTTGCAAAGGTGA
Source organism: Cunninghamia lanceolata (assembly GCA_027924645.1). Lineage (NCBI taxonomy): Eukaryota > Viridiplantae > Streptophyta > Pinopsida > Cupressales > Cupressaceae > Cunninghamia > Cunninghamia lanceolata. Next base: position 1,435,336 of record BSBN01000379.1, on the reverse strand, counting down.
CAAAATTACCGGAAGGAACAAACAACCAAGTAGAAGCCTTCGCCCTTTTATATGGTCTCAAATTGGATGTTTCAAATAATGTAAAAAATATATCGATTGAGGGAGATTCTCTGATTTTAATCAATCCATTCAAAAAGAGGGAGGCTCTCAACTGGCATCTAGACTATATAGTCCAATAGGCAATCATCCTCCTTAGGAACTTTGATAAGTTTTAGATCAGTCATTGCTGTAGGGAAGCGAACTAGGTGGTGGATCTTCTCACCAACATGGTAATCGACCAGTCAGCTATAAGTATAGGTTTCTCGCCATATCAGCTTAAGGGGTCATATCAAATGGAGAAGTTAATTGTGGTGGACATGCCACCTCATAGTGTTAGGCCTTCTTAAAGAGTACACAAATTGGAGTCTTTTCACTTACTCTTTACATCAGCCAAAAAGAGTGTTAGTAAGGTAAAATGGCCCCAAAATGTCACGTCAAGGCTACCGTTGGATTAGATTTAGTCTCGGGTGTATTTATGGACAGACCCATGGCACATAATTACCTCCATGGGTTTTGCAGAAGCCAATTGAAACAAAATCTCTCGATTACCCTCTGGCCAGTATGCATTAATGAGAAAGGATGCCACTTAAAGTCCCTAGGTGGCTTCATCCGTGTAGACTTAAACATAACAGTCTTGTCTGTGCCATTTTTTAGATCATTTACACCTCATGACATGGTGATTCAACCTCTGCCCACAGGGAACTAGCCTATTTAACTAATGCACTATGGCTTTACCTCACATTTACTTTAAGATTCCGTCCTTCTCAATTTCAACTCCATCAACTGCTAGACATTCACAACAATTGTCACGTGCCCCAAATTTTGACTATACTTTACTTTTTATTTACTCAAAATTAGTAGTTAATTATGCATGATTTTTTATTTGACATTTAGTGAAAATGTCAGGAAAGATCAATGATTTCATAAGATTATATTTATGTGATTAGAATTGACATGTGATTATATGTTGTCAAGATGTTATGATCTCAAGGTTATACTATGAATTTAGAGATCGAGGATAACCATGGGGCTATCTCACGAAAATCTCAGAATCGAGTGTCACCAAGGCAAGATTTAAAGACAAACAAAGTGTGCAGAGCAACAATATTGTTAAGGTTTGTAAGTGAGATAAAACATCATCAAGATCACTATGTAGAAAGCATTGAGTGCTTCTACTAGCCAAGCATTGTCTAATATATTACAACCCCATCGTCATATTAGGAACTAAGTCCAATTTTTTATTTCTCGCTAAAGGGGCACTAGGTCTGCATCAATGTAAATGTTTTTTGGCATCCGCCTCCTAGATAGAAACACTAGAGGAAGGGAAACAATACATCAAGAGAGGACAAACAAGTGCCTTAGGGAAAGTCACGTAGGAGGGTGCCCCCATGTCACCAACCACAACGCTATGTCCGTAAGACACAACACACAACAATGATATCAAAGAGAGGCAATATAGAAGAATGATGATACAAATAGAAGAAGGTTACAATAGAGGCAGTCTCCTGGTGTTACATCCCTCTTTTTGGAATCAATAATGCTATTTACTTTTCTTGCAAATTTTAGTTATATAATATGTTGTTGACATCATGGAAACTGGTGATGTAGATAGACAAAGTTAGTTCTATGAAATTTTGGAATCTATTGATTATGATCAATGTGATATTATAAACTAAAATGTCTTTTTGTTAGGAGAAAATGATGTTTGGATATATTATGCTTTGATTTGGAATATAGGTGCTTTGACCACAAAAATTATATGTGAGACTGTCGTTGCAGGAATAGGTGGACCATGTTCGACAAGAAGAGAAAGTATCTTTGAGAAAGAGAATAGACTCTGGAAATTAACCATGGGTGTTTGTTACTGAAAATGCCAAGTAGGTAGATAAACCTTGAAGCCTTAAATTTAGTCATGTTTATGGCTAAGATAATTTAAGACTAGATGTCGACGTCTGAAGTTAAGGTTTAACACCTTTTGTAAGTCGTCATATAGAATTTTGAAAATTGACGTTGTTGTCGCAAGTCCGCTAAATCAAGTCATCTTATAGAGATGACTAATTTCTGTTTATAGGTATATAAATAAATTAATTTGTGGCAGATTTGTGAGTCACGTCTCTTAGTTGAATGATGTGAGAAGTCATTATTGTGCATTAAATGATCTAGAAAACTTGTTTTGCATTACGCCCAATCCATTGTGATTGCCGTAAAAATGCTTTGAACTTGTGTTGTGAATTTATTTCTTTTTGAAAATTGACGGATCTCAAATTTGAAGCTGAGATGAGCTATAATCTATTTTGGTCGTTATTTGGAAGAATATGCCAAAATCGCCTTAGTTATATTTTGGTAAACGTGAGGTATTTCCTTTAGTTTGTTCGATGTCGATTTTCTCGTCAAAGTCAAGTAGGTTTATGCCCAAGTTCTGTTGTTTTTGGACGTCTTCCATTTCGAATGCGTCTTTTTCCTCCGAGCTTAAGACTTTGAGTTATCATTAATCTAACCTATATTTTCTTTATTAAATTAGCCTTTACTCATTCTCTTATTCGACCTTAGAGACACTTTATGCATTTATTATCCACCACCTTGTAAGAACTTAACTCCACTAATCGGTGTTAGTTGCAAATTCAGAGGTTTAGAAGCCTTCATGTGCAAGTAAGTGGACGGGGTTGTTATGTCCACTAGCAGCCATGTCGCCAAAGGAACCTCCTCAACGTTTAGTGGTCGCTGTAGGATAGGGAGTCAGGTGGCATGCAGAAACTGATCTCCTTTTGTTTAGGATGGTCAGCAATGGGAAGGGGCATTATTCCCTCACCGTGTAGAGAGTGGAGGGAGATTTTTCTGTTGAGTGAGGATTGAAACCGGGGGGGGAAATATAAACGGTGGTTAGACTATGAGGAGAAACAAGGAAGGACACTGCTGATAGAACAGTGAGGTCGCGCTTGCTAGAGCGAAGTCCTTAGAACAGCGACAGGTTCTCATCTTTCCTCTCTATGTAGATTTTATTCACCATTTGTGACTTATTCTCTGGTAGTGTATGTGTTGTTTCTTACAACATAGAGGATAATGAAAATAATGTTATTTTTCTGTATAGCTGAGTGAAGTTTGTCTTCTCTGAAAATGTTAGTTTCTTAGTAAAGAGCCACTCTGCCCTACGCCACTATGTAGGAGTGTAAACCTCAGTTTTAATTCATGATTTCAACATAGTTTTTGATTGATTAGACAGCCTGTGGTGTTATATTAACTGGTTGTGGTGTCGGAGGATAAAACTAGTGTAGGAATATGATTCTAAAATGTCTCTCTGTCCAAGCACAATAGAATCCCAAAAACATGATTAGGCAGAATGGTTACACACGGTGTTTTTGTGTTTGTTTTTTGACTGGAAAGTGTGAGTACGTGGAGCACTTTGGTCAGATAGTGGTTAAGTCAAAGTTCCAACTAATTTTGTTTCCAGAACCCTCCAAGGTTCAACTTCGATGACTTATATGATGTAAGATATAAACTTAAATTGGCTTGATGTTTTATTTCTATAACCTGTCCCATTGAGTTTTAAAGGTATGACAAACCTTGGCAGATAAGAAATTGAGATCGGAGTGAATGCCGACAAATGTATTTAACTAGTTTCTTATCCGATATTAGATCTTCAGTTAGAGGTCGATATATGAGTATGATCATCTCTAGAGTCTTAAGATAGATTCCAAGTCTTTTAATATCTTTATTATATAACTCTTACCTCATTTAACCATTTAAAACTATTTGTTTTGGAAGGAGGGTGTAGAGTTGTAGTATAAGTAATTATTCTTGGTCAAAAACCGTCATGCTTATAAATGAAAAGATAAGGGTGGGAAACCCACATATTGTGTTTTAGTTTATTAAATTGCATGCGATGTTCCTTGTATCGCTATTACCTAGTACATCGAAGACCTTTATGAGTCTAAAACTTAAAACTCCAGGCCTTCGAATATTCATATGTTATACTTGGGTAAATTGTATAAACTTTTGAAAACTGTATAGCCAAGTTAGAGACCACTTATGAGTGGATAATTTTCAAACAATGGTTTAGACTGTTAAGGGATTATTATTGCATTACAAATGTTATCCATATAAACAATGAACTAGAAAAACCCTTTATACATCGTGAATACGAAGATGAATCCATAAACTCAGGAATAGAGTAAACCTTTGCACCATGCGCTATTGCATGAGGGAATTCAAATACCTTGAGGTCATCGAGGTCAACATATATATAAACCTTACAAATAGGAAAACTGTAGGATTGCGATTAATTCAAGTCAAGTAGGGTGGGTGAACTTAATTCATACGTTCATACAACGCTATTTAAATTCAAATCCTTTGGCCAAGGTGATGCACGATCCTCAAGTGCATTGAATGTTCACTATGACTAGATGGCGTTTCTTGTGGAAGGGTCATGCATGACTAGAGGGTATCTAGGGATCTACATGATAACAAGACACGTAAGTTACAACACTAGAGCTCAGATGGCAAACACCGATGGTTATCGTTGTTGGCAAGATACACTATATGGATTCATGATTGTTGTCATTGATGGCAACAAAGTTCATCCCACACATCCGTAGGACATGGTGTGTCTCTACCGGAAGTCAGAGTGAAGAATGTTGTGGTCCAGTAAACAAGAACAGAGCATGTGGCAAGGTCTGACAGACAGGTCCAGATCTCTCAGAGGAAGTATCTTGGTGAAGTGCAGACTTGCGGAAGTAAAGAGGACTACCTTGAGTGGTATATTCCAAGGATTTAGCCTTCGGTGATAGATGAAGAAAAAGATATGAATAGTTGAGTATCGGATTCCTGAGTGACAGTGTGAACAGAGGAAGAACTGACTGACAGAACATCAGACTACTTTCCGGATGTATTACTGATTATGGTAAAGGTTATGAAGGCATGAAACATGTTTGGTCGACATGATTAATGACTTATACAAGCATATACTTGATCCACATTACTTGATGTGCAAGGATTCAGCCAACTGATTAGAATTAGTGAAAAGATTGACTATTTTGGGTGCCGACTAGAAAGGTGATGAAATTACTTGTGCAGATATATATACACGATGGATTCAGTTGTGAGATGAAAGGAAATGGTCAGTTATGTGTGAATAAAAGTAGAAGTATAGAGCAGAAACAGTAAGGAAGGTCCGGGATGTGAAAGGAAAGAAGCTTAAGGGAAAAAGGAAAGATGAAGTGCAGTAGATCAGTATACTGAGCCTAACCGAAACTGGACTCCAACATTTGTAGATACTACCAATCAGTTCAAGTATTGTATAACACTCTTTTGTAGACATTGTGTCTCTTTGTAGGCAGTGTGCCTCCTTATGAGCAGTGTGCTCAGGCAATGAGCCCTAATTGGCAAGTGCCATTTTGTATTTCCTTATTCTTCTAACAGAGAATAATCTTTGGGTTAATCACCTCGTGGTTTTCTCCCTTAACAAGGTTTCCATGTCAAAAATGTTGTGTCATGTGTATCTCTATTTTCATGGTTATGTTTGCTTGTTTGATTTAATGCTACATTGATTAATAAGAAAGTTTAGAAAGAAGAAATAATTAGGATAACTGATTCACCCCCCCTCTCAGTTATCAACAATTGGTATCAGAGATAAGTTCCTCCCAACAAGAGTCTAATAGCTTGAGGAAGATCTAGGAATCCAAATGGATACATATGGTTTAAAAGAGCAACTCAAGACTGCCCTTGAGGATCTTGAACAGTCAAACTCTGAGGTCAATGAATTAAAGGAAAGACTTAAACAAGCTGATGATTTCATGAGAGAACTAAAAGACAAATTAAGTCTCTCTATGAAGAAGAGAAAGGAACTACTTCAGCAATTGGCAAAACAAAGTGAAGCAAGTAATGCAAATGAAGAATTGACTGAGAAAACCAAGTTATGTGAAAAGTTATCAAAAGAAGTCATTATGGTAAGACATGAAATGGAATCAGGAGTTATAAAGTTTATCCAAGAGATTGAAGAGAAAAGAAAAACTGAAGACAAATTAAGACAATCTCTCAAGGAGAAATCAGAAGATTGCCACCAGATGGATAGAATTATCAAACATCTTGAATCTGATCTTGAAGATGCTAAAGATAATGAAGAAAAACTTGAGGATTAGATTGTCTCTCTCAAAAGGGATCTTCAAACAACAAATGAATATAAAGAGAAATTCAAGATAAGTTCTGCTCAAGTTCTTCTTGGAAGTCAAAAGAGGGCAGATGACAAGTGTAGTTTGGGATATGAGAAAGGAGAAAGCTCGGATCTGGTCAAAAGAATTTTGAATCAGAAAATCCAAGGAACAGGCCTAGAAGACCTCCAGTAAGACAGTCCAATGCTCAAAGATATCCATCCTTCAATGGATACTGCCACAGCTGTAATCACTTTGGTCACAAAGCTAATCAGTGCAGAAAGAGAGTGAATCAGACTAATTCATCCTTCTTCAGATAGTGTTTTAACTGCAAAAGGTATGGTCACAAGTATCATGAATGCAAAAATATGCAAATGAACAAATCATTCAATGGTAGATGCTTTACATGCAATAGAATAGGTCATATGGCTAATTAATGCAAATCAAGTGGATATCAGTCAAATATACAAAGAAATGTTGTTTGCCAAATCTGCAATAGGTCCGGTCATAGTGCAAAAGTCTATAGAAGCAAGAATCAGGACAAAAGAGGTCTGGTATATCATAATCAAGACAAGGGTAAACAAAAGATGAATGCGGATGAAGTTAAAAGTGAGATGAGCAAGATTTGGGTGAAGAAAAGTTCTGAGAATGTAGAGGTTGGATCCGCACCAGACTCTGGTGCTGATATTCCTTCCAAAAATTAAAAAGGTGAGCTCTAGCTCAGGGGGAGATACAAAGAAAACCTTGTTCCCCCAGCCAGTCAATTGGTGCCAGAACTAGCACAAGAAGAGTTGCAGATTAAAGGCTTCATAAGGAATACATTCAAACTAACTGTGGTTAAGATTTGGCAGATCCGCAAGTTGTTTAAAGTTCAGGATTGATCCGGTTCTTCAAGTCATCCGAATAAGGCAAACTGGAATAATGTAGGTCGAGCATTTATTGCGATCTGATATTAGGGTTTGCAAAGTAATATAAGGGTTTTCTCATTAATCACTTGTTCATTCTGCACCCAAGAAGAAATGAAAAGTGGAGCTCTGCAACGAAATTCCTCAAGTTCATCAAAGATCATTTGCAAAAGTCATCACATCCAGAATTCAATCCAACCAACTCCATGTAACCAAAGGCGCTTAAGGTATTTTTCGTTTTCAATATCTCACTACAAATCTTTTTGAAAATGGCTACTCTGAACATAGTAAAGATCTTTGATAGACCTCGCCCCACATTCAAGAAACATCCATACAAATCCTTGGAGGTAGATCCCCTAGGAGCCTTCTCTAGTGTTCTGCATGGCATGTTGCACACTGAAGATATTAGGGTTTACATACATGCGAGTATTGAAGAATTTGGGGAACTCAAACTAAGAGATATCTATCACAAACAACTGCTAGATGATTCATTTGAGCTTAAACCAGAATATAAGGGCATCCAAGAGAAACATTTTGATCAATTCATTCATTTCCCCTGCCTTGAAGAAGATGAATGGGTCTGGTACATGTTGAGTAGGATGCATGATAACTTCCTATGGATGAATAGACCTTGCAAGATCACAAAGGAGGCAATTAGGGCAGTAACTGGTTTATACTCCTCTGGAGGGATACCTGTCCTCAAATCTGTTAAAAACAACATTGTAACTGAGGCCATCGGATCAAAGTTTGATAAGAGGGCAATGACTATTGAAGACATTACTGACCCGGACATCAAATTTGCATCTATGATAATAGGTTACAAGATATATCACTCCAGTAGGGAGAACTCAGTATCTGGAATTGCAATATATACAGCCTATGAGATGCTAACGAAAAATGCAGAATATGATCTCTGTGAACTTCTTTTGAGCCAATTAATGGAAAACATACAAAAGATCAAAAAGGATAAGAAAAACTCTTTCAAATATGGTGCACTAATCTTATGCTTGTTTTTCTACTTCATGAATGAGTTGCCCAGATCAAATGGATGGGTATGGGAGAATGACAAACTGGTAGCAGTATAGATCAGAGACTATTTGCATGGGCTTGGGGATGCTAAGGCAAGGAATACAGCTATGTAGGGTTACTTCAAACACTTTCAAACTACGATGCAAATCAGAGAAAGAATCCCCAAATCAGTAATTGAGAAATACAAGGATACAGTGTGCTTCATGGTAGACACTGATTAATGCCTAATGGAGGCAGTAGAGCCAAGGACAGTCTGGATCATGCCTATGGGGTATGAAGTGGATGAACAAATTATAGAATTGCATGTCCAACACATGCTCAGTCAACCAAAGGACCCAAAAGCAGAGAGATTTGGAACCTTTGAAGAACTAAGTGTGAAAATTCACACTGAGCTCAGGCAGCCAGAAATCAAAAGAAAGGTAAGAAAAGAAGTTGAGGAAGTTGCAAAAGGTTTTGGCATCTCAAAGGAGGCACTTGATGCCAACTGAGAAAAGAGGCGAAAGGCTGAGGAAGAGAAGAAAGAGGCAGAAAAGAAAAGCAAGAAAAGTACTCCGGTGGAAACCTCAACTCGGACCAAATCATCAAAAGGATCTACACCTGTCACAACCAAAAGCTCAAAAACATCAAAACTGGAAGGTTAGACATCCGGCAAAGTAGAGAAAAGGTCTAAAATAAAAGCCACAAGGGCTTATGCAAGTCAAAAATATGAAGAGGAAACCGAATCAGATGAGGGGGTAAAAGAAATAAAGAAACAAAAGAAGAAATCATCCGGTAAACACTCTACCGGTCAAGGAGAAGAAGAGAAGGAAGAGAAATTTGTTGAAAAACCCACTCTCTGCTTAGATGATGTAGTGAAAGCAGTCACTATGGATGGAAACCTTCAACCAATGGCCAAATTTAATGATGATTACAATGAGGCTGATCAAAAGATCCTGCAGGAAGCAACAATCAGGTACCTGAACATATACAATAAAGCTTTTATTGAAATTATCTCTCTAATTCCTAAGAGTCTAGAAAAAGAAATAGAAATGAGAAAGTCAAATGCCATGGCAAAAGATCTTGAGATCCGGGAACAAATAGCTATTCAGCTATATCCTTCAATCGATCCCAAGACAATGAACATGGTATTCAAAGACTGCAAGGATGAATTCAGGAGCAAAGCAAGGATGAATCAACTTATGCTTGGTGAGACTGACAAAGTAGCCAAGGACACTGAAGAGATTCTCCAGAAAACCTTCAAAAGATTTAATCTTCCTATCATAGAGGACTTGGGTACTGACCCCTCCACCACAAATGTTGCAGAAGAAACTCCTAAGAAAATGTCAGAAGAGGTGGGCCCCGAACAGACAAACATTTCTCCTCTGGTTTCCCCTACAGTCTCCGGATCTAAAGGAGAAGAAAAATCACAGGAGAAAGAAGTAGAGGTAAAAGAAAAAGAAGATGACAGTGTGAAGACCTCAACAGAAAAAACCACAACTGCTAGTGGTGAGAATGTAGGAGGACAAAAAACTCCAAAGGACAGCTCCAAGGTTGCAGAAGAGAAGAAACATCTATCTCCGGCAAGAGACACTGCTCAAATTGTCCAAGAATTCCTGAGCAAAGAAACAATGGAGATTGATGAACCAGAGCTTCTACAAGGTCCATTTAATTTTGATTCTCTTTCTCCGGTACAGACAATGAAGATAGCTTCATTTGCAAATGCAAAGGCTAATGAAAAACTCCTAAAGTCTCATATGGAAGACTGTGAGTTGATAGAAGCTGCATCCGGAGTGCTGGAAAGATCATCCCATCTTTTCAGAAGGATCCCACAGCCTCCTCTTCCGGTAATCTCAAAACCTTAGTCAACAGTGTTAGTGCACATTTTGATTCTCTAGAAAAATCAGCTGAAGAAAAGGTTTGGAAGGAGTTTTTGGATAAAAGATTCTCAGAGGTACAAGGATTAATCACTAATGATAGGAGAAATATGAGTACTGGAATAAAGAGCTTAGAAAATGCTCTTAAGGATGGCGGTGAAATATACAAATTTTGTATCTCCTGGTCCAAAGCAACAGTAGAGATTGAGAAGAAGATAAAAGAGCAAGAGGATAAACTACTAATTTTGTCTCAAAGTTTTGATCCTCTCTCTTCCTCCATAGCAAATCAAGAGTGTCAAACTATTGCAATCACAAATGCAATAAAGAATTTTGAGAAGGAAAGGAAGAACATAATCAGCCGGATGGGTGAACTTAGAAGGATTGTTATCCCTAAGTTAGAGGCCATGCATGAGGCCATAAATGATGCTCAGATTACAGCCCGGACCAATGATCTGATAGATCTTAAGAAGGCTGAAGCATTTGCATTCCTGTTGAGTGGTCACATCTCAATTTTGGATAGGATGAAGTAGAGTTGGGCGACAGAAGTTGTACAGCTGAAGAACACTTTTTCAGACATACTCAGTATATGTAAGTACAACTTGTATATATATATACTTATGCAGCTAAGTATTAGTTAATTTTTTGAAAATTTTGGTATGTGGACCCTATCCTTTGCCATTGATGTCAAAGGGGGAGTGAGGAGCAGTGAAAAATGAGGAATCCAACTAAGGGGGAGCTCCGAAAAATGTATATAAAAATAGAGCATCAGCCAAGGGGGAGCATAGTGTAAACACTTAGTCATTTTTCACTAAGTGTTGCCATCAATGCCAAAGGGGCAGATTGTTGGCAAGAGACACTATATGGATTCATGATTGTTGTCATTGATGGCAACAAAGTTCATCCCACACATCCGTAGGACATGGTGTGTCTCTACCAGAAGTTAGAGTGAAGAATGTTGTGGTCCGGTAAACAAGAACAGAGCATGTGGCAAGGTCCGACAGACAGGTTCGGATCTCTCAGAGGAAGTATCTTGGTGAAGTGCAGATTTGGGGAAGTAAAGAGGACTACCTTGAGTGGTATATTCCAAGGATTTAGCCTCTGGTGATAGATGAAGAAAAAGATATGAATAGTTGAGTACCGGATTCCTGAGTGACAGTGTGAACAGAGGAAGAACTGACTGACAGAACATCAGACTACTTTCTGGATGTATTACTGATTATGGTAAAGGTTATGAAGGCATGAAACATGTTTGGCTGACATGATTAATGACTTATACAAGCATATACTTGATCCGCATTACTTGATGTGCAAGGATTTAGCTGACTGATCAAAATTAGTGAAAAGATTAACTATTCTGGGTGCTGACTAGAAAGGTGATGAAATTACTTGTGTGGATATATATACACGATGGATTTAGTTGTGAGATGAAAGGAAATGGTTAGTTATGTGCAAATAAAAGTAGAAGTACATAGCAGAAATAGTAAGGAAGGTCTGGTATGTGAAAGGAAAGAAGCTTAAGGGAAAAAGGAAAGATGAAGTGCAGCAGATCAGTATACTGAGCCTAACCGGAACTGGACTCTAGCATTTGCAGATGCTACCAATCAGTTCAAGTATTGTCTAACACTCTTTTGTAGACAGTGTGTCTCTTTGTAGGCAGTGTGCCTCCTTGTGAGCAGTGTGCTCGGGCAGTGAGCCCTAATTGGCAAGTGCCATTTTGTATTTCCTTATTCTTCTAACAGAGAATAATCTTTGGGTTAATCACCCCGTGGTTTTCTCCCTTAACAGGGTTTCCACATCAAAAATATTGTGTCATGTGTATCTCTATTTTCATGGTTATGTTTGCTTGTTTGATTTAATGCTGCATTGATTAATAAGAAAGTTTAGAAAGAAGAAATAATTAGGATAACTGATTCACCCCCCCTCTCAGTTATCAAGAATCCTAAGTCTATCCTCTTGAGTAGGGTAGGGCAACTTCTGGTTAGGAAGGAGTGCAGGAGATCGACAATATGTGGTTGGAGGTTAAGCTCCTTGAAGATACTTTCTCTTCCAAATATTGAGGATTGCCAAGTCTTGAATGTGATTGGTCGACAATCGAGATGCGGTGATAATGGTATGTTTCCAATATTGTATTTGTTTGAAGAATTTTCAAATTAGTAAGAAAACTAAATGTTTATGGATTATCATTTCTTTCAATTTGTGAAAAATGAAATCATGTTTATTGTTAAATCGAAGAATGTTATACTTGTTAGTAGTGAAATCTTTTATGTTTGATCACAAAGAAAAAAAATATTTATGGTAAAACCTAGTTTTCAAGTTAAATCAGATATGGATGTTATAGATGGTATCAGAGCCAAGTTGGTTCAGCACTAGGGCTGATGAGTCCACTAACCTGATTAGGAAATTAACAGTATACAGGTAGCTAATGATTTGATTTACTATGCCAAGATGGTATGCATCAAGAAAACTGCAAGAAAATCCTTCACGGGTAAGGAACGTTATCTGCAAGCTAAGCAGAAATGGCTTGCGATGATCAAGTCCATTGAGAAAACTAATGATGAAAATGACATTTGGCTTGATGATGTGGAAATCTTTGCCAATGCTTTGTCACGACTTAAACGAATGAAAAGAGAACTCCTAGAGGTAGTGACGACAGCGGCTCGGATCAAGGTCAATTGCTACCCTATTATTGTACCTAATAGTGTACCTATTAGTGTACCTGTTAGTATACCTGTGAGTCTACCTATTAGTATACCAATGATCACTAGGGATCCCCATATAGTGCCTAGAGCTGAGATCATTGAACTATCATCTGATAGTGAGTCTGAGGGGTATACACCTCGTGATTATGTGTCGGACAATGAATCCGAAGGTTACACCCCACTTATTAATACTGAGTAAAAACATGAGATATGTCTATCTCTATTGAATGTAGGAACAATTTCGCAAATTAACTATTTTTGGTTTGAGAACAATTATGATTATGATCAATTGTTGATTTTTTTTCTTTTGGTGATATATAATATGATAAGCATAAAACTGATTAGTATATGTTTAATTAGGTGAGAAACTAAACTATCATGGACCAATCAGAGTTTAACGAGGGGGAAGATCGAGAAGGTCATAACTCTCGGGAAAACTCCACTGACAAGTTGGATAGGATTCTTAATGTGCTTATTGAAACCAAGGAAAGGTTGAACAAACTAGAAAAGAAAATGGATGAAACTAGGAACATAGAGGGTGAAAATGAGAATTCTCATAATACAAGCAAAAGTAAAACTTGGGATAATGGCACGTCAAGTGAAAACCCAGACGACAGTGAAGTTCAAAGAAAAACCAAAGATAAACTTGCATTAGAATTATCTAAGGATATGAAAAAGGTTAACCCCCCTAAGTTTGATGGAATGAAAACTGGAGATGCAGCAAAAGCATGGTTAACAGAGATGGAGAAATACTTTGAGATCAAAAATTACTCTGAGGTTACTAAAGCAGTGTGGGGAGCATATCAGCTATCTCGGGAAGCATCCACTTGGTGGATGAATAAGAAAATGGAGCTGGAATTAAGTCCCTTGAAGGTGACATGGAATGAGTTCATGGAACTATTCTGAAAAAGGTGGTTACCTCAGTTATATTTTGATCAAAAGTTAACAGATTTCCAAAACCTTAGGCAAGGTGAACTATCTGTGGTTGACTATGCAAAAAAATTTACTAGACTACTGAAGTATGTTCCTCAATACCAAAAGGATGAAAGATTTAGGATTAGAAAATTTACCATGGGACTCAATCCTCAGATTGGCGGTGAGGTGGAGGTGCATGGTCCAAGCACAATGGACCAAGTTTATGAGAAAGCAATTAAGCAGGAACAGAAGATCAAATCTATCTCTGCTTATCGTGAAAAGAAACATAAGAAGTTTGATAAGAACTACAACGATCAGTCATATAAAAGAAAGAATTCAAGAAGGGATATGGAAACAGGAGGTTTGATAAAGGAAATTGAAAGAACCAAGGGGGATTTGGTAATGAGCGAAGAGGTGAAGATTATAAGAGAAATGACAATTTTAAGAAGAATGATGATTCTATGAGAAGGCCATCTGAGAAGTGAGGACCTATAGGAGGATGCTTTTCTTGTGGAGGAGATCATTATGCCAACTATTGCCCTAATAAGAAACAGAATGGGAAGCCTAGGAACATGGAACTTCCTTCGCAGAAGGAAGCATTTCAACAAAGGATTCATGCCGCTCTTGACAATCGACAAGCGGAGTATTAGATCACCCCTATTGAGATGACAGGTACCTTATTTGGAGTTCCTGTTTCTATTTTATTTGATACTGGTGCAACAGAAAATTTTGTGTCACCTAGAGTCTTAAGTAAATTTTCTAGAAAAGCTGGTTTTATGTCAAAACCATGGACAGTTGAGTATGGAAATAACTCAAAGGCTCAGGTAGAGCAATGTTTGTTCAAAGCTAAGATTGATGTTTCTAACTTCACTACTGAGGCAAATTTATATGTAGCACCTTTAGGGTCCTACGATGTCATCTTAGGAATGAATTGGTTGTGGAAACATCGGGCCAAGGTAGATTGTTTTCATAAAATAATTGAGTGTCTGGATGAGAAGGGCAATTCAGTAAATATTCAAGGAATTCAAAGGGAAATAAGAAATTAGATCCATTTCTTCAAAACAATTAAAACGGGCTAGGCAAAAGGGATGTCAACTTTTTGCAGTCAAAATGGATCTAGTAGAGGAAACCTTGGAGAAACAAACATTTGAGGAAAAATATCCATATCTTTGCAATTTCAGTGATGTATTTCCTGAGGAGCTACCAGGCTTGCCTCCAAAAAGAACATTTGATTTTGGCATAGATATTAAACTAGGATTGGAGCCAGTCTCTAAAGCTCCATATCGTATGACTACCACTGAACTTATGGAATTAAAAGCTTAATTACAGGAGCTATTGTCTAAGAATCTAATCAGGCCAAGTGTATCACCATGGGGAGCCCCGGTTATATTTGTCACAAAGAAAGATGGAACTTTTAGGCTGTGTATAGATTATAGGATGCTTAATAAGGCGACAATAAAGAATAAGTATCCACTGCCACGTATTGATGATCTATTTGACCAAATGTGTGGTGCATCAGTCTTTTCAAAGATAGATTTGAGATCTGGATACCATCAGTTAAGGTTGAAAGATGAAGATATTCCCAAGACAACTTTTAGAACGAGATATGGTCATTATGAGTTTATGGTGTTGCCATTTGGATTGACCAATGCACCTACTGCTTTCATGAATCTCATGAATAGTGTTTTTAGAGATTGTCTTGATAAATTTGTGCTAGTTTTCATTCATGATATTTTGATTTATTCCAAAACTGAAGAGGAGCATAGACATCATCTTCAAATAGTCTTGCAATGATTAAGAGAACATAAATTGTATGTGAAACTCTCAAAGTGCACCTTCTTTCAGAAAGAAGTGCAGTATTTGGGCCATTTAATATTAGCTGATGGGATATCAGTTGATCCAACTAAAATAAAGGCTATTATGGAATGGCCTGAACCTTCCAATGTTTCAGAAGTACAAAGTTTCATGGGATTGGCTGGATATTACAGGAAATTTGTGTTGAATTTCTCAAGCATTGCTAGCCCAATTACCTCCTTGCAAAGAAAAGGAAAAAGGTTTGTTTGGACGGAAGAATGTCAAAAGGCCTTTGACTTGTTAAAAGAAAAATTAACAACTGCTCCAATTTTGAAAGTTCCTGATCCTGAGGGATATTTTGAGGTTATTACTAATGCCTCGGGGGAAGGGTTAGGAGGTGTGCTTATGCAAGATGGCCGGGTAGTAGCCTATGAATCAAGGAAGTTGAAAAACTATGAGTAGAACTATGCTCCTCATGACTTAGAAATGGCAGCAGTGATTCTCACCCTTCAGATGTGGTGACATTATTTGTTGGAAAAGACTTTTATACTAAAATCAAATCATCAAAGTCTTCGCTACATATTTACACAACCTAATCTCAATGCAAGGCAGAGGAGATGGCTGGAATTAATATCAGATTATGACTTTGAGATTTCTTATATCAAAGGCAAGGAAAACCAAGTAGCTGATGCCTTAAGCAGAAGAAGACACATAGCTTCTATAATCTCCATACATGCTAACTTTAAAGATTTAGTAATGCAAAGCTTGTCTGGAGATGAGTATTATGAGCAAGTGAAACAAGCTCTGCACTTAAACCCTGAGCACCCAAGATATGATGGATTCAGTTTTGAATCGAATGGATTGATGAGATTCAAGGGAAGAATCTACGTTCCTAATTCAGTAGAACTTAGAAACCTTGTGTGGAAGGAAGTTCATTGTGCTCCATACTTTGGACACCCTGGTGTAACAAAACTGTTAGCTGATGTCAAGCTGCTATATTTCTGGAAGGGAATGAAAAGCGATGCTGCAAGGTTTGTAGCTAGTTGTTTGGAGTGTCAGAGAGTTAAGGTGGAACACCAACATCCTGCTGGATTGTTATACCCGCATGACATTCCAGAATGGAAATGGCAGGTTGTTAGTATGGATTTTGTACAAGGGTTACCAATGTCTAAGAATAGGCATGATGTAATATTGGTTGTTGTTGATAAACTAACCAAGGTTGCACATTTCATACCGGGAAATTTGACGGATGGAGTGCATCTTTTGGCTCAGAAATTTGTGCTTGAAATTTTCAGATTGCATGGTGTACCTAAAAAGATTATATCTGATAGAGATGCTCGGATAACTTCTCAGTTTTGGCAAACCTTATTTTCTACATTAGGGACTAAACTTAATGTGAGTACTGCTTATCACCCTGAAACTGATGGACAAACAGAAAGAGTGAATCAGGTATTAGAAGACCTTTTAAGAATGTATTGCATGGATCAACAATACAGATGGGAGGAATATTTACCTCTTGTCGAATTTGCCTATAACAACTCCTATCATTCTGCCATTAAGATGGCACCATTTGAAGCATTATATGGAAGGAAATGCAGAACTCCTATAAGCTGGGATAAGCTAGAAGATAGGATAAGCATTGGACCTGAAATGCTTGCAGATATGGAAGAAAAAGTGAAAATGATTAGGAAGAGGTTGGCAGAAGCCAATGACATGCAAAAAAGTTATGCAGATCGCAAATGAGTGCCTAGACATTTCTCTGTTGGTGAGAAAGTGCTTTTGCGAGTGAAACCCCATAGAGTTCAATAAAATTTGGTAAATCATCAAAATTGGCTCCTCGTTATGTCGGACCTTTTGAAGTTCTTGAGATTATCAATCCAGTTGCCTACAAAGTTGCTCTACCTCCAGCCTTGTCCAATATGCATAATGTTTTTCATGTTTCTTATCTAAAGAAATATTTTGTAGGTAATAACCACGTCCTTAACTAGAATTCTTTACAGATGCAAGAACCCAGGGTGGTTGTGATTGAGCCACTCAAGGTGTTCAAAATGTGTAAACTTCGTTTACATAATCAAGAAAATTTTCAATGCAAAATTCAGTGGGACCAATATGGCGAGGATAGCGCCACTTGGGAAGACTATAAAGACATTTACCAAATATTTCCTAAAATTTTCAAAGACATTAATGTTGAACTATAAGAAGTTTGTTTTAAAGTTTAATTTTTGCTTGATAAACTCAATCATCGGGGACGATGATTTTTAAAGGGGAAGGATATGTTACATCCCTCTTTTTGGAATCAATAACGCTATTTACTTTTCTTGCAAATTTCAGTTATGTAATATGTTGTTGACGTCATGGAAACTGGTGATGTAGATAGACAAAGTTAGTTCAATGAAATTTTGGAATCTATTGATTATGATCAATGTGATATTATAAACTAAAATGTCTTTTTGTTAGGAGAAAATGATGTTTAGATATATTATGCTTTGATTTGGAATATAGGTGCTTTGATCACAAAAATTTTATGTGAGACTGTCGTTGCAGGAATAGGTGGACCATGTTCGATAGGAAGAGAAAGTATCTTTGAGAAAGAGAATAGACTCTGGAAATTAACCATGGGTGTTTGTTACTGAAAACGCCAAGCAGGTAGATAAACCTTGAAGCCTTAAATTTAGTCATGTTTATGGTTAAGATAATTTAAGACTAGATGTCGACGTCTGAAGTTAAGGTTTAACACCTTTCGTAAGTCGTCATATAGAATTTTGAAAATTGATGTTGTTGTCGCAAGTCCGCTAAATCAAGTCGTCTTATAGAGATGACTAATAATCTGTTTATAGGTATATAAATAAACTTATTTGTAGCAGATTTGTGAGTCGCGTCTCGTAGTTGAATGACACGAGAAGTCATTATTGTGCGTTAAACGATCTAGAAAACTTGTTTTGCATTACGCCCAATCCGTCGTGATTGCCATAAAAATGCTTTGAAATTGTGTTGTGAATTTATTTCTTTTTGAAAATTGACGGTTGTCGAATTTGAAGCCCAGATGAGCTATAACCTGTTTTGGTCGTTATTTGGAAGAATATGCCAAAATCGCCTTAGTTATATTTTGGTAAACGTGAGGTATTTCCTTTAGTTTGTTTGATGTCAGTTTTCTCATCAAAGTCAAGTAGGTTTACGCCCAAGTTCTGTTGTTTTTGGACGTCTTCCATTTCGAATGCGTCTTTTTCCTCCGAGCTTAAGACTTTGAGTTATCATTAATCTAACCTATATTTTCTTTATTAAGTTGGCCTTTACTCATTCTCTTATTCGACCTTAGAGACACTTTATGCATTTATTATCCACCACCTTGTAAGAACTTAACTCCACTAATCGGTGTTAGTTGCAAATTCAGAGGTTTAGAAGCCTTCATGTGCGAATAAGTGGACGGGGTTGTTCTGTCCACTAGCAGCCACATCGCCAAAGGAACCTCCTCAACGTTTAGTGGTCGCTGTAGGATAGGGAGTCGGGTGGCATGCAAAAACTGATCTCCTTTTGTTTAGGATGGTCGGCAGTGGGAAGGGGCATTATTCCCTCGCCGTGCAGAGAGTGGAGGGAGATTTTTCTGTTGAGTGAGGATTGAAATCAAGGGGGGAAAAGATAAACGGTGGTTAGACTCTGAGGAGAAACAAGGAAGGACACCGCTGATAGAACAGTGAGGTCGTGCTTGCTGCAGCGAAGTCCTTAGAACAGCGACAGGTTCTCATCTTTCCTCTCTATGCAGATATTATTCATCATTTGTGACTTATTCTCTGGCAGTGTATGTGTTGTTTCTTACAACGTAGAGGATAATGAAAATAACGTTATTTTTCTGTATAGCTGAGTGAAGTTTGTCTTCTCTGAAAACGTTAGTTTCTTAGTAAAGAGCCACTCTGCCCTACGCCATTGTGTAGGAGTGTAAACCTCAGTTTTAATTCATGATTTTGACATAGTTTTTGATTGTTTAGACAGCCTGTGGTGTTATATTAACTAGCTGTGGTGTCGGAGGATAAAACTAGTGTAGGAATATGATTCTAAAACGTCTCTTTGTCCAAGCACAATAGAATCCCAAAAACATGATTAGGTAGAATGGTTACACATGGTGTTTTTGTGTTTGTTTTTGACTGGAAAGTGTGAGTACATGGATCACTCTGGTTAGATAGTGGTTAAGTTGAAGTTCTAACTAATTTTGTTTCCAAAACCTCCAAGGTTCAACTTCAACGACTTATATGACATAAGATATAAACTTAAATTGGCTTGATGTTTTATTTCTATAACCTGTCCCATTGAGTTTTAAAGGTATGACAAACCTTGGCAGATAAGAAATTGAGATCGGAGTGAATGCCGACAAATGTATTTAACTAGTTTCTTATCCGGTATTAGATCTTCAGTTAGAGGTCTATATATGAGTATGATCATCTCTAGAGTCTTAAGATAGATTCCAAGTCTTTTAATATCTTTATTATATAACTCTTACCTCATTGAACCATTTAAAACTATTTGTTTTGGAAGGAGGGTGTAGAGTTGTAGTATAAGTAATTATTCTTGGTCAAAAACCGTCATGCTTATAAATGAAAAGATAAGGGTGGGAAACCCGCATATTGTGTTTTAGTTAATTAAATTGCATGCGATGTTCCTTGTATTGCTATTACTTAGTACATTGAAGACCTTTATAAGTTTAAAACTTAAAACTCTGGGCCTTCGGATATTCGTATTTTATACTTGGGTAAATTGTATAAACTTTTGAAAACCGTATAGCCAAGTTAGAGACCACTATGAGTGGATAATTTTCAAACAATTGTTTAGACTGTTAAGGGATTATTATTGCATTACAAATGTTATCCGTATAAACAATGAACTAGAAAAACCCTTTATACATCGTGAATACGGAGATGAATCCATAAACTCAAGAATAGAGTAAACCTTTGTGCCATGCGCTATTGCATGAGTAAATTCAAATACCTTGAGGTCATTGAGGTCAACATATATATATAAACCTTACAAATAGGGAAACTGTAGGATTGCGATTAATTCAAGTCAAGTAGGGTGGGTGAACTTAATTCATACGTTCATACAACGCTATTTAAATTCAAATCCTTTGGCCAAGGTGATGCACGATCCTCAAGTGCATTGAATGTTCACTGTGACTGGATGGTGTTTCTTGTGGAAGGGTCATGCATGACTAGAGGGTATCTAGGGATCTGCATGATAACAAGACACGTAAGTTACAACACCAGAGCTCAGATGGCAAACACCAATGGTTATCCTAAGTCTATCCTCTTGAGTAGGGTAGGGTCACTTCCAGTTAGGAAGGAGTGCGGGAGATCGATGGTATGTCGTTGGAGGTTAAGCTCCTTGAAGATACTTTCTCTTCCAAATATTGAGGATTGCCGAGTCTTGAATGTGATTGGTTGACAATCAAGATGCGGTGATAATGGTATGTTTCTAATATTGTATTTGTTTTAAGAATTTTCAAATTAGTAAGAAAACTAAATGTTTATGGATTATCATTTTATTCAATTTGTGAAAAATGAAATCATGCTTATTGTTAAATCGAAGAATGTTATACTTGTTAGTAGTGAAATCTTTTATGTTTGATCACAAAGAAAAAATATATTTATGGTAAAACCTAGTTTTCAAGTTAAATCAGATATGGATGTTACACCTGGTATCCTGGACCTTACAAGAGAATCATCGATCATCCCAAGAGGCCTAAACAACACATAACACATCACGGGGAAACACATCATGAGAGAGATGAAGGGTTAGAAATACTTACCTGGTAGGATCTTCGTACTAAGTCTTGTCATCAAGAAAATCATCATCATCCTCTGACTCCTGTATTTTAGAGGAAATTGGGATGTAAGGTACCATAGCCCAATTCTTGTCCTTGTCTTTAGATTGTTAATTCTTAGGATCATCTTTATTTGGTTCAATGTTTGGATCAATATTTTCTTGTTGATTTGTATGCATTATGCTCTTGAGAGATGGAAGAAGGAATTTGGTTTGAGCGATTTCAATATCTATCCAAGAGATTTTTAATGTAGGAGACCTTTCCTCATCCACTAGTGCTACATCTTTTGAGAAAAGAGCATCGGAATGAGGGGAAGGTAAGGTGTTGTGAAGACAATTATCAATGTTTGTATCTTTAGTGATGTTCAAAGAGGTAATTGATGTTTTGAAATCCTTAGTGATGTCCAAATGACTTGAATATTCAATCAAAGGAGGGATATTAAGGGTCTTCTCTTCCTTAGTGACATCCAAGGTGTGTGAACAATCAACTAAAGGAACAAGGTTGGTAGGATGATCCATAGAGGTTTAATGCATTATGATAGAATTTTTAATGTTGTTAGATGAAAGATCATCATCTACCCATGGAATGTTCTTTGTTAAAGGGATTTCTTCATTCACTAATGCTTCCTCTTGGCCCGAGAGAGCATTGGAATGGAAAAGTAGTGATGGCTCTTCATTTTCTAATGCTTCATCTTGGCCAGAGTGAGCATTAGAATGAATATTTGGTGATATGGTGTTAAGAGATGTGTCAATGAAATCATCCTCTTGCATCAAAGTGTCCTCATGAGGAGGAACAACCTTATGAGAGGCGTCATAAGGTAAACCAAAGTTATCATCATATGTTTTAGTAATAGGGTTGTAGTGGAATTTTCCATAAAGTCATCTAAGGCTTCATCTAACATTTTGAGGTCATCACTAGTGTATATACTATTGATCATGAATTTAGTGATATCATCTAATGTCAAAGGATATATTCCCATGAGATTTGTGAAGCTATCAAAATCAGATATATAACAAAGGATTTCATATGTGGAGCACATAGAGAGATCAACATCATGTATGTATGCTATTTGTTCCAGAACTTGAGGACGTTTATCAGTGAATTTAAGAAATGATCAATGTCTATGATGTATGCAAACAAAGTTTCCAAACAAGTAGCCATGATATATGTTTTCAAATCAATGCCAAATCAGATTTTAAAAGATTTTCAAAAGGTATGCAAAAGACAAGTGCAAAAATGACCTAAAATGCTTGTTTTTTATACTTTTTTAATGCAAATGTATGAAAGAAAAGGTGTTGTAAAGATTTTGATTAGGGGCTGCAAATAATATGTCTATTTTCAGTCCAATACAATAATAATATTTGTTACAACACACTTTTGATGCACATCTAAGATGATGATTAGTCAAAACCTAGTGAAAATGCCCTAAAATATGCAATTTTTCACAATTTTTCAATCCCAAGAGCTAATGAAAGAGGTGTTGTAATGAATTTTATGAGGTGCAGAAAGTAATAGTAATGATATCAGTCTCCTACAATTATAAAATCTTTTACAACACGCTTGTTGTGCAATCTAGGTCAAACCCTAGGGCAAATATAGCAAAAATGTGTAATTTTTCAACAAATTTTCAATACAAGAGCCCAATAAAAAGGTGTGATGAAATTAGGGTAGACAACTGAGAGGGGGGGTGAATTAGTTATCTCAAAATTTAACTTTTTCTATATTTAATCTTCTTTACAACTCATTAACAGATTAATGATATAACCATGAAAGCATGAATCAAGAACACATGAGCAAAAACATAATCAACACACATAACACCAGGACTTTTATGTGGAAACCTAGTTAAGGGAAAAACCATGATGGGGGTTAACCCACAAGATTTTATACTCTGTTAAAATTATTACAAAATGGGAAGGCATATGCCTTCGGCCGTACTGCCCAGAGCTCACTGCTCAAAGGAGGCTCACTGCTTACAAGATCAATTATAAGAGTTCACTAAAATGTTTGAACTGAAGAAAAGCATCTAACTATGCAAAATTACAGTTCCAGTTAAGCTGAATATACCGACTTTACACACTTCATCTCTCACTACCTAGTTCCACTGTTCTTCCATGATTTGAGGCTCAGATCTCTGCTTCGCACTTGATACTACCCACTTCGTACCTCTCACATCATCTTCACACAACCATACCTCAAAAATCTTGCATCCATTAAGTATATATATTTGCAACATGAAATTACATCAACTGTAGTCAGCCTCAAGAAAACTTAAAGATGTTTTCA
This sequence comes from Cunninghamia lanceolata, assembly GCA_027924645.1. Classification (NCBI taxonomy): domain Eukaryota; kingdom Viridiplantae; phylum Streptophyta; class Pinopsida; order Cupressales; family Cupressaceae; genus Cunninghamia; species Cunninghamia lanceolata. The sequence goes on along the minus strand of BSBN01000379.1, from coordinate 1,411,864 downwards.
AGATCACTGTTCTGTCGGCTGAATCCATACAAACATCAACATGGACCAAAACCTATGTATTCTAGTCATCAAACATGTCGGTCAATACTGGTCACTGGATCTCATACATTACTTAACCAATCACTTCTCTCAATCCGCACAAGGATCAAACACCAAGTTAGCTTGTTCTTCACTAGACTGAACTATCTAACCAAAACCTAATACTCAGATGCTTGTAACTTCCAATCCCTTAATCACTGGAGGCTAAATCTTTGGATTTAGGTAGCCTTGACATCCCTTAACATAATCTCAAATCCACAGTACAATATGATTACCTCTGGAGCAATGTGGACCAAACTGATGGACCCTATCATGTGCTATGTTCCTGTCTATCTAGACTTAGACAAATCTGTAATCTAACTTCCAGTATGATCAAATGGTACAATGCAGATGTGTAAGATAGATTCAATTTCCATTAATAACAACACTTGACATGCCTAGTAGTGTCTCTTGCCAACAATCTCCCCCTTTGGCATTGATGGCAACACTTAGTGAAAAATGACTAAGTGTTAGAACAACTCCCCCTTACTATGTGCACTTGTGATTTCCAATGCTCCCCTTTTGATGAGTTATTCATTTTTCACTGCTTTCCTCTCCCCCTTTAATAGCAATGGCAAAGGTCGAGGTCCGGATCCAAAAAGTTACACATAAACTTTATATACATACTTCCGCATATGTACAAGTAATCCTTATGTCTTATCTACATAAAATTGAACACATCACCAAAAGTGTTTTTCAACAGTGTCAATTCATTGTCCTAACTTTTCTTCATGCCATCCAATACTAAAATATGACCATTGAATAAGAATGCCTATGACTCTTCCTTCTGCAGATCAGTGGGTTCACTTGTCAGAGCAACAGCTTGCGCTTCTGTCAATGCATTGAACATTGTTTCTAACTTAGGGAGAATCAGTCCCTGGAGAGTTCACACATTCTTGCCACAATATTTTCTTTTTCTTTCACAAATTTCTTTATTTCATCAATCAAGTTAACTACTTGACATTCTTGACTTGCTGTAGATACTGTCAAAGGATTAAATGATTGAGATACTTTTGACAATTTTTGCTCAGACTCCTTTATTTTCTTCTCAATGTCCTCTACAACTTTTGACCAAGATAGACAAAATTTATACACATCTCCTCCTTTAGTGAGGGTATTTTGAATATTCTTTACACTAGTGTCCAACATAATTCTATCATTGGCAATTATTCTTTTTAGTTCACTAAATCTTTTATCATTAAATTCAATCCAGACTTTGACTTCTGCTAAATTTTCAAAAGACTCAAAGTGAGTACTTACAAAGTTTATCTGACTCTTCAACTGATAGGAGGGGGATGCTGATGAATCCTTCTAAAATTTAGGCATGATTTTCTCCAAAATCATGGATGCAAGATCAAGCAACTCACTATCTTCTATATGTCAAAACTTCAGAATTTCTTCTCTGGCCTTGGCTTGTGCAAAAGAGGCCAACTTCATCTTCTATATTGGTAACAAAGCATCAAAATTGATTGGACCTTGTAATATATCCGCATCCTCTGCAACTTTTTTATCTTTCTCCAAAATTTCTTTCACTACTTCTGCAGTGTCTCTTGCCTAATATGATGTTTCAATTTTGTGCTCATTAGGGCTTGCATCTTCTTCCTTTTCAGAGTCAACCACATTGTCTTGCTCATCATTTTCATTCTTTTTCTCTACTTCTGCTCTCTTTGCATCATCAGCAATGTCTTATGCATTCTTTTCTGGAGGATTTTGTGTATCCTCAGCAGAAACATCATCATCATTTTTATCAAACTCCTCAACATCTGGAATGGAGAAATCAATTCCATCATTAGTTTCTCCTTCCTTATCCTCAACTTCTTCTGCTTTCTACTCCTTATTCTTCTTAGAATCAACTTCAGTAGGATCATTTATTTCCATATTCATTTCTACATTTGCCTCATAGGATTGGTCCAAAGACATTTGAGTATCTTTTGTACCATTAACTTCCTTTACCATCTCTTCATCTTCTTTATTAGATATTTCCTTTTCTAGAACAAAGAAGTCATCTACCTCAACTTGCTGCTCATTTGCCTTCAACTCTTCTTCATTTGGAAGGGATGTATCGTTAGTGTATACGCCTAAAAATGACACGATTCATCCTAAATAAATATTCTAAATATTTAGTCCATTCTTCTATCAATTAAATAAATATTCTAAATTTATTTAATCGATTCACTGCCCCATAATTAAATAAAATCTATTTATTTAATTAAAATTCTTCTAAATGTCCTACCCAATTAAATAATCATAAATTATTTAATTAATCCAAATTCCTCTATCCTAAGTTCTAAAATTCAAAAATCCACCTCACCTTTACACTTCACCTTTTCCACCTCACCTTGTCCACCTCATTAGGTTGCACATGCAATTAAATATATTTAATATTTAATTACCTTATTTTCTCTCACCCACATGGCCTATTTCTCCTCAAATCAGAGGTTAGTTAACTAATCAATCAAAAGTGTTAACTAACCTGTCAATTGAGTCAATCCCTCAATCAATTCAGTCAATTCCATAATCCACTCTTCTAACTGATCAATCAAGTCTGTTAACTATTTAGTCAATGGAGTTAACTCTCCAATCAATTTTGCCACATCCCCCCTTTCATGATGGAGCTGGGACACTTGTCACATTTCTACTGGTTGCACATTCCTCAACCATCCTCAGCCGTTGATCTTCATATCTCATCTCAACCGTTGATTCTCATTCTTCCAAGTCTATAAATGGAGCTTCATCCCTTCACTCTATTGATCCAGGCTTTTGACATCATTACTCTGCAGAAATATCACCAGCGCGCCTTTGGCACCCTTTTACCATTCACAAGCTTGAGATCACATACTTGCCTTGGAGCTCATCTTCATTGCATATCACCATAGCCATTTACCATCGACTTCCCACAAACAGCTAAAAGAGTGCACTCTCTGAGGGCTCACTTCATCTGCAAAAGGACGATCGTAATAGGCAAACAACAGAAGCATTGATTTCAGGGAAGGTTTGCTTTGTGTTATTCATTGCTATTTTCATTTAATCTCTCTTGTTATCTTCTATTCTGTTGATGTTTGGGTCTTACATTATTCATTTGATTGATCTACGTTTTACCCTTACATTTTTGGCGCCCACCGTGGGGCCTTTGCCCCTTTATCTCATCAAAATCTGAGCTTTTTTGAAGGCAGGTTCTGTACAGGTCACGCAAAGTCACGCACAGGTTACTTTGGTGTATTTAAACATTTCTGAGGCACATATATAGACTATTACGGCGCTTCTATCATTTCTGCGCATCTGTGTATTTTCGCTGCGCTTTTGCGCACTGTTACGGTGCTTTTGATTATATTGCGCATATGTTCCTTTTTACAGCACATATATACACTATTACTGCGCATTTAAAATCATTGCGCATATGTTCATTTATACGGCGCATTTGATCAAAATTGTTGCGCATTTGTTCTTTTTGCACTTTTGTGTATTCCTGCTACGCTTCTACACACTGTTGCGGTGCATTCATTATTGTTGCGCTTCTGTTGATTATTTCTGCGCATATAATCACTGAAGCTACGCATTTGTAATAGGCTATGGTTTTAGTACTTTTCTAGGAGAATTTGCTAATGCTAACCTTTTTGCAGGTGTTTGCTGGAGCTATTTTGCAGGATAGGCTCGGGTTTAGTTCCATATAGTTGCATTTAAATAGTTCACATTTCACTTTCCAAGGGATAGTAAAACTGATGTGCATTCAAATCCTCACCTAGCTCTAATTAGGAAAGCAGTAACTGGATCACTTGTTTCTTGCATTACAACACTTTCCAAGTTCTTGCTATCTGGGATTAAAACTGAACTCACCTTTGATTTTGAGGTTAAAAAGAACTATTGCTATATCATGAGACCAAAACTTCAAAGTTAACTATCTCGTGCTACGCAGTTTAAAACTGAACTCACCTTTGATCTTGAGGTTAAAATGAACTATTGCTATATCGTGAGACCAAAACTTCAAAGTTAACTATCTCGTGCTACGCGGTTTAAAACTGAACTCACCACTGCTTTCTGGGGTTAAAACTCAACCAATGCTATCTTACTAAAATCACTTTAGATTAGCCCATTTAGTTTTTCACTTTTAACTAGGTTGGATTAATCGGTGTATTCTGTGCTTGTGAATGATAATAGGCTTATACTCTCCCCTCTTCTGGGTGATCAGAGTGCCAGACTTGTCATTCTATTTGTTTAACCTTTAGGAGGGGCCTGCCCTTGGATGCACGCTTGTCCAAGTGGGAACGACCCTGAGTGGTAACAGGCTAATGCCAAGCCCTACCAAGCCACTTAAAATAAATTGTGCTTGAGGTGAAAACTTCCTGCAACGAGTGCTGTTATGTTACACCGACGGCCAACCTCCCCCAAAACCCTCTCAGGCGCAACCCTTTGAGGCTGGGAGACTCCATAACGGAGAGTAGTGCCGCCACACGTGTAACCACTTGAACGGTTGCCCGCATTAAATACCTCTTGTTCTAGTGGCCCAAATCCCTTATAATCCATTTCTCACCTAGGATTTTGTGCTTGCTTTTGTTCAGTTTAGTCCAAAATAGAGTCAAAAAAACTACAAAAATAATGAAAAACTACAAAATATTCTTTGTGCTTGCTGTGTTTTCTTACTGTTAATTTATAATATCAGATCAGGAAGACCTTTTCCAGCCAAAAAATACCAAAAACAAAAGAAAAATCCAAAAATTTTGCTAAAAATACCAGAGCTGCGCATATACTCCTTTCTGCTGCACATTTGTAGCGACTTGCTGCGCTTTTGTAACGACTTACTGTGCATATATACTGTTGCTACACATATACACACTATTTCTACGCATTTGTACTTAACCAGAGCTGCGCTTATACTATGACTTACAGCGCATTTGTTCATTCCTGCTGCGCATTTGTTTCGGTGCATATGCGACAGTGAGCACTTGCCCTATTTTTGAGAAAATATTTTCACTTGATTAAAGCACCCATTTCAGCCTAGTCTCACTTTCTGAGGTCAGATTCAACCTTGCAGTCAGTCTTCATCCGTTTCACCCAAGTCTCTCTCTTTCGTCACTCGTACCATTCACTTTCTGTCCAAATCCCTCTTGTCCCAAAGTCAGTTTGTCCCATACCAATTCGACATAGGTCCCTTTTTCGTGTCATTAGTGAATTCATGTAAGCCTAGTAGGTCACCGTACCTTTGCTAGTAGTCTTGTTGAATGACTAAGCCCCACACAGTAAGACTGGTATCGACTACCCTTACTAGCAGCTAATGTCTTGTGTCAACCGTCTTACTTGAAGTCATTGAGTGAGAGAATCCTTTGTCCAAATCTTGTCCTAGGTATCCCATTCACGACAATCTCAGTTGGCACCTCACCAAAATTTCTAATCCTGGTCCACTTCATCCCACCCCACCTTGCATGGTTCTTACTCGATCCCAGTACAACAAGCAAATTGAAATGGCTAACTCATCTGATCACCTCGCCCCACCACGTGGTGGTGACGAAGAAATTTCTCATGAAGAATTAGTAGCGCACATCCAAGATAGAAAATTCCAACGCCTGGTAGAGAGGGTGCTCCTTGAAGACCCCGACAAATACTTCCACCATCTTTCTAATCTCAGAGTCAAACTCCCCGCAGACTTTGACATAGGCTCTATCATGGAAAATGTAGACAATGATCATGAGCGGAGACGTGATGATCATGAGAGGGGCATGAATGACACAGTCCCGAATGCAAATGATAGAGGCAAAAAACCCATAGATCAAAATGCTCCTATGGAAGACGTGAGACAACAAATCGAGAGTCTAAAGCAAGAAATATCCAACCTTAAGACCGGTACAAGTTCCAAGCACTACTCTTTGGAAGATATAGCTCCATATCCTTTTGACAAAAGTTTGGTCATGAAACCCTTCCCCTTTCAGTTCGGAGTCCCAAAGTTCGACAAATACAAAGGGAAGGGGGACCCTAGAGATCATATCCGGGAATTCAATGCCGCATGTTTAGAAGTAGCTCACAATGAGACCTACTTGATGAGACTGTTCCCAAGATCCTTAGGTGGTCAAGCTATGGAATGGTTCTCGCGTCTCCCACCAGGAATCAAAACTTTTGATGAACTTGTCAATAAATTTATAATGTACTTCTCTTACAACATAGAACACGAGGTATCTATGCTAGATCTATGCAACACCAAACAAAAGAGTGGTGAGTCATTCGCCACCTTCTTACAACGATGGAGACAGCTAGCTAGTAAGTGTTCTTATGATATACCTGAGAAGCAACTATTGGAAATGTTTGTCCACAATTTGAATACTGATCTTAGCTATCAAATTCAGATACAATGCCCTACATCATTCTCAAAAGTCATCGAAATGGGCTTATTCATCGAAAAGGCTATGATCACTAAAGGAGCTATCAAGCTATACAAGGACATGCCTAATTCCAATTACACAATGGATAAATCAAAGTTTTGGACCAAGAACAAGAATGTGGTCAACGATGGGGTAGTTGACGCCAAGGCGGCAGCTCCTAAACAACAACCCATATTCACTCTTAAGGGAGACACAAACAATGGTGCACTCAACAAACCACCCTCTCAGGAGCCTAGACCTTGGTTCAATTCAAATCCAAGGAGAAAATTCACACCGTTGGGTGAGTCTCAAGAATCTGCACTAAGGAAGTTGTTGGCTAACAACAAAATTTCTCTACCGCCAACAAGTGATTACAAGCCTATGGTCAAACCTCCCTACTGGAAGGACATAGACTATTGTGAATATCATTGAGGAAGGGGGCATACAACTAACAACTGCATCCGCCTCAAAAATGTCATACAGGATATACTGGATCAGAATCAGGGAGGGACACAATAGCATACCTCCAATGAAACTCATGTGGCCTACAGGGATCCACTTCTAAATCATAACAGGCCATATAACAACCACAACAACAACAACCATGGCAACAACAACAACGGCAACAACAGCAATGACAACAACAATAATCGCAACCGGCCAAATCAGAACAATGGGACGAGTAATGCTAACTATGCAAGTGTTCCATTTGACTACACCATAAATTGCATTTCTGAACATATTCCACAGATCAATGTCATCTCACCCAACCAACAACCAGGACCTAACCAAACTGGTTGTAGTATAATTACCCACAGTGGTAAAGTCACACTCAATACCGTTCCTCCAAGGTCGTCACCATCTCCATCCACCTTCCGTCAGTACAATGTCATCGACTAGTTACAGAAAACTCTGGCTCACATTTCCATATTAGAGCTATTGCATCTATCTCCTTCTCATAAGGAGATTCTTGAGAAAGCCTTAGTGGAAACCACTATCTCCACTAACCTAGCTCAAGAGAAGTTCCAGACCATGGTAGGCAATCTGACATCCTCCAATTCCATATCATTTACTGAGCAAGATGACCTTTCTGTATCTCAACCCCACAACACCCCTCTACACATCGTCGCATTCATACACAAGCACCGCATCAAGAGGGTTCTCATTGATGGGGGTGCCAGTTTAAATATTTGCACATTGAAGCTAGTGCTTGCACTGGGGTTCTCCAAACAAGCGGTCGATCCAAGGAGGAAAATTACCATAAAGGCATATGACGAGGAAGAAAGAACCACAAAGGGAACGGTTGTCCTACCCATTCAAGTGGGACTGGTAATTAAAGATGTGGTGTGCCAAGTCCTTGATCGAGAGCTTGCTTATAATATCCTACTAGGGAGACCATGGATCCATGCCATGAAGGCTGTCCCCTCAACCTACCATCAATGCATTAAGTTCCCGCACAATGGCAAGTAGGTCACCATTCAAGGTGACCCTAACCCCTACCAACACTGCAATTCTTTCCGTGCAAAACCCGAGTGTGTCATACCCAACAACAGAGCCTACATTTCCCCTACCCCGCAATAGGACCATACCGTTGAAGCTTCCTCCTCAAGACCCAAACCACTGAAGCTTACCATAAAAGAAAGTGGCATGGGGGAATACTCCATTGAGCACAGCCTCAACCCTGCCACGATGCCTTTGTCTCCTCGCTCTTTTGGCCAACCCAAACATCCACCCAAACATTTTCCAAAGCCATCTTCTCCTCCTGTAGCTCCCGCAAATCCCTTTGTAAAATGGGGGACCTCAACTGATGAAACAGAGGAGCGAGATCTCCTGCAATGGCTTTATGCTGAAGAAGAAAACACACCCCAAGAACTGCCTAGACTTGTTGGCAAGAGACACTATATGGATTCATGGTTGTTGTCATTGATGGCAACAAAGGTCATCCCACATATCCGCAAGTCATGATGTGTCTCTACCGGAAGTCAGAATAAAGAATGTTGTGGTCCGGTGAAGAAGAACAGAGCATGTGGCAAGGTCCGACAGATTGGTCCGGACCTCTCAGTGGAAGTGTCTTGGTGCAGTGCGGATTTGGGGAAGTCAAGAGGACTACCTTGAGTGGTATATTCCAAGGATTTAGCCTCCGGTGATGGACAAGGAAAAAGATATGAATGGTTGAGTACCGGATTCCTGAGAGACAGTGAAAACAGAGGAAGAACTGACTGGCAGAGTATCAGACTGCTTTCCGGATGGGTTACTGTTGATGACAGAGGTTGTGAAGGCATGAATCATGTTTGGCCGACATGATTAATGATATCTACAAGTATATGCTTGATCCGCATTGCTTGGTGAGGAAGGATTCAGCCGACAGAATGAGAGTTTATAAGAAACTAGACTGTTCCGGATGCCGACTAGAAAGGTGATGAAATTACTTGTGCGGATATATATAGAGGATGGATTTAGTTGTGAAGTGTGTTGTGATGTGGAGAGATATGCGAAGAAGTCCAAAGAAAGAGCAGAGGTAGCAAAAAGGATCCGGTATGTGGAAGATAGCAGAATAAAGAACAGAGGAAAGATGAAGTGCAGCAGATCAGTGTACTGAGCCTAACCGGAACTGAACTCCAGCATATGCAGATGCTTCCAATCAGTTCAAGACTGTGATTCTCATCACTTTGTAGACAGTGTGTCTTCTTGTAGGCAGTGGGCCTCTTGTGAGCAGTGTGCTCGGGCAGTGAGCCCTAATTGGCAAGTGCCATCTTTGTAATTTCCTATTCTTCTAACAAAGAATAATTTTGGGTTAATCACCCCGTGGTTTTCTCCCTTAACAGGGTTTCCACGTCAAAAATACTGTGTCATGTGTTTCCTATTTTATGGTTAATGTTTATGTTTGATTTTATGCTGCATCAATTAAAAGGAAAGTTCAATAAGGGAAATAATTAGGATAACTGATTCACCCCCCCCCCTCTCAGTTATCAACAATTGGTATCAGAGCTAAGTTCCTCCTAATAGAGCCTAACAGCTTGAGGAAGATCTGGGATTTCAAATGGATGCATATGGTTTAAGGGAGCAACTCAAGACTGCCCTTGAGGATCTTGAACAGTCAAATTCTGAAGTCAGTGAATTAAAGGAAAGACTCAAACAGGCTGATGAATTCATGAGAGAATTAAAAGACAAATTAAGTCTCTCTATGAAAAAGAGAAAGGAGCTGCTTCAACAGTTGGCAAGACAAAGTGAAGAAAGCAATACAAATGAGGAATTGACTGAGCAAACCAAGTTATGTGAAAAGTTATCAAAAGAAGTCATTATGTTAAGACATGAAATGGAATCAGGAACTATAAAGTTTACTCAAGAGATTGAAGAAAAAAGAAAGGCTGAAGACAATCTAAGACAATCTCTTAAAGAAAAATCAGAAGAATGCCACCAGATGGACAGGATTATCAGACACCTTGAATCTGATCTTGAAGATGCCAAAGATAATGAAGGAAAACTTGAGGATCAAATTGCCTCTCTCAAAAGAGACCTTCAAACAGCAAATGAATATAAAGAGAAATTCAAGATAAGTTCTGCTCAACTTGAAGTTCTTCTTGGAAGTCAAAAGAGGACAGATGACAAGTATGGCTTGGGATATGAGAAAGGAGAAAGCTCCGGATCCGGTCAGAAGAATCTTGGATCAGAAAATCCAAGGAGCAGGCCTAGAAGACCTCTGGTAAGACAGCCAAATGCTCAAAGATATCCATCCTTCAATGGATACTGCCACAACTGCAACCACTTTGGTCACAAAGCTAATCAGTGCAGAATGAGAATGAATCAGAATAATTCATCCTTCTCCGGACAGTGCTTCAACTGCAAAAGGTATGGACACAAATCCCATGAATGCAGAATTATGCAAGTAAACAAATCATTCAAAGGTAGATGCTTCACATGCAATAGAATAGGTCATATGGCAAATCAATGCAGATCAAGAGGATATCAGTCAAATATGCAAAGAAATGTTATTTGCCAAATCTGGAATAGGTCCGGTCATAATGCTAAAGTCTGCAGAAACAAGAATCAGGACAAAAGAGGTCCGGTGTATAATCAGAATCAAGACAAGGGTAAACAAAAGATGAATGCGGATGAGGTTAGGAATCAGATGAGCAAGATTTGGGTGAAGAAAAGTTCAGAGAATGTAGAGGTTGGATCCGCACCAGACTCTGGTGCTGATATTTCTTCCGGAAATTAAAAGTGAGCTCAGGCTCAGGGGGAGACTCAAAGAAAATCTTGTTCCCCCAGCCAAACAAGTGGTGCCGGATGTGGCACAAGATGCGGATCAAAGGGTTTGTAGATATGAATCTTGAGATACTTCAGTCAAGTTTTCAGAGGTCCGCATGAAGTTATGAAGAAGCTGTGATCGATCAAATAAGACCTGTTCAGGGAGATGCTCCGGTATGATAAAGGATTACAAAAAGGTCCGGAAAGATCCGGAAATGCACTATCTTGTTCTGCGGATTGGACAGAGTGTTTGAGATGATCTTGTAATATGCTACCTCGATTTATTCATGATTGAAAGATCCGGATGATATCCACAGATCAGGACTAATCCGGGATACTCCAAGCTATCCAGACAAGGCAAACCGGAATGATGTAGGTGAAGCATTTATTGCAGACAGATATTAGGGTTCGCAGAGCAATTTAAGGGATTTCTCAAAGGACATTTGCTCATTCTACACTCGAGAAGAAGCGAAAAGTGGAGCTCTGCAACAAGGGTCATCAAAGCACACCAAGGATCTCCTGCCGAAGCTATTGCATAAAGAAATCAATCCAACCATTCCGTGCAAACCGAAGGCGCATAAGGTATTCTCCGTTTTTCATTACCTCACTGCAAATCTTTGAAGAATGGCTACTCCAAACATAGTTAAGATCTCTGATAGACCTCGCCCCTCATTCAAGAAACATCCCTACAAATCATTGGAGGTAGACCCACTAGGAGCCTTCTCTAGTGTTCCTCACGGAGTTTTACACACCGAAGACATTAGGGTTTACATACATGCAAACATTGAGGAATTTGGGGAATTCAAATTAAGAGACCTCTATCACAAGCAGCTGATTGACAATGCTTTTGAGCTTAAACCAGAGTATAAGGATATTCAGAAGAAACAATTTGAGCAATTTATTCATTTCCCCTGCTTTGAAGAGGATGAATGGGTCCGGTATGTACTGAGCAGGATGCATGACAACTTTCTATGGCTAGATAGACCCTGCAAGATCACAAAAGAGGCAATTAGAGCAGTAACTGGCCTATACTCTTCCGGAGGAGTACCTATCCTCAAATCTGTCAAGAACAACATTGTAACTGAGGCCACCGGATCAAAATTTGACAAAAGGGAAATGACCATTGAAGACATCTCCGATCCGGATATCAAATATGCATCAATGATAATAGGATACAAGATCTACCACTCCAGCAAGGAGAATTCTGTATCCGGAACTGCAGTATACACTGCCTATGAGATGCTAAGAAAGAATGCAGAGTATGATCTCTGCGAACTACTGCTAAGCCAATTAATGGAAAATATACAGAAAATCAAGAAGGATAAGAAGAATTCCTTTAAGTATGGTACTCTGATTGTATGTCTATTCTTCTACTTCATGAATGAGCTACCCGGAACAAGTGGATGGGTATGGCAGAATGACAAACCTGTTGCAGTCCAGATAAGAGACTACTTGCATGGACTTGGGGATGCAAAAGCGAGAAATTCAGCTCTATGGGGATACTTCAAAAACTTTCAGAGCATGATGCAAGCAAGAGAGAGAATTCCTCAGTCTCTCATTGAGAAATACAAGGACTCAGTGTGCTTTATGGTTGACACTGATCAGTGCCTAATGGAGGCAGTGGAGCCAAGGACTGTCTGGATCATGCCCATGGGGTATGAAGTTGATGAACAGATAGTGGAGCTGCATGTTCAACACATGCTAAGTCAGCCCAAAGATCCTAAGGCAGAAAGGTTTGGAACCTTTGAGGAGCTGAGTGTAAAAATACATGTAGAACTCAGGGAACCTGAGATTAAAAGAAAGGTAAGAAAAGAAGTAGAGCACATTGCTCAAGGCCTAGGTATCTCAAAGGAGGCACTTGATGCCAGCCGGGAAAAGAGGAGGAAGGCCGAGGAAGAAGAGAAAAGCAAAGAAAGTGCTCCGGTTGGAGCTCCCACCCGGACCAGATCAACAAAGAGATCTGCACCTCCCTCAACCAAAAGTTCAAAACCGGAAGTCCAGGCATCCGGTAAGAGATCCAAGACAAAAGCCACAAGGGCTTATGGAAGCCAAAAGGATGAAGAGGAAACAGAATCAGATGAGGGAGTAAGAGAAGTAAAGAAACAGAAGAAGAAAGGATCCGGTAAGCCCTCCACAGGCCAAGACAAGGATGAAATGGCAGAGGTAACTGTTGAAAAGCCCACTCTGTCACTAGAGAGCATAATCAAGTCGGTCACGGTGGATGGAAACCTTCAACCAATGACTGAATCCTATGATGACTTCAGTGAGGCAGACCAAAAGACTCTGCAGGAAGCCACAGTTAAATATCTGAACATATACAATAAGGCTTTCATTGAGATCATATCTCTCATTCCTAAAAGCCTAGAGAAGGAAATGGAAGTAAGAAAGAATAATGCTCATGCCAAAGATCTTGAGATCCGGGAGCAGATAGCTATTCAGCTATATCCTCAAATTGATCCCAAGACAATGAACATTATCTTCAAGGACTGCAAAGATGAGTTCAGAAGCAAAGCCAGGATGAATCAACTCATGCTTGGTGAGACTGACAAAGTGGCCCAAGAAACAGAAGAGATCCTCCGGAAGGCCTTCAAAAGGTTCAATCTTCCTGTTGTAGAGGACTTAGGTGCAGAAACAGCTGCTGATTTGGAATCTTCTGTTCCGGAAGAAGTGAGCCCTGAACAGACAAGTGAGGACTTGGGACCCTCTGCTCCAGAAGAAGGGGCCCATGAACAAGTTAGCATCTCTCCTCCAGTTTCCCCTACAGTCTCCGGATCCAAAGAAGAAGAGCAATTACAGGAGAAGGAAGCAGTGGTGAAAGACAAAGAGGTTGACAGTTCTAAGACTGCAGAAGAAAAGAAACATCTGTCTCCGGCAAGAGACACTGCACAAACTGTTCAACAATTTTTGAGTAAAGAAACTTTAGAGATTGATGAACCAGAGCTTCTAAAAGGCCCATTTGATTTTGACTCTCTCTCCGGTACAAACAATGAAGATAGCTTCATTTGCAAATGCCAAGGCAAATGAAAAGCTCCTGAAGTCTCATATGGAAGACTGTGAGTTGATAGAGGCTGCCTCCGGAGTACTTGTGAAGATCATGCCATCAATCCAAATAGATCCGACAGCCTCCACTTCCGGTAATCTAAAAACCTTAGTCAGCAGTGTTGATACACATTTTGATTCTCTAGAAAAATCAGCTGAAGAAAAGGTCCGGAAGGAATTTTTGGATAAGAGATTTTCAGAGATATTAGAATTAATTTCTAAAGATAGGAAGATTGTAAGCATTGGAATAAAGAGCTTAGAGAATGCTCTTAAGGATGGCGGTGATATCTATAAATTTTGTATATCCTGGTCAAAGGCAACAGCAGCATTTGACAAGAAAATAAAAGAGGAACAGGATAAGCTACAAAGCTTATCTCAAAGTTTTGATCCTCTCTCTTCCTCTATAATAAATCAAGAATGTCAGACTATTGCAGTCTTGAACAAAATAAAGAATCTTGAGAAGGAAAGGAAGAACATCACCAATTGGATGGGAGAACTTAGAAGGATTATAATCCCTAAGTTGGAAACCATGCATGAGGCCATCAGTGATGCTAGGACCACCGCCCAAACAAAAGATCCGACAGATCTCAAGCGGGCAGAAGCGTTTGCATTTTTGTTAAGTGGTCACATTTCAATTTTGGACAGAATGAAGCAAAGTTGGGCTACCGAAATGATTCAATTACAGACATCCTTTGCAGACATTCTTCAATATATGTGAGTATGTAAATATGCGGCTAAGTATAAGAAATTTTTGAAAATTTTGATATGCGGACCCTACCCTTTGCCATTGATGTCAAAGGGGGAGTGAGGAGCAGTGAAAAATGAGGGATCCAACTAAGGGGGAGTTCCAGAAATTGTATATAAAGACAGAGCATCAGCAAAGGGGGAGCATAGTGAAAACACTTAGTCATTTTTCACTAAGTGTTGCCATCAATGCCAAAGGGGGAGATTGTTGGCAAGAGACACTATATGGATTCATGGTTGTTGTCATTGATGGCAACAAAGGTCATCCCACATATCCGCAAGTCATGATGTGTCTCTACCGGAAGTCAGAATAAAGAATGTTGTGGTCCGGTGAAGAAGAACAGAGCATGTGGCAAGGTCCGACAGATTGGTCCGGACCTCTCAGTGGAAGTGTCTTGGTGCAGTGCGGATTTGGGGAAGTCAAGAGGACTACCTTGAGTGGTATATTCCAAGGATTTAGCCTCCGGTGATGGACAAGGAAAAAGATATGAATGGTTGAGTACCGGATTCCTGAGAGACAGTGAAAACAGAGGAAGAACTGACTGGCAGAGTATCAGACTGCTTTCCGGATGGGTTACTGTTGATGACAGAGGTTGTGAAGGCATGAATCATGTTTGGCCGACATGATTAATGATATCTACAAGTATATGCTTGATCCGCATTGCTTGGTGAGGAAGGATTCAGCCGACAGAATGAGAGTTTATAAGAAACTAGACTGTTCCGGATGCCGACTAGAAAGGTGATGAAATTACTTGTGCGGATATATATAGAGGATGGATTTAGTTGTGAAGTGTGTTGTGATGTGGAGAGATATGCGAAGAAGTCCAAAGAAAGAGCAGAGGTAGCAAAAAGGATCCGGTATGTGGAAGATAGCAGAATAAAGAACAGAGGAAAGATGAAGTGCAGCAGATCAGTGTACTGAGCCTAACCGGAACTGAACTCCAGCATATGCAGATGCTTCCAATCAGTTCAAGACTGTGATTCTCATCACTTTGTAGACAGTGTGTCTTCTTGTAGGCAGTGGGCCTCTTGTGAGCAGTGTGCTCGGGCAGTGAGCCCTAATTGGCAAGTGCCATCTTTGTAATTTCCTATTCTTCTAACAGAGAATAATTTTGGGTTAATCACCCCATGGTTTTCTCCCTTAACAGGGTTTCCACGTCAAAAATACTGTGTCATGTGTTTCCTGTTTTATGGTTAATGTTTATGTTTGATTTTATGCTGCATCAATTAAAAGGAAAGTTCAATAAGGGAAATAATTAGGATAACTGATTCACCCCCCCCCTCTCAGTTATCAACAAGACTCCCTACAGAACTCTATGGGTGGGGTGAGACTATTTTGCATAGGATGGGGTACGAAGGACAAGGCCCCATAGGCCTCAGAAAAGAAGGAATCATCGAACCTATACAACCTTCTTCATCCTCTTTGGCTAGAAACACAAGTGGCCTAGGATACAAAGGCAAGGGTAAAGCCAAGGAAAATGCCTGCCTTGTGGAGACAATCCAAACACTCCAAGTGGACAATGACACAGATTCAGATGATTCAAATGAATATGAGTGGGACGAGCTAACAGAGCACTCCTACGACGACAAAGAGGTTGACACCATCCAAACTCTTAGCCCCTACCATGAGGGACAAACACAATGGGACAGACCACTGGAGTCTGATTTGCCCACCCCTGAGATTATGGCTTTTGAGGAAAGTTTAGATTCCATTGCGATAAACAACTTGGAGGAAAGTACCACCCAGAACACTACCCCCGCCAATGCTCCTAACATTTCCATTCACACCATCAATGAATCAGGTCTCTCATCCGACTCCCTTCCCCTCTTACACCTTGAGCTTATTGACTAGGATCTTCAAGGAACCCCCCAATTAGATATGTTCCAGAATGATGATGCTTACATTGATTATATGGAACTTAGGGACCACTTGCCAAAAGGAGATCATAAAGCTGGTTTTGCTATCAAACTAAATACCGTGGCTTACTTCGGGGAGGGTGCCAAGCCTTCCAGTCGCAAAAATATCAAGATAAAAAATGGATCTGACAGTGAAAACTACCTTGCGGCAGTGTCAGATCATAAAACAATAAAAAGAAAGGACGCATCTGACGGTGAAAACCCAACTGTGGCACCTGACGATGGAATACTTGACACTCTCCCTAGTGATATGTACCAAGAAAGGTCACAGATTGTGGTGGAGCCGACAGAGCCTATGAATATTGGAACCGAAGAGCAGCCCAAGATTATTCACTTTGCCAAATCTCTCACACCACCAGAGAAAACCAGATTTGTACCATTCTTTAAGAAGAAGAGAGGCAACTTTGCTTGGTCATATGCAGACATGCCAGGTTTGGACCCAAACCTGATTCTACATCATTTGCCATTGGATCCAGGGGTGAAACCCGTAAAGCAGAAGCTGAGAAAAATGCATCCTCACATAGCCCTTTTGGTCAAAGAAGAACTCAAGAAATTACTAGATGTGGGGTTCATTAGAGCCATAGATTACCCAGAATGGATATCTAATATTATGCCAGTGTCTAAACCAGATGGCAGGGTTCAACTATGCAATGATTTTTGAGACTTAAACAAAGTATGCCGCAAGGATGGCTTTCCATTGCCAAACATCGATATCATAGTCAACCTAACTGCAGGACATACAATGCTATCACTCATGGACGGATTCTCAGGGTATAATCAAATCAAAATAGCACCAGAGGATCAACACAAAACAACTTTCACTTGCCCATGGGGTACCTTTTGCTGGAATGTCATGCCTTTTGGGCTGAAAAATGCAGGCGCTACATATCAGCGGGCCATGACAACTATATTCCATGACATGATGCATGTAACTATGGAAGACTATGTTGACGATATCTTAGCAAAGTCTCTCACAAGGGACTCACACCTAGATGTCCTAGAAAAAGTCTTTCAATGGTTGGACCAATTCCAAGTCAAACTGAACCCGAAGAAATGTGTGTTTGGGGTAACTTCAGGCAAGCTGCTAGGCTTCATCGTGTCGGCAAACGGAATAGAGGTTGACCCTACCAAGGTCAAAGCTATAATGGACATGCCACCACCCAAGACTCTAACTCAGTTGAGATCCCTACAGGGCAAGCTGCAGGCCATCCACCAATTCATCTCACAGCTGGCAGACAAGTACCAACCTTTCAGCCACCTCCTACATAAGAACATTCCATTTAAATGGGATGAGCGGTGCGAAGAGGCATTCAACAAGCTAAAGGAATACCTTATGAATCCTCCTATACTCATGCCTCCGATCCAAGGAAAACCTTTAATTCTCTACATATCTGCTACACCCACTACTCTTGGGGCCCTTCTAGCACAGCAAGACTACGAGAACAAGGAGAGAGCTGTGTACTACATCAGTCAAACCTTAGTGGGCTATGAGTTGCAATACTCACAGGTAGAACGATCATGCCTTGTGGTGGTTTTTGCTTCACAAAAACTCTGACATTACATGTTGGCACATCCTGTCAAACTCATTGCCAAGATCGACCCACTGAAATATCTTCTCAACAAAGCAGCTCTCACAAGTCGACTAGCAAAATGGGTTATGCTTCTTAGTGAATATGATATAGAATATGTGGACAGAAAAGCCATCAAAGGACAAATCATCGCTAACCAACTGGCCGAGGCACCATTACAAGACACTTCACCAATGCAGTTTGAGTTTCCCGATGAGTCTTTATTCACTCTGTCAACATCTCCTTGGAAACTCTACTTTGACGGATCTTACACCAACCATGGATCAGGGGCAGGCATCCTGTTTATCACTCCCCAAGGCGACACAATTCTGAAGTCCTACCGTTTGTTATTTCCATGTACCAATAACATAGCGGAGTATGAAGCCTTGGTGATTGGTCTTAAGATGGCAACTGAGTGGAAAATTCAAGAACTACATGTCTATGGTGATTCTCAGCTTATCATAAATCAGGTCAACGATGAGTATCAAACCAAAGATGAGAAGCTCATCCCATACAAACAGATGGTCGACGACCTCAAAGTACACTTTGGGACCATCTCATTCGAGCAAATACCTAGGATAGAGAACAAAGCAGCAGATGCAATGGCTACTATAGCCTCTCTTCTAGAAATACCTGAATATGAGTCACGGTATGAGTTCTTAGTGGAAACCATCCGGCAACCGGCTTATGATCTCCTTGAAACCCATTCCATTTGCCTCCTAGTCAGATTTGATTCACCTTGGTACGGTAAGACTTACACTTACCTCAAGGATAATATTCTCCCACTAGACCTCTCTTCCAACCAAAAATGAACTTTCATCCGACAAGCCTCTCGCTACACCATCATAGCTGATACCCTTTACCGACGTGGTCTAGATGGTACTCTACTCCGTTGTTTAGAACAAGAAGAATCCATAACTGCCTTACGAGACGTACACGAAGGGATATGCGGAACACACTCCAGCGGTCCCTCCTTAGCCAAGAAACTCATGCGTTTGGGTTATTACTGGCCAAATATGGAAATGGATTCATATCAGTTCATCAAGAAATGCAAATAGTGCCAAATACACGGGAACCTGATCCATGCACCTGCTCAAGAGTTGAGACCTTTAACGACACCCTGGCCCTTTTGCCAATGGGGACTTGACCTTGTGGGAAAGATTCACCCACCCTCTTCCAACGGCCACAAATTCATCATAACCGCCACTGAGTATTTCACAAAGTGGATTGAAGCCGTTCCCCTAACCACCATCACAGGAAAGCAAATTTCCTCTTTCGTTCTGAATTACATTATCTGCCGATATGGCATCCCTTCATCCATCATAACGGATAATGGAAGACCATTCAAAAATTAGGATGTCCAGGAACTCTATGAGTGTTTCAAAATCCAACATCGTTTCTCCACTCCGTACTACCCCCAAGGTAACGGCCAAGCTGAGGCATCGAATAAAACCATTCTGAAAATCCTAAAGAAAACTGTCAATGAGGCTGGCCGTGATTGGCATGTCCAACTCAATCCCGCTCTATGGGCCTATAGAACTAGTATATGCACTCGCACAGGTGCTACACCCTATGCCCTTGTCTATGGTTCAGAAGCCATCCTCCCCATTGAGGTCGAACTACCATCCCTCAGGGTGTCGTTGAAAGGTCTCATATCAAACGAAGAATACAGAGTCTCTAGGTTACAAGAACTAGAGCTGCTGGAAGAAAGGTGCCAGAAAGCCTTCGATCATCTTAAAGCCTATCAACAGATGATGTAAAGAAGCTATAACCACAAGGTTGGCCCAAAATGCTTTAAGGTTGGGGACCTAGTTTTAAAAGAGAATCCTCGCAATCAACAAGACAGAGAAAAGAAAGGTAAGTTCGAACCTAACTGGCTTGGGCCCTATGTGATTGTAGCTGCTTACGGATCGGGGGCATATTTGTTGGCCGCTTCAGAGGGTGAGTTGTTAGATGATCCAATCAACAGCATGTACCTTCGCCAGTTCTATACCTAGGAGAACCCCAATGCAAGGGGGCACAATAAAATCAAAAATTAAAAAATCAAAAAAAAGTTGAAAAGAGAAAATACAAAAAAAAATCAGAAAAAAATAGAAAGCATACAAAAAAGTCATCCTTTGGTGAAAACCTAGCAAACAGGTGCCTTGGATAGGTATCATGATGAAAACCTGGCAAACAGGCGTCATGTTTACTTTCTAGCTTCTCGTGCAAATAAAAGCAAGTGATGAAAACCTGGTAAACAGGTGTTACTTGTGATAAACCGCCATCTCCATCTTTGGGAATCCAATCACCTTGAGTCCATTCTTTCTCTATTTGCCCCATTCGACCCATATCTATCCCACAAATAAACACTTGACAGTTACCTATCATGGCTTGATACTCTCCTTGTGGCCTTGTCAACCAAGGTTTTGTCCCATACCGTCTCCTCAATGTGATCCTAGCATAGGGTCTCTTGTCAGTGTCCATGGTCCAAGTCCATGAACTACGTTGCCTCTGTGCCATCACGTAGGCAAGGCCATTATTCTAATGCGCCCCCAAGGCTGCCATTTCTTCCCTTTTCTCCCATTCATCCCCTTTTCTTGTCTTCATTCTTGTCGTCTTTCTTCTAGTCCATCCATGGTCCATTAGGGTTTACCCCGAACTATGTTGCCTCTGCATTGTCACGTAGGCAAGACCATTTAGCAATGAGCCCCTGAGGCACTAGGTCAGTCCCTTAGGGTCCGTCTCCCCAATAAGGATTGTGCAATCTTCTCACCAAGCAAGCAAATACAAGCAGAACCCGCGCCTCAAGCAGAAATCTTGACTGTGAGCATCTTAACCTATCCAATGCAAAGCAAATACCCAAGGTCTTCTAAATGATTTTATGCAAATTAAGGCAAGAACTAAACACATATCAACACATATGCTTTGTAGATCGGAAACATGGTTAATAGTTCAAGTCCTGATTTTTACTATCATACCTTCCTATGCTACTCGAGGATGCCAAAAGCTAGAGATGCTATGATGGGGGCATGATTATTTTCGTTGTTTGCTATTTGTGGATTAAACTTTAGTAATATGAAGCCTTGTCTAAGGACATGATCGGCAAAAGATCATCGAGGACATCAAAGGTATAACATGAACGGGGGCAATCCTTGTTTGTTGAAATGCAAGAAATACCCAGGTCATCTAGATTCAATTTTGACTAGATGCTTGTATTAACTTGCTAAATCACACTCCATGTAAGTGATACTCAGGTCATCTCGGTTCTATTATACCTAGATGCTTGTATTCACTTACAACATCTCAGAAAATGTACCAAAAACAAAATGCCCAATGATGAAATAAAGCACTCTAAAAGCAAAACATCCATCCTATATCCATATACACATCCATGCATCCGTATCCCATACAATCCTCATTATCCAAACTATGCAGAGTAACAATATCAAATGAAGTTTTTAAGTCATATCTATCATAACCATTCTTCTATCTATCATGTCATTCTTGTGTCGATAGCTTACATTTGGACTTCGCAAAAACAAAGCATATAGGAGCATATCATATCATATGTAGAGCTAGTCGTGAGCATGATTAAGTCAGTAGCATACCTAACACAATGCATTAGGTGATCCACACATCAGCATTACATCACATCTTAAAGCACAGAAAACCAAAAAAACAACATAGCTAAGTGCATCGCATACAAAGCTGCATCATCGCATAGCAATCATATTACATTTGAAACATTAGATCATATAGACATCCCATAACATCATACACAAAGCTGCATCATCACATAGCAATCATATTACATTTGCATACATTCGAAGCATTAAATCATATAGACATCATATAGCATCATATCAAAAAGCATCTCATATAGCATCGGGTAGACCATCTAACTCTACACATACATCACATCATACAAATAGAAGTACATCATCATCTCATAACATATGCAATAGATACAAAGCTGCATCATCATATATACTATCATATAAGAGGTCCAAATGTACAATATCACCATCTCTCTCAAAAATCAAAGTGTCATGTACAATATACATCCACATGGATGGTGATACATGTCCCAAAGTGTACAAAATCTAGTAGGTGTATATCCTTGCTGCTGTGGGCCACCACTGCAAACTCCTGACTGCTAGGGACCCATCATGGAAGCCCCTGACTGTGATGGACCTGCTCTATGAGTAGCCCCAAATTGACTCCTAAAGCTCCCCGCCATCTGACTCGATGCCACGGCACCATGGTATAATCCCCAGTAGTACTGAGCCTGTGACTGTGCTTTGGCAAGCTCTGCCTGTACCTGTGCCAGCTGCGTCTGCAACTGGCCTAACTGTGCCTGTGCCTGCTGCACCTGTCCAACCAGAAAAGAACTCGCTGCATCTGTCCCCATGGCGGCCACAGTAATGTCCCGCTCTACACAGATAATATGTAACTGTGCATCTGCCATGTCTCTCTCGCGAGTCAACCCAGCGATAACTGCTGCATTCGTCTCTCGCCTGCCATCGGCCCTCCTCAGCTATGCCTACAGCGCTCGCACCTGTTCCCTCAGGTTAGCTATGGCCCTCTCATGCACCTCTGCCTGTACTAGCGCCTGTGCTGCCTCTGCATGTACTAACCCCTGTGCTGCCTCTGCCTGTCTTGGCCCCTGTGGCTGGGGCACCTGCTGCTGTGGTACCTACTGGGGTGGCGGCATCTGCGCCTGCTAAGGTATCTGCTGCTATGCCACCTGTCCTAGTACTGCTTGCTCAGCCTGACCTAACCTCCTCCGCTGTCTCGGCCTCTCTCCATCTCTACCACCCCATCCTCCTCGTCCTCGTCCTCCTCTAACTCCCCTCCGACCTGGGCCAACCTGTCCCTCCTCCTCTGAATCTGCCTCGTCAATACGAGGCACCAGCATGCCAGGTCTTGAATATCTCAGGAACGGATGTGCAGTCATCCAATCCTCGTAATCCTGTGTCACCCTAGCGTTTGCTATCTCTGTCCTCATATCCCATGCCACATAGGGAGTCTGCCTGAACTCAGCCAAGGCCTCCTCATACGAAGCCATCGGCCCCCACCGGACCCTCTCTGCATGTGTCCGCGCGAAGAGCGCCTGTCCCTGTGGCATGCCCTGCCTCCTGCTGAACTATCTCAAAACTCAGCCCACCATCTGCGTCTCCAGTATATGCCGTGTACGGCCTATCAGCCACCTGGTCTGAAAGCAGTACGGCAGCTCGTCTCCCTCGTCGTCCCATGGCTCGTAGTCCAGATACGGTCGCCAGGCGACCACATCTACTCCATCCAAGGTGTGCCTCCAGTACTCTAACTTCCCCAGCCTGTGCTGGGAAATCACTCCTGCATAGCCATAACTGTATGGCTCTCCTCGCTGCCTCACAAAGACACATATCAGCCTAGTCACTGCTATGTGCTCCCACAACCAAAACTGTAGCAATAGTACCCCAGCCGATAGACTTGTGCTGCAGTGGTACACCAACTGATGCATGTCGTGGTACAAGTGGGCCAGTACGCAGACTCCCATGCATATTGGGTGCCCTCGGTCAGCATCTGCTCCATGATCCTGCCCCATCCAATGGGGAACCCATGCAATCTCCTGTTGGGGCATACAACGCACCCGATCAGTCCAGCCACAATCCCCGGGAAGTAGTTATAGTAGTCGTATATATCCTGCCATGGGATAACCTGTCCAACCAGCTCGGGATCATCAAACACTCGCTGGCACTCAGCGAGTCCCGCATCCCGCTGTGCGTCATACTCTACTAACTCACCTACCACAGGTAAGTGTAGTATCCGGTAGATGTCCTCCAGCGTCACAGTCATCTCTCTAGTAAGAAAGTGAAAGGTCCCATCCTCGCTGTGGAATCTCTCCACGGCAGTTGTCAGCAGTCCATGGTTCACCTGCACCTCGGGCATGAAGCATACATAGTCTAAACCCATGGCACCAAGCGCCACTCTGTCAGTCTCTGTCAGCATGTACCTCTGCAATAGGGGTATGGGAAACGTCTCCCTCGACTGCAGTGTGTCTCGAATATCCTCCTGCAAGCACGCAAGGCAACACATTAGTCTCAAACAGCATGTACCATACTCAACATACCTACTGAACTATATCAACTAAACTTAGCATTTCAATTTGATCAAAACAGCACACTACATCTCTTAACTAGATACCTGTAATCTCAGAGATAGCTCCTCGATTCCTGCATCAAACAGGACGCTAATCGAATCAATTTGGCTAAGTAATTTGCTATCCCAAGCAAATGCGCCACTACAGGTGGTAAAAGCGCTGTTTCTTGATGTATGCGCCGCTACAATCAGCATATGCGCCGCTAAAAATAGATGCGCCGCAACTATGCACATATGCGCTGATTTAGCACATGCGCCGCAACATTCGGCATATGCGCCGCCATATTACGAAAGCGCCGCTAGATTCAGCATATGCATGGCTTTTATGCATGCACTGCTACTTTCGACATATGCGCCGCTTAAATACACATGTGCCGCCTAATTACAAAAGTGCAGCTACAATGCACGTATGCGCTATTTTCATGCATGCATCGCCGAATTCGGCATATGCACCACGAAATGACAAAAGCGCCGCTTCGTGCAGCATATGCGCCGTTCTGCATTTCAGCGCATATGTTTTGACCTATTTTCTACATGCATTTATGACACCCTAAATCAACCCTAGGAGAAATTTTTTGAAGCACATACCGGGGGTCCTACCTCTGCTGGCCGCCCGAATCGACGGACTCGCTCGAATTGATGCTCCTCGCGTGGAATGTCTGCTGCTCTGGCTACCATGCTGCTCCAAGTTTGCTCTAAGCTCTCTCTATCCAATCTAGATCACACAAGTGTACAAATGACTATTCTTGTGGACCCAGCTCCTATTTATAACCTCCAAATCCTAATTATGGCTAGGTGATAACTGTGACTACTTCCCGCTTCTATTTTTCCTCCCATTTTCTTCCCGTTTCCCTGACACGCATCCTTTTTCCTCTTGCCTATCCTAACCCCTTCATCTTTGTGAGATTGTCCGTCTCTGATTCTTTCACCCTTTTCCCGTCCAATCTCTCGAGGGGGCATCCTATCGTCAGTAAGCCTGTACCAAGGGCAAACTGGGGCATGTATCATCATTCAGACTATCAATTTCTTTGAAGCAATGCTGTAAATTGCATTGCATCAAAGAGGGGCAAAATGTATACGCCTAAAAATGACACGATTCATCCTAAATAAATATTCTAAATATTTATTCCATTCTTCTATCAATTAAATAAATATTCTAAATTTATTTAATCGATTCACCGCCCCCTAATTAAATAAAATCTATTTATTTAATTAAACTTCTTCTAAGTGTCCTACCCAATTAAATAATCATAAATTATTTAATTAATCCAAATTCCTCTATCCTAAGTTCTAAAATTCAAAAATCCACCTCACCTTTACACCTCACCTTTTCCACCTCACCTTGTCCACCTCATCAGGTTGCACATGTAATTAAATATATTTAATATTTAATTACCTTATTTTCTCTCACCCACATGGCCTATTTCTCCTCAAATCAGCAGTTAGTTAACTAATCAATCAAAAGTGTTAACTAACTTGTCAATTGAGTCAATCCCTCAATCAATTCAGTCAGTTCCATAATCCACTCTTCTAACTGATCAATCAAGTCTGTTAACTATTCAGTCAATGGAGTTAACTCTCTAATAAAATTTTGTCACATCCCCCCTTTCATGATGGAGCTGTGACACTTGTCACATTTCTACTGGTTGCACATTCCTCAACCATCCTCAGCCATTGATCTTCATATCTCCTCTCAACCGTTGATTCTCATTCTTCCAAATCTATAAATGGAGCTTCATCCCTTCACTCTATTGATCCAGGCTTTTGACATCGTTACTCTGTAGAAATATCACCAGTGTGCCTTTGGCACCCTTTTACCATTCACAAGCTTGAGATCACATACTTGCCTTGGAGCTCATCTTCATTGCATATCACCATAGCCATTTACCATCAACTTTCCACAAACAGCTAAAAGAGTGCACTCTCTGAGGGCTCACTTCATCTGCAAAAGGACGATCATAATAGGCAAACAACAGAAGCATCGATTTCAGGGAAGGTTTGCTTTGTGTTATTCATTGCTATTTTCATTTAATCTCTCTTGTTATCTTCTATTCTGTTGATGTTTGGGTCTTACATTATTCATTTGATTGATCTACGTTTTACCCTTACAATTAGCATTTGGTTCCTCAGTGACCACATAAAACTTATTCTTGTCTAGGGCTTTCCTCAAAATTTGCTCTATCTCCTTGACTACTTCATCAATGTCTCCAAGCATTAGTTTATTTATCCTAATTTTGCTTCTAAATTCATCTTCAACTTCTTTGAAGATTTTATTGGCTTCCTTCTAAGAGATTACTGAACATAAATTGGACAATACATGTTCTCTTAGTTCCAAATCCTTTGTCTTGGCAGCTTCTTTTCTCATCTCCAGAATGTCACTTAGACTCTTAGGGATTTTAGATAAAATTTCCACAAGTGCTCTATTGAATGTGTTCAAGTACTTAATAGTAGCATCCTCCAAAATTCTTTTTGTTGGCTTTATCAAAGTTGTCATAATATTTTGTTATGGGCTTCAAATTCCCATGAACAGTTATTGCATTCACAATATCTTCAACTGATAGGGTAGATTTTTCATTCTTTAGTCTTTTGTTTACCCTTACACTTCCGGAGGGCTTATCTTGGGCAACCCTTGATGCTTCTACTTTCTTTGACTTTGTGCTTTCAGAGGGCTTCTCTTTAGATACTTTAATAGCCTTAGTGTCTAAAGTCTTCAACTCTTTAACCTCATCATCTGAATCAATCTTTTCTTCATCCTCCTTCTCCACACTGACATATGACCTTTTGGCCATTACTTTAGTTCTTTTTCCTTCCTTACCAGTAGGTTTTTCTTTGAATTTCTCTACATGGGAGGTTGTACCAAAACTCCTAGTAGTCCTTGCTTTAGAAGTGGATTCCACTGGGACACTTCCTTATTCTCTGTCTTGCTTCTCCTTCTCATCTTTCTCTATCCTTTCCCTATTTTGTCTCATAGCTTATTTTGTTATGCCAATGCTTTCTACATACATTTCAACTTTCCTTTGAATCTTTCTCTTAGATTCAAGTTTCCAAAGCTTAATATGCAGTTTCACACTAAGTTCAGCATATGTACCAAATCTCTCAACAAAGGTATCTTTTGGTTTTCTCAGAAGGTGTTGAGCATACATTTCCAGTATTTGTTCATCAACTTCATACCCCATGGGCATGATCCATACAGTCTTTGGTTCAACTATTTCCATCAAGCATTGATCTGTTTCCACCATGAAACAAATTGTATCCTTGTACTTTTCTACCATAGAAGTAGGAATTATTTCTCTTGATTGCATCATATTCTAAAAATTCTTGAAGTATCCCCAAAGAGAAGCCCTTTGGGCATTGGAGCCACCTATACTGTGCAAGTATTCTCTGATTTGTATGGCAATAGGCTTATCACTAGTCCAACACATGCTTTTCTTGCCAGGTAGCTCATTCATGAAATAGAAGAACAAACACAACACCAATGTACCATACTTAAATGTATTCTTCTTGTCCTTTTTAATCTTGTTCAGGTTCTCCATTAACTAGTTTTGTAGCAGCTCACACAAGTCATAGTCAGCATTTTCTCTTAACATCTGATAGGTAGCATAAATGGCTATATCAAATACAGAGTTTTCCCTGCTAGAGTGGTATATCTTATATCCAATTACCATAGATGCAAATATGACATCCAGATCAGTTATATCGTTTATTGGCATTGCCCTCTTATCAAACTTTGATCTGGTAGCTTCAGTCACAGTCTGATTCTTTACTAATTTTAACATTGGCAGCCCACCAGATGAATTCAATCCTATTATAGCCTAGATAGCATCCTTGGTGATCTTGAAGGGTTTCATCAACCACATGAATTCAGCATGCATCTGACTCAATACATACCAGACCCACTCATCTTCACGGAAGGACAGGAACCCAATAACCTGTATGAAATGTTTGACTTATAGCGCCTTATACTTAGGTTTAAGACCATGAATCTCATCCCTCAGATGATTATTGAACAAATACACTGACTTTGAATCCCCAAACTCATCTATGCTAGCATGTATATAAGCCCTAATATCTTCAACATGCAACACAACATGCAGAATATTTGAAAAGGCACCTAACGAATCGACCTCTACAGATTTGTGTGGATGCTTTTGAATTTAGGTCAAAGCCTTTCGATGATGTCAATAACCAATGGTGTAGCCATTTCCAGAAATTGGGAATTCAAAGAGTTTCATAGAGAATACCTTGTTTCTCTGGTTAGGGTTAGCTGTCGAATTCACTTTTTGCACTTCAAATCTTTGAAATCTCAGCTCAAGCACTCTTCTCCTTGTTCTCTTCAAATGCAAATTGATTCAAATGTTGAGTAATGACCTTTTATGTTCCAAAAAACCTAATTCACCATTGTAATAAATGCTTTGCACTAATACATCTAGTTACACTATTTTTGCATACAGTCAATCTTCAATTGCTTCGCAATCAATTGCATTAGCTCCTTTTCTTCCAAAATTTGCTTCAATAGTTCTCTAATAGGCTTCTTTGTCTTCATTCATCATGCTAGATTTAGCCACCCACTTACTAGCAAGGGAAATAGATTTTCCATGCAGCTCCCCCTGAGCCAGAGCTCCTGTTTCAATTCCTGAAGGAATTATTAGCACCAGATTCTAGTGTGGACGCATCACCATCATTCACTACATTTTTCTTCACCCATGTTTTGTTCATTTCATTTTGGATCTCATTCACATCTACTTTTCCCTTGCCTTTGTCTATCTTCTAGTCTGTTATTCCTTTACCTACTTGTGAGTTCTCCTTTTTGCTTCTGCAAAATTTTGTAATATGTCTGGATTTGTTGCAGTTGAAACACATAATCTTATTTTTTTGATAATCACATGTTGGAGCAGGTTTAGATCTGCATTGCATTGCAATATGCCCAAACTTATTGCAAGTAAAGCATCTTCCATTGAACACTTGTTTATTCTTAGGAGTATTCCTTGATCCACTTATGTATTCTTCAGCCTTATGACCTATCCTTTTGCAATTAAAGCATTAACCAGAGAAAGATGATGCATTTTGATTCACTTTACTTTTGCATTGATTAGCTCTATGACCATACTTATTGCATTTGAAACAATTTCCATTGAAAGATGGATACCTTTGAGCATTAGGTTGTCTTACTGGAGGTCTTCTAGGGTTCCTTCTTTGATTTCTTGCTTCAAGATTTCTTTGACTGGATCTAGAGCTTTCACCTTTCTCAAATCCCAGACCATGCTTATCATCTTCCTTCTTCTAACTATCAAGCAACACCTCAAGTTTAGCTGAGCTTATCTTGAATTTCTCTTTATATTCACTTGCAACTTCTAGGTCATGTTTGAGAATGACAATTTATCTTTCAAGTTGATCCTCATTATCCCTAGTTTTTTGTAGATCAGATTCTAGATGACCAATTATTCTATCCAATCTATAGCACTCTTATGTTCTTTCTTTCAGAGATTGATTCAATTTTTCTTCAATCTTTTTCCTTTCTTCAATTTCCTTGGTTAGCCTCATCACCCTGGATTCCATCTCATGTTTTAGGAAAACAACTTCTTTTGCTAACTTCTCACATTCCTTTGTATTCTCCTTAAGGGCCTCATCCATGTCATTGTCTTCATTTTGATTTGCTAGCTGAAGAAGTAGCTCCTTTCTCTTTTTATTAGATTTGCTCAATTGTACTTTTAAGGTCTCAATGAAATCTTTAGCATCTTTAAGGTTCTCTTGTAGATCTCTTATTTCTGTTGTGGACAGGTCAAGATCATCTAAGGCTACTTGAAGTTATTGATTGATACCATCAGAGTGCTTGAATGAACCCATTGACAACACCTTCCCAAATCTTGCTCAAGTTGTTAAAGTTCTTTCAAGGAACTAGGCTCTGATACCAATTATTGAAATTAGGGCAGATAACTAAGAGGGGGGTGAATCAATTTTCTCAAACTTTAACTTTTTCTATATTTAATCTTCTTTACAACTCATTAACAGATTAATGATATAACTATGAAAGCATGAATCAACAACACATGAGAGGAAACATAATCAACACCCATAACACCAAGATTTTTACATGGAAACCTAGTTAAGGGAAAAACCACGGTGGGGGATAATCCACAAGATTTTATACTCTGTTAAAAGTATTACTAAATGGGAAGGCACAGGGCTTCAGGTGCACTGCCCAGAGCTCACTGCTCAAAGGAGGCTCACTACCTACAGAATCAATTATAAAAGTTCACTGAAACGTTTGAACTGAAGAAAAGCATCTAATTATGTAAAATTATAGTTCCAGTTAAGCTCAATATACTGACTTTACACACTTCATCTCTCATTGCCTAGTTTCACTATTCTACCATGATCTGAGGCTCAGATCTCTACTTTGCACTTGATACTGCCCAACTTCGCACCTCTCACATCATCTTCACACAACCATACCTCAAAAAGCTCGCATCCATCGATTATATATATCTGCAACATGAAATTACATCAATTGCAGTTAGCCTCAAGAAAACTTAAAGACTTTTTCAATATCACTGTTCTGTCAGCTGAATCCATGCACAAACATCAACGTAGACTAAAACCTATGTATTCAAGTCATCACACATGTCTGCCAATACCACTGGATCTCATATATTACTCAACCAATCACTTCTCTCAATCTGTACAAGGATCAAACACCAAGTCGGCTTGTTCTTCACCGGACTGAACTGTCTAACCAAAACCCAATACTCAGATGCTTGTAACTTCCAATCCTTTAATCACCAGAGGCTAAATCTTTGGATTTAGGTAGCCCTGACATCCCTTAACATACCCTCAGATCCGTATTACAATATGATTACCTGTGGATAAATGTGGACCAAACTACTGGACCTTGTCATGTGCTTTGTTCTTAACTATCCAAACTTAGACAAATATGTAATCTAACTTCTGGTATGATCAACTGGTACAATGCCGATGTGTAAGATAGATTCAGTTGCCATCAATGGTAACACTTGACATGCCTAGCAGTGTCTCTTGCCAACAAAGATGTTGTGAAGATTTTTAGGAGGGGCAACAGATAATAACATTGATAACATCCAATTAGTGCAAAAATATTCTTCACAACTCGCCTATGGTGGAAATTTTGAGAGTTGATAAGTCCAAATCTAGTGAAAATCAAGGTGTTTGAAGCCCTAGGTTTGAGATCTTGATGCAAAATGCTATATGGATGTCTTGTTGTCTGATTTGTCATGAAAATTAATGCCACTCAGATCTATAAATGATTTTCAAACCCTACCATGCAAAATGTAAGTGCAAATCTAGTGAAAAATTAACAAAAAATGCTAGTTTTTGTTGAAATTTTCTATGTAAAAATGCAAATTTACACTAAAATGCCAAATGCAACTTTGAATGAGAGTCTAAGATCAGTAGAAAAATCTAAAACAAGATTTTACCTACAAACCCTAGTTTTTGGAATTACTAGGTTATATGAAAAATTCAAAATTTCCAACAAAACCCTAGCAATTTTATGATGAAAATGCAATGCAAGTTATTGAATTTTTGTAATTTTCTGTAATTTATCTTAGATCTAATGCAAAAATTAGAAACTTGATGAAATTCAAATTGATTAATGCAACATAGAAACCCTAGAATTTAATTTTTTCAAATATTTCACATTTTGCAATGTTTTTGTAAGTTTTCCAATGCAATAAGATGAATGATAATATGAATGATTGAAATCAATGCAAATCTGAAGCAAAACACTAAGCAAGGTGCAAACAAGTCCAATAACATGGGTTCACCAAAATGTAAAGGGTAAAATTTGGATGATTGGTTTTTTGGTAGTTTTGTATGTGTATCCTCCTTTCACCCTTTCATTCAAGGACTTTGGGTTGAGTGGCAATGCACTTTCAGGCCCTTGTTAACTTAGGAATGTAGAGAAACTTGGATTTGTATGATTTGATTGTCAATTATGCTCACTTATGCTCAATTATACATCAAACCCCTAATTATGCAAATATGGAAGCAAATGGACGAATACTAGAAAATGCTGCTGCAGAAAGATATAAAATAACAGACAAATGTGTACCAGTTTTTGAGGTTCAGGAAGCAGAATAGTCAAGGACTAATGAATGGGCACCCTAGTCCATTGCCCTGATTTTTGTCAGGATCTGGGAACTTGATCTGTAATCTGTTCCTATTGTCCCAGAGATTTCTCCATTGCAGAATCCAGAGGACTAATGAGTAGGCACCCAAGTCCAGGGCCCTATTTTCAACTTTGATATGTAATTCTAACACTCTGCAACACTCCTCTACAACTCCACTTTTCCTACTTCTCCAACCTATAACCTGCAATCATAGAAAAGTGGGGAGGGGGTTGTGGTGTTTAGAGGTTTGCCTTAGTCAAGTCGTGAAGAGACATTCAAGTCTTTCGGACACCGTTGTCAGATAGAGAGTGCATGCCCTTGTGAGGCAAAGGAAAAAAACAAATGATAAATTCTCAAAAACATAAATGATATCACCTTGTAGTGAAGATCTCATGGAAGGAAGAAGCTCTTCATGCCATGAGGAGATGGATACTCAAATCTGCAAATACAAAAACATAAATAACACAAATATACTCTTGCTGCATAATGAATGCCTTGAATCACTTCTACACAAGCTCATGAATCCAAATTTGCATCTAGTTTCCAAATGAATATCTAAATATGCATATACATGTAACTGCAAACACTCCCGCCAAGAATTTCATAATTCAAACTTACCATGTCGGCATAGGACCCAAATAACGGTCACAAGCTGACACTTAAAATTTGGGACTGACCCAAAATAGGGCAGGACTAGGGCGCAGGCGCCCAAGTCCTCCCTCCCTATTTTGGTCAAGGTTAGGTTCAATGGATTCCCCTAGGTCCCATTCATTGAATGGACACCAGATTGTCAGAATTCCTTTGAAAAGCTAGAAGCATCCTTGACATAGGCTCCAATTCTTAGAGGTCCAAATTGGATACTGCCTTTTCACATCCACACAAATGAATCAAACTTTTCCATTGGAGTAGCCCTAGGCCAACACAAAGGAGCTAAGGAGTATGCAATACACTATGTAAGTAAAAACCTACAAGGAGCTTAGTTGAACTACACTGTGATAGAAAAAGAAATGTTGGCAGTTGTTTATGCCATTAACAAATTCAGACACTACATTACTGGTTATAAAGTGTTCATACATACAGATCATGCAACAATTAGATATTTGATGAATAAGCCAATAGTGGGTGGTAGACTTGTTAGATGGTTGTTGTTACTGCAACAATTTGACATAACAATTGTTGACAAACTAGGGAAAGCTAATGTAGTTGTTAATTTTTTGTCTAAACTGCCCACACAATCATCAAAAGGAGTGGTTGATGACTCTTTTCCTGATGAGCATCTATTTTCTCTAACTATACACACTCCATGGTATGCAAACATAGAAAATTATTTGGTTTCAGGGCATATTCTAGGTTACTTTTCTCCAAGGGAGAAGAGATAGCTAGTTCACAAATGCTTTCCTTATTCTTGGATTTCTGGATTCCTGTTTTACACTAGCCTAGATAACATTATGAGAAGATGTCTCAGAAAGGATGAGGTGTTTGATATATTGAAGCCCTATCATGATGAACCCTGTGGTGGACACTTTGTAGATCCAAAAGGACAACCTTCAAAATATTGACAACGGGATATTACTGGCCAACACTTCATAAAGATGCTATCAAGTATACTAAAAGCTATGATCAGTGTCAAAGGATGGGGAGACCTACAAGAAGTGATGAAATGCCTGTGCAACCAAAAATCTCATTAGCTCCTTTTGATAAGTGGGGACTGGTATGTACTGATTACTTAACTAAATGGGTGGAAGTTAAAGCCCTGTAGTTTCCTAGAGATGGCAATGTGGCAAAATGTTTGTATGAGGACATCTTCACTAGATATGGTGTACCAAGGGAGATAGTGAATGATCAAGGCCCACAACTCACATTAGATTTAATCACTAGACTGGTGGAGGAATATCAGATTAGACACAAGAAGTCCACTCCCTACCATCCTCAAGATAATGGTCAGGTTGAAGTCACAAACAAAGAAATTGAGAACATATTGACAAAGACAATACAACTTCACATAAGAGATTGGGTTTCTAGGTTACCAGAAGCTGTTTGGGCATATAGAACTACCTGGAAGACAACTACAAGGTTTACGCCTTATGAATTGGTCTATAGCAAGACATCAGTCCTACCTATAGAATTTGAATACAAAACCCCAGGGACAATAGTAGAATTAGGGATGGATTTGACAGAAGCTTAAAAGGACAGACTAGAACATTTAAATGCTCTTGATGAAATCAGATTAGAAGCCATCCACCACACAAAGGTTATACAGAAACAAAGAGTTAAATGGCATGACAAGTATATCAAGACTAAAGAATTCACTGCTGATGATTGAACACTTCTCTATGATTCAAGATACAAAGACTTCAAGGGCAAGCTTCAATCCTCGTGGTTGGGGCCATATTAGATTAAACAAGTATTCCCTAATGGTGCAGTCCAATTACAGACCATTGATGAGGTTCGGTTTTCTTTTCTAGTAAATGGACATAGGATGAAACTGTA
Source organism: Cunninghamia lanceolata (assembly GCA_027924645.1). Lineage (NCBI taxonomy): Eukaryota > Viridiplantae > Streptophyta > Pinopsida > Cupressales > Cupressaceae > Cunninghamia > Cunninghamia lanceolata. The sequence continues at coordinate 1,377,166 of BSBN01000379.1, read as the reverse complement.
TAAGAAACCATTTTAGAAGGATGATTTTCTCATTTCTCTGGCCACTCAGTATGGTACTCCTGGCATTCTTGATGAAGGTTTTGTGACACCAAGTTCTGATACACCATCGGAAGATGATCCACCAATGTTTTCTAGTGATGCAGAGGTTGAGTTGCAATACTCAACCCTGTTGATATGCGCCAAACAACTGAGAGGGGGGGTGAAATAGTTGTCACAAAAACTTAAACACTTTATGCAATTTAAACATTCATCACTTATCCACAATTATTATGATTTAACAATGAGAGCACGAAATCAGAAACTTAACCATAGATACAACATCAAACACAAGAGACACAAGATTTACGTGTAAAACACCAAGGTGGGGAAAAACCATGGAGAGGATTAACTCTCAATATATATTGCAATCTTGAAATAGTGATGTTTAGGCTTGGTCACCCCACGAACCTAAACATACTGGCTTACTGTCATGAAGAACGACTAGGTCTAGCAGACTCACTGCCTCAACCCTAAACCTAGCAAGATTACAATAAGGGATGTTAAACCCTGAGGGCTCTTAAACCCTACTGGTGGCTTACTACGAGATTCACTATCATGATCAACACCTTTCTTTATTATGAATAAAGAAATCCTCAGCTCTGCTCTTCCTCTGCCCTACTCTTCCTATGCTTTGCTCTTCCTCTTCTTTCCTCTGCCTCTTCTCTGCTCTAGCTTTGGACCTTTCTTAATATCTTATCATTTTCTCTCAAAGACACCTTTTCCACAACTCAATTACAAGTATTTATACACTACGTCAACCTTGGAATGATTGGCTAGTTCCCTGCGGGTAGAGGTTGAGTCACCATGTCATAAGGTGTAAAAGGTGAGGTGTATGGAATACATTTCCCTTATGCAACGTGGAGATGGTGACAAAGGCCTCATTGAAGGAGTTGTTTGTAATGAGTGATAAATGATCTAAAAAATGGCACGGATAAGACTATTATGTTTAAGTCTGCACAGATGAAGCCACCTAGGGACTTTAAGTGGCATCCTTTCTCATTAATGCATACTGGCCAGAGGGTAATTGACAGATTTTGTTTCAATTGGCTTCTGCAAAACCCATGGAGGTAATTATGTGCAATGGGTCTGTCCATAAATACATCCTAGACTAAATCTAATCCAACGACAGCCTTGACGTGACATTTTGGGGCCATTCTACCTTACTAACACTCTTTTTGGTTGATGTAAAGAGTGAGTGAAAAGACTCCAATTTGTGTGCTCTTTAAGAATGCTTAACGCTATAAGGTGGCATCTCCACCAAAATTAACTTCTCCATTTGATATGACCCCTTGAGTTGATATGGCGAGAAACCTATACTTATAGCTGACTGGTCGATTACCATGTTGGTGAGAAGATCCACCACCTGGTTCACTTCCCTACAGCAATGACTGATCTAAAACTTATCAAAGTTCCTAAGGAGGATGATTGCCTATTGGACTATATAGTCTAGATGCCAGTTGAGAGCCTCCCTCTTTTTGAATGGATTGATTAAAACCAGAGAATCTCCCTCAATCGATATATTTTTTACATTATTTGAAACATCCAATTTGAGACCATATAAAAGGGTGAAGGCTTCTACTTGGTTGTTTGTTCCTTCCGGTAATTTTGTCACCTTTGCAACCACCAACTTTCCTTCGGGGTCTCTGATAATACAACCTATACCGAAAGGATCTGAATTGCCTCTACAAGCACCTTCAAAGTTTAATTTTAACAAAGGAGACGTGGGGGGTGACCATCTAATTGAAGCCCTTATGCATTTACTTGAAATGGCCTGGATCTCATCTTGTGCACCTGGGAGTTGTAGCTGGTTCCAATTCCTAATGACTAGACTGTCCCGATTAGTAAATTTTATATTTGTTTATATGTTGGACCTCACTCTCACATTCACAATCTCTGTAATGGTTGAAGACAATTCTTCTAAAACCTTGTCAATCGAGTGCTTGGCCTTTCTAAAGATCCAAAAATTCCTTTCCTTCCATACCCCCCATATTATCATTGAGGGGTAGACCTCCCGTAAGCACACGAAGGTGGATTCTTGATTCAATGTTGGCCAACTCTTGAATAGGTCCAACAAGGATCTAGGAAGGGGAGTGCTCAAATTTAGTTTCTCCATACACCAGTTCCAACACTTGATACTAAAAGGACATTTAAGAAGTAGGTGGTCTACGTCCTCCTCTTGCTCTCCACATAGCACCCACTTAAAAATAAGACTGATGCAAAGTTTGCGGAGTTCATCCCTAGTTAGAATTTTGTCATTGATAGCTAACCAAGGGAAAGCCCTAGCTTTTGGTAAGGTGGCCGCATTCCAACAAAGATTATACGGCCAATCCGACTTTGAAGAAGTTGTCAAGCATCTATTTCATGTAATTATATTTCACTCAACTTTAATAAAGAAATAATTATCTATTTCAATTAATCATTTCAAATTATGGTAGCTTGTCATATGCCTTAAGATTACACGTTTTATTCTTGATGTAATTATATTTCATTCAACTTTAATAAACAAATAATTATCTATTTCAAATAATCATTTCAAATGATGGTAGATTGGCATATGCGTTAAGATTACACTAATAAATAATAAACTAAAATATACATTTCTAATCTTTATTAATTTATATTAGAAAAACAATCAATCAAATTTATACTTTTGACAAATAATAAAAATAGATGTCAATCTTCATTCACTCTTATTAAAAAGGAGAATAAAGTGAAATTATAAATTTACTATTTATTTTTCTATTTAAGTTGTAAAGATTTGTAATACGAGTTACAATATTTACTTGGTTTTATAAGCTTTCCTCAACAAAATCCCATATCCATACATAGTGTCTGCTAATTTGGTTTTGTAAGCGAATACTAACAAGTGGGAATACTATGCGAACCTGCGTCGGTTGGAATTAGTTGGAAGTTGGTGCCTGATCTTTTTCAGTTTAAGGAAAACATCCATGTCTAATATGGTTGGCTGGGTCATAACTTTTATTTGTAAACCAAATGCTGTATGAATGGGAGGTCCCATGTTCAAGTATGTAAAAACAATAGATTTTAAGTTTAAGGGGGTGATCCAAATAAGAGGTTTTGTGTTAAGGAAGGAGGGATTACTGTGTGAGTGGGTCGTATACGTAAATCAATACAACAGCTCTTTATAAAAAATGAATAAAAAGATCCAAAGTTTATAAAATTATACGAAATCTCAAGTTCAAATTGATGCAGACAGAAAGTTCATTTTTTAAAAATTTCTTAATTAAGTGACTACAAAATTTAATATAAATAGGGAGTCTCAAGTTCAAATCACCAAAGTTGAGGCAAAATGGAAAAACCAGCAGCAGCAGCAGCAATGCTGATGATTTTTATCATGTTTGGCTCATTGCCCAGTGAGTATTGCTGTCCTGTTGCCGATTATAGCACTGGAACATATTATGTTGGGCCATTGAATGCATTAGATGCTGAACTATTTAATTTTGCTCTGAACATTGAGTACATAGAGTGTGAATTTTTTCTTGGAGGTGTATTTGGGGTGGGGCTGGACAAATTTGCACCTAATCTTACTGGAGGTGGCCCTCCCCCAGAAGGAATCCGCACAGCCAATCTGGACCCTCAAACTAGAGATATTGTGGAGCAATTTGCTTTCCAAGAAATCGACCATATTAGGTTCTAATAATTTTTTTATTTAACTATTTGATCATGAAACTATTTAATATTTAAATAAAATGTTATTTTAAACTCAGAATTTTCTTTCCACTAAATTGACCATTGTTTGGTGTACTGATTTTTGCAGAATAATCAGAGAGAGTGTAGAGGAAGCCATTCCGCGGCCTTTGCTAGATTTGGGAGTGGAAGCATGGGCGAATTTCTTCAATGAGGCTGTGGGATTCACACTCATTCCTCCCTTCGATCCCTACGCTAATTCTCTTAATTATCTGCTTGCTATGTACGTTCTTCCATACATGGGCGTTACAGCTTACGCTGGCGCCAATCTTAATATAACCTCACAGGCTGGAAAGCAAGTAAAGTTTTAAAACTTTCTCTCTTCATCTTCAGGGGCCTAATTTATGAATAAATATTTTGCATCAAAGTTTGCAATCAATATTTAAGGATCTGTCATTTGAGGAATTTTTTTATAAAGATTTAGTCTTATTCTTTTTAACAATTAATAATGTCAGTTGATATGTTGTCAATTGATATGTTGTAATTTTAATGTCAGTTAAGATTTAGTCTTTTTCTTTTTAACAATTAATAATGTCAGTTGATATGTTGTCAATTGATATGTTGTAATTTTAATGTCAGTCGAAATAATATCGTTGAAAAGTTACAAACAAATGTGTAGACATAGTGGAATTGGTTTGGTCATCAATATCAAAATTATCAAGAAGTTGTTGTCAATTGATATGTTGTAATTTTAATGTCAGTTGAAATAATATCGATGAAAAGTTACAAACAAATGTGTAGGCATAGTGGAATTGATTTGGTCATCAATATCAAAATTATCAAGAAATTGAAGGATCAAACCTGTCTACATAATCAACACCAAAACATGCTCACTGTTTACCGTCTGCTATTAATTATTTGACCATAAAATAGAGTGTAAACAAATTGGTAGAATGTTAAACCCTCTTGCTTCATAGCAACATACCTCAGTTTCAAATCTCACCTAAAACAATTATTCCTAAAAATATACTAACTCGTTTACAGTGCTTTTTAAGTTCGTCTCTCAGAAAGCAATTATTGTTTTGGTTTGGGTGCAGCTGGTAGCAGGTCTTCTGGGAGTGGAGTCTGGGCAAGATGCAGTGATACGTTATTGGCTGTACGAGAGAGCGGAGTACAAAGTTTATCCCTACAACTTCACTGTTGCACAGATCACAGCATTCATCTCCAACCTTCGAAACTGTCTGGGAAAGACAGGAATTGTGGACGAAGGAATCGTAGTTCCCCCAGAACTTGGCGCTGACGAAAAATTGAGTGGTAACATTCTCTCTGCAGACGTTGATTCTTTGTCCTACATCAGAACTCCCCAGCAGACCTTAAGGGTTCTGTATGGCACAGGAAATGAGTCTATACCTGGTGGGTTTTATCCGGAGGGAGGCAATGGGTTTATTGCGTGGAGCTATCTGCAGCATTGACACATTAGGTTACTATTGGTAAGTGCAGTGGGTGAACGAATAAAATACTTCGCAATCAAACATCTATCTGTGAAAAAATAACTGAGCTCTGGCTCTAGTAGTATCCGAAATAAGAATTTTTTCCTATTTATTATTTGTAATAAGCCGTTCTCTATTTTAGAAAAACTAATATAAGTTACAGGATTACTGTAAAAGTGCTTCTGGATTTAACTGTGTGTGTTTTTGCATTGATGTTTAGGATCACACTCAGTGATCCATCATCACCTACAGGATAGTGAGGATTGTTGAATTCAGTAGAACAACAAAACTGAAAAGCAATATTAAATAACAAAAATTAACTAGAATTTCATTATGTTCAACCATTGCATATTACATTCCTAATTATTCAACTTTTACCTGTGAATCGAGACACACTCAATTATTCATAGGAAAATCACCAACCGACTATGAATCTAGACTAACTCAATTATCCACAATAACTCTTCTCTACTCTATTTGCAGATCGAGACTAACTCCATTATCCACAAATAAATCTGTAAATAACTCTCCTCTACTCTATTTGCAGATCGAGACTAACTCCATTATCCACAAATAAATCTGTAATATTATGGATCCAAACACACTCAACTATCCATAGCAAATTTATGAACTCAACTATCCATAGGCCAAGACACACTCAACTATCCATAGCAAATTTATGAACTCAACTATCCATAGGCCAACAACAACTCACTGAGTTTGTGGATTCAACTATCCACAAACCAACAAATCACCACCATGTCCCCCTTGCTCCTAAAGGGACTAGAGACAACACAAATGCTTCTCGTGCAAGGCATCATCTCTGAGCGAGAAGCTAGCTCAAGATGATGGAGATCCTCCTACCTTCAATGCCTTATGATCCTGCTACACTTTATGTATTTAATATCACATTAAAATCTTTGATAGTACAAGCATGCAAGTCTTTAAAATCTTTGTCAAAAGTAGCAAGGATGGCCTCAAAAACATTAACGTTTTGTGACATAATAAACTCAAATATTATCGAGTTTGAAGGTGTCAGTTTCCACAAAAAATGCACCTTTTACAATATGATAAAAAATATCCTAACCTTATCACTCCAATAGTTTTGTAGAATGCATAAAAGAATTTCTACAAGTTTCATGCCATAGACATCTTTACAAAGCAACCAAACTTCCTGCCAAATCCCTTATTACTCTAATTACAATAGTTTCAAAAACTCATAAATTGTTGAACTCCATAATTAATACCATAGATTTTAATATCATTGCTATTATCAACTATGCATCAATTGATAATGTTTGGCCCAAAATAAAACAAGGTTTTTGATTAAAATTTAGGGTATATTTTGCAAACCTCTTCCATTACACTCTTGTTTCCTCTTCCATTACGTTGGAATGAAACTTCACCTTACACGGCTGGGAATTAAAACTACAACTTTCTGGAGAAAAACTACAATTCCAACACTCTCTTCTAAAAGATTATTTAATGTTGATTGAACGCCAAGGATGCAATTTCACAGATTTAAAAATAGAAACAATTCCATTTGGACGAGAAAGGAGATTAGGAAGCTCCACCACTAACTATTGAAAATAGTAGAGATCAGCAATTTATTCATTTTGCAAACCTACAACCTCCAACTTAGGCAGCCAAACATTGCACAATATGATCACTCAAGCCTTCACTTGTAAATGGTGGTTATTGTTGGAATTTAATCCTCGTCAGTGTGCATTTATTTGCCTCTGCCCCTGTGTCAGACTCCAGCTCCGTTGGCCTGCCAGAAGTTAATGAGGTAGGTGAATTTGAAAATCAAATAGTTGAGCACCCATTTTGCTGGGTATGAAACAAGAGACAAAAAGGAGGGAAGTAAGTTGTTGGTAGACAGGCAGAGAAGGAGAATAGTTATACTGCAGTAGCAGAGGAATGAAAAAGGAAGAAGTGGAATGTTCCAAAGGAGAACAGTAGAGAGAAATGTTGCAGCAGCAATAGTAAAGCAGCTACGGATTTCGCACAGGCAGCTCTGGATACAGTTTGTAGCTCTAGTGATTGGGGCAGAACAGGAAAACAGAGCAGCAGCTCTGTCTATAGTTGGTACATGAAGTTTGTATATAACCTGAAGAAGAAAAAAAATTATATATAAAGATGTATTGCTGTTATTCTGCTGTGTCTTCTCTATCCCTGGTATTTGTTCTTTCTGTCCATCCATATATTTAGTTGTAGCTCTGCATTTATTTTTTTTTAGTGGCCTTTGTCCTGCCTCCCCTACTCTCCCCCTGTTTCTTCCAACAAGTGGTATCAGAGCCCTATTTTTTTGGGCAGTCAAGTGTTGTGGGTGTTTCATATAAGTCCTAGGAAGTCTAGGTATTTTCAGCCTTCTCGGATTTGAGAAGCATGGCAGGTGGGGACAGCAAAGGATGGCAGTAGCCACCTACATTTGATGGGCAGAACTATGACATCTAGTCCAAGAAGATGAAGACTATTATGGTTGAAAATGACCTATGGGATTTGGTCACTAATGGGTTCACAGACATCACAGACCCAGCAGCCTATGCAGCCCTTTCAAATGCTCAAAGAAACCAGTTGAAGGAAACAAGAATGAAGGATGCAAAAGCCCTCAGTCTAGTTGAGGCAGCCTTGACAGAGGCTATTTTCCCCCGCATTGCAGTAGCAAACTACTCAAAACAAGCTTGGGAAATACTGCAGAACAGCTACAAGGGTATTGACAAAGTGAGGTCAGTCAAGCTCCAGTTGTTTAGAAGAGATTTTGAGACCCTTCAGATGAAGGAGAGTGAGTCTATTTCAGACTTTCACACCAGGGTTTCTACCATGCTGAATCAGCTAAGGATAAATGGAGAAACCATGGATGAACAAAAGATTGTTGAGAAAATCCTAAGGAGTCTACCTTCTAGATTTGACCCTATTGTGATAACCATTGAAGAGACAAAGGATCTGTCCAAGATGACAGTGGATGAGTTGATGGGCTCTCTACAAAGCCATGAGCAGTGGTTGAATAGATTCGCTCCTTCCCTTGAGCAAGCCTTCAAGGCTCAGACTAATGCAAGAGGTCGAGGAAGAGGAAGAAATAGCAGAGGTAAAGGTCAAAGAGGTAGAGGAAGAAGCAACTCCGGAAGAGGAGTTTCTAATAGCCAAGAAGAGGCAAGCACCTCACAGCCAAGCTATCAAGAAAGGAGGAAGAACAGCAGTTCTAATCAGAGGTATGACAAAAGTAATATTCAATGCTATTACTGTCATAAGTTTGGCCATTATGCTAGTGAGTGTAGAAAGAAACAACAAGACCATGGAGGTCAAAATGCTAATGTAGCAAATGAGAACAAGGCTGAAAATGCAAATCAGTCTAAGGTATTTATTGTGTGCAACCTTGCTGAGAAGAGCAGCCTGAAGTCTGGTATTTAGACAACGGGTGTAGCAACCACATGAGTGGTAATGAAAACTTGTTTGCCTCCATTGACAGAAGTGTCAAGTCTGAGATCATGATGGGGAACAGCCAAAAGGTTCCTGTCATAGGAAGAGGCATCATCACAGTCTTAAGCAAGCAAGGTGAGAAAATGCAGATCCAGGATATTTATTATGCCCCTAGCATAAAGCATAACCTATTGAGCATTGGACAGATGGTCCAAAATGGTTATAGAATCCTAATGGAAAATGGAGGGTGCACAATATTTGATAGAGGAGGTAGTAAGAAGGTCATTGCAGCAGTGCAGATGATGAGGAACAGAATGTTTCCTCTATCACTAACTCCGGCGCCATCTCTGGTGCTAACTTCGGCGCTATCTTTAGCGCAGTTTCCTGCACTATCTCCGGCACTCACAGCAGTGGGATAGCAAACAGCCTTCCGGACAGTCATCAAAGACCCATCCAAATTGTGGCATTTAAGGTATGAGCACTTAAGCTTTTCTGGTTTGAGTTTATTGTCTAGGAAAGGCATGGTTAGAGGGCTACCAAACATTGTAGAGCCTGATGGAAAATGTGAAGCCTTCATTTTAGGAAAGCAGCATAGACAACCCTTTCAATCAGAGTATTCTAGGAGGGCAAGAGCACCATTGGAGTTGGTGCATTCAGATTTATGTGGCCCTATGAAGACTCCCACATTAGGTGGGAATGTATACTTCATGACCTTCATAGATGATTATAGCAGAAAAATATGGATTTATTTCTTGAATAATAAATCAGAGGCCTTTGAGAAATTCAAGGAGTTTAAGGCATCGGCTGAAAAGTAAAGCAGCCAACATCTCAAGGCCCTAAGAACAAATAGAGGGGGAGAGTATATCTCCAAACAATTTCTAAATTTTTGCAAGTATGAGGGCATTCATAAATAGTTCACAACAAGGTACACTCCACAGTAAAATGGAGTTGCTAAAAGGAAAAATAGAACCATCACAGAGATGGTAGCAAGCATGCTGAAGACAAAAGGACTGTCAAATGATTATTGGGGTGAAGTTGTAGCAACAGCGGTCTATCTATTGAACAGGTGTCCTACAAAGGCCGTGCGTGATAGGATTCCACAAGAGACGTGGACAAACAACAAATGGACTGTTGAGCACCTAAGAATTTTCAAGTGTGTGGCATATGCATTCGTGCCTAAAGAGAAGAGGTAGAAATTTGATGATAAAGGTGAGAAATATATCTTCACAGGCTATAGTGAAGAATCACAAGCCTACCGACTATATAATCCCATCACCAAAAAATTTGTGATCAGCAGGGATGTTGAGTTCATTGAGAATGAAGCATGGGATGGAATGGTGGATAGCACCACAAGTATTTCAGTCACAATACCCCTTGAAGATGAAGAAGCTCCAGAGGACAGCAACTCTGGAGGAGCTATGGAGAGCAGCAGCTCGGGGAGAAACTACGGAAGAACCTTAGAAAATAGCAGCTCCAGAGATGTTCAGCAAAGCAGCTCCGGAGGTAGACAGCAGCATTGCAACTTCAGAGATCAACAGATCTGGAGGTCTGCAACTCCTAAGATCAGCAGCTCTGGAGGTCATCAGCACAGTAGCTCCGGAGGTAACTCAGACCCCACACTCGCATCATTGATTCCATGGAGGACAAAGAGTGTGAAGGATATTTATGATAGCACAAGGTATGCTGATGATGATGAAGATTTGAATTTTGCATTGTTTTCTTCTAGTGATCCAATCTACTTTGAAGAAGCTGTGAAAGAAGAGAAATGGTGTGAGGCCATGGATGAAGAATTAGATGCCATAGTGAGGAATGACACATGGCAGCTAACTAATTTACCCAAGGGTAAACAAGTGATTGGAGTTAAGTGGGTCTATAAGACCAAGTCTACTGCTGAAGGAAAGATTGAAAGACATAAGGCAAGGCTAGTTGTCAAAGGGTACAAACAATAGCCTGGAAGAGATTATGATGAGACCTATGCACCAGTTGCAAGGTAGGAAACAGTTCGGCCAATCATAGCAATAGTAGCCCAACACAAGTGGAAGGTGTTTCAGATGGATGTAAAGTCAGCCTTCTTGAATGGAGTGCTGAACGAGGAGGTGTGCAGCCCCGAAAAGAGGATAGCTACGGAGGTGTGCAGTCCTACAATGAAGACAGCTTCGGAGGTTCAAATCCAGAAAGACAGCAGGAGAGCTCCAGAGGTTCAACTCTGGAATGTATGTGTAGCTCCGAAGATCCTCCGAAGTTGCAAACAGTCAACTCCGGAGTTGCAGACAGTCAGCTCTGGAGATGCAGACAGGAAGCTCCGGAGATGCAGAGGGCAGCTCTGGAGATGATGCAGCATGGTAGAAAGAGCTCCAGAGATCTTCTTCGGAAAGGCAAAGGCAAGGGTATAGCTCTAGAGATCAATTCCAGAATGAAAATTGCTGAATGACGTCTGACTTTAGATTAAAGGGGAGTGTTGGAATTTAATCCTCGTTAGTGTGCATTTATTTGCCTCTACCCTTGCGTCAGACTCCAGCTCCGTTGGCCTGCTAGAAGTTAATGAGGTGGGTGAATTTGAAAATCAAATAGTTGAGCACCCATTTTGCTGGGTATGAAACAAGAGACAAAAAGGAGGGAAGTAAGTTGTCGGTAGACAAGTAGAGAAGGAGAATAGTTATACTGCAGCAGCAAAGGAATGAAAAAGGAAGAAGTGGAATGTTCCAAAGGAGAACAGCAGAGAGGAATGTTGCAGCAGCAACAGTAAGGCAGCTACGGAGTTTGCACAGGCAGCTCCGAATACAGTTTGCAGCTCTAGTGATTGGGGCAAAACAGGAAAACAGAGCAACAACTCTATTTGTAGTTTGTACATGAAGTTTGTATGTAACCTGAAGAAGAAAAAAAATTATATATAAAGATGTATTGTTGTTATTCTGCTGTGTCTTCTCTGTCCCTGGTATTTGTTCTTTCTGTCCATCCATATATTTAGCTGTAGCTCTGCATTTGTTTTTTCTGGTGGCCTTTGTCCTGCCTCTCCTACTCTCCCACTGTTTCTGCCAATAGTTATCATTAAGAGATTTCAGCCCACAAATATGTTTCCTGCATGATGGCTTGTGCAACTAAATTGTTCAGATTATTAAGATTTACACCTATAGCCTTGAATAAATTTGGTGCAAGTTGGGTGGCTCTATGGTGCACAAGCTAGAATGGAGGAAGGCGGGCCAACTTGATATGCCATACCATTTTAAATAGTGAGGCATTCCATGGATATGGCACCTAGAACCAAGAGGGCATGGTATTTGTTTTTGTAAATCCTAGCAAATTAAGGAAGGCGTGGCTTTGTGCATTCCATTGATGCATAAAATTAAGAAAAAAACATGCCAACACAAATGCAAACATTGGCGATGTGGTTTGAAATTGAGTACAGCCCTTCAAATTTCCATGCACAAACTCACAATTCTTTTATTAAATGCAAACCTTAACAACCTTCAAAACTAGGCACAACCATGCTTGAAATGACTCTCATACACATGCCTCCTCAATAATAAACATAAGATGCAACATTCAACAACCTTCTCCTCAAACGGGCTTGTATAAAACTTCAAATGCCTTCTTGCTCTGCAGATTTCAACGCACAGACACAAGGTTTCTATTTTACTCTAATACCATAATAAACTGGAATTTCATTATGCTCAACCATTGCATATTGCATTCCATATATTGGCTTTAAAAAGCCATTATTCTTCTATTTACAAACTACCTATAGGAATAACTTCCCACCCAACTAACTACCTAACAATAAACTTATTATATGTAAACCTTATTTTCTAACAAGGATATGGATTACATATAGAACCTTTTAAAAGGAAGGGAGGTGGCAAGAGGACTGAGAATCAAGAGGCAGGAGAGGAGGACAAAAAATAAAGTGGAAGAAAAAAATATTTTATAACAAAATAAATAAAAACATATATTTTTTTTTCTTCCACTTTGTTTTTTTGCCTCCTCTCCTACCCCTTGATTCTTCCACCTCCCTTCCTTTTAAAAGGTTCTATCTATAATCCATAACCTTACTATCCTCTTGCTAATGATGGATCACTGAGTGTGATTGAAACATCCAAAAACACACTCATTTAAATTTAGAAGCACTTTTGTACTAATCTAATGGACTGTGGAAAACTCATGCCTACCAAGTTACAAGATTTATATAGAACCACAAGAATATGCAAGTATATTATTTTCTCCTAGTTCAAGATGGGTTTATCTGAACCATAATTTATGAAATTTGAGTTAATAAGTTTGACTAAAAAATAATGCATTGAATTCTAATAATATTATATATTTTAATTGCCTTTTAATTTATATCTTAATATTTTAGATTGTTAAAAATAGTTACAAGTAATGAAAATCTCTTAAAATCTTATGGCATTATTAATCAAGAGTGAAACACAATATATTTTTTAGAAAAGAAAAAATAATTTAAAAATTATTGTGTGAGAGATGCAATTATAATGATAGCAAGGGGTTGTAATGAAGTGAGTATGTAACAAAATCCAATAACATAAATTTGGTGGTCATTTACATGTTAGCCTTCATTACATTCATTGAGATCAATAGTCCAAAAGGAAATCTAGGCTCGATGAACATTTTAAAGTGCAATAAAAAGCAATCATAATTGTTAGATTAGAGATGTATTATAGCATCAAGTATGGTAATTATATAAGCATCTTATTTATATGATGTTGATCAAAATTTTTAGTCCATGTGAGCTCCGATGTTTTTTCAATGGTAGATTTGTGCTTGGTGGCGAGGGGCTCTACCCATCAAGCCCACCTATATCACAAGTTGTCTTTGGATCTCACAAGGGGCTGCACACTTGTATCATGAGTTGTCTTTGGATCCCACAAGGGAGTGCCATGTCACACCGCAAATTTTGAACTATTTAAGTCACTTTAATTTTTGAATAGTTTTTAGTATAAATGCTTTTGTGTGCATTGGAAGACTATAATTATTAAATATGTTTAGAAATTGAAAATAGGTGGATGAATATGTTTTAATTAACTATGTACAAAATACAAGATTTCTAATAAGGATAAAGATTTGGGTAAGTGTAGGAAGATGGGGTCCCAAAAAGGGGTCGTTAGTGGCCACTTTTTTTTTTAAATCAAGAAATATTGACCTTGGATGAGAAATTGAGCATAGTTACACTCAAAATTTTAAAATGCAAAAAAAAACAATGTTCATAGTGCTCCGATTCTACTTTCTAAACTACTAATTTTTTTTGAAAATGGTATAGATTAAGGGGTTCAAAAAAGGGAGCCACAGAAATTGGTGTTGTTTCTGTCAAAAAAAAATAACATAGCATGTTTTATGGCTCCCTCAAAAGGTTAACTTTTTTTTTTGTATTTTTCAAATCGCTTCAATGAGAAATTAGCTAACAACATGTAGTTTATGCCTGATTTTTTCGATAATTTTCTGATAATTTTTTAATGAATATTTAATTTTTTACTAATTTTCGAAGTGGACACATCCTGAAAAATAGAATTTTGGTCGTGCTACCCCTATAAATTTTAAAAACTAATTGAAAATCAATTATTTTTTTAATATGTGTAGAATGGAGTCTAGTTTATAAAAATGTAATTTATTTGAAATTTCACTGAACGGTTAATTTATAAAGTTTTAAAAAATACCAAACACTAGTTTTTGCCAAAAAATAGACACACAAACAAAAAAAATTAAAGATGAAAGGCTTAATATTGTCAAAATGTGAAAAAAATTGCATCGTTAAATAGCTAAGAAAAAGCCTAACCTTACCCAGGTGTTCGATTTGTTCGACCTTGAAACACATGTGAACCTGATGATTAGCACAAACAAGATTATGTGAAATCATGTAGAATATGTAAAAACACATTTTTGGACATTGGGAAGGCACTCCAAGCCTTTGGGTTGGAAATCAAAACCAAATCCCAAGCCTAAGGCTTAGGGATTCCCAAAGCAACATATAACACGAGCGTGTTATAACACGCTCGCGTTATGTTTTGCTTTGCATTTTTTTCTTTGTTGCAAAAGTTTGCCTGATGTTTGTCAAGTTTGACATAACGCAAGCCCGTTATAACGTGCTCGCGTTATGTCTCACTTGGAATGTTTTATGTTCAAGTTTGTTAAGTATGTTTGATGTATGTATGTTTGTATATATATTTGTATTTATGTACATGTATGTATGTATGTATGCTTACAGTATGTATGTATGTATGGTTGTATGTATGTATGTATGCATGCTTGTATGTATGTATATATGTATGTATGCATGTATCTATGTATGTATGCTTATATGTATGTATGTACGTATGTATGTATATATGTATGCTTGTATGGATGTATGTATGTATGTATGCTTATATGTATGTATGTATATATGTATGCTTGTATGTATGTATGTAAGGGTTTTGGGTTTAGGGTATATAAGGACCTGAGCTTATATAGTTTTTAGGGTTGAGAGTTGAGGTTTTTGGGTTTAGGATTTAAGGTATAGGGTTGAGGGTTGAGGGATTAGGGCTTAAGTAATAGGTTGAGGGTAGAGGGTAGAGGGTTGAGGGTTACAGTTAAGGGATAATATTTAGCTTGTTGAGTGTATAAGATTAAGTGTGTAAGGTATGGGGATTAGGGTTTAGGATATTGGGCTTAGGGTTTATGATATGGATTGAGGGTATCTAAGGCATAGGGTGACTTGGGTTGAGAGTGTATGGTTTAGGTTTTAAGTATAGGGTTGAGGCACAATATTCAAGGTTTAGGGTATAAGGGTGAGGTTATAGGGTATAGGGATGAGGGTTTGTGGGTGTAGGTTTTAGGGTTTAAGGTATAAGGTTGAGGATTGAGGGATTAAGGCTTAAGTATATGGTTGAGGGTATAGGGTAGAGGGTTGAGAGTTTACAGTTGAGGAATAATGTTCAAGGTTGAGTGTCTAAGATATAGGGTTTAGGGTTTAAGGTTGAGGGTATAAGGCATATGGATGAGGGTTGAGGGTTTAGGGCATAAGTATAGGGTTGAGGGTATAGGGTAGAGGGTAGAGGTTTGAATGTTGAGTGATAATGTTCAAGGTTGAGTGTCCAAGGTTAAGTGTATAGGGTATAGGGATTAAGGGTTTAAGGGTATCTAGGGGTAGAGACTTTAGGGTTTAAGGGTTTAAGGTTTGAGGGATTAAGGGTTTAAGGGTTCAGGGTTTAAGGCTTTAAGGTTAAAGGGTCAAGGGTTTATGGTTTAAGGGTTGAGGACTTAAGGGATTATGGTTTAAGGGTTGAGCATTAAGATATTAGGGTTTAAGGTATAGGGTTAATGTATTAGGGTTAAGGGCTTAATGTATATGGTAGAGGGGTTGAGGGTTGAGGGTTTAATGGTTAAGGGTTTAAGGGTTGAGAGTTTAAGGGTTGAGGGTGGATTAGCGTTGAGGGTTGAGGATTTAAGGTATAGGGTTGAGGGATTAGAGTAGAGGGTTGAGAGTTTACAGTTGAGGGATAATGTTCAGGCTTGAGTGTCTAAGATATAGGGTTCAGGGTTTAAGGTTGAGGGTATAAGGCATATGGATGAGGGTTGAGGGTTGAGGGTTTAGGGCATAAGTATAGGGCTGAGGGTATAGGGTATAGGGTAGAGGTTTGTGGTTGATGGATAATGTTCAAGGTTGAGTGTCCAAGGTTAAGTGTATAGGGCATGGGGTTTAAGGGTTTACGATTAAGGATTTAAGGGTATATAGGGGTTGAGAGTTGAGGGTTTAAGGACCTTTAAGGATTGAGGGATTAAGGATTTAAGGGTTGATGGTTTAAGGGTTGAGGGATTAGAGTTTAAGGCATAGTACTGAGGGTAGAGGGTTTAGGGATAGGGTTTAGGGTTGAAGGTTTAAGGGTTGAGGCTTTAGGGTTGAGGGTTTAAGGGTTGAGGGTTTAAGGGTTGAGAGTTTAAGGGTTGAGGTTAAAGGATTAGGGTTGAGGGTTGATGGTTGAGGGATTAGGGTAGAGGATTGAGAGTTTATAGTTGAGGGATAGAGAAGTGAGGGGAGAGATAGAATAAAATGAGAGAGTAAAGTTGAAAACTTGAGGGAAATATGGGTAAGGAGGAGGGAGAGAGGTGGAGAGGAAGGGAAATATCTAGAGAGCCCTGAGAGATATACACATGAGAGACCTAAAACCTAGGGAGAAAGGGGTGAGAGAGATAGGGGAGAGATGTGGTGAGGCAAATAGGAGAGGAGAGGGGTGGATAAGGGTTGAGGGTTTAAGGATTTAGGGTTTAAGGGTCAACGGTTTAGGGTTTAGGGTTGAGGGTTTAAGGGTTGAAGTATTTAGGGTTTAAGGGTTGAGGGATTAGGGTTTAAGGTATAGTGTTGAGGGTTGAGGTTTTAGGGATAGGGTTTAAGTATTAAGGTTTAAGGCATGAGGCTTGAGGCTTTAGGGATAGAGTTCAGGGTTTAAGGTATAATGTCGAGGGTTGAGAGTTTAGGGATAGGGTTCATGATTTAAGGTTTAAGGGTTGAGGGTTGAGGCTTTAGGGATAGGGTTTAGGGTTTAGGGTTAAGTGAGAGACCTAGATGGCTAAGGAGGGATGGAGAGGTAGACAAGGAGTGACTGAGAGACCTAGAGAGGGGAAAGGTAGAGAGGTGAGGGGGAGATAGAGGTGAGAGATAGAGAGGTGAGGGGAGAGATAGAAGAAAATGAGAGAGTGAATTTGACAACTTGAGGGAAATATGGGTAAGGAGGAGGGAGAGAGGTGGAGAGGAAGGGAAATAACTAGAGATCCATTTGAGAGATATAGAGGTGAGAGACCTATAGCCTAGGGAGAGAGGGGTGGGATACATAGGGTGAAAGATAGGTGTGAGAGAGATAGAGGGGGGAGAGGGGTGGGTAATGAGACAATGAGTTAGGAAACCTTTAGGAAATCAACTTTTTCATAACGTGAGCGCATTTTGAAGAAGTTGAAATATGGTCATTTTGTCATAATGTGAGATATATTTGCTTGGAAGTTTCAAAAGATTTTTCAACAAATCCACTTTGTGCAAATTTTGTAATCATTGTGGTCCATGAGACCACATCTCTTTGAAACAATTGACCTACCTTGTGTATGCTTCCACATTTTATATACACATTTACAAGAGTAGTTATAACTATGTAATATAATACATCATTTCTCAATCCTTTTTTTATGGATGTACATACCCCTTTCCAAATCTTCCATTTTGGTATAGGCATGGGGGATGTTGGAAAATGCTTTGGAATTTGGTTTTACACCTAGAAATTGCATTTGATTGAAATTTTCTAAAGCCTTTTCAACAAATCTATTTTGTGCATATCCTGCAATCATTGTAGTCCATGAGGACATATCTCATTGAGGCATTTTTCAAACAATTCATGTGCCTTGTCTATACATCCACATTTTGCATGTGTCTACTAAGGCAATTGCAACCATAACACTCATACATTTCTGCGAAGGGAGTTGCAATTATAACATTTGACAAAAATCCCCCTTTCTTTCAATGATTTGATTGATGCCCATACCTTGTTCCAAAGGTAGGATGTTGACAAAAGTTGTGGAATGGAGGTTTATACTCAAGCCAATTGTATCTTCTTGAAAGTTTGTAATGTCTTTTAAAAAATCCATTTTGTTCTTATCTTGAAATCATGGCATCTCATGAGACCACATTTCTTGAAGGCGTTCCATCAAAAAATTCATGTGCTTTGTCTATGCTACCACATTTTGCATACATTTCTATTTGTGGACATTATATTGGTAGGTCATACATTAGAAAATGGCTAGAACAAAGTCACATGATAAATTATTGCAAGGTAGAAATACTTCAAAAAAATTTGCTTTCCATTTTCCTTGTGTTCTTAGTGCACTTGTTTACTCATCATGGTTGAGTGACATTTACTCTTCTACATGATGATTGTATGTACATTTTGTATGAAGGTTTGAATGACATATATTTCATTTATTTGTATGGATTCATTTTTTAGGAAATAATATTTGTCTCTTTATCATGCTACAGATAAAATTCTATGTCATGCCAAGGAAACGATCAAGGATTAAACCAACACAGGAAGAGAAAGAAGCTAAGAATACAAAGAAAGCAACAAGTATGAGGGAACTTCATGAGAAGAGGAAATTGGCACGATTTTTGAAGACATGCTAATTGAAGAGAAACCTCAACCATCAACAAGAGATATGGTATTGGCGGCACAAAGGGAACAAATGCAAAAACTTCATGCTATGAGAGATTTGAATACCGTAGTTGGAGACACATCCTCTACCACAAGTTAAGATGGAGGGACACCATCTACCACATCTCAAGTTGAGAGTACATCATCACTCACATGTGAGGAAGGAGGTACGCCATCATTCCCACCTCAACCTCAATGTATGTCTTCTAGGAGTGGAGTCTGGGCAAGATGCAGTTATACGTTATTGTCTGTACAAGAGAGCAGAGTACAAAGTTTATCCCTACACCTTCACTGTTGCACAAATCACAACGTTCATCTCCAACCTTCGAAACTGTCTGGGAAAGACAGGAATTGTGGATGAAGGAATTGTAGTTCCCCAAAACTTGGCGCTGATGAAAAATTGAGTGGTAACATTCTCTCTACAGATGTTGATTCTTTGTCCTACATCAGAACTCCCTAGCAAACCTTAAGGGTTTTGTATGGCACAGGAAATGAGTCTATACCTGGTGGGTTTTGTGATAAGTGAAATCAAAATGAAGATTAGAAATGTAAATCAAATGCAAAACACAACAATTATACCTCCATAATGACTCACAAATCCATGCGGGAAGGAGTTGCACCCAATTATTCTCCTCAGATTTTACCCATGACTAGTGTGTAGATGTGGATTGCTCAAATTCTCTTCAACACAAATGTAGATGAGAGACAAGTGGATTCAGATAGATTGGATAGAGATGAGGCAAGATTTTGACATTAGGATGGTAGGATGAGGAGATTTCGGATTAATTTTGGTAGAGGTTTGATGCATGAAGAAGTCCCTTCCAAATGGCTTGGAGAGGGTTTCATTTATAGAGTTTTGGAAATGAGGATGGAGGGTGAGGATTGAAGGATGAGATCAAGGGCTAGGAATAAAAGTAAATCTTTTATTCATTTTGGGGAAAGGGGTGATTAAATGAGGTATGGGTGTGAAAGAATGTGAAATGAATTAAAAATTCATTTGGGGAATGGGAAATAAATTAAGAATTCATTTGGGGATAAGAGATAATGAATGAGGATGGGTGAGGTAAGGGGTGTGTAAGAGAAGTAAATGTGATGTGTGATTTATTTCAATTTTAAATTTGGGGGATGTGGGGAAGGGTGTTAAACTAGGTTTGACCACCCAAATGAGAGGTTAGGACTAATCAAACAGAGGTTTTGCTTAATTGATCCTAGGGCTAGGATGAGGTAGGCTAGGGTAGGTTAGGGTAGGTCAATTAGTAGGCTAGATCAATTAGATAACCATGATTTATCTAATTGATGAGGATTAGGGAAAAGGAGAATTGAACCAAATAAATATTGGGAATATTTATTTGATTAATGAGGGATAGTGTTGTAAGGTCTAAGTGATAAATTAAATGAATTAATTGATCACAAGGGATAGACAGATGGTTAGGGAAGATACGGGAAATTGATTTGCAGAGCAAGTCAATTTTAGGTGTCTACATTTGCCCCTCTTTGAGATGGTGTTGCGGCTAAGTAACATCATTTCAAAGAAGTTAAAACATAGAGTTGGATTGGATAGAAAAAATATTTTGGCTTAGAAGAATAGGGTAAGGTTTGGGGATAATTGGTAAGGGTGATGCCCCCTTAAGAGGATAGGTGGGTTGCGAGAACACGGTTGTGCTCTTGAAATGGATGGAAGAGATTGGTAGAAATGGTTGGAGGATAAGTGGTGAGATGAAAGGATGATGATGGTGGGAGATTGATTGGTGGATGATCATTGTGTTGAAAAATGATTTAGAGCAATCCTAGGTTTGATATAGCAAAGTGGATATGTTCACCAAGGTATATAAGGCCAGGGTGATGATGTTTATCCAACATTTGCATGGACTAGACACGCAAACAAAGGGATGATCCCACGCATGCCCAAGATAGTACAACCTTGTCCTGACGAGGGAAGGGGACTCATAGCATAAGTCCTTAGTACACAAAAGGTATGATGAACCTTAGATGCATAAGGGGATCAATATGCTAGAACCGACCCTATGATCAACAAGATATGAATACTAGCTTGGAGTAATGAAATCAGCCCACAAGCACAGCATACAAAAGCAAGACTATGCCCCATTCTAGATGTTTTCTCTACATACCATGATATAGTAAGATCAAGGTAGCTTTGATGTGATCTTCGAATAGGACAAAAGATAAAAATAAAAAATAAAAAGACCAACGAACCAAACAAGTAACCATTGTATCTCTTGCCAAGATGGATGATGATTGGATAGATTCTGTCTATTGTAGGAAAGATATATCCTAAGGCAGAATCGATAGATGATTGGATCATGATTAGTTGATGTTGTAATATTGGCTCAAGATATAATGGTGACAAGTTATGGTTGATGTTGATTTGATAGTTGATGATTTTTTGATAAGGGATGATGCTTTGATAGGTGATGCGATGCTTGGATCTAGTGTAAGCTCAGTAGGTTGGATGGGTGCATCTTATGGACCCGAGTACTGGAAACTTCCTTCGTATTCTAGACTGCCTACATACCCTGTATCCACGGGATCAAGGCACATTAAGATGTAAGTGGTTATGATATGTAGTTCTAATTTGTGATGATGATGTGGGATGATGATAGATGTGATGATGTTGGAAGATGATGAGATGTTGATGCAACAATGTTGATTTTGTGATGGATAAATTATTTTTGGAATTTTGTGTGTTTTCTATTATTTTTGGTATTTTTTGATTTTTTGGATTTTTTTATTTTGTGATGTTTTTGGATTTTTTTATTTTTTGATGTTTTTGGATTGTTTAATTTTTTGAAAAGGAATGGTTTATTATGAGATGGTTGCATTGGATTTCGTGTGGATAACCTTTATGCTAGATACCAATGACAAGGGAACACCAAGTCTAGAGGTGAAAGTGATGGGGTTGGATAGGGGGGTTGGCGATGAAAGGATGATGGATAATTGATTCATGATAGATGAATGGACAAGCGATAGGGATGCATGTTAGATAGATGGAAGAGAGATGGGGTTAAGGTTTTACTCCAAGGGCTAGGTTGCAAGGAATCATATGCCCCTAATGCTTAAATAATTTTGCATGATGGGCTCATGTTTGAATGGATGGACTTTGCAGTAGATGGATGGAGGTGTTGCAAGTATGAGGTGAACCAGTGTTGTCATTGATGTCAACATACTCATATTGCATTGACAAGAAGGATTCAATGAGCAGTGTGTTGAGGATATTGAGAAAATTAGCCTCAGTCAGGAATAGTGAAGAACAGTGATGAGAAGAAGGTAAATGTATTGTATAGGATGCGAACCGGAGGATGCGGATTAAAGGGTTTGTACATATGAGTCTTGAGATGCTTCAGTTAAGATTTCAGAGGTCCGCATGAAGATCTGAAGGAGTTGTGGTTGTCGGTATGGAACTGGTTCCGGCAAGTGTTCAGAGGTGACAGAGGATCACAGAAAGGTCTGGTGAGGTCCGGAATTGTATAATTCTAATCTATGGATTGGAAGGAGTGTTTTGGATGTCCTTGTGATGTGTCATCTCAAGTTGTGTATGATTTGGAGGTCCAGAAGTACCTTTTGCATTGTGACAGTGGCAATAGACTATGTTCTTGAAGTTTCGGATAAGGAAGAGAAGAGATTCCAGTAAGTAGAGAAAGTGCGGATGTACCTGGTCATTCAGGCAGGCTTGGAAATGTCTGTGGATCATGTTTAGGTTGTGTTGTTGGTCCACATTGATGGTAGAGCCTGAAATTGAAAATATTCTTCCGGATGAAGTTCTTGCTCTGATTAACCGGACCGGATGAGTTGTTCATCCTGCGAATGTTCTTGTGATGGTCGACCGGATGTGTTATTTATCTTGTGGATATTCTTATGGTTGATTGCCGACTTAGATGATTGTTCCTAAGTCGATGTCTTGTATAAATAAAGGTTTGTGAGTTCATTTTGAAGTGTGGATTATGTGGATGAGTGTGGTGTAGCGAAGAGAAGTGCGAAAGGTAGAGCAGGGGTTTTTGGGCTTAAATGAAACTGATCCAGACATGGTAGAGATGTCATTCTCCAGTTCAAGACTATGATTCTTATCACTTTGTAGACAGTGTGTCTCCTTGTAGGCAGTGGGCCTCTTTGTGAGTAGTGTGCTCGGGCAGTGAGCCCTAATTGGCAAGTGCCATTCTTTTTCTTATTCTTTTAACAGAGAATAATCCTTGGGTTAATCACCCCGTGGTTTTTCCCTTAACCGGGTTTTCCATGTCAAAATCCTGGTGTTCAATGTGTTGATGTTTATCTGCTCTTGTGTTGGTACGTTTTACTTTCATGGATGATTAATTGATATGCTGTTAACTAACAAAGAAGAATCAAGTGTTTGAAGTAGAGAGTAAGTTTTTATACAACTGATTCACCCCCCCTCTCAGTTGTATGCCCTAGATCCAACAATTGGTATCAGAGCCAAGTTCCTCTGAAAGGAGCTTAACCGCTTGAGGAGATCCAGGATGTCGTCATACAAGAAGGATAGTCCGAAGTTCGATGGAACCAACTTCACTCTCTGGAAGGGTCGCATGAAATGTCACTTGGAATGTATGGGAAAAGCATACTTGGCCATGGTCTCAAAACCATATGTACCTCCACAAGGTGGTCCGACAACTCTGAATGAAATCACAGATGCTGAAAACAATCTGCGGACCAAGGAAGCTCTTCTAAGCACATTGAATGACTTAGATCTCTCAAATGTTATTGACCTACCAACTGCATATGAGATCCTGACTAAACTGGAACTTCTGTATGAAGGAGATGAGTTTGTCAAGAGTGCAAGGTTGCAAAGTCTGAAAGGGAAATTTGAAAGATTGAAGATGAGAGATGATGAAAACATCACTACTTTTATGCCAAGAGTGAATGAGCTGGTGTGTGGAGTTAGAAATGCTGGTGGAACTCTAGATGAAAATGAGATTGTTTGCAAAATCCTCAGATCCCTTCCTGCTGCCTACAAAATCAAGGTTGCTGCAATTGATGAATTCAAAGCCCACACAACTGTCACAAGAGAACAATTGGCTGGCAAACTAGCTACATTTGAAATGACCGAGTTTGGAGATGATCCTCCCAAGACTGAATTTGCTTTCAAAGCCAGTGCCTATGTGAAAGGCAAACAGAGATTTGATCCGGGAGAAAATTCTTCAAGGAAGATGTCATGGTATGATCAAGCAAGAAGAGACATGGAAGAAGAAGAAGCAGAAACAGCTCAACTTGAAGCCCTCATTGCAAAAAGACTGCCAAGAGGATCTGGCAAGTATGAAGGAAAACTGCCCTTTAAGTGCTTCAACTGCAATAAGATTGGTCATTTTGCTTCAAGATGTCCGGAAAGATCTGCAAGGACTAATACTAACAGACAAAGGTTTCAAAAAAACTACTATTATGTTCATGAAGAAGATGACAATGAAGGAGTAATAGATGATGAATCAGAACTAGGAAGCAAATCTGGAAATGAATGGGTGTTTATTGCCATCAAGGAAGAAAATTCAATACTCTTTGAATCTGTCAATCACAAGGTTGTGGAAAAAGCTTTGGCTGCTCAAGTTGAAGAAAAGGATGATTGGGTTATTGACAGTGGATGTTCTCACCATATGACTGGTGACAAGGATAAGTTCTTAGATTTGGAAAGGTATGAAGGAGGAATGGTAAAATTTGGTGACAATTCTACTGGCAGAATCAAAGGTAGGGGAACTATTTCCTTTGATGGAAAGAGCAAAATAGGTAATGTACTATATGTTGAAGGATTGAAGCACAATCTTCTCAATGTTGGTCAGTTAGTAGACAAAGGCTATGATCTCTGGTTCAAGAATGGAAAACGCAGAATCTTTACAAGTTTCGAAACTGAAATTGCATCCGGTACTCAGACAAAAGGTAATATCTTTCATCTGGTTGGTTCAAATAAAAGTTGTATGTTTGTTCAAATTGATCAGAGTTGGTTATGGCATAGAAGAATGTGTCATGTAAATTTTGATAACATCATCAAGTAAGCAATACTCAGGCTGTAAGAGATCTTCCAAAATTGATGAAACCTACAAATAGTTTGTGCAAAGAATGTCAGCTAGGTAAACAGAGCAGAGTCTCTTTCAAAAGCAAAGATCAGTCCTCTACCGGATTGTTGGAATTAGTACATACTAATCTCTGTGGTCCAACAAGAATCAAGAGTCTGCAAGGTGATAGATATTTCATGTTGTTAATTGATAACCATTCCCGGATGATGTGGGTTACCTTCCTAAAAGAAAAATCAGAAGCATTTGAGAAGTTCAAAATCTTCAAAGCTATGGTAGAGAATCAAACCGGATTGAAACTAAAGTGTCTAAGGTCTGATAGAGGTGGTGAATTTACATCTGGTGAGTTCATTGACTTTTGTGAGAAGCAGGGTATAAGGAGACAATTGTCTGCTCCTAGGACTCCACAGCAGAATGGAGTAGTTAAAAGAAAGAACCGGTCCATCTAGGAAGCTGCCAGGACAATGATGTTGGAAACAAATGTTCCTCAGATGTTCTGGAAAGAAGCTATTAGCACTGCAGTCTACACTCTAAATCAAGTTCAAATCAGAAACAATACCGGTAAGACCCCCTATGAACTCTAGTTTGGCATCACTCCTACTGTGAAATATTTCAGAGTATTTGGTAGCAAGTGTTATATTAAAAGAGATGAAGATCTAGGAAAGTTTGATGCTAGAAGTGATGAAGGAATTTTTTTGGGTTACTCCACTCAAAGCAAAGCATACCGGTGTTACAATAAGAGACTGAGGAAGATGATAGAAAGCACTAATGTGAAAGTTGATGAAGGAATTGAGAAGCCCTCAAGATTTTATGAGTTTGATGAAGATGACCAAGACGGTGTTCAGGTTCAAGGAACTCAATCCTCTCCGGTAAGTCAGAGTCAGCCTGATCTGGTAAATCAGGAAGAAGAGATAGGTTTGAATGAGCCTGATCAAGAAGCAGCAGTGCAGGATACTCCCAAAATTCTAAGGTATGTAACACTAAACCACTCTGAAGATTAGATCATAGGTGACAAGCAAAGGTGTGCAAACTAGAAGGAATGTTGCTCAAAATCAGGATGAATGCTGTCTGATTTCAAAGATTGAACCTAAAACAGTAAATGAAGCCTGCAATGATGAAAACTGGACCAAAGCAATGAAAGATGAATTAATGCAAATTGAGAAAAATCATACTTGGGATCTTGTTCCCAGACCTAGAGACAGGAATGTGATTGGAACCAAATGGGTCTTCCGAAACAAATTAAATGAAGCTAGTGAAGTAATCAGAAACAAAGCTAGATTGGTCTGCAAAGGCTACTCTCAAATAGAAGGAATTGATTTTGAAGAGACCTTTGCTCCGGTGGCAAGAATTGAAGCAGTCAGATTATTTCTTGCATTTGTTGCCTTTAAAGACTTCAAGGTATATCAGATGGATGTCAAGTCTGCCTTCCTAAATGGTGATCTGGAAGAAGAAGTTTACATTGAACAACCAGATGGATTTCAATTGTCTGACAATGATGATATGGTCTGCAAGTTGAAGAAAGCATTGTATGGATTAAAACAAGCCCCAAGAGCATGGTATGAAAGGTTGGATAAGCATCTTGTACAGATTGGATTCAGCAAAGGTACTGCTGACAGTAACTTATATTTTAAAATTGATCATGAAAACATTTTGATTGTTGAAGTGTTTGTGGATGATATCATTTTTGGAGGAAGAGATAGTATGTGCAAAACTTTTGCAAATCAGATGAAATGTGAGTTTGAAATGTCTATGCTTGGTGAAATGAATTTCTTCTTAGGTCTGCAAATTACTCAAACAAAGTAAGGGATCTTCATTTCTCAGACCAAATATGTGAAAGAATTGTTAAGGAAATTTGGTATGGAAGATTCAAAGCCAATGAACACTCCCATGGCAACCGGATGTAAGTTGAGCAAAGATGATGACTCCCCAAAGGCAGATCAGACAAAGTATAGATCAATGATTGGTGGATTTTTGTATCTCACTCAGACCAGACCAGATATAATGCAGGCTGTTGGTCTTGTAGCGAGATTCCAGGCTGATCCTAAAGAATCTCATGTTATGGCAATCAAAAGAATTTTCAGATACTTGAAAGGAACAGCTGAGTATGGTCTATGGTACCCTAGAGATCCAAATTTCTCTCTTCATGCTTACACAGATGCAGATTGGGCAGGAGATGTGGATGACCGGAAGAGCACCAGTGGTGGAGCATTCTTTTCGGGGAAGAGATTGGTTTCTTGGCTAAGCAAGAAACAAGATGCAATATCTCTATCTACAACTGAAGCAGAGTACATTGCAGCAGCAGGTAGTTGCACTCAAATCTTATGGATGAAGCAGATGCTAAGAGACATTAAAGTTGAATATGAGGAGCCTATCACAATTTTCTGTGATAATTCAAGTGCAATTAATATTTCCAAGAATCCGGTATTGCACTCTAAGACTAAGCACATATCTATCAAGTTTCACTTTTTGAGAGAACAAGTGAACAAGGAAGAAGTCAGGTTGGAGTATGTTCCCTCCAACGATCAGATTGCAGATATCTTTACTAAACCTCTTCCCAAGGACTCTTTTGAATATCTCCAGGAGAAGTTAGGGGTCATGGCCCCTTCGGTGATGAACTAGGATGCACTGATGTGCATCAGTCCGGTGGATATCACAGTCATATCTTGTGATCCAGATTGATGATGGGGAGCTGCTACTAAGGGGGAGCAGCTGGTATGATTCTGATGTGTTAGAATTGCAAGTATGAGCCTTTTGCCATTGATGTCAAAGGGGGAGAGAAGACATGTGAAAAACAAGTAGCTTATGATCAAAGGGGGAGCTGTAAATGAGGAGAAGACATGTTGCTGATAGGGGGAGCTGTGACAGAAAGGAGAAGTTCTTGTCTTGATGGTTTTTCACATCATATGTTGCCATCAATGACAAAGGGGGAGATTGTTGCAAGTATGAGGTGAACCAGTGTTGTCATTGATGTCAACATACTCATATTGCATTGACAAGAAGGATTCGATGAGCAGTGTGCTGAGGATATTGAGAAAATTAGCCTCAGTCAGGAACAGTGAAGAACAGTGATGAGAAGAAGGTAAATGTATTGTATAGGATGTGAACCGGAGGATGCGGATTAAAGGGTTTGTAGATATGAGTCTTGAGATGCTTCAGTCAAGATTTTAGAGGTCCACATGAAGATCTAAAGGAGTTGTGGCTGTCGGTGTGGAACCGGTTCTGGCAAGTGTTCAGAGGTGACAGAGGATCACAGAAAGGTCCGGTAAGGTCCGGAATTGTATAATCCTAATCTGTGGATTGGAAGGAGTGTTTTGGATGTCCTTGTGATGTGTCATCTCGAGTTGTGTATGATTTGGAGGTCCGGAAGTACCTTTTGCATTGTGACAGTGGCGACAGACTGTGTTCTTGAAGTTCTGGATAAGGAAGAGAAGAGATTCCAGTAAGTAGACAAAGTGCAGATGTACCTAGTCATTCAGGCAGGCTTGGAAATGTCTGTGGATCATGTTTAGGTTGTGTTGTTGGTCCGCATTGATGGTAGAGCCCGGAATAGAAGATATTCTTCCGGATGAAGTTCTTGCTCTGATTAAGCCGACCGGATGAGTTGTTCATCCTGCGAATGTTCTTGTGATGGCCGACCGGATGTGTTATTTATCTTGCAGATATTCTTATGGTTGATTGCCGACTTAGATGATTGTTCCTAAGTTGATGTCTTGTATAAATAAAGGTTTGTGAGTTCATTTCGAAGTGTGGATTATGTGGATGAGTGTGGTGTAGCGAAGAGAAGTGCAAAAGGCAGAGCAGGGGTTTTTGGGCTTAAATGGAACTGATCCAGACATGGTAGAGATATCATTCTCCAGTTCAAGACTGTGATTCTTATCACTTTGTAGACAGTATGTCTCCTTGTAGGCAGTGGGCCTCTTTGTGAGCAGTGTGCTCGGGCAGTGAGCCCTAATTGGCAAGTGCCATTCTTTTTCTTATTCTTTTAACAGAGAATAATCCTTGGGTTAATCACCCCGTGGTTTTTCCCTTAACCGGGTTTTCCACGTCAAAATCCTGGTGTTCAATGTGTTGATGTTTATCTGCTCTTGTGTTTGTACATTTTACTTTCATGGATGATTAATTGATATGCTGTTAACTAACAAAGAAGAATCAAGTGTTTGAAGTAGAGAGCAAGTTTTTATACAACTGATTCACCCCCCCCTCTCAATTGTATGCCCTAGATCCAACAGGAGGATGCACTTGGAAAGGAAGTATGCCAAGAGGTCTCCAAAGCATGTTGTTGATATTTTGCCCCTTGTCTTCATCAAGATCTAAGGAGGAGGAAATAGTGGATAGAATGGATGGGGAATGATAGGATGAATAGGGGATGGTAGATAGGAATATGATAAGATAAATAGGGGATAGTGGATAGGATATGAAAAAGGATGTTATGGATTTGGATGATTAGATGGTTTTGCCCCCAAGTGTAGGGATACAAAATGGAAGGAGAAGGGATTTACGCATGATGCCCACAAGGGGTTTTCATCAAGGTACTTGCCCAAGGCGCCACAAGGAGTGGTTTTCACCATTGGACAGATTTTTCTCTTTATTATTTTCTTGATTTTTTTATTTTTTTACTTTTTTGATGGGATGGGGACTCTAGCGTCTATTTCCATAGCAAGGAGAAGATGGTCCCATGTTGGATAGCATTATGGATTATGATCGCATGGATTCTTGGTAGATAGGAGAAGATGGAATGGATGGTGGATAATGGATTATGATGTGGATTATGCAAAAGCATGGACCATAGGAATGTGATGGGGAAGATATGT
Organism: Cunninghamia lanceolata; assembly: GCA_027924645.1. NCBI lineage: Eukaryota > Viridiplantae > Streptophyta > Pinopsida > Cupressales > Cupressaceae > Cunninghamia > Cunninghamia lanceolata. The sequence goes on along the minus strand of BSBN01000379.1, from coordinate 1,347,551 downwards.
AGGATAGTTAATGAAAGATGGAGAGATGGGGGTATGTGGGATTGTTAAGTAGTGGAGGGGAACCAAGACCAACGGTCACACACACCGTGATGTATTTGGAAGCTTGTACTTTGGATGTGGATTTGGGAGTAATGGGGATCGGGATGGGGGATTTTTGTATGATCGATTTGGGGTTTTAGGGACCCAAATAGACTTAGGATTTATGGGATTTTTAGATGTGGAGCAAGATGTTTGGGAGTTTGGAGTGGATTGGGATGTAGATGCCTCATTTGGTTTGATTGATCTTTGCTTAGGGACCTAGACCATTTTTGCTTTTGCTTTTTCTTGTGAGGGTGTGGGCTTTGATAGCCTTTTGGATTTTTCATTTTGATTGGAAGGGCTAATATCTTTAGGCTTTTGTGCTTTATGCATTGAGGCATTCAAATTATTACTTTTGAATCCTATGGATTTTGGGGGAAGCTTCATGTTTGAAAGATGTGTGCCTTTGTTGCTCTTGATTGGGAAATTTAGGGGGTTGATGGGTGGAGGGATAAAAAGTGAATTTATGGATAAATGGATAAGGGGATTTGAGGATGGGGATATTAGGAGTTGGGAGGATGGGAGGATAAGAGGATTTGTGGATAGGGATGTTTGGTGTTGGTAGGATAGGAGGTAGAGTGGATTTGATAGGAATATTTGGAGTTGGAAGTAGTGGAGGTAAATTTGATGGAGGAAGATGGATGGTCACATGCTTTTGCAAATGATAGGATGATGGAGGAGGAATGGCGACATATGTTTTCGGAGTGTGATGAGATGCACCATGTTTGGGATTGGATGAATGGATGTTGGAAGGTGTATGGGTTGTACCAACATGTTCATTTTGTTTGTCTTGGGATGTATAACCGAGGCCATGCGAGGATGGATGGAATGTGGTGTGGATGGGCTCCAAGATGCCTTGCTCATGAAGGCCTAAGCCTTTGCCTTGATAGTTCATGTGTTGGAGCATACAACATGTAATGGGATGTTTGGTGCTTTGGAAACAAGATGCGAGTCCATTATTTGTTAGAGAAAGATAGGTGGTGGATGGAAATTGTTCACCTCCTACAAGGGAGTCACCACGAATGAAAGTGCTTTTTCCAAGTAGATAAGGGGATGGATTTGGGATGGGATTGGTAGATGGAGGTAAAGGATTCATGTGGGATGGTAAAGGGGTGGTAGAAGATGGGATGAGATCAATAAGTTGATCAATAGATGGGAGGGGATCATGGGTGGGATTAGATGGGATGGTTAGATCTTGATTAGGAGAAGGTGTTGATGTTTCAACATACTTTGGATTTGATTATTGACATGGCTCATGTGTTTGGATAGAAGTGTGAGTGACTTGGATATATGTGATGGGTGCTTGGATGGATGTGATAGGTGTTCGGATGGATGCGATAGGTGCTTGACTTATGGGTTCTTGAACATGGCTACATGATGGTTCTTGAGTTATGATAGGAGATTGTTCAAGAGGTTTGGTGGATGTTGGATTGCATGAGGGTGTTTGATTCCTTACTAATAGCCAATGGATGGTATCCTTCATGAGTTTATGGGTTGAAGAACAATGTAATGGATGGATAATGATGGTGGATGGTGTAGGATTAGGATTGGGATTGGATAGGTGGGTGATAGGATTAGGTAATGATGGTTCTTGGATTGGTTCAAGGATAGGTGTTGGACTAGATGGTGGTGTTGGAGGGGTGTAGGATTTGGGGGATTCCTTTGCTTTGCTTGGTGATGTTCTTTGGAGGAAATCCCTCAAGGATTCGTTGGATGTCGTGGTGTTAGGATTTGGAAGATTTGATGGTGGATCAGATGGTGGATGGGTGATAGGGATTGGTGGATTGGGAGATACATAAGGTGATGGATTAAGGTTGATAAGGTTGGAGGGATATTGTGATGGGAGATTTGGGATTGATGGATTGTAAGGTAGGTAGGGTGATGGAGGGATTGGAGGATGAAGATTAGGGGATGGGGGATTTGGTTGTTGATATGAGGTTTGGATTTCAGATATAAGGTGTGCTAGATTGGTGTTCCCTTGACCAAAGTTAGCATGACAAAGGTTAGGGGATGGATAAGGTGGAGGTATTGATTGGTTGGATAAGTATGATGGCATGGATGTGTAAGGGGATGGTGATTGATATGAGGGTAAAGGTTGATATGATGAAGGTTGGTATGAGGTTGAAGGTTGATATGAGGTTGATGGAGTGGATATGTAAGATGTTGATTGGTATGAAGGTTGAAAGAATGAAGATTGATATGATGTGGATGGGGATGATGTGTAGGGTTTGTTGATATGATGAAGGTTGGTATGATGAAGATGGGGTAGGGGTTTGGGATTCTCCAATGATGAGGTGTGCTAAGGGGATATCTTTAATGTCATTTTTGAATTGTTCCTTAGCATTAGGATCCATGTTCTCATAGACTTTTCTAAGTCTTTGTACTTGTTGTATTGCTTCATAAAGATCCATTATGTGGGAGATAGTATGGGATGATGGGGGATGATGGATGATTGTGATGTTGGGAATCAAAATTTCAAGACCTTAGGATGATTTGATTTGATTTGATTTGATTTGATGAATAGTTCTATATCCTTAAGATAGACTAATGATTTTAAGCAAGAGGGTTGATTGGGTTGATTTGATTAGGTGATCAATTAAGGTCTTGATTTTTGATTGGGTTGATTTGGATTTGGAGTTTGATAATGATGTGGGGGATTTGGATAATGATTGGGATTGATGTTGATTTTGGATTGGATTTGGAATATGGTTTGGAAGATTATGGATTGATGTTGGTTGGATTTTGGATTTGATTTGGATGAGATGGGATTAGAATGATGTTGATGAATTGGATTAAGGGTGATGAGAGTGATTAGGATAAGATTAGATTGAATGATTTGGATGATGATGTGGATAAGATAGGTGATTAGGATGATTAGGATAGATGAGTGATTGGGTTTGAATGTGTTGGAAGAATGAGGTGAATGACTTGTCTTATGTGTTTGATGTTTATCTTGATTTGGCAATGTTCAATGAAATGATCACACTTATACAAACATGAATCACTCACACAAGACACAAGCAATTTTGAATTTTGAATTTGAAGAATATGATGATGATTAGACAAGCACACATGCAAGACACATCAACATGCCCTAATGTCTAGTTTGATGGGGTATGGCCAATTAGGTTTGGGTAATTTTTACACGAGGTTGACTAAGAATTGAAAGTGAAATCCTGTCACATAGCTGGGAGAAGGGGGTAACCCACCCTTCACCTTCCCTTCCCAAAGGTAGAAAGTTCTTTGGGGCTTAGCCAAGAGTGACAAGATTCTGATTTCAATGAGGGTGTCTTTCGATTCAGCCTCGGATGAGGTCGTCCCTAGGGGTGATGAAAACCCCTAGTAGGCCTCCTAGGAAAGGGTAAACAAAAGCAAATCAAAGTGAGGTGTTTTTGATCTCCAAGGTCACCTTGCGGTGCGAGGAGAGAGCATACACACACCCACTTGACTCACACCCTCACTTGTAAATTATCCCTTAGAAAAATGAAATGTGATGAAGACACTTCAAGCAATGATTCTTTTTAGCCCAATTTCAAGATGTGATTGAAGACACTAATTTGTTTTAAGCCTGATTTCAATGATGTGTGATCAAACAATGATTTGTTTTAGAAGCCCAAATCGAAATGTGTGATGAAAACAAGATTATGAGATAAAGGATGAAACAAATGCACCTGATTAAATTGCTATCCAAATTGATGTAGATGCTGCTCCTGATGTTATTCCAGCCCCGAATGATCACCTGCAAGTCACAAAAATGAAAATGGAGCAAGTAGACTAGCCAAGGAGATTGTTATGCGAGAATTGATAATCTGATAAAATCTGATGAAAAATGAATAGATATAGGAAAATTAAGTGCATGAATAGATTCTTCAAGAGATTCTATGCAATTTCAAAAAAAAATTTGTGAAAATTTGATCAAAAACACAAAAGATATGAGCATTTAAAGTTTTCAAGCATCGTTAACTTTGACTGCAAAAAAGGGCTAGAAAAAAGTACCATCACCTGATAAAATCCTCACAACTGTGTAGTTTGCTTCGTCTTCTTTCTGATGAGTCCTTGTTTGCAAATTTTCAACTCCGTATGCAAAAGTTGTGTGAGTTTGAAAAAAATAGCCTATTTCGGCATGTAGGAGGCACAAAAGGTGAAGTTTGAGCATTAACTGTTGGCGGTTTGGCGAAATCTAGTCACATGTAGTGGTTTTCTCCTAGCAGTTTATGTCTTGGGGTTAGCTAAATAGGCCCCTGGTCATTGATATGACCAGGGGCTCAAATTTTTATTTTTTTTTTAAATATGACCAAGGAGGCTTGTTAAAGACCCCCAACCCCTGATTGTTAATGAGTTAGGGTTTTTTCTGGATGTGATAGTGTTGTGAGAGTCGATGGGCAATGGCGAAGGACTGTGAGGAGAGGTGGTGACAGAGGTTGAAAGGGCAGCGGAAGATGGGTTGGCGATGGGGGGTGGCGCAACAGAGGGGGTGGCGGGGCGCAGGGATGAGGGGAGAGGGGAGAGGGAGTGAGTTTGGGGGAGCCGCGGTTGGAGGGGTGGTGCTACGGGGGGAGTACACAGGGGCTGCGGGGGGTAGGGAGGAGGGATTGCAGGGGAGGGGCGCGGGGGTAGAGGGTAGCGGCTGGGTGGCAGGGAGCGGCGAGAGTTTGGAGTGGTAAAGGGTTCGACGGAGGCGGCAAGAGGGGCAGGTGGTGTCGACGGATGAGGGTTTGGAGTGGCAGAATCTTAGTGGTAGCGTCGACTGGGTGGATGGTGTGGTGTTAGGTGGCAGTGACAGGTTTGTAGAGGCGGCGACTGGGTGGCGACCTAAACCTTTTAACCATTCAAAATGCCATAAACCTGTAAATTTTAATCATTAACCCTGCAACATAGAAAACTGGTGATCACCACATACAGACACTGCATAGATCAGTGTGGAGGGTACGGTTCTGTATGGTATGGATCCATACGGTACGGACTGTACCCTAAAAAATTTTCAAATTTTTTCAAAAAATTTTGTCACAGAATATAGGCAAGTTTACTGTCAAAATTCACAGAAATAGCATCCTGATCACAATAATGACGTTCATTTTTGCCCAAGACACAACTTGCAACACTTAAGCCCGAAAACTTGACAAAAACTGTTAGAAAACGAAGATTTTAACAACAAAATCTACAAAAACTGATGATCAGATCCGAGACCGGGCGTGCCAATGTGATAAGTGAAATCAAAATGAAGATTAGAAATGTAAATCAAATGCAAAACACAACGATTATACCTCCATAATGACTCACAAATCCATGTGGGAAGGAGTTGCACCCGATTAGTCTCCTCAGATTTTACCCATGACTAGTGTGTAGATGTGGATTGCTCAAATGCTCTTCAACACAAATGTAGATGAGAGACAAGTGGATTCAGATAGATTGGATAGAGATGAGGCAAGATTTTGACATTAGGATGGTAGGATGAGGAGATTGTGGATTAATTTTGGCATAGGTTTGATGCATGAAGAAGTCCCTCCCAAATGGCTTGGAGAGGGTTTCATTTATAGAGTTTTGGAAATGAGGATGGAGGGTGAGGATTGAAGGATGAGATCAAGGGCTAGGAATAAAAGTAAATCTTTTATTCATTTTGGGGAAAGGGGTGATTAAATGAGGTATGGGTGTGAAAGAATGTGAAATGAATTTAAAATTCATTTGGGGAATGGGAAATGAATTAAGAATTCATTTGGGGATAAGAGATAATGAATGAGGATGGGTGAGGTAAGGGGTGTGTAAGAGAAATAAATGTGATGTGTGATTTATTTCAATTTTAAATTTGGGGGATGTGGGGAAGGGTGTTAAACTAGGTTTGACCACCCAAATGAGAGGTTAGGACTAATCAAACAGAGGTTTTGCTTAATTGATCCTAGGGCTAGGATGAGGTAGGCTAGGGTAGGTTAGGGTAGGTCAGTTAGTAGGCTAGATCAATTAGATAACCATGATTTATCTAATTGATGAGGATTAGGGAAAAGGAGAATTGAACCAAATAAATATTGGGAATATTTGTTTGATTAATGAGGGATAGTGTTGTAAGGTCTAAGTGATAAATTAAATGAATTAATTGATCACAAGGGATAGACAGATGGTTAGGGAAGATACGGGAAATTGATTTGCAGAGCAAGTCAATTTTAGGTGTCTACAGGTTTTATCCGGAGGGAGGCAATGGGTTTATTGCATGGAGCTATCTACAGCTATGACACATTAGGTTACTATTGGTGAGTGCAGTGGGTGAACGAAATAAAATACTTCGCAATCAAACATCTATCTGTGAAAAAATAACTGAGCTTTGGCTCTAGTAGTATCTGAAATAAGCATTTCTTCCTATTTATTATTTGTAATAAGCCGTTCTCTATTTTAGAAAAACTATAAAAGTGCTTCTGGATTTAACTGTGTGTGATTTTGCATTGATGTTTAGGATCACACTCAGTGATCCATCATCACCCACAAGATAGTAAGGATTGTTGAATTCAGTAGAGCAACAAAACTAAAAAGCAATATTAAATAACAAAAATTAACTAGAATTTCATTATGTTCAACCGTTGCATATTACATTCCATACATTGGCTTTAAAAAGCAATTATTCTTCCATTTACAAACTGCCTGTGCAAATATCTTCCCCCCCAACTAACTAGCTAACAATAAACTTATTATATGTAAACCTTATTTTCTAACAACCCCGCTAAGGTTTACATTACAAAAAAGGGAAAACAAAATAAATACATCAATCCAAACTCCTTATGTCTAGGTAAATGTCTTGATTATCCAACTCTATATCAGCATAAAATCAAACTCCTCTGTCTAGACAAATGTCCTAATTATCCAACTTTTACCTGTGAATCGAGACACACTCAATTATTCATAGGAAAATCACCAATCGATTGTGAATCTAGACTAACTCAATTATCCACAATAACTCTCCTCTACTCTATTTGCAGATCAAGACTAACTCCATTATCCACAAATAAATCTGCAATATTATGGATCGAGACACGCTCAACTATCCATAGCAAGTTTATGAACTCAACTATCCATAGGCCAATAATAACTCACCGAGTTTGTGGATTCAACTATCCACAAACCAACAAATCACCGCCATGTCCCCCTTGCTCCTAAAGGGACTAGAGATGACACAAATGCTTCTCGTGCAAGGCATCATCTCTGAGTGAGAAGCTAGCTCGAGATGATGGAGATCCTCCTATCTTCAATGCCTCTAACCTTCGATATGATCCTACTACACTTTAAGTATTTAATATCAAATTAAAAATTTTGATAGTACAAGCATGCAAGTCTCTAAAATCTTTGTCAAAAGTAGCATGGATGGCCTCGAGAACATAAACATTTTGTGACATAATAAAATCAAATATTATCGGGTTTGAAGGTGTCAGTTTCCATAGAAAATGCATCTTTTACAATATGATAAAAAATATCCTAACCTTATCACTCCAATAGTTTTGTAGAAAGCATAAAAGAATTTCTACAAGTTTCATACCATAGACATCTTTACAAAGCAACCAAACTTCCTGCCAAATCCCTTATTACTCTAATTACAATAGTTTCAAAAACTCATAAATTGTTGAACTCCATAGTTAATACCATAGATTTTAATATCATTGCTATTATCAACTATGCATCAATTGATAATGTTTGGCCCAAAATAAAACAAGGTTTTTGATTAAAATTTAGGGTATATTTTGCAAACCTCTTCCATTACACTCTTGTTTCCTCTTTCATTATGTTGGAATGAAACTTCACCTTACACAGCTGGGAATTAACACTGCAACTCTTTGGAGAAAAACTACAATTCCAACACTCTCTTCTAAAAGATTATTTAATGCTGATTGAACGCCAAGGATGCAATTTCACAGATTAAAAAATAAAAACAATTCCATTTGGATGAGAAAGGAGATTGGGAAGCTCCACCACTAACTGTTGAAAATAGTAGAGATCAACAATTTGTTCGTTCTGCAAACCTACAACCTCCAACTCAGGCAGCCAAACATTGCACAATATGATCACTCAAGCCTTCACTTGTAAATGGTGATTATCATTAAGAGATTTCAGCCCACAAATATGTTTCCTGTGTGATGGCTTGTGCAACTGAATTGTTTAGATTATTCAGATTTACACCTGTAGCCTTGAATAAATTGGTGTAAGTTGGGTGGCTCTATGGTGCACAAGCTAAAATGGACAAAGGCGTGGCCAACTTGATATGCCATACCATTTTAAATAGTGAGGCATTCCACAGATATGGCACTTGGAACCAAGAGGGCATGGTATTTGTTTTTGTAAATCCTAGCAAATTAAGGAAGGCATGGCTTTGTGCATTCCATTAATGCATAAAATTAAGAAAAAAACATGCCAACACAAATGCAAACACTAGTGATGTGGTTTGAAACTGAGTACAACCCTTCAAATTTCCATGCGCAAACTCACAATTGTTTTATTAAATGCAAACCTTAACAACCTTCAAAACTGGGCACAACCATGCTTGAAACGACTCTCATACACATGCCTCCTCAGTAATAAACATAAGATGCAACATTCCACAACCTTCTCCTCAAACGGGCTTGTATCAAACTTCAAATGCCTTCTTGCTCTGCAGATTTCAACGCACAGACACAAGGTTTCTATTTTACTTTGATACCATTGTTGAATTCAGTAGAACAACAAAACTGAAAAGTAATAGTAAAGATTTACATTGTAAGTGATAACAAAAATAAACTGGAATTTCATTATGTTCAACCGTTGCATATTGCATTCCATATATTGGCTTTAAAAAGCCATTATTCTTCCATTTACAAACTACCTATAGGAATAACTTCCCACCGAACTAACTACCTAACAATAAACTTATTATATGTAAACCTTATTTTCTAACAAGGATATGGATTACATATAGAACCTTTTAAAAGGAAGGGAGGTGGCAAGAGGACCGAGAATAGAGAGGTAGCAGAGGAGGACAAAAAATAAAGTGGAAGAAAAAAATATTTTATCACAAAATAAATAAAAAGATATATTATTTTTTTCTTTCTACTTTTTTTTTTTGCCTCCTCTCCTACCCCTCGATTCTTAGTCCTCTTGCCACCTCCCTTCCTTTTAAAAGGTTCTATCTATAATCCATAGCCTTACTATTCTCTTGCTGATGATGGATCACTGAGTGTGATTTGAAACATCCAAAAACACACTCATTTAAATTTAGAAGCACTTTTGTACTAATCTAATGGACTGGAAAACTCATGCCTACCAAGTTACAAGATTTATATAGAACCACAAGAATATGCAAGTATATTATTTTCTCCTAGTTCAAGATGGGTTTATCTAAACCATAATTTATGAAATTTGAGTTAATAAGTTTAACTAAAAAATTATGCATTGAATTCTAATAATATTATATATTTTAATTACCTTTTAATTTATATCTTAATATTTCAGATTGTTAAAAATAGTTACAAGTAATAAAAATCTCTTAAAATCTTATGGCATTATTAATCAAGAGTGAAACACAATATATTTTTTAGAAAAGAAAAAATAATTTAAAAATTATTGTGTGAGAGATGCAATTATAATGATAACAAGGGGTTGTAATGAAGTGAGTATGTAATAAAATCCAATAGCATAAATTTGATGGTCATTTACATGTTAGCCTTCATTACATTCATTGAGATCAATAGTCCAAAAGGAAATCTAGGCTCGATGAACATTTTAAAGCGCAAGTACATTTTACGTCCTAAAAAGTAATGATAATTGTTAGATTAGAGATGGATTTATAGCATCAAGTATGGTAATTATATAAGCATCTTCTTTATATGACAATTAAAAAATTTAGTCCATGTGAGCTCCGATGTTTTTTCAATGGTAGATTTGTGCTTGGTGGCGAGGGGCTCTACCCATCGATCCCACCTATATCACAAGTTGTCTTTGGATCTCGCAAGGGCTGCACACTTGTATCATGAGTTCACTTTAATTTTTGAATAGTTTTCAGTATAAATGCTTTTGTGTGCATTGGAAGACTATAATTATTAAATATGTTTAGAAATTGAAAATAGATGGATGAATATGTTTTAATTAACTATGTAGAAAATACAAGATTTCTAATAAGGATAAAGATTTGGGTAAGTGCAGGAAGATGGGGTACCAAAAGGGGGTCGTTAGTGGCCACTTTTTTTCTGAAATTAGGAAATATTGACCTTGCATGAGAAATTGAACATACTTACACTCAAAATTTTAAAATGCAAAAAAAAACAATGTTCATAGTGCTCCGATTCTAATTTCTAAACTACTATTTTTTTTAAATGGTATAGATTAAAAGGTTCAACAAAGGGAGCCACAAAAAATGGTGTTGTTTCTATCAAAAAAACATAACATATTGTGTTTTATGGCTCCCTCAAAAGGTTAACTTTTTTTTGGCATTTTTAAAATCGCTTTGGTGAGAAATTAGCTAACAACATGTAGTTTATGCCTGATTTTTCTGATAATTTTTTAATGAATATATGATTTTTTTACTAATTTTCAAAGTGGACACATCCTGAAAAATAGAATTTTGGCAGTGCTACCCCTATAAATTTTGAAAACTAATTGAAAATCAATTTTTTTTTAATATGTGTAGAATGGAGTCTAGTTTATAAAAATGTAATTTATTTGAAATTTCAATGAATGGTTAATTTATAAAGTTCTAAAAAATACCAAACACTAGTTTTTGCCAAAAAACAGACACACAAACAAAAAAAATTAAAGATGAAAGGCTTAACATTGTCAAAATGTGAAAAAAATTACATCTTTAAATAGCTAAGAGAAAGCCTAACATTACCCAAGTGTTCGATTTGTTTCACCTTGAAACACGTGCAAACTTGACGATTAGCACAAACAAGATTATGTGAAATCATGTAGAATATGTAAAAACACATCTTTTGACATTGGGAAGGGACTCCAAGCCTTTGGGTTGGAAATCGAAAGCGATTCCCAAAGCAACATATAATGCAAGTGTGTTATAACGCGCTCATGTTATGTTTTGCTTTGCATTTTTTTCTTTTTGGCAAAAGTTTGCATGATGTTTGTCAAGTTTGACATAACGCGAGCGCATTATAATGCGCTCGTGTTATGTCTCGTTTGTAATGTTTTATGTTCAAGTTTGTTAAGTATGTTTGATGTATGTGTGTTTGTATATATATTTGTATTTATGTACATGTATGTATGTATGTATGCCTGTATGTATGAATGTATGTATGCATGCTTGTATGTATGTATGCTTGTATGTATGTATGTATGTATGTATATATGTATGTATGCATGCATGTATGTATGTATGTATGTATGTATGTATGTATGTATGCTTATATGTATGTATGTATGTATGTATGTATATATGTATGCTTGTATGTATGTATGTAAGGGTTTTGGGTTTAGGGTATATAAGGACCTGAGCCTGTATAGTATTGAGGGTTGAGAGCTGAGGTTTTTGGGTTTAGGGTTTAAGGTATAGGGTTGAGGGTTACAGTTGAGGGATAATATTCAGCTTGTTGAGTGTATATGATATGGATTGAGGGCATATAAGGCATAGGGTGACTTGGGTTAAGAGTGTATGGTTTAAGTTTTAAGTATAGGGTTGAGCCACAATATTTAGCGTTTAGGGTATAAGGGTGAGGTTATAGGGTATAGGGATGACGGTTTGTGGGTGTAGGTTTCAGGGTTTAAGGTATAGGGTTGAGAATTGAGGGATTAGGGCTTAAGTATATGGTTGAGGGTATAGGGTAGAGGGTTGAGAGTTTACAGTTGAGGAATAATGTTCAAGGTTGAGTGTCTAAGATATAGCGTTTAGGGTTTAAGGTTGAGGGTATAAGGCATATGGATGAGGGTTGAGGGTTTAGGGCATAAGTATAGGGTTGAGGGTATAGGGTATAGGGTAGAGGTTTGAAGGTTGAGTGTCCAAGGTTAAGTGTATAGGGTATAGGGTTTAAGGGTATCTAGGGGTAGAGAGTTTAGGGTTTAAGGGTTTAAGGTTTGAGGGATTAAGGGTTTAAGGGTTGATGGTTTAACGGTTGAGGGATTAGGGTTGTGGGTTAAGGGATTAGGGTTTAAGGGTTGAGGGTTTAAGGATTTAAGGTTAAAGGGTCAAGGGTTTATGGTTTAAGGGTTGAGGACTTAAGGGATTATGGTTTAGGGGTTGAGTGTTAAGATATTAGGGTTTAAGGTATAGGGTTAATGTATTAGGTTTAAGGGCTTAATGTATATGGTAAAGGGGTTGAGGGTTGAAGGTTTAATGGTTGAGGGTTTAAGGGTTGAGAGTTTAAGGGTTGAGGGTTGAAGGATTAGGGTTGAGGGTTGAGGGTTGAGGGATTAGAGTAGAGGGTTGAGAGTTTACAGTTGAGGGATAATGTTCAAGGTTGAGTATCTAAGATATAGGGTTTAGGGTTTAAGGTTGAGGGTACAAGGCATATGGATGAGGGTTGAGGGTTTAGGGCATAAGTATAGGGTTGAGGGTATAGGGTAGAGGGTAGAGGTTTGTGGTTGATGGATAATGTTCAAGGTTGAGTGTCCAAGGTTAAGTGTATAGGGTATAGGGTTTAAGGTTTAAGGATTTAAGGGTATCTAGGGGTTGAGAGTTAAGGGTTTAAGGTTTGAGGGATTAAGGATTTAAGGGTTGATGGTTTAAGGGTTGATGGATTATGGTTTAAGGCATAGTGTCAAGGGTAGAGGGTTTAGGGTTGAAGGTTTAAGGGTTGAAGGTTGAGGCTTTAGGGTTGATGGTTAAGGGATTAGGGTTTAAGGGTTGAGGGTTTAAGGGTTGAGAATTTAAGGGTTGAGGTTAAAGGATTAGGGTTGAGGGTTGAGGGTTGAGGGATTAGGGTAGAGGATTGAGAGTTTATAGTTGAGGGATAGAGAGGTGAGGGGAGACATAGAATAAAATGAGAGGGTGAAGTTGACAACTTGGGGGAAAGATGGGTAAGGAGGAGGGACAGAGGTGGAGAGGAAGGGAAATATCTAGAGAGCCCTGAGAGATATACACATGAGAGACCTAAAACCTAGGGAGAGAGGGGTGAGAGAGATAGGGGAGAGAGGGGGTGAGGCAGATAGGAGAGGAGAGGGATGGATAAGGTTTGAGGGTTTAAGGATTTAGGGTTTAAGGGTCAAGGGTTTAGGGTTTAAGGGTTTAAGGGTTGAGTGTGTTGATAACTGAGAGGGGGGGTGAATCAGTTATCCAAATTATTTCTTCTTTCTGAACTTTCTGATTAATTAATGCAGCATTAATTAAACAAGCAAACATAACCATGAAATGGAGATACACATGACACAATATTTTTGACGTGGAAACCCTATTAAGGGAGAAAACCACGGGGTGATTAACCCAAAGATTATTCTCTGTTAGAAGAATAAGGAATTACAAAATGGCACTTACCAATTAGGGCTCACTGCCCGAGCACACTGCTCATAAGGAGGCACACTGCCTACAAGAGACACACTATCTACAAAAGAGTGTTATACAATACTTGAACTAATTGGTAGCATCCACATATGTTGGAGTTCAGTTCCGGTTAGGCTCAGTACACTGATCTGCTGCACTTCATCTTTCCTCTTCTCTTATGTTGCTTTCCTTTCACATACCGGACCTTCCTTATTGTTTCTGCTCTGCTCTGCTTTTATTCACATATCACATGTCACCACACCACTTCTCACAACTAAATCCATCCTATATATATATATATCCACACAAATGATTTCATTATCTTTCTAGTCGGCACCCAGAACAGTCAATCTTCTCACAAACTCTGTTATGTCGGTTGAATCCTTGCACATCAAGTAATGCAGATCAAGCATATACTTGTAGAAATCATTAATCATGTCGGCCAAACATAATTCATGTCTTCATAACCTTTACTACCATCAGAAACCCATCCAGAAAATAGTCCGATGTTTAGTCAGTCAGTTCTTCCTCTGTTCACACTATCACTCAGGAACCTGGTACTCAAGTATTCATATATTTTACCTCATCTATAATTGGAGGCTAAAAACTTGGAATCTATCAAGATAGTACTCTTTACTTCCCCAAATCCACACTTCACCAAGATACTTTCTCTGAGAGATCCGGACCTATCTGTCGGACCTTGCCACATGCTCTATTCTTGTTTACCAGACCACCACATTCTTCATTCTGACTTCCGATAGAGATACACCATGTCCTGTGGATGTGTGGGATGAACTTTGTTGCCATTAATGACAACATTCATGAATCCATATAGTGTCTCTTGCCAACAATCTCCCACTTTGGCATTGATGGCAACACTTAGTGAAAAATGACTAGGTGTTTACACTATGCTCCCCCTTGGCTGATGCTCTATTTTTATATACATTTTCCAGAGCTCCCCCTTAGTTGGATTCCTCATTTTTCACTGCTCTTCACTCCCTCTTTGACATCAATGGCAAAAGGTAGGGTCCGTACACCAAAATTTTCAAACATTTTACTATACTTAGCCGCATAAGTATATACATATGGCATACTTACATATACTTAAGTATGTCTGCAAAAGTTGTCTTCAATTGAATAAATTCTATAGTCCAACTTTGCTTCATTCTATCCAAAATTGAGATATGACTGCTCAATAGGAATGCAAACGCATCTGCCCTTTTTAGGTCTGTTGGATCATTTGTTTGGGCTGTGATTTGAGCTTCACTTATGGCCTCATGCATGGCCTCTAACTTAGGGACAATGATCCTCCTAAGTTCACCCATCTGGTTGATCATGTTCTTCCTTTCCTTCTCAAAATTCTTTATTGCAGTTGTGATTGCAATAGTCTAACACTCTTGATTGACTATGGAGGAAGAGAGAGGATCAAAACTTTGAGACAAACTTAGTAGTTTATCCTCTTGCTCTTTTATTTTCTTCTCAATCTCTATTGTTACTTTGGACCATGAAATACAAAATTTGTATATTATTCCACCATCTATAAGAGCATTTTCTAAGCTCTTTATCCCTATACTCATATTTCTCCTATCATTACTTATCAAACCTTGTACATCTGATAATCTTTTTGCAAGAAATTCCTTCCGGACCTTATCTTCTGCTGACCTCTCTAGTGAATCAAAATGTGTATTAACACTGCTGACTAGAGTTTTGAGATTACCAGAAGTGGAGGCTATGGGATCTTTCTGAACTGATGGCATAATCTTTTCAAGCACTCCATAAGTAGCTTCTATCAACTCATAGTCTTCCATATGAGACTTTAGGAGTTTTTCTTTCACTTTTGCATTAGCGAATGAAGCTATCTTCATAGTTTGTACCGGAGAAAGAGAATCAAAATTGAATGGACCTTGTAGAAGCTCCGGTTCATCAATCTCCATTGTTTCTTTGTTCAGGAATTCTTGGACAGTTTGTGCAGTGTCTCTTGCTAGAGATAGATGTTTCTTCTCTTCTACAATCTTGGAGCTGTCCTTTTGAGTTTTCTCTCCTCCTACATTCTCACCACTAGCAGTTGTGGTCTTTTCTGTTGAGGTCTTCTCTCCTTCTGCAACCTTAGCACTGTCATCTTCTTTTTCTTTTACCTCTGCTTCTTTCTCCTGTGACTTTTCTTCTCCTTTAGATCCGAAGACTGTAGGGGAAACCGGAGGAGAAATGTTAGTCTGTTCAGGGCCAACCTCTTCTATCATTTTCTCAGTAGTTTCTTCTGCAACACTTGTGGTTGAGGGATCAGTACCCAAGTCCTCTATAATAGGAAGATTAAATCTTTTGAAGGCTTTCCAGAGAATCTCTTTAATGTCCTTGGCTACCTTGTCAGTCTCACCAAGCATGAGCTGATTCATCCTTGCTTTGCTCCTGAACTCATCCTTGCAATCCTTGAATACCATATTCATTGTCTTGGGATCGATTGAAGGATATAGCTGAATAGCTATTTGTTCCCGAATCTCAAGGTCTTTAGCCATGGCATTGTTCTTTCTTATTTCTAACTCCTTTTCAAGGCTCTTGGGAATAAGAGATATAATTTCAATGAAGGCCTTATTATATATGTTTAGGTACTTGACTGTAGCTTCCTGCAGGATCTTTTGGTCAGCCTCATTGTAATCATCATAAAATTCGGCCATTGGTTGAAGGTTTCCATCCACAGTGACTAATTTTATTACACTTTCTAAATTTAGGGTGGGCTTTTCAACAAATTCCTCTGCCATTTCTTCCTTGTCTTGTCCTGTGGTAGGTTTATCGGATGATTTCTTCTTCTTCTTTAGTTCCCTTATCTCCTCATCTGATTCAGTTTCCTCATCATCCTTTAGACTAACATATGACCTTGTTGCCTTTTTCTTTGTTCTCTTCTCTCCTTTTCCGGATGTCTGGACTTCCAGTTTTGAGCTTTTAGCAGGGACAGGTGCTGGTTTCTTTGATGATCTAGTTTAGGTGGAAGTTTCTATCGGAGCACTTTTCTTGCTTCCCTTTTCTGCCTCTTTCTTCTCTTCCTCAGCTTTTTGTCTCTTTTCTCGGTTGGCATCAAGTGCCTCCTTTGAGATGCCAAAAACTTGGGCAATATGTTCTACTTCTTTTCTCACCTTTCTTTTCATCTCTGGTTCTCTGAGTTCCACATGAATTTTTACACTCAGCTCCTCAAAGGTTCCAAACCTCTCTACCTTTAGATCTTTAGGCTGGCTTAGCATGTGTTGAACATGCAGCTCCACAATCTGTTCATCAACTTCATACCCCATGGGCATGATCCAGACTGTCCTTGGCTCTACTGCCTCCATTAGGCATTGGTCAGTGTCTACCATGAAGCACACTGTATCCTTGAATTTCTCAACCACTGATTTAAGGATTCTTTCTCTGATTTGCATTGTATTCTAAATTTGCTTGAAGTAACCCCACAGAGTTGTATTTCTTGCCTTTGCATCCCTAAGATCATGCAAGTAATCCCTAATTTGAATTACTACAGGTTTGTCATTTTGCCATGCCCATCCATTTGATCCAGGCAGTGCATTCATGAAGTAGAAAAATAAACATAGTATCAGTCCACCATATTTAAAGGAGTTTTTCTTGTCCTTTTTGATCTTCTGTATGTTTTCCATTAGTTGGCTCAACAAAAGTTCACAGAGATCATAATCTGCATTCTTTCTCAACATCTCATAGGCTGTGTATACTGCAGTTCCAGATACTGAATTCTCCCTACTGGAATGATATATCTTGTATCCTATTATCATAGATGCATACTTGATATCTGGGTCAATAATATCTTCAATGGTCATTGCCCTCTTATCAAATTTTGATCTGGTGGCCTCAGTTACAATGTTGTTTTTGACAAATTTGAGGACAGGTATTCCTCCGGAGGAGTGTAAACCAGTTACTGCCCTAATTGCTTCCTTGGTGATTTTGCAAGGTCTGTTCAGCCATAGAAAGTTGTCATGTACCCTACTCAATACATACCGGACCCATTCATCTTCTTCAAAGCAGGGGAAATGAATGAATTGATCAAAGTGTTTTTCCCGGATGCCCTTATACTGAGGTTTGATCTCAAAAGAATCATCTATTAACTGCTTGTGGTGTATGTCTCTTAGTTTGAATTCCCCAAACTCTTCAATGTTTGCATGTATATAAACCCTAATATCTTCGGTGTGCAAAACGCCATGCGGAACACTAGAGAAGGCTCCTAGGGGATCTACCTCCAAGGATTTGTATGGATGTTTCTTGAATGTGGGGCAAGGTCTATCAGAGATCTTTACAATATTTGGAGTACCCATTATCAAGAAATCTTACTGAGAGATATCAAGAACGAAGAATACCTTTTGCGCTGATTAGGGCACACACGATGAAATCCAGATTGAGCTATATGAAGAATCATCTTGGTCTTTGGGAGAAGTAGTTACAGAGCTCCTTTTCTCTTTTCTTCGAATGTGCAAATGTGTGAATGACAAACGAGTGAACTCTTTTATTTCCAAAAAGCCCTAATTCTTACCCTGCAATAAATGCACAACCTAATTCATTCCGGTTTGCCTTGTTTTCCTTGATCAAGGAGGAAGAAACTCATTCAGATCATTTTGATTCTCTTGTGATCGATGTTAGTGATTAATCATCATATCCACTTGTCCGTCTGATCATCTTATGTATCCGCAGATCAAGCTATATCAATTTGGATTCATACCGGGCCAATCTTGTGAGAAACCTGTTTTACCAGAAGACTTGCTTAACCGGACCAATTCTGAAGGAATTGAACTTCTTAAATTTTCCTGCGGATCTCTCAAATCTTTACCTGACCTTCTTTAGATGTTTCTCTAGAACCCCTTTGATCCGCAGCTTCTCATGTGCCAATTTCAACCACCATTTGACTAGCTGGGGGAACAAGGTTTTCTTTGTGTCTCCCCCTGAGCCAGAGCTCACTATTCAATTTTCGGAAGGAATATCAACACCAGAGTCTAGTGCGGATCCATCCTCTACATTCTCTGTACTCTTCTTTACCCAAATCTTGTTCATCTCACTTTTAACTTCATCCGCATTCACCTTTTGTTTCCCCTTATCTTGATTATGTCTATGATATACCGGACCTCTTTTGTCCTGATTCTTGCTTCTACATAATTTTGCAATATGACCGGATCTATTGCAAATTTGACAAACAACATTTCTTTTCATATTGGATTGATATCCTCTTGATCTGCATTGATTAGCCATATGACCTATTCTATTGCATGCAAAGCATCTACCATTGAATGATTTGTTCATTTGCATAATTCTGCATTCATGAGATTTGTGACCATACCTTTTGCAGTTAAAACACTATCTGGAGAAGGATGAATTAGTCTGATTCATTCTCTTTCTACACTGATTAGCTTTGTGACCAAAGTGATTGCAGTTGTCGCAGTATCCATTGAAGGATGGATATCTTTGAGCATTAGGCTATCTTACCGGAGGTCTTCTAGGCCTGATCCTTGAATTTCTGATCTAGAATTCTTCTAACCGGATCCGGAACTTTCTCCTTTCTCATATCCCAAACCACACTTGTCATCTACTTTCTTTTGACTTCCAAGAAGAACTTCAAGTTAAGTAGAACTTATCTTGAATTTCTCTTTATACTCATTTGCTGTTTGAAGATCCTTTTTTAGAGAGACAATTTGATCCTCAAGTTTTTCTTCATTATCTTTAGCATCTTCAAGATCAGATTCAAGATGTCTGATAATTCTATCCATCTGGTGGCAATCTTCTGATTTCTCCTTGAGAGATTGTCTTAGATTATCTTTAGTTTTTCTTTTCTCTTCAACTTCTTGGGTAAACTTCATGACTTCTTATTCCATTTCATGTCTTACCATAATGATTTCTTTTGATAACTTTTCACACAACTCAATTTTTTCCTTTAGCTCTTCATTTGCATTATTTGCTTCACCTTGTCTTGCCAATTGCTGAAGCAGCTCCTTTCTCTTCTTCATAGAAAGACTTAATTTGTCTTTTAGTTCTCTCATGAAATCATCAGCCTGTTTGAGTCTTTCCTTTAATTCATTGACTTCATAGTTTGACTATTCAAGATCATCAAGGGCAGTCTTGAGTTACTCCCTTAAACCATATGCATCCATTTGAACTCCCAGATCTTCCTCAAGCTGTTAGGCTTTGTTAGGAGGAACTTAGCTCTGATAACAATTGTTGATAACTGAGAGGGGGGGTGAATCAGTTATCCAAATTATTTCTTCTTTCTGAACTTTCTTATTAATTAATGCAGCATTAATTCAAAAAAGCAAACATAACCATGAAATGGAGATACACATGACCCAATATTTTTGACGTGGAAACCCTGTTAAGGGAGAAAACCACAGGGTGATTAACCCAAAGATTATTCTCTGTTAGAAGAATAAGGAATTACAAAATGGCACTTGCCAATTAGGGCTCACTGCCTGAGCACACTGCTCACAAGGAGGCACACTGCCTACAAGAGACACACTGTCTACAAAAGAGTGTTATACAATACTTGAACTAATTGGTAGCATCCACATATGCTAGAGTTCAATTTCGGTTAGGCTCAGTACACTGATCTTCTGCACTTCATCTTTCCTCTTCTCTTATGCTACTTTCCTTTCACATACCGGACCTTCCTTACTGTTTCTGCTCTGCTCTGCTTTTATTCGCATATCACATGTCACCACACCACTTCTCACAACTAAATCCATCCTATATATATATCCGCACAAGTGATTTCATTATCTTTCTAGTCGGCACTCGGAACAGTCAATCTTCTCACAAACTCTGTTCTGTCAGCTGAATCCTTGCACATCAAGTAATGCAAATCAAGCATATACTTGTAGAAATCATTAATCATGTCAGCCAAACATAATTCATGTCTTCATAACCTTTACCACCATCAGAAACACATCCAGAAAATAGTCTGATGTTCAGTCAGTCAGTTCTTCCTCTGTTCACACTGTCACTCAGGAACCCAGTACTCAAGTATTCATATCTTTTACCTCATCTATCACCGGAGGCTAAAACCTTGGAATCTATCACTCAAGGTAGTACTCTTTACTTCCCCAAATCTGTACTTCACCAAGATACTTCCTCTAAGAGATCCGGACCTGTCTGTCGGACCTTGCCACATGCTCTGTTCTTGTTTACCGGACCACCACATTCTTCATTCTGACTTCTAGTAGAGATACACCATGTCCTGCGGATGTGTGGGATGAACTTTGTTGCCATCAATGACAACATTCATGAATCCATATAGTGTCTCTTGCCAACAGAGTGAGGGTTAAGGGTTGAGGTTTTAGGGATAGGGTTTAAGATTTAAGGTTTAGGGGTTGAGGCTTGAGGCTTTAGTGATAGAGTTTAGGGTTTAAGGTATAATGTCGAGGGTTAAGGGTTTAGGGATAGGGTTCATGATTTAAGGTTTAAGGGTTGAGGCTTGAGGCTTTAGGATAGGGTTTAGGGTTTAGGGTTAAGTGAGAGACCTAGATGGCTAAGAAGGGATGGAGAGGCAGACAAGGAGTGACTGAGAGACCTAGAGAGGGGAGAGGTAGAGAGGTGAGGGGGAAATAGAGGTGAGAGATAGAGAGGTGAGGGGAGAGATAGAAGAAAATGAAAGAGTGAATTTGACAACTTGAGGGAAAGATGGGTAAGGAGGAGGGAGAGAGGTGGAGAGGAAGGGAAATAACTAGAGATCCATTTGAGAGATATAGAGGTGAGAGACCTATAGCTTAGGGAGAGAGGGGTGAGATACATAGGGCGAAATATAGGTGTGAGAGAGATAGAGGGGGAGAGGGGTGGGTAATGAGACAATGAGTTAGGAAACCTTTAGGAAATCAACTTTTTCATAACATGAGTGTGTTTTGAAGAAGTTGAAATATGGTCATTTTGTATAGGAAGCTAAAACTCACTCACGTTATAATGTGAGCACATTTTGGCTTACTCTAAAAATGGTAAAATAGCTAGGATACCCATGATCTAGGCCCACATGCTCTATTGTTCTCCTGGTTATGCGCGTGTTCCAATAAAAAAGTGATTTTTGATGTTGTTGGGAAGTGCACATGCAAATTTTTCACATTCTACCACAATTGCATGAACTTTCCACCACCTTTTTCTAGTTTTGCAACTTAAGGAGGAAATAACATAGTTTTCACATTGAATTTGTTATATATCAATTGAAGTTTCAATTTTTGTAGTGTTGCAATGTTAATTGTGATTTAATTGTAGGAATTTAACATTATACATTGGTTAATTGTATTTTTGTTAGTAATTCTATTTGAGTGATATATAATTGAACGTTGAAAAGGAAGCAAGTTTGTGAAAAACTCAAATTTTTGAGGAGTTTGATACAAGAAGAAAAAATACTACATAATTGGGTAGTCTCTCCATTTGAATCTCCATTTTTTAGGTATGTTAGGTCTTTATGATGCAGAGGCATCCACACTATAACCTTCGCATATAGCATGAATGTCTGCAGACCAACCTCATCATCATCATCTTCGCCATCATCATCATATTTCCCAAAACCCCCAACAGCATCATCATATTTCGGACACTCGCAATTGTCCTCCTGCCGACTACTATTCACCTCCTCCGCCTTCCTTCTAACATCATCATCATGATGTTCAGCGGGCGCACACATCCTCCTGTTGCACTGTTCATCGGGCTCCAAACACTATCGTCATCATCATGACCTTCAACACTGTCTTCGTCAGCAGGATATCAAATATCCGGTTGCTCAAATATCCTGATGACGATCACCTTCAGCAGCTTACCTTCGATGCTCCGCTAGCTGACGACACAAGCAACAGCATCATGATCTACTTTATCCAGTTCCCTCGAAACCTCCTGATGATGCTAATACAACTTCTTGCTACAGACTTCCGCCGATACCTTAGCACTTAACGACGGCAGGATAAACTCGCATAGGGGGATATCTCAATATCCTGATGACGATGACGTCATATCCTGATGACGATGAGGTCACCCAATATCCTGATGACCTCTTCAACACTTAGCCAAAAAAACCCAACTTTCACTCCCGCATCTACTCGCGATATGCGGATGTTTGGCACTCCCGATATGATGATCCTGATGCCGATACATGCACTTAGTCTATGTCCGACCTAAAACATCCTGATGCACTCGCAACATGCAAACTCCAACAGTTTCATGACCCGATCTTCTTCCTGATGCCGATGCACTCCTCCTCGGCTCCTCCAGATGATGATCACCCCGACGAACTCACACTTCATGCACTCGAAAGCGTCCTGCTCTCCTTCACTTATCCGGATGACGATATCCGAACTGTCTGCAGGATATTTGCAGAAATATCCTGATGATGCCGTTTTAGCGAACTCCTTCACTTAGCGAAATTTCACCTCGCCGATCCTCCAGGGATGACCCGATCCGACCTCAGGGTGATCTTCCAACTCAATCAGCTTATCAACTCGACCTAGCACATGAGGATGCTAGGGTCTTCAACATCTCTTGACCGCGATCCTGCACACCTGCATGCAAAGAGAAAACAAACTACTACCTACCCTACTGTACATTACCATTCCACCGATCAGATGAGTCAACCGGTGGAATGGATCAGGAAATCCATGAAACCCTCTCAAACCAGCAAATCGATTACACAAAGGAATCCAACCAGAGCAAGAACACAAACAGGATCTTTATTGATTCAAAGATGCAATACAATATGATGTTCCTCACACAGAACAATGGAACTCCTCTGCTTAATGCAATACTAGACTGCCGATCGATGATCTACAATCAACCGATCTCATGCTTATAAAGATTTGCCTACGAGTACTACTGACCCGACTCCAAGCGGCTGGGAACTCTCCAAGCGGCTGGGAGATCCAACCGAACATATATCATAACAGCTGTTATAACTAACTAACTAAAAATAGCAAAAGCCTGGTCAGCATGATCTTATCATGATCAGCATGACCTTATTACATGCAATTGGTCTATCAGACCTTCTTGGAATCACAAACAAGACCTAAACTACTAACTGCCTCATGAAGGCCAGCTGTCAGGTAGGTGCTCCTGCACCACTTTACACATGTTCTTTACATTTTCCTTAATTCTATTATGTTTCTTTATCATCCCTTATCATACATGCTTAATACAATGCTTTGATTTTGTTATTATGCATATTCCATGTTCATCATTGTTTGTTCCTCATTATAACCTTATCCCCTCTTGGAACATTTTAAACTACACAATTCTTTACACTTGCCAATTACATTTGCTTGGAAGTTTCAAAAGATTTTTCAACAAATCCACTTTATGCAAATCTTGTAATCATTGTGGTCCATGAGACCACATCTCTTTGAGGCATTTTGTTAAACAATTGACCTACCTTGTGTATGCTTCCACATTTTGTATACACATTTACAAGAGTAGTTATAACTATGTAATATAATACATCATTTCTCAATCCTTTTTTTATGGATGTACATACCCCTTTCCAAATCTTCCATTTTGGTATAGGCATGGGGGATGTTGGAAAATGCTTTGGAATTTGGTTTTACACCTAGAAATTGCATTTGCTTGAAATTTTCTAAAGCCTTTTCAACAAATCTATTTTGTGCATATCCTACAATCATTGTAGTCCATGAGGACATATCTCATTGAGGTATTTTGTCAAACATCCACATTTTGTATGTGTCTACTAAGGCAATGGCAACCATAACACTCATACATTTCTGCGAAGGGAGTTGCAATTATAACATTTGACAAAAATCCCCCTTTCTTTCAATGATTTGATTGATGCCCATACCTTGTTCCGAAGGTAGGATGTTGACAAAAGTTGTGGAATGGAGATTTATACTCAAGCCAATTGTATCTTCTTGAAAGTTTGTAATGTCTTTTAAAAAATCCATTTTGTTCTTATCTTGAAATCATGGCATCTCATGAGACCACATTTCTTTAAGGCGTTCCATCAAAAAATTCATGTGCTTTGTCTATGCTACCACATTTTACATACATGTCTATTTGTGGACATTATATTGGTAGGTCATACATTAGAAAATCGCTAGAGCAAAGTCACATGATAAATTCTTGCAAGGCAAAAATACTTCAAAAAAATTTGCTTTCCATTTTCCTTGTGTTCTTAGTGCACTTGTTTATTCATCATGGTTAAGTGACATTTACTCTTCTAAATGATGATTGTATGTACATTTGGTATGAAGGTTTGAATGACATATATTTCATTTATTTGTATGGATTCATTTTTAGGGGCTAATATTTGTCTCTTTATCATGCTACAGATAAAATTCTCTGTCGTGCCAAGGAAATGATCAAGGATTAAACCAACATAGGAAGAGAAAGAAGCTAAGAATGCAAAGAAAGCAACAGGTATGAGGGAACTTCATGAGAAGAGGAAATTGGACACGATTGTCGAAGACATGCTAATTGAAGAGGAACCTCAACCATCAACAAGAGATATGGTATTGGTGGCACAAAGGGAACAAATGCAAAAACTTCATGCTATGAGAGATTTGAATACCGTAGTTGGAGACACGTCCTCTACTGCAAGTCAAGATGGAGGGACACCATCTACCGCATCTCAAGTTGAGAGTACATCACCACTCACATGTGAGGAAGGAGGTACACCATCGTTCCCACCTCAACCTCAATGTATGTCATCTATTCCATCTCCAATCGAAGGTATGCCATCTAGCCCATCTCATTTAAATATTGATGAAATTCCTAATGTTGAGATGAATTTACCTTTGAGAACACCACCTAGAATTTTGCATAGAAAGCCAAAGTATTTGATTGATATTGATGAGAATATTTTGCAGCCAATGGAAGGTAAGATTCCAAAACGTACATGTATAAGATATCCTCATAAGATTTGGAGAGTGTTCTTTAAAAAGTTTAATGAGACCGCAAGATGTCAACTATTCATTGAAATGATGTGAAGTATAAAGTATAGGTCCATCATGAAGATTCTTGGGTTGAGAACATCAGAGGCTTCAAGTTAAAAATCTATTGTCAAGAATCTAATGAGTGCATATGCGAGTGTAAGTAACACCTCATGCACAAAATATAGTAATGTCACATGATGTGTCATTACATCGAAAATGGTAAGTAATCAAATGAGGAAAGCTTGTCTCATTAGATAGATGAGTCAAGCATTGAGAGTTAACAGAAAAACTTTGTCAAGAGCCACTGGTAGGTGCCAAAGAATCAAGGACATCGATGCCAATGAATTATAGGCGTTCTCTAGGAGACTACCACAAATAGATAAACCAATTGTTGAAGCACTGAGATCACTAATCGAAGACTTTTGGAAGAATTACACAAGGGTATCTCCTAATCAAAGGGATGTGGTAAGAAGGAGAATCGGTAGTCGAAACCATCAGCCACATCCAAAGCATTTTTTGGATACAACTCACAAATATTTTTTTGGTAAATTTCTAGAGATGTATCCTCAAATTAAAATTTTTGTCAAAGATATTTTGAAATGCTAAAACCTTTCTATGTCAAAATAAATCACACACACACACTACTTGTTGTTGTAGATTACATATTAAATTTTCTAACCATTTTGATGTTTATCGGTCTATACATTTAGATTTGCATACTAACAATGTTTTGCAGGATTGTGGCATACATGCCCCACCAACATCTTCAAGAGACTTCATATCAACAATTTTATGTGAAAGAGAGGAAGGTCAAATATTCTAAAGGAAATTTTGCTTGGATGGCACATGTCAGCATTGCAGTGGCTTGCAATATATGCCAATATGTGAACATATGGAAAGCACACACATGGTTGGAAATGAACTAGTAGAGTTTGACAAGTATAAAATAGTGGACTACAATACAAAAGATGGTAAAGAAGAAAATGTTGAACACCCGAATTACTGAGAGGGGGGGTGAATCAGTATTCTATAAAACCATGTACTCATTAAACCATTAATTCAATTTTCATATTAGATAAAAGTAAATCAAGTATAGAATGAGCAATCACAAAACATAACACATGAACTCCAGGATTTTTACGTGGAAAACCCAAAGAGGGAAAAACCATGGTGAGTGTTAGCTCACAATATATTATGTAGTAACATGCCAAATTACAAGAGGCTCACTGCCTTAGGGCTCATTGCCCAGGGCTCACTACCCAGGGCTCACTGTCCAAAGAAGGATGCTCACTGCGTACAGGCTCACTACCAAAATAGGCTCACTACCAAGAGAAAGCAAGAGAAAGAAGGGTTTCTCACTGCCAAAATGAGCTACTCTAATTGCATCTATAAATGCATGGTTACAACTTAAATGAAGCTTAAAAAACTATCTCAAAACTCTTCATCTGGCTCTGCTCTATCACACTGCTCTACTTTTATAAGATCTCCCTTCTTCTGCACTTGTTGCCCTTACACAATTACAAGACTTCGTATGTTGCATACACACATTCATATTCACACTTACTTCTTTATATTTGCAACAGACACCCTTCAAACATCAGATTGGATCTTTTATATATATATATATATATATATATATATATATATATATATATATCTGCAACACTTGGAATCTTCACATTAGGTCAGCCTACTAAGATAAAGCATGTAGTTAATCAACATGTATCTTGTCGGCCAAATTCATTCACCAAAGTACTTTGTGGACCCAATTAACCTATGGAACACATATTCATATGTCAACTCCAACTATAGAACCACTTAGGATAAAGTTCCAATCAATAGAACTTACCACATACAAATCAAACTATCAGGTCAGCCTCGAACACAGACTGTCACTAGTTTAGTCTATCTTCCAGATTATAACTTTCATTGCAGACCACAAGATTTGCTCAAATTCATATCCAAGACTCTTCAAACATCTTAGAACATAACTTTAGAACCACAAAACATAATATTAACTTGTGGCAAAATGCAGACCACAAGAACACAAACCCTGTCATAGTCAAACATTGTCAAACCAAGTAGTGAGATGCTCATAACTATCTTTCCGGTGGACTTCAAACTCTGCAACTTTTGGATTTAGAGAATTCATATATGTGTTTACAACACCTCAAAACCTCATAAAAAAATATCCAATACCAGAGGAATGTAGACCAAAACAATTGTATGTTCTGCTATGATTACTACTGTTCTCTATCATGCCGAACTTGTGCTACTAGAAGATACATTTCTGGAGGTGATCAAGAGATGAAACTTTGGTTATAAGATAATCTAAGGACTATAAACATCTTAATAGAACTAAAAGGCTAGATCTTCAAATACAGACCAATGCCAATCAAAATACTGTCTTTCAGTCGCTATCTCTGTATTCTACCAATACTTAGCCAAAATGTCTAAGTCATCTTTCTGGACCAAAGTTCTCTACATGCATGACTTCATGAGGATTACTATAACCTCACAACCCTTCTAAATCCTTGTTGCCATTAATGACAACATTGATCAAACATCATGCTCAGCCAATCCTCATCATACCAAGTTGCCAACAATCTCCCCTTTTGGCATTGATGGCAACACGTGATGTGAAAAAACATCATACAGCTTCCCCTTACTCTTTACACACTGCTACCCCTAGCTTCATGCTTCTCTCCTTATTTATTTTTCACTTGTCTATGTTTTTCACATGCTTCATTCTCCCCCTTTGACATCAATGGAAAAGGTGTATGATACAAAAATATGTACAAGTGAACAAAACTTCAAAACTATTTGCATATATACAAGTGAAGTCAAATACCTTACTGGCTTGCAAGGAGAATATCTTGATAGAGTTTCTTTAGTTGCACCACATCTTCCTCCCATCTAACCTTAGCATTGCTCAATACTAATATATGCCCATTAACCTAGGACACCAACTCTTCTGCCTTCTTCACGGTAGCAGGGGCCTTAGTGATTTGCTTTGTCTGATCTGCAGCTACTACAAGTCTATCCATGCATGCAATCTTGAAGCTCACTATCTCTTAGATCCAACTCATTCTGTGTTTTATGACCTCCTTCTGGGTCTGCAACTTATGTATGGTAGAATGAATGGTCTCAACTTTTGCCCTTTGACTGACAATGGCATACTTCACAGGGTCATAAATTCTAGATATCTTCATTATTTGAGCTTCCCATCCATCTATTTTCTCTTTTATGTCCTTAGTCTTTTTAGGCCATGTAAGACAAAATTGATATAGTTCAGTGGCTTCTTTATGGCTGTCTATGCAAACTCTATGCTCTTATCTAAAAAGATTTTATCTTGAGAAAATTTGTCATTAAGTTCAACTAATCTCTTGCTATCAATCTCTCCCCTTAATTTCTTTTCTGCATCTTATTTAAGGGACTCAAAATGAGAGTTGACTGATTCAATGAGTTTCTTCAACTGTGTAGTAGGAGCCAAGGATGTGTCTTTATTTATTCCTGGCATAATCTTTTCAAAAAAAATTGTTGCATCTCCTATCAACTCACTGTCTTCTATATGAGATTTCAAAATTTCTTCTTGTGCCGTGGCTTGAAAAATTGTCCCTAGCCTCAGTTTTTGTAGAGGGGACATTGTGGCTAGGTTTATCAGTCCTTGTAACAACTCAGGTGCAGTCAAAATCTAAGTTTCCTTTTGTTTCTCCCAAAACTCTCTTAAAGAGTCAATTGAATCCTTTTCAACAGTGTCTCTTTTATCTTCAACATGAGACCCTTCAGCATCATATCTCTCTAGAGGGTCTTCTTGAATAAGCTCTTGCTCATTTCCCTCTATTTCTGGAGCAAGATTCTTAACCATTTGTTCATTTACTTCTTCCCTCTTCTCACCTTGTCCTTCAGAGGCAATTTCCTTAGATGTCACTTTTTCTTCCTCTGTGTTCTTCTCTTCCACAGGTTCTTTCATTTCTTCATCCTTTCTTATGTTCACCAAAGGAGTAACTACACTTTGATCCAAATTCTGCTCAACATTCTCATCCGGAATAGTATTAGAAGTGTTAGCATCATCATTTTGTTCCTCCCATCAGTGTCTACCACTGTTGGGATTTGTAGTTCATGTAGCACACTTAGGGTTATCTCCTTAGTCTCTTTAATCAGTTTCTCAATGCACCAGACTTTAGAGGATTGACCCTTTTCTTTGTTCTAAATTTTTCACTAAGCTTCTTAGTGACTTTGACTTTTTTCTTCACTGGTGATATTTGGGTGAAGTTTCAACAAAACATACTCCTTTATCTCAACATCTTTGGCCATGGCCCCTTCTTTTCTTGCTGTCATGATGCTGGCTAGACTATCTAGTAATTTATCTATGACTTCACTTAGGGATTTATTAAAATTATCCAAAAATCTTACAACTGTTGTTTCAATAGTTAATTTGTCAGCATGTGAGTAATCATGATATGTATCAGCAATTGGATTTAAGTTTCCATGCTCAACCACTACATTAATTGTGGTCTCCAGAGACATTGTTGCTTCATCTTCTCTAGTCTCAGTCTTCTCTCCTTTCTTCTTCTTCTTGTCCTTAACCTTTTCAGAGGGCTTCTCCTTTTTGCTTGTTCTGGTTTCATCTGTTCTTGCCTTCTTTACCTTGACTTCTTCATTAGTCTCAGTCTCTTCTTATTCTTCTTCTTCTTCTTCTTCTTCTCCACCAAGGCTCACATGCACTATTTTTGTGGCCTTTGTCTTCTTTCTTTTGTGCCTATTCTCTGTAGGCTTTATCTTTTCTTTCTCAACCTCTGCAGTAGAGGAGGAACCTCTGCAGTAGAGGAGGAGCCTCTTGTTCTTCTTCTTGAACTAGAAGCAGCATTTTCTTGTCTCGATTTATCTTCTTCCTTCTCCAGAGCTTTTGTTGTCTATCCCTCCAAATCACTTACAGTCTTAGTGGCCTCAGACTTGGTTCTTGCTTCATTTATTTGTTCATCTGTAAATCCTTTTCTTTTTGCAAACTCATTTACCCATTTTCTTACATTCCTCTTGATTTCAGGTTGTTTTAGTTCCATATGGACTTTAATTGACTTTTCTTGAAATGTTCCAAACCTTTCTTCTTTGGGGTCTTTGGGTTTTCTCAGCATTAAATCTGCCCAACTAGTCAAGATATTCTTTGTAACCTCATATCCCATTGCTGTGACCCACACTATTCTCTGTTCCACTACCTCCATGAGGCATTGATCTTTGGTCACCATAAAGACAATATCATCTTTATACTTCTCAACCACTTTTCTAGGGATTCTTGCCCTATCCTGCATTTTCTTTTGGAAATTCCTAAAGTATCCCCACAGAGCAGCATTTTGTGCATCAATATCTCCTAAACTCTGTAGATGATTTCTAATTTGTATTACTATAGGAGAATGATTTAACCAACCAATATTACTCATACCTGGTAATTCCCTCAAAAAGTAGAACAGTAGGTAAATGATTAGAGTACCATATTTGAATGGGAACTTTGTATCTTTTATCCTCTTCAGATTTTCCATCAATTGTTGCTGGAGCAACTCACATAGGTCATAATCGTCATTCTTCTTCACCATCTCATAACTTGTGTAGATGGTTGTTGCAAAGACAGATTTCTCCCTGTTCGAGAAGTATACCTTGTATCCAATCACCATTGATGCAAATCTTACTATTGGATCTTCAATATCATTAATAGTTAGTGCCCTTTTGTCAAATTTGGCACCAGTCAGTTTCATCACTGTGTCATTCTTCACAGATTTCATTGTTGGAACTATTCTAGTGGAACACATACCTGTAACTTCTTCAATGGCATCCTTAGTTATCATATGAGGTATATTTAGCCAAAAGAATTCATGATGAATATTGCTTAGGGAATACCTAACCCAAACATCTTCAGAGAAAATGGAAAATCAATCCATGTGACCAATTTCTTCTAATGCAGAGGACTAAATTCTTCCTTCAATTCAAATTTATCTCTGGTCAACTCATTCAAGTAAACTTGCCCTGGTTTTAAATGATCATACTCTTCCAAATTTGCATGAATATATACCCTAATGTCTTCCATATGTATAATACCATGTGGAACTTTAGAAAATGCACCATCCAGACTGTTTCTAGATATTTAAATGGATACTTCTTGAACTTAGATCGGGGCCTATCAGTTATCTCAACAACTTCTGGTGTAGACATCTTTACAGCTTAACAAAACTTTGCAAGAGTAGTGACGGTAAATACCTTGTTCTTCATTTCTGATTAGGGTTTGATCACGTTGAGTGTTTTGAGGTCACCATTGCTTTGCTACTCAGATCTCCTTGGTCACGTGTGTGTTCAAATGCAATGTGAATTTCCTTTGAATAAGATTGCTTACAAACCCTTTTCATCAAAACCTAATTGCCATAAATGCTTAATTCCAAAAAGTTGTTAAATACTTTCTCTGCCACTCACAGTCGACATAGATTGCTCCACAATCTTCTGCATTAGATTCTTTTCTACCGTAATCTTCTCCAAAAGATCAAACATAATGTTCTCCAACTCATATCTTCATGTTGAGTGTCAACACCACTTCTCAGGCTGGGGAAATAGGATTTTTCTTTGAAGCTCCCCCTGAGCCAGAGCTCCCAATTTACTTCTCGGAGGACGTTTCTACACCAGAATCTAGCACAGACTCATTCTTGGCTTCAACAACTTCCTTCTTAACCCATATTTTATTCATTTCCTTCCTAATTTCTGTTGCATAAACCTTTTGTACTGGTTTCTTTCTTTCTATCTGAATATCCTTCTTCATGTTCTTGCTTCTACAGAACCTTGCACTATGTCCAGGTCTATTGCAATTGAAACACACAATATTCCTCTATCCATTGTTCCTTCCATTCATTCTATATCTGCATTGGTTGTCCTTATGTCCAAATCTATTGCATGTAAAGCAGTTACCATTGAAAGATTGAGCATTCCTTCCATTGTTATAGCCATTCCTAATCTAACTTCTACATTCACTAGCTCTATGACCAAATCTCTTGCATGCAAAGCAGTTACCTCTGAAAGACTGAGCATTCCTTCCATTGTTATACCCATTCCTTATCTGATTTCTACATTCACTATCTTTATGACGAACTCTTTTACATGTAAAGCACTGACCAAAAAAAGATGGAACATTTTGATTCATTCTGCTTCTAAATTAAGTAGAACTTATGACCAAACTTATTGCATGAATTACAATAACCATTGAAAGATGGGTGTACCTTTGAGAATTTGGTTGCCTAACTGGTCATCTTCTAGGTCCTTTCCTTTGATTCTAGATCTACTTGCATTTGTCCTTCTTGTTCTCATCATTCACTACTTGACCTGATTTGGAACTTTCACCTTTCTCAAATCCCATTCCTTCTTTGTCATTAGGGCTCTTTTGAAATTCAATTATTCTATCAAGTTTGGCAACACTCACCCTGAATTTATCTTCTTGAATCCATGCTTGTTTCAAATCAACTTTCAGATCCACAACTTCTTGTTCAAGTTTTGTACATTATTCAGATTTATTTTTTACAGCCATATTGAGACATTCCTCAATTCTTTTCCTCTCTTCAAATTGCACCTTTAGATTATTCACAGTTTCATTTTCTAGCTTCAATTGCTTACTAACTTCCTTTTTCTTTTCTTTGAACTTTTTGACTTGCTCCCTCAACTTGTTGATGCACTCATGTGCTTCCTTGATATTATCCTTCAGATCCCCATTTTCTTCTTCAATCCTTTCAAGGTCTTCAAGAGCAACTTTGTGTTCTTCATTGACATACATGCACTCTTCTTCTGTAATTCTAGTTGGATGAATTTCTTTAGGAGGGGTAGGATATCTTCTTCCTATCCTGTGTTCAATCACCAAGATCTTCCTTAAGCTTTTAGACTTCTTCCAAGGAACCAAGCTCTTATACCAATTGTTGAACACCCAAAATACTGAGAGGGGGGGTGAATCAGTATTCTATAAAACCATGTACTCATTAAATCATTAATTTGATTTCCATATTAGATAAAAGTAAATCAAGCATAGAATGAGCAATCACAAAACATAACACATGAACACCAGGATTTTTATGTGGAAAACCCAAAGAGGGAAAAACCACGGTGAGTGTTAGCTCACAATATATTATGTAGTAAAAATACCAAATTACAAGAGGCTCACTACCCAGGGCTCACTGCCCTTAAGGACTCACTGTCCAAAGAAGGATGCTCACTGCATACAGGCTAACTGCCAAAGCAGGCTTACTGCCAAGAGAAAGAAGGGTGGCTCACTGCTAAAATGAACTTCTTTGATTACATCTACAAATGTATGGTTATATCTCTAATGAAGCTCAGAAAACTATCTCAAAACTCTTCATCCTGCTCTACTCTATCACATTGCTCTGCTTTTATAAGATCACCCTTCTTCTGTACTTGTCACCCTTACACAATTACAAGACTTCGCATATTGCATACACACACATTCATATTCACACATACTTATTTATATTCACAATACACACCCATCAAACATCGGATTTGATCTCATATATATATCTGCAACACTTGGAATCTTCACATTAGGTTAGCCTACTAAGATGAAGCGTGTAGTTAATCAACATGTAGCTTGTCAGCCAAATTCATTCACCAAAATACTTTGCGAACCCAATTAAAATTTGGAACACATCTTCATATGTTGTCTCCAACTATAGAACCACTTAGGATAAAGTTCCAATTAATAGAACTTACCGCATACAAATCAAACTATCAGGTGAGCCACGAACACAGACTATCACTGGTTCAGTCTATCTATCATATTACAACTTTCACTACGGACCACAAGACTTGCTCAAATTCATATCCAAGACTCTTCAAACATCTTAGAACATAACTTCACAACTAAAAAACATAATATTAACTTGTGACAAAATGTGGACCACAAGAACACAAACCCTGTCATAGTCAAACATTGTCAAACCAAGTAGCGATATACAAATGCTCATAACTATCTTTCCGGTGGACTTCAAACTCTAAAAATTTGGATTTAGAGACTTCATATATGTGTTTACAACACCTCAAAACCACATAACAAAATATCTAATACCACAGGAATGCGGACCAAAACAATTGTATGTTATGCTCTGATTACTGTTGTTCTCTATCATGATGAACTTGTGCAACTAGAAGATACATTTCCAGAGATGATCAAGAGATGAAACTTTGGTTATAAGATCATCTAAGGACTATAAAAATCTTACCAAAACTACAACACCATATCTTCAACTGTGGACCAATACCAATTAAAATACTCTTTCAGTCGCTATCTCTGTATTCTGCCAATACTTAGCCAAAATGTCTAAGTCTTCTTTCTAGACCAAAGTTCTCTGTATGCATGACTCTATGAGGATTACTATAACCTTGCAACCCTTTTGAATCCTTGTTGCCATCAATGACAACACTGATCAAACATCATGCTCAAACAATCCTCATCATACCAAGTTGCCAACAACAAAGAGGTGTGATTTAGTTATTCAAAAAATTCTAGTGTATCACTTTATGTCTACATTTCGTGATAGTATAGTGTATGAGTATGCAAGGCATACCCATAGATCTCGATGGTTGGACTTGCAATTTAAGTTATGCAAGGACACATTTCCACTTGGCACCATTGTTTCAATCATTGACTTTTCAGAGAACTATAGTCTACAACCACAGCATAAGGTGCAATCATAATATTACAACTCCACACAGGTTTCTATATTTGTGCACATCACATTCATTCATGTGAATGATAGTACAAATGATGATAGAAAGATCATAAGGAAGTATCATATTTATAGTAGTGATGATCACACACATTCTACAGAGTTTGTGCAAGGTTGCTTTCAGGTGTTCTACAATGATTTGGCTAGAAGGGGCATATCATTGAGTCAGTATATCATATGGTCAGATAAATATGCATCACAATTTAAGAACTCATGGATGTTCTATTGGTTGAGTAGGATGCATAATATTATAGGTGTTTAGCATATGTGGAAATTTTGTGAGGCCGAGCATGGAAAGGGGGAGCATGATGGTGCAGGAGCATGTATCAAAAGAGCCATAGCATGAGAAGAGTTAAAGTATAAAGACAATGCAAAGTTGATAGATGTAAAATCAATCATTGAGTGGTGTAATGCTTCAATAGGTCCAGGTAATGAAGGTAAGTCTTCAGATCGTAGATTTTTTTGGTTGATAGATGATACTAATATTGCACCATATGAGGATTGTTGTACACTAACAGGATCAAGTGAGCTACACTCTTTTAGAAGCTCAAATGCAGGTTCATGGAGTATCCATACATGGAAGATGGCATACTTTTGTTCTTCATGTACATTTCAAGCCTAGAATGAGTGTGAACCAAAGGAGTGGGTTGACGAATGGTGGTTAAGTTATCTTAGCCCACTTGACACATATCAGCCTTTGATGACACTAGAACTAACACAGATGGAATCATCAATTGACTTTGACAACATATCATATCTTGTTGAAATTCTTAATGTTATCTTACTTTGTAGTTTTTTTGTA
The DNA here is from genome assembly GCA_027924645.1 of Cunninghamia lanceolata. Taxonomy (NCBI): domain Eukaryota; kingdom Viridiplantae; phylum Streptophyta; class Pinopsida; order Cupressales; family Cupressaceae; genus Cunninghamia; species Cunninghamia lanceolata. The sequence continues at coordinate 1,311,590 of BSBN01000379.1, read as the reverse complement.
ATGTTGACTAATTTAATCTAATTTCCTGCACATATCAATGTAGGGCATGTTTATGCAGTTATTGCAGATGAAGACAATGAAGAGGGAATGGATTATTATTTGTGTCATTATATTGAGGCCAAAAAGAAATTGGAGGCTCCAGTTACAGATGGAGAAAACATTTAATACCCACAAGCTCGGTGGTTGTTACTAGAACATGGCTTAGAAGGTACCCACATAAGAGTGTTAATGTTTGGCTATTTTAGGACTTTGACACACATCAAAAGATTCTTCATTACTCAAACCTTATCATGGAATCCAATTCTCATTTGATACAATATTGGGGTAGACCTTTGAACAAGACCTTGTGCAAGGTGCGTGAGTCTGACCATGAGGCAATAATTGACACAATAAAGAGTAGAGCAGACCTGGATGGTTCATAGGATTAATTTGTAAGTATGCACATTGATTTTGTAAAGTCATATTATTGATATTAATGTATGGTAGTTGATATTTAGACCTTTCATTTCTATTTTTCAAGTTTACATATGTTTGTCTTCTTTTTTCTACTACATTTTTACACATATACAGTGAATATTGGGCAAATTATATGCATATTTATGGTTTCACCATTTGACCATCTAGAGACCTCAATTTTCAAACTTGACCTTTGCAGCCCTAGATCACACTTGGGAGACCCTTCCTCAACCATCATTTCACCTAAAACATCAACCATTTCCATCATATCCATCCAAAATATATCATCTTTTCCTCATCTTAGCATTTTCATCTATTATCATAAGCTAGTCATCACAACCATCATCCTTAGACCTTGGTCCTTTCGGCCATTAGCCTAGCCTTATCATCTTATCATTGTCATCATCATTGCTTTCATCATTAACCATCCTTATCTTCCTATCCAATCTATATCCTATCATATAATATCCAATATTTATCATCTTTTATCCTATCTCATCACCAGATCATAATCCATATCATATCTTATCAAAATCAATCTTGTCAAGAGTCTATGAAATAAAAAGGAATCTTCTCTAAAAACACTTGAAAAGAAGAAAACCAAAGTGAATGAGATAGATAAAGTATTGAATGAAGAGATTCTTCCTGGTCTCGAGAAGTTTCAAGCAATGTGCTTGTGCAATATGTGGAATGGGCAAATGGCAATGGAGAGGTGGAAAAAATCAAGAGGTTTTGTATTTGGCAAGAATTTATGCAGGCAAGGAAAGTGAGGGATGATGCTATAGGTGGATTTGAATAAATGAAGTCAAAGATTCTTGAACTTAAGACTTCCATGGAGCAAATACAACTAGAAATAGATGATAAGGAATAAGCAATATCAAATGTAAGTGCAAAAAAAGAGAATCGATGTGGTGGACACATGAAAGTATTCAAGACATTGAAGACTCTATCAAACAAAGGGATGTTGTCCTAAGCGTTGATGACAGAACAGCTGATCTAAAGATCAAAGTAAAAGATATGAAAAAGAAGTTACAAGATCATGAAAAGGAATAATAAGGGGTGTTAATAGGTAATAGCATGGTTCTTTTTTGCACCCAAACATGTCAAAACAGTCCGAGCTACATTGTATCGACGATATCCCTTAAGAGTCCAAAGTGCAAAACAAGTATCAATCTTTGATGAGCTATTACTCAAAAACCATGTCACTTAGAAATATTTTGTCTAAGGTTATGGGATCATGTAGGGCCCCTCTACAGTAACCTCTCTTGGTTTTTGATATCTCTAAGGTGTTTGCCTGTGGTGTCAAGTTTTCAATTGATGGAAAAAGGGTCAGATGCATGCAGTGTAAAGTTGTAAAGGGGTGTAACTTTCGTTCTACTCCTCGTGTGACCAAATTGATAGTTCCAACACGTCTGTATTGGTGGGTGTATACTCGGCATGGTCCTGTTTCACACCCAAATGCACCGAAATAGTCCGAGCTACATTGTACCAATGATATCCCTTAAGAGTCTAAAGTGCAAAAGGCAGCAATCTTTGATGAGCTATTACTCAAAAACCGTGTCAATTAGAAATAATCTGTCTGAGGATGTGGGATCAGGTAGGGCCCCTCTACAATAAACTCTCTCAATTTTTGATATCTCTGAGGTGTTTGCCCCTGGTGTCTAGTTTTCAGTTGATGGAAAAAGTGTCAAATGCATGCAATGCAAATTTGCAAAGGGGTGTAACTTTCATTCTGCTCCTCGTGCAACCAAACTGATAGTTACAACATGTCTGCATGGGTATGTTTAGGCTAAGCATGGTCCTTTTTTGCACCCAAACATGCCAAAATAGTCTAAGCTACATTGTACCAACGATATCCCTTAAGATTCCAAAGCGCAAGAAGGCAGCAATCTTTGATGAGCTATTACTCAAAAATTGTTTCACTTAGAAATATTTAGTCTAAGGCTACAGGATCACGTAGGGCCCCTCTACAATAACCTCTCTCAATTTTTGATATCTCTAAGTCATTTTCCCATGGTGTCAAGTTTTCAATTGATGGAAAAAGTGTCAAATGCATGTAGTGTAAAGTTGCAGAGGGGTGTAACTTTTGTTCTGCTCCTTGTGTAACCAAACTGACAATTCCAACACATCCAGATGGGTATGTTTACACTAGGTATGGTCTTATTTTGCACCCAAACATGCCAAAATAGTCTGAGCTACCTTTTACTGATGATATCCCTTAAGAGTCCAAAGTGCAAAAAGGCATCAATCTTTGATGAGCTGTTACTCAAAAACCGTGTCACTTAGAAACAATTCGTTTAAGGATACGGGATCATGTAGGGCCCCTCTACAATAAACTCTCTCATTTTTTGATATCTCTGAGGTATTTGCCCGTGGTGTCTAGTTTTTAGTTGATGGAAAAAGTGTCAAATGCATGCAGTGTAAAGTTGCAAAAGGGTGTAACTTTCATTCTGCTCATCGTGCAAACAAAATGACAGTTCCAACATGCCTAGATGGATATGTTTAGGCTAGGCATGGTCCTATTTTGCACCCAAACATGCCAAAATAGTCTGAGCTACATTGTACCACTGATATCCCTTAAGAGTCCAAAGTGCAAAAAGGCATTAATCTTTGACAAGATGTTACTCAGAAATCATGTCACTTAGAAATAATATGTCTAAGGCTACAAGATCACATAGGGCCCCTCTATAATAACCTCTCTTGGTTTTTGATATCTCTGAGGTGTTTGCCTGCGGTGAAAGTTTTTCTGATGCTCTAAAAATTGTCAGATGCATGTAGTGTAAAGTTGCAAGGTAGGCTACTTTTTGTTTTGTTCTTTGTGGGGCCAAACCATTAGTGCCAACATGTCCAGTTGGGCACATCTACACTAGGCATGGTCACCGCCCTTCATTATAAAAGGGTCATAGTCTTTCCTATTCTAAGGGTCACAACTTTTCACCTTTGAAATGTCACACCCTAAATCATATCATCACTATTCGTGAGAACCTAAATTCATTTAATTGGCAATATTGCCTAAGGTTGTATTCTTAATTGTATTCTTCAAGGATGTTATGGATGTCTTTCTCAATGATAAATTGCTCTCCCTTTTATGTTAGTGCTTATCAACCTAGAAAACATTTCGACAAACAACGTTTTTAATACACATTGAGTAATCTTGTTGAAGATACATTTGGTCATGAAGCAAACAAATAGATATACGTAATACATGAAGTATGAGGCATACACATGAATACACATAATACGTGAAGTATACACAGGAAGCATGAAGCATACATGTGAATACACATTATACATGAAGTCTACACAGGAAGCATGAAGTATACACGTGAAAACATGAAGTATACACAGGAAGCATGAATCATACATGTGAACATGTGAAGTATACACAAGAAGCATGAAGTATACACATGAATGGTAGCATGAAGCATACACCTAGAATGGTAGCATGAAGCATACACGTGGAATGGTAGATGTCTTCCAAGAATTATATGACAAACTTCTAGAGGTATGAGGTCACATGTAATAATGTCTTGCTCATTTTTAGTTGCATACTTCAAAGTGCATTATATAATTACATGAATTTCCTTACCATACTACAATGATCCTACAGAGTATGGGCTTAGATGTTTAGTGGTAGAGAGACCTAGGTGTTAGATTGCATCATGTATTATTATATTCATATGATTGATTTAATGTTTAATAATCTTAGAGGAGAATAATGTTCAAACTTTATATATTTACAATTATATAAAGGAAGAGTGCATGTAATACAATTGGACTTTAAATATTTGAAGTAAACCATCTACAAATATCCATTGAAGTGTGGATTTATAATGCAAATATGGACACCATCAATAAAAAAGATGTGTATTAACCAAATAGCCATATAGGAATACATCAATATATGTCGATATAAGTATAACATATATACAAAATAGCCATATAGGCTTACAAGAATACCATATAGGCATACAATGTCAACTATATGCAATACAAAATATATGTCCACAAATGCCATATAGGCATACAACAAAGGAACCCAATAAAAAGTCATTCCCCTATGGGTGAAGAAAATAGATCATGGGTGACCTTTGATCTTTGAGGGGATGGAGACACATATGAGAGTGGTCTACTTCAAACCTGAGGGCTCCTCCTCCTATTTAATTCATCATGGAGCTTTAGCTGTTACAATAAAAAGTATAGACATTAATATATAGAAATTACATTATAAAAATAAAATATTTAACAAAATAATCACTTATCGCTGCTAGATGATCTCTCTCCTCATTTGCCACAATATCAGGATTAGGCTATAGCATTGTAATATCCTATAGAAGCCATCCAGATAGAAATTAAACTTCAAATCAATAATTATTTGATTTTCAATAATAAACAACTATAACAACGAATGTAATTTGAAATTTACTAATCTGCCTCATACCGTCGTCAAAGGCATGGAGCTATCAATTGCGGAAGACACACGATGCTCTATTTCCATATGAAAATCAAGAGGTGTCTCCACCTGCATCATCTGAAAATAAAACAACATTATTCAATTACAAAAACTAGAATAGTAATGTAGGTCATGGATTATAATGTATGGGATAGTCAACAAAATTTTGAGTAAAATGGTGGACGTGTATGAAAAATGTGGTAGCATAGACAAGGTAGTGAACTATTTGAAAAAAATTTGAGTGAACTATTTGATAAAATGCTTTGGTAGACATGTATGAAAAATGTAGTAGCATAGACAAGGCAATGAGCTGTTTGAAAAAATGCCTCAAAGAAATGTGGTCTCATGGTGACAATGAGCTATTTGAAAAATGCCTCAAAGAAATGTGGTCTCATCGTGATGTCCATCACCATGAGACCACATTTCTTTAAGCCATTTTTTCAAACATCTCATTCCCTTGTCTATGCTATAGCTTACTATTATGCTTTGATAGATTTTTTCCAAGCATCCACAGTATAGACAAGGCAGTGAACTATTTGAAAAAATGCCTCAATAAAATGTGGTCTCATGGAATGCCATGACAAGCAAATGCAATTGGCAACTGCTCCTAGTTATTAGTTATGCAATGTGAAGTAATTGCATAACTGCTTATGTTGACTTTCTAAAAAACTATATTGTAATTGAAATTTTGTCATCTATCAACATCTAGTTATTAGTTATGCAATGTGTAGTAATGCTTTGAGTTTGAAAGATGTGCAATGCAATGTAATCAATGATATGAATATAAACTACAAAAATCTAGTAAGTATAATTCATTAGTTAAACTCTTTATTTTATTACCTGAGTGAAGCTTTGAACTCCACCTCCACTAGGAGGTGTTTCTATGAAATATCCAAGATTAACCTATTCAACATCCAAAATCAGATATTAGAATACCATTCATATAACAATGCTATTCACATGTAATATTTATAATTATTTATTAGTTACATACCTCAGTAGTACATGTCATAGTGTAATACAGAGGTGGAGAACCACTGAAAACTAAATGAATGCTATGACCCTGAATTTTCATTACAATCATTAAACTAAATTAGTTAATCCTACATTTCAAAAATAAAATTTAATAAATTAAATTCAATGAACTTGCTAACATTTACCTGAGTATCAAGGCCAAAAGTCTCATTCAGGAGGGCATCTGTCATCACCAACTGCTGAGCTACAGATGTAGCCTGCACACTTGCATCTTGACTATTCGTGGGGTCATAACCACAAGCTGAACCACAAGCTTGACAAGTATGGGGTGGAACCCTACTCCTCAAAGTCTCCCTTGGATCACACTGTGTTGTAGGATTAGCATGCTCTATGATGCTCTGGGTCAAGGAACTAATGGACTATAGTGTCTCAACCTCAGCACTCTCCTTCACAACGGAAGGGATACACATGTGCTCATAGGTTGGTCTGGCAAGTGCTCATCTCACTGGCCATTGTGGGTCAAGGCGGCCCCTGGTCTATCCTATGCTGACCCCCCACCTCTACCCTAGAAGTACTGCATATCAAAATAGTTTGGCACTTTATTGAGGACAAACTCGCAGTAGAGTTTCCTCAAAAAATATTGTGAGACCTCATTATTGTTGCATGGAGGATGGTCAAAAACCATCCACCACCTTTGCAAAAAATGGTCCTTTATCCCTTGGTGGTTGCACCAATGGATAGGGAACCTCTTTCTTGTAGGGTCTAGAAGTTGATTTGTTCGTGGGTTTGTGAAATGGGAACACAAGTCAAATTTTATCATTTTTTTATTTTTGACTTGTTCGTAAGATAACTTATTTGCATAGAATTGTCTAAACTCTCTCCTCTTATCTGACCAACTAGATATTTGCTTGCTAATTAAATCTACATTTGATAACATAGATTCAAGAGATTGAGAAAGTGTGTCTCTATGTGAGGTTGACAATGCAGGATCTTTCAACCTTGCAATTATGTGTTCAATTTGTTTTTTATTATTTTTAATTTGCCCCATTAAATTTTCTTGTGTTCGAGGGTCATATTGAGAAATTTACATTAAAAAACCACTTAAATCTACCTATTTAGTAACAAATTCACACAAATAAAACTTACTCTTTTGGCCTCCCTGACGTCATGGTGGAATTTTGATGAAGAATCGGTGACAATTTGGTAAAGAATTTGGCCTCTAATAATGTGAGCATGCTCTCAAGGGTTTCCGGGCCGTGGGTTTGCAAGAAAATGCAGAAATGATATATGACAAATGTTTTTTTTGGTATAAAGCACTATAACATGCTCATGTTATAGTGCAAGCACACTATGGACTTGGTGCTGCCGAGCCTTAGGCACAGCAACACCAAACCATAACGTGAGCACGTTATAATGTGCTCACGTTATGGCTTTTTACGAAAAATTAAAAATTTTGGCCACTTTTTGGCCCTACATATTTTTGCACCCACCCATTTATCGTATTAAAATAATGATGACTATATATTCTATTTTCAATGAGGTGGATGTAGGAGAAATAATTCCTACCCTCACCGAAAGAGGGAGGAGTATCACTGTAGAGAGAGAAGGGGATTCTATGGAATGAGTGAGACAATATGCCTTAGGACACACACATACACATTAGAATGATATTGAGTTTCTTGATGATTGAATTCTATTCTTGTGATTGAAAATGATAATGTGCTATGCTGGATTTATGTTACTGGCATAATAAGGTGTTTGTAGTTTTACTAAATTGAATAATGAATAGTAACTTCTACTCACCTGATTGACTTTGTCTTACTATTTGTTCATGTGGTTGTATCCTGAATTATTTAAGATATCGATAACATTTTGTGTTAAGAATGATTCTAACATCTAGTTTCTTATAATAGATAATTAATGAAATAATTTACTCTGGAAGAAGTTAAAGCTATAGTCTTCTCCATGCCAGGTGATAAACCACCAGGACTAGATGGATGGTTAGGTGTATTCTTTCAAAAAAGTTGAGATATTGTAGGCAAGGACGTATTATTAGTTGTGGAAGAATCAAGGAAGTTTGTGAACGTTCTTAAGGAGATGAAGAATACTAACATTATACTTATACCAAAGGTTAAAATACCCCTCTTTTGAAGATTTCAGACCTATATCTTTATGTAACTTCATTTATAAAGTGATGTCAAAGGTGGTAACAATCAGATTGGATCCTCTTCTACCAAGTATTATATCAGAGGAACAAGAGGGTTTTGTACCTAAGAAAGAAATGACAGAAGGCGCAATCTTGACACATGAGATTCTCCATTCAATTAAGAATGGTAAAGATCCCAGCATGGTTATAAAGTTAGATATGGCCAAAGCATACGATAGAGTTAATTGGGATTTTTTGATGAGTGTCTTGAACTCCTTGGGCTTCTCTAAATAGTGGATCAAATGGATTTCAGCGTGTGTAACAAGGGTCAGATTTTTTAGTTCTTGTAAATGGCATGGAGATAAATACTTTTATTTCATCAAGAGGTCTTAGGCAAGGAGATCCCCTCTCCCCTTACCTCTTCATCCTTGTGATAGACGCGTTGACATGGGCAATCACAGATGCAAGTAGAAAGAATATATGGAAAGGGGTAAGACCCAGGGGCATGGAAGAGACATATACTCACGCCTTATTTGCAGATGATATCATATTATTTGGTCAAGCTAACAAGCGGGACAACCAATCCATGAAAAATGTCATAGATAATTATTGTGAAGAGTCGGGACAGAAGTTAAATGCGAACAAATCCAAGATTTATCTCTTCTTTTCAAAGTTAGACCTTCAAATGAGATTACAAAGGTCTTCAATTATAAAGTGGAGACACTGTTGGGTAAATATCTTGGCATCCTATTGTTCAATGGTAGGCATAAGAAAGAGCTATGGAAGGATGTCATTTCAAAGTTGATCAACAAAATAGGCACTTGGAAAGGGAAGTGGCTAACCTTAGTAGGCATGATGACCATGATTAAAGTTGTGTTGATAGTGATTCCTAATTACATGATGTCCATACTACAGATACCAAGAGGTTGTTGGTTTAGGACAGACAACTGAGAGGGGGGTGAAATAGTTGTCACCAAAACTTTATTTTCTTTAAACACTTAAATCCTTCTTATATTTCTACAGCATAATAATAATTTAATCATGGAAGCACAATGCAATATCTCAAGAGCAGAAACACATTAACACATATGACACCAAGATTTTAACGTGGAAACCCTGGTTAAGGGAAAAACCATGGGGTGACTAACCCAAGATTGTATTCTCTGTTAAAAGAATAAAAAGAACAAAATGGCACTTGCCAATTAGGGCTCACTGCCCGAGCACACTGTTCACAAGAGGTCCACTGCCTACAGGAGACACACTATCTACAGAATAATAAATATTACATAATTGAACTAGAGATTAGCATCTTCACCATGCTTGAGTCAGTTCCATTTAAGCTCAAAACTTCTGCTCTGCTTTTTGTTCTTCTCCTCTCTACTACTTTCTCATCTCGACAAGGATACTTTGAAATGACTTCACAAATCTTATTTATACAAGTCGTCAACTTTGGGATAATCATCAAAGTCGGTACAATACATATTTTATTTTATTACAGAGCAAATACACAAATACAACTTGATTTGTTACAAGAACTTCATGCGTATCACCACACTATTGGCCACACATATCTGGGACTTCAATCTTCTTTGAGGAACACACCATGCTTCATAGAACATCTTCAAGATCATCCGCAAGATGTGTAAAACATCTGGTCAGCCATGATTAGGAAGAACACCATCACCCAAGAGTAAATCTTCAATTATGAGCTTAATCTTCAATGAAGACCACCAACATGAACTGGACACAATCTAGAGACCCCCACAAGCTTGCCTAAATCACCAAGAACATCCACACCACTTCTTCTTACTAAAATCATTCGCATCTTCATCCGGAACCTCAAGAACATAGTCTGTCATCACTGCCACATTAGAATAAATGCTTGCGGACCTCCAAACCATGAACCAATTGAGTTGTCAATTCACATTGGCTTCCTAAACATTCCACAAAATCTGTAGAACAAGATATTGCATTTCCGGATCTCACCGGACCAATTTGTGTCATTCTATCACCTCTGAACAACTGCCAGAACCAGTTTTACTCATATGGCCATAACTTCTCCAATTCTTCATGTGGACCTCTCAAATATTGGTTGGATCATCTTTAGGCATATATCTACAAACCCTTTGATGCGCATTCTCTGATCTTCATCTTACTTGGGATCTTCACTTCATAGAGCTTCACTTTCTTTACCGTTCTTCTCTGTTTCTAATAGGACTAATTTTCTCAATATCCTCAATACACAACTCAACCAATCCTTGACATCAATGCAATATGAGTATGTTGAAATCAATGACAACATTGGTTAGGCCCATACTTGCTACAATCTCCCCCTTTGTCATTGATGGCAACATATGATGTGAAAAACTGTTTTAACCATCAAGACAAGAACTTCTCCTCACTAACTGACATAGCTCCCCCTATTAATAGCAATCATTCATATGTCTTCTCTTTCTTTACTTCTCCTCCTTTGATCAGCAACCACTTTTATTTTTCACATGTCTTCTCTCCCCCTTTGACATCAATGGCAAAGGGCACATACTTGCATCAATCAAAATCATACAGACTACTCCCCCTAAGTAGCAGCTTCCTATCATCAATCCAGACCACAAGATATGATTGTGAGATCCACTGGACTGATGCACATTAGTGCACCTTAATTCATAACTAGACGGGTAATAACCCCTAACTTCTCCCCGAGATACTCAAAAGAGTCCTCTGGTAGAGGTTTAGTAAAAATGTCTGCAATCTAATCCTTATAGGGCACAAACTCCAATCTGACTTCATTCTTGTTCACCTGCTCTCTCAAAAAGTGAAACTTGATGGATATATGTTTTGTCTTTGAATGCAACACTAGATTTTTTGATATATTTATTGCACTTGAGTTATCACAAAATATTGTGATAGGTTCCTCATACTCCACTCTGATGTCTCTTAGCATTTGCTTCATCCACAATACTTGAGTGCAAATACCTATTGCTGCAATATATTCTGCTTCTGTAGTGGACAGAGATATTGCCTCTTATTTGTTGCTTAGCCAAGAAACTAATCTTTTCCCTAAAAAGAATGCACCACCACTGGTACTCTTCTAGTCATCCACATCTCCTGCCCAATCCACATCTGTATATGCATAAAGAGAGAAATCATGATCCCTAGGATACCATAAACCATACTCAACTGTTCCCTTTAGATATCTGAGAATTCTCTTGATTGCCATGACATGAGATTCTTTGGGATCAGCTTGGAATCTGGCAACAAGACCAACATCATTCATAATGTCAGGTCTAGTTTGAGTAAGATATAGTAATCCTTCAATCATTGACCTATACTTTTTCTGATCAGCCTTAGGAGATTCATCATCTTTGCTTAGTTTACATCTGGTTGCCATGGGAGTATTCATTGGTTTTGAATCTTCCATCCCAAATTTCATCAACAATTCTTTTACATATTTGGTTTGTGATATGAAGATTCTTTTATTTGTTTGAGTGATTTGTAGATCCAAGAAGAAATTCATTTCCCCAAACATAGACATCTCAAATTCACTTTTCATTTGATTTGCAAAAGTCTTGCACATACTGTCTCTTCTTCCAAAAATGATATCATCAACAAATACTTCAACAATCAAGATATTCTCATGATCAATCTTGAAGTACAAGTTATTATCAGCAATACCTTTGTTGAAACCAAATTCACTATCCTTTGTCAACAGAGTAAGTAGAGGTGCAACAATTTTGCTAAAGTCTTGAATAAACCTCTTGTAATAACCTGCATGTCCCAGGAAGCTCCTTACATCCTTCTGTCTCTATGGAATAGGCAGGGTAGAGATAATTTCAATCTTCTTTGGGTTAACTTGTATGCCTGCACTTGAGATAAAATGTCCCAAAACTATTCCATGTGTCATTTTCATAAAACACTTTTCATTGCTCAAAGATAGGTTGTGCTCTGTGCATCTCTTCAAAACTTTCTCCAAGTTTTGTAAAGCTTCATCATATGTTTCACCATATGTGGTGAAATCATCCATATAAATCTCCATATTGTCATGGGCAAAATCAAAGAAAATATTGAGGACTACTCTTTGAAATGTGGCTGGAGCGTTGCACAGACCAAAAGGCAAGACAAAGTATGCATAGGTTCGCCAAGGGTATTTAAAAATTGTCTTATCTTGATCCTCTGGTGTAATCTTTATTTGGTTATAGCCACTAAAACCATCAAGAAATGAGAAATATTTCTTACCTGCTAAAGAGTCAAGAACTTGATCAATGAAGGGCAATGGAAAGTGATCTTTCCTAGTGGCACCATTTAGTTCTCTGTAATCAACACAAACTCTCCATTTGCCACCGTTCTTGGGAACTATGACCAATGGTGGAACCCATTCACTGTCTGGAATAGGGGTATATAAACCCTGCATCTAAAATCTTTCGAAGTTCTGCTTTCACTATCTCTGAGAGCAGGATTCATGCATCTCTGTTGCTATCTTATAGGTCTATGGCCATCATAAATGTAGATTTTATGCATACAAAAAGCATGATTTATGCCCTTCATGTCACTATAATCCCATGCAGATGTTGCTGAGTGGGTTTGTAATAGTGTACACAGGGATTATTGCTGCTCATCAGTCAATGCATTATTAACAATCAACACTTTTCCTGGCTTGATCTCTAAAGGCTTAGACATTTCTTGTATACAAGACAAATCAAGACTAGGTATTACTGGTAAGCATTGCTGGGGTAACAAAGTATGATATATTTGAGATACTTCCTTTGAGGAACTGGTAGGTATTATGCTTCCTAAGGGATCTTGTAAGCAAGATAAATAGTCTTGCTATTATGGATGCCTTCTGTTAAACTTAGGGCATACAACTGAGAAGGGGGGGTGAATCAGTTGTGTGAAACTTTCTCTTTTTAAACACTTGAATCTTCTTTAGTGATTAGCATAATATTAATCATAAACCATAATGCATTTAAATCAGAAGCAGAAACATATCAACACATATGACACCAAGATTTTGACGTGGAAAACCCAGTTAAGGGAAAAACCACGGGGTGGTTAACCCAAGAATGTATTCTCTATTAGAAGAATAGAAAGAACAAAATGGCACATGCCAATTAGGGCTCACTGCCTACAAGAGACACACTATCTACAAAGGAATAAGTATCACCTTTATGAACTGGAGAATAGCATCTTCAACATGCTTGAATCAGTTCCATTTAAGCCCAATACTTCTGCTCTACCTTTCACACTTCTCTTCGCTACTCCACACTCATCACCACAATACACACTTCAAAATGAATTCACAATCCCTTATTTATACAAGGCATCGACTTAGGAACAATCATCTAAGTCAAAAAACACCTACAAGAACATCTGCATGATGTGTAATACATCCGAACAGCTAGTCTCAAGAAGAACACCAATATCCGTGGTTATTCTTCAAATGCAAACTCTAACTTCAATGCGGACCACCAACATTAACTGGACATGATCCAATGATCATCATAACCTTCCCTGAATTACCAAAAACATACGCACTTCATCATCCTACTGGAATTCTTCTCTCCATTCGGAGCTACAAGAACACAGTATGTCATCACTGTCACAAATGAATAGGCACTTCCAGACCTTCAACCCATGAACTAATCTAGTTGATACTTCACAGGGATGTCCTCAACACTCCCTCAGATCCACAGAACGGGATAATGAGATATCAGATCTCACCGGACCTATCTGTGACACTCTGTCACCTCTGAACACCTACCGAAACTGGTTCTACTTGAGCGACCATAACTTCTTCAGATCTTCATGCAGACCTTTAAAATCTTGACTGGAGAATCTCAAGACTTATATCTACAAACCCTTTAAACTGCATCCTCTGATCCTCAACCTATTGAGGACTTTTACCTTCTTGTCATCATTGTTCTTCAATGTTCCTGATTAAGACTTATTTTCTCAATATCCTCAGCACACAGCTCATCTAATCCTTCTCATTAATGCAACATGAGTATGTTGACATCAATGAAAACACTGGTTAGGCCCATACTTGCAACAATCTACCCCTTTGTCATTGATGGCAACATATGATGTGAAAAACCATCAAGACAAGAACTTCTCCTTGTTGTTACAACTCCCCCTGTCAACATCAACCATTCACATGTCCTCTCTCCCTTTACTTCTCCCCCTTTGATCAGAAACCACTTGTTTTTCACATATCTTCTCTCCCCCTTTGACATCAATGACAAAGGGCTCATACTTGCAATTTCACCACCTCAAACTCATACCTGCTGCTCCCCCTGAGGAGCAACTCCCCAACATCAATCCAGATCACAAGATGTGACTATGATACTCACCAGACTGATGCACATCAGTGCACCTTAGTTCATCACCGGAGGGGCAATAACCCCTAACTTCTCCCTGAAATACTCAAAAGAGTCCTTGGGAAGAGGTTTAGTAAAAATATCTGCAAGCTGATCCTTGGAGGGCACATACTCCAATCTGACTTCACCCTTGTTCACTTGCTCTCTCAGAAAGTGAAACTTGATAGATATATGCTTAGTCTTAGAATGCAACACCAGATTCTTAGAAATATTTATTGCACTTGAATTATCACAGAAAATTGTGATAGGCTCCTCATATTCTACTTGAATATCTCTTAGCATCTGCTTCATCCACAAAACTTGAGTGCAACTACCTGCTACTGCAATGTATTCTGCTTCAGTTGTAGACAGGGATATTGCCTCTTGTTTCTTGCTTAGCCAAGAAACCAACCTTTTTCCCAAAAAGAATGCTCCTCCACTTGTACTCTTCCTATCATCCACATCTCCTGCCCAATCTACATCTGTATATGCATGAAGAGAAAAATTATGATCTCTAGGATACCACAAACCATATTGAACTATTCCTTTTAAGTACCTAAAAATTCTTTTGATTGCCATGACATGAGATTCTCTGGGATCAGCCTGGAATCTCACCACAAGACCAACAACCTACATTATATCTGGTCTAGTTTGAGTGAGATACAATAATCCTCAAATCATTGATATGTACTTTGTCTGATCTGTCTTAGGAGAGTCATCATCTTTGCTCAATTTACATCCTGTTGCCATGGGAGTGTTCATTGGCTTTGAATCTTCCATTCCAAATTTCCTCAACAATTCTTTCACATATTTGGTCTGAGAGATAAAGATTCCTTTCTTTGTCTGAGTAATTTGCAAACCCAAGAAGAAATTTATTTCACCAAACATTGACATTTCAAACTCACTTTTCATTTGATTTGCAAAGGTTTTACACATACTGTCTCTTCCTCCAAAGATGATATCATCAACAAATACTTCAACAATCAAGATGTTTTCATGATCAATTTTGAAATATAGGTTACTATCAGTAGTACCTTTGTTAAAACCAATCTTCAAAAGATGTTTGTCCAGTCTTTCATACCATGCTCTTGGGACTTGTTTTAGACCATACAGTGCCTTCTTTAATTTGCAAACCATATCACCATGCTCAGATAACTGAAATCCATCTGGTTGTTTAATGTACACTTCTTCTTCTAAGTCACCATTCAGGAAAGCAGATTTGACATCCATCTGATACCCCTTGAAATTCTTGAAGGCAGCAAATGCAAGAAATAATCTGACTGCTTCAATTCTTGCCACTGGAGCAAAGGTTTCTTCAAAATCAATTCCTTCGATTTGAGAGTAGCCTTTGCAGACTAATCTGGCTTTATTTCTGATTACTTCACCAACTTCATTTAGTTTATTCTAATCACATTCTTGTTTCTAGGTCTGGGAACAAAATCCCAAGTGTGATTTTTCTCAATTTGCATCAACTCTTCCTCCATTGCTTTGGTCCAATTTTCATCATTGCAGGCTTCATTTATTGTCTTAGGTTCAATCTTTCATTTATTGTCTTAGGTTCAATCTTTGAAATCAGACAATATTCATCTAAATTTTGCGCAATTTTCCTTCTAGTTTACACACCTTTGCTTTTGTCACCTATGATCTGATCTTTAGAGTGGTTCAGTCTTACATACCTTAGAACTTTGGGAGTTTCTTGCACTTATGCTTCTTGATCGGGCTCATTCAGACCTATCTCTTCTTCCTGATTTACTGGATCAATTTGAATCTAACTTTCAAGAGAGGATTGAGTTCCTTGAACTAGAACACCATTCTAATCATCTTCATCATACTCATAAAACCTTGAGGGTTTCTCTATTCCCTCATCAACCTTCACATTTGTACTTTCTATCATCTTTCTTAGTCTCTTGTTATAACACCGGTATGCTTTGCTTTGAGTAGAGTAACCCAAGAATATTCCTTCATCACTTCTAGCATCAAACTCGCCTAAATCTTCATCTCTCTTGATGTAACACTTGCTACCAAAGACTCTGAAATATCTTACAGTAGGAGTAATGCCAAACCAAAGCTCATAAGGGGTCTTACCAGTATTGCTTCTGATTTGAACTCGATTAAGAGTATAGACTGCAGTGCTGACAACTTCTCTCCAACATATCTGAGGAACATTTGCTTCCATCATCATAGTCCTAGATGCTTCCTAGATGGTCCAGTTCTTTCTCTCCACTACTCCATTCTGCTGTGGAGTCCTCGGAGCAGACAACTATCTCTTAATTCCATGTTTCTCACAGAATTCTATGAACTCACTAGATGTGAATTCACCACCTCTATCAGACCTCAGACATTTTAACTTTATTCTTGTTTCATTCTCTACCATAGCCTTGAATATTTTGAATTTCTCAAGAGCTTCTGATTTCTCCTTTAGAAAGGTTACCCACATCATCCAGGAATAGTCATCTATTAGCAGCATGAAGTATCTATCACCTTGAATACTTCTGGTTCTTGTCGGACCACAAAGGTCAGTGTGAACTAAGTCCAATAGTCTGGGAGAAGACAGTTCCTTGCTTTTGAATTTGACTCTACTCATCTTACCCAACTAAAATTCCTTGTACAAACTGTTAGTAGGTTTCACCAATTTTGGAAGATCTCTTACAGCCTGAGTATTGCTTATCTTGATGATATTATCAAAATTCACATGACACATCCTTCTATGCCATAACCAACTCTGATCAATTTGAACAAATAAGCAGCTTTTACCAGTACCAACCAAGTGGAAGATATTACCTTTAGTTTGAGTAATGGATGCAATCTCTGTTCCAGATCTTTCAAGGATTTTGCATTTTCTATCCTTGAATCAGAGATCATAGCCTTTGTCCACTATCTATCCAACACTAAGAAGATTGTGCTTCAAACCTTCAACATATAGTACATTACCAGTTTTGTTTCTTCCATTAGAAGAAATAGTTCCTCTTCCTCTGATTCTACCAGCAGAATTATCACCAAACTTCACCACTCCTCCTTCATACCTTTCCAAATCTATGAACTTATTCTTGTCACCTGTCATGTGGTGAGAGCAACCACTGTCAATGACCCAATCATTCTTTTATTCAACTTGGGCAGCCAGAGCTCTTTCTACAACTTTATTATTGATAGATACAGAGGATATTGGTTCTTCTTCCTTGATGGCAATAAACACCCATTCACTTCCAGATTTGTTTCCTATCTCTGATTCATCATCTGTTACTCCATTATCATCTTCTTCATGAACATAGTAACAATTCTTTTGGAACCTTGATCTGTTAGGATTTGGCTTTGAAAATCTTTCCAGACATTTTGACGCAAAATGACCAATCTTATTGCAGTTAAAACACTTAAAAGGCAATTTTCCTTCATACTTACCGGATCCTCTTGGCAGTCTCTTTGCAATGAGAGCTTCAAGTTGAGCAGTTTCTACTTCTTCTTCTTCTAGGTCTTTTCTTGCTTTTCCATACCATGACAAATTCCTTGATGAGTTCTCTCCCAGATCAAATCCTTGTTTACCTTTCACAGAGGCACTAGCTTTGAATGCAAATTCAGTTTTGGGGGGATCATCTCCAAATTCGGTCATTTCAAAAGCAGCCAATTTGCCAGCCAATTGGTCTCTTGTGACAGTTGTATGGGCTCTAAATTCATCAATGGCAGTAACCTTGATTTTGTAAGAGGCAGGAAGGGATCTAAGAATCTTACCAACAATCTCATTTTCATCCAAGACTCCACTAGAATTTCTAATTCCACAAACCAGCTCATTCACTCTTGGCATAAAAGTGGTAATATTTTCATCATCTCTCATCTTCAGTTTTTCAAATTTCCCTTTTAGACTCTGTAAGCTTGCACATTTAACATACTCATCTCCTTCATGTAGAAGTTCTAGTTTAATCTAGATCTCATAGGCAATTGGTAGGTCAATAACATTTGAGAGCTCTGAGTCAGTTAATGTGCTTAGAAGAGCCTCTTTGGTCTGTAGATTGTTTTCAGCATCTGTGATTTCATTTAGGGTTGTCAGACCACCTTGTGGAGGAGCATACACTTTTGTGACCATGGACCAATACACCTTTCCCATACACTGCAAGTGACATTTCATGCGACCTTTCCAAAGAGAGAAGTTGGTTCCATCAAACTTCAGACTATCCTTCTTGTATGACGACATCCTGGATCTCCTCAAGCGGTTAGGCTCCTTTTAGAGGAACTTAGCTCTGATACCAATTGTTAAACTTAGGGCATACAACTGAGAGTGGGGGTGAATCAGTTGTGCGAAACTTTCTCTTTTTAAACACTTGAATCTTCTTTAGTGATTAGCATAATATTAATCATAAACCATAATGCATTTAAATCAGAAGCAGAAACATATCAACACATATGACACCAAGATTTTGACGTGGAAAACCTAGTTAAGGGAAAAACCATGGGGTGATTAACCCAAGAATGTATTCTCTGTTAGAAGAATAGAAAGAACAAAATGGCACATGCCAATTAGGGCTCACTGCCCGAGCATACTGCTCACAAGAGGCTCACTACCTACAAGAGACACACTGTCTACAAAGGAATAAGTATCACCTTTAGGAACTGGAGAATAGCATCTTCAGCATGCTTGAATCAGTTCCATTTAAGCCCAATACTTCTACTCTGCCTTTCTCACTTCTCTTCGCTACTCCACACTCATCACCGCAATACACACTTCAAAATGAATTCACAATCCCTTATTTATACAAGGCATCAACTTAGGAACAATCATCTAAGTGGACAAACACCTACAAGAACATCCGCATGATGTGTAATACATCTGGTCGGCCAGTCTCAACAAGAACACCAATATCTGTGGTTATTCTTCAAATGCAAACTCTAACTTCAATCTGAACCACTAACATTACCTGGACATGATCCAACGATCATCATAACCTTCCCTGAATCACCAAAAACATCCACACTTCATCATCCTACTGGAATTCTTCTCTCCTTCATCCGGAGCTACAAGAACATAGTCTATCATCACTGTCACAAATGAATAGGCACTTCTGGACCTTCAACCCATGAACTAATCTAGTTGATACTTCACAGGGACATCCTCAACACTCCCTCAGATCCGCAGAACGGGATAATGAGATACCGGATCTCACCGGACCTATCTGTGGCACTCTATCACCTCTGAACACCTGCCGGAACTGATTCTACTTGATTGACCATAACTTCTTTAGATCTTCATGTGGACCTCTAAAATCTTGACTAGAGCATCTCAAGACTTATATCTACAAACCCTTTAAAGTGCATCCTCTAATCCTCAACCTATTGAGGACTTTTACCTTCTTGTCATCACTGTTCTTCACTGTTCCTGATTGAGACTTATTTTCTCAATATCCTCAGCACACAGCTCATCTAATCCTTCTCATTAATGTAACATGAGTATGTTGACATTAATGACAACACCAGTTAGGCTCATACTTGCAACAGACTTCCACAGCCATTTTGTACAATGTGGGCAATCAACTCATCTTCATCTTGAATATCTAGTAAAGGGCTGCATTCAATAGTCATCAAAGTTTGCAGGGAATAGCTATCCTCATCTTCCAAGGTAGGCCAAATGGTCTATTCAAGCTCATGGTATGGTTGGTCTGGTGGGTATAAAACCAATTTCTTGGTCACAGTCCCATTGGATATGATCATGTTACTAGACCTGCAACCTATAAATGCATTTGTTGTGGCAAGCCATGGTCTACCTAGTATAAGAGGATAACCAGCTAGATTAACCTTTGGCTGTAGGACTATAAAATCAAAAAGGTATTCCTAAGAATCTAATGCAATGACCAAATCCTCAATGACTCCTTCAGGTTTGACTATAGACCTATCAGCTAACTGCAAGACTATCTGAGTAGGCCTAAGGTTGCTCAATTGGACTGTCTACATTGTCTCTTTAGTCATGACATTAATTGTAACACCTAAATTTATCAGAGTATTCTTAATCAGAGTCTCATTGATTTTGACATCCACCATTGGACTACCTGGATCTATATATTTAGGAACAATTATATTCCCCAACATTATGTCAGCTAGGTTACTCAAAATTTATCAAAGTATTCTTAATCAGAGTCCCATTAATTTTGACATCCACCACTGGACTACCTGGATCTGTATATTTGGGAATAGTTATATTCCCCAACATTATGTCATCTAGGTTACCCAAAACATGAATTGTCTTTGGGTCTAGATCCTCTTTCTTCCTAGTTTCTTTATGCAGAGATCTTGGATAGTCTTAGTGTAGATGTGAACATCTTTGATGGCTTGGATTAAGGGAATCTTTATGCTTATATCTTGTAACTGGCCTATGAGGTCATTTTCAGACTATGCTGGTTGTTTCTGGATAGCCAAGCATTCAGGGAAAGGAGGCTTAGGATGTGAAATGGTCTGAGGTTCCTGAGTTGATTCAGGTTCCAAAGGTGGTTCATCTGAGGCTTCCTCTGTGGGTTCTTTATCTTCAAGTTCTATAATTTGGGGAGATGAAGGGCCTGCAAGTTGCTTCCCTGATCTGAGATGAACATTACTCATTTCTACCCCATAGGTTGGGTATTGCATCACCTCGTTAGTATAGGCCTACTGAACAGGCTTGTTGTTAGGGTCAGGTGCAAGTTGGGTAGGGATTTGGGTAGGTCTAGGAGGTGGATTTTGAGGTCTTGATGGAGGCATTATGGCTAGCTGCTATGGTTGAGATGGAATCATAGGTTGCTGGTAATTTGCATTTTGCTACCATTGTTGGTTCTTGTTCCATTGAGGTTGCTGTGTAGGCCACTAGGGATTATAGTTGGAACCTTGAAAATCTTGTTGGGGCCATGGGTTTGGCTGATGTTGATTCCAACCAGGTTGTGGAGTAGGCCATTGTGGCTTCTTCCAGAGATTTTGATTACTAGGCCATGACTAAGTGTTCCAAGTAAAGAAATTTTGGTTTGCAGCAAGAAAGGGTGAACTAAAATTTAGTGGATCAGAGGGCATGCCTTGTCTTTGCTTCCAAGGTCTCCTTTAAGCTATGAAGGACAATTGTTCATCCTCTCCTTCAAATGACTGAAATTCTAGCCTTTCAACCTTCTCTTGTTGGATGCTTGCCACCCTTTTGCATTTACAACTGGCCTTCCTTTGCCGACAACTGAGATAGTACTCAATAAGAATTACATCAACTTCTTCTTATTTCTTCTTGATGTGAAGAGTGTCTAGTTATGTAGCCATATGGCTGATTATGTCCTTCATGTTGGACAGCAAATTAGTGATTTTTACCCTTGAAACTCCATTGGTTGCCTTGTTTGTAATCAATGTCCTTTCTCCCCTTGGTCGTCTAGTGAAAGTCCTTGAATAGCTTTGGCAAACTTTACAAATTGACTCAAAAGGTAACTGAGAAATTTCACCTTGCCCAATGAGATTCAGAGCATCGATGCAATCATCCTTGACCCCTCTCAAGAAAACTATTTTTAATGATTCTTCAGATAATCTATTTTGGAGGTTCTTCTTTAGAGAAAATTGGAATCTTTCAATATAATCTTCAAGCAGTTCCTCCTCCTTTTGTGACATCCTAAAGATGTCATCTCTCCTCCTATCATGTACTCGACAGTAATCTTGGTATTTCTCCAAGAATTTCTCCTTCATAGTGTCCTAGTCTGGAATGAAATCTTTTCCCAGCCCCATAAATCATCTCAAAGCTGCATCCTTGAGGGTAGTAAGAAAGAGTTTCAACCTATGGGCGTCTAAGGTGTAGTCATAGCTCCTACACAAGATATCAAACTCAAACAAGAACGTATCTGGGTCCTCTGTCACCAGGCCATAGAAGACTAGTAATGTTGATGGTGGAATATTTTTCAGTACTGTTGCCCTCTCCTAATTAGTGATAGGAAACTTGAACGTCGCTTACTTTGGTGGATCCTCCACCGCAGCATCTTCCATGGTTCTGAAGGTCCCTTCTTTAGTTGTGGAAGAAGATGATGAAGATGTAGAAGGTGTTGATGAAGATGTAAGAGGAAATTATTCTTCAGCACTTTCTACTGTATAATTGATAAAGTTAGTTGTTTCTTCATTAATGTGAAAATTTGAAGGGAGGAATCTGCCTCAATTATCTCTTTACCTCTACATACAGTGAATTTGGCTTTATATTCCAGCAGTCCTGCACAATGTTAGTATAATTTCTGGTGTTTCCTGAAAAGTGAATTTATTAATCCTAATGCTGGAATCAAAATTTAAACTATGAAAGCATGTAAAAATGAGCCTATGAAGATAGCACCATCTCCGACAACGGTACCAAAAATGTAGAGGAAAACTAATGTGTTGTAGACTTAACATAATTCAAGGGTTCACCTATCTGAACAGTCCACTCTATCATTTCATTCCTACATTAAATTATCAACCAAGGAGCATAAGCTTATGATGGTACTACACTGTATGTGCCTTCAAGGCTCATATTCTTCCTAAACTATCTTATCCAAACCTATTCAGACTATTCTACTTTGCTAGAATTCACAGAAATGCAAGAATAGTAAAAATAACTACAAAATCTAGTGGCTACATGTACCTACAACATAAGCTATAGATGACTGTTATCAACATAAAATTACAAAATTGACTCAAAACATCCAAAATGATAAAAGAACTAATGCTAACCTCTAGAGGACTTAAAGTTGAAAAGCATGTACTTGTTCATGAACCATACTACTTGTAATTTTGATAATCAAAGAAATCTAAGTGACTCGTGATGTATCCATATACAATTGAAAAGTAGATTTAACAATGAATGAATAAACGAACAAGTAAATAAATGAAGTGAGGATCAGTACCCTGAGTGGTCAGCTCAGGGGATTGACTCACTTAACTGGAAATCAAGTCTAGTTCAGATTTCTATGCATCTTCATAACACATAGTTCATTCACTTCATATCATAAACAAAATCTCTTTCAGATTGTATTCAATAATGGCATTCCTTAATAAAATATGTCTGCTTCTTCCAATATAGAAAACAGAGTAAAAATAGAGTAACAACTAAGTAACTAGAAAATAAAGTAACTAACTTAACATCTAACTCATCCCTCCTAACTTATATAGAAACGGGAGAGTTTTATGCAACTACTAGCTAACTTCAACAATCAATCCATTCCTAGATACTAGGATACAAGTTTGAGATCAATTTATTAATCTAACTGAACAAAGGAAGTAGAGTCCTTTCCAAACAAGAATTCTTATGCAACGGATCTCATGAGGAACACACATAAGCTACATTTGAAACCAGTCTTCTTCTTCTTCTGCATTTATTTATGTCCATGATGGTTCACAATCATCCTCCAACTACCTGCATGGTTGGCGTCCAACTTCGTTGAAAATGCTCATTTCCTTGATGACATGTTCTTGCTGCACATGGGTTAATTCACAAAACATATGAACACAAATAACCTTCATGACTACACCATAGGTTTCCATCTTATTGCATGCATACTTATATTTAAATCATTCAATTGGTAATATCATCACCATTTTCCATATTAATAACATAGGTTCAAAGTCTCGCAAAGAATATAAAAAGACAATATATAATGATGATGACGTTGGTAAAGTGTCTGGAGGATCATATAGAAAAGTTCTTAAAAGCATATAAAACAACATAAAAAGAGGTCAATAATTCAGCCCATCAAAGACAACAACTTTGTTGCAAGTATGGGCCTAACCGGTGTTGTCATTGATGTCAACATACTCTTGTTGCATTGATGATAATGATTGAATGAGTTGTATGTTGAGGATATTGAGAAAATTCGTCCTATTAGGAACATAGAAGAATAGTGAAGACAATGAGGTAAAGATCCCATCTTAGATGAAGATAAGAGGATGTGCATCAAAGGGTTTGTAGATATGTGTCTTAAGATGATCCAATAAAGATTTTAGATGTCCGCATGAAGATCTGGAGAAGTTGTGGCCGCTCAAGTAAAACCAGTTCTGGCAGATGTTCAGAGGTGATAGAGTGACACAGATAGGTCCAGTGAGATCCAGAAATGAAATATCTTGTTCTGCAGATTTGGTGAACTATTTAGGAAGTTAATGTGAATTGACAACTCAATTGGGTCGTGGTCTAGAGGTCTGCAAGCATCTATTCCATTGTGACAGTGATGACAGATTGTGTTCTTGAGGTTCCGGATGAAGGAGATAAGGATTTCAGTAAGTAGATGTAGTGTGGATGTTCTTGGTGATTCAGGAAAGCTTGTGGAGGCCTTTGGATCGTGTCCAATTCATGTTGGTGGTCCACATTGGAGTTTGAGCTCACAATTGAAGAATAACTTCCAGATGATGGTGTTCTTCCTAAGTCTGGCCAATCAGATGAGTTACACATCCTGCAGATGATCTTGGAGATGTTTTGTGAAGATTGGCGTGTTCCTAAATGAAGATTGAAGTCTCAGATCTGTGTGGCTGACACTGTACTGATCTGTGTGAAGTCTTTTTGTAATTAGTCATGTTGTAGCTATGTATTTCCTCTGTAATGTATGCCGACTTGGATGATTATCCCTAAGTCGATGTCTTGTATAAATAAGGAGTTGTAGAGTCATTCCAAAGTGTATCTTGTGAAGATGAGAGTGTGGTAGAGAGGAGAGGAGCGAAAGGCAGAGCAGAAGTATTGGGCTTAAATGGAACTGACTCAAGCATGATGAAGATGCTATTCTTTAGTTCAAGTATGTAATACTTATTATTCTATAGACAGTGTGTCTCCTGTAGGCAATAAGCCTCTTGTGAGAAGTATGCTCGGGTAGTGAACCCTAATTGGCATGTGCCATTTGGTTCTTTCTATTCTTCTAACAGAGAATACAATCTTGGGTTAGTCACCCCGTGATTTTTCCCTTAACTAGGTTTTCCACGTCAAAATCTTGGTGTCTCATGTGTTAATATGTTTCTTCTCTTGATTTAATGCATTGTATTTCCATGATTGATTTATTATTATGCTACTAAATTACAAAGAGGATTTAAGTGTTTAATTGGAAGAAAGTTGTGGACAATTGATTCACCCCCCCTCTCAGTTGTCTATCCTGAATCTAACAATTGGTATCAGAGCTAAGTTCCTCTCAAAGAGCTTAACCGCTTGAGGAGATCCAGGATGTTGTCATACAAGAAGGATAGTCTGAGGTTTGATGGAACCAATTACACTCTCTCGAAAAGTCGCATGGAATGCCACTTGCAATGTATGGGAATGTAGTATTGGGTTATGGATTCAAAGAAGTATGATCCCCCTCAGAATGGTCCATGCATCGTAGATGAAATGAGAGATGTTGAAAACAATCTACGGGCTAAAGAAGCTCTTCTAAGTGCCTTATCTGATTCAAAACTGACAAATGTTGTTGATCTAAAAACTGCATATGAGATTTGGCAAAAATTGGAACTTCTACATGAAGGAGACAAGTATGTAAAATGTGCCAAGCTATAGAGTCTGAAAGGAAAATTTAAAAACTTGAAGATGAGAGAAGATGAAAATATCACTACATTTATGTCCAGAGTAAATGAACTTATTTGTGGCATTATGTGTGCTGGTGGAGTCTTGGATGAAGATGAGATTGTTGGCAAAGTTCTCAAATCCCTTCCTGATTCTTACAAATACAAGGTTGCTGCCATCGAAGAATTCAGAGCTCATATAGGTGTCACAAGAGATCAATTGGTTGGTAAATTGGCTGCATTTGAATTGACCGAGTTTGGGGATGCCCTCCCCCCAAGACTGAATTTGCATTCAAAGCTAGTGCCTTTGTTAAAGGAAAACAAAAGTTTGATCTGGGAGAGAACTCCTCTAAGAAACTATCATGGTATGAGAAAGCAAGAAAAGACCTAGAAGAAGATGAAGCAGAAGCTGCTCAACTTGAAGCCCTTATTGCAAAAAGACTACCAAGAGGATCTGGTAAGTATGAAGGGAAATTACCTTTTAAATGTTTTAACTACAATAAGATTAGTCATTTTGCCTCAAGTTGTCCGGAAAGATTTTCAAGGCCAAATCCAAATAGATCAAGGTTCCAAAAGAATTGTTATTATGTTCATGAAGATGATGATGATGAAGGAGTAACAGATGATGAATCAGAGACAGGAAACAAATTCGGAAGTGATTGGGTGTTTATTGCCATCAAGGAAAAAGATCCAATGCCCTCTGAATCTGTCAATCATAAAATTGTGGAAAAATCTCTGGTTGCCCAAGTTGAAGAAAAGGGTGATTGGGTCATTGACAGTGGATGCTCCCACCATATGACAGGTGACAAAAACAAGTTTATAGATCTGGAAAGGTATGAAGGAGGAGTGGTAAAATTTGGTGATAATTCTGCTGGTAGAATCAGAGGTAGAGGAACTAGTTCTTTTGATGGAAAGAACAAAATTGGTAATGTACTGTATCTTGAAGGTCTGAAGCACAATCTTCTCAGTGTTGGATAGTTGGTGGACAAAGGCTATCATCTCCGATTCAAAAATAGAAAATGCAAGATCTTTGAAAGTTCCAGAATAGAGATTACATCCGGTACTCAAACAAAAGGTAATATCTTCCATTTGGTTGGTACTAGTAAAAGTTGTTTATTTGTTCAAATTGATCAGAGTTGGTTATGGCATAGGAGAATGTGTCATGTGAATTTTGATAATATCATCAAGATAAGCAACACTCAGGTTGTAAGAGATCTTCCAAGACTTGTGAAACCTTCTAATAGCTTGTACAAAGAATGTCAGTTGGGTAAGCTGAGCAGAGTCACATTCAAAAGTAAGGAACAGTCTTCTACTGGATTATTGGACTTAGTTCATACTGATTTATGTGGTCTAGCAAGAATCAGAAGTGTGCAAGGTGATAGATACTTCATGCTATTAATTGATGACTACTCCCGGATGATGTGGGTAACTTTTCTAAAGGAGAAATCAGAGGCTCTTGAGGAATTCAAAATATTCAAGGCTATGGTGGAGAATGAAACCGGATTGAACATAAAATGTTTGATGTCTGATAGAGGTGGTGAATTCACATCTGGTGAGTTCATAGAATTCTGTGAGAAGCATGGAATAAGAAGACAATTATCTGCTCCTAGGACTTCACAGCATAATGGAGTAGTGGAAAGAAAGAACTGGACCATCCAAGAAGCATCTAGAACCATGATGTTGGAAGCAAATGTTCCTCAGATCTATTGGAGAGAAGTTGTAAGCACTGCAGTCTACACTCTTAATCAAGTTCAAATTAGAAGCAATACCGATAAGACTCCTTATGAACTCTGGTTTGGCATCACTCCTACTGTGAAGTATTTCAGAGTCTTTGGTAGCAAATGTTACATTAAAAGAGATGAAGATCTAGGCAAATTTGATGCTAGAAGTGATGAAGGAATATTCTTGGGTTATTCTACTCAAAGCAAAGCATACCGGTGTTATAACAAGAGACTGAGAAAGATTATAGAAAGTACAAATGTGAAGGTTGATGAAGGAATTGAAAAACCCTCAAGGTTTTATGAATATGTTGAAGATGATCAAAATGATGTTCTAATTCAAGGAGTCCAAGCCCCTTCTAAAATTCAGATTTAGATTGATCCGGTAATTTAGGTAGAAGAGATGAGTTTGAATGAGCCTGTTCAAGAATTAGAAGTGAGAGAAACTCCCAAAGTTCCCAGGTATGTAAGATTGAATCACTCGATCAGATCATAGGTGATAAAAGAAAAGGTGTACAAACAAGAAGAAGGATTGCTCAAGATTCAGAAGGGTATTGTCTGATTTCAAAGATTGAACCTAAGACAGTGAATGAAGCTTGCAATTATGAAAACTGAACTAAAGCAATGAAGGAAGAGCTAATGCAAATTGAGAAAAATCACACTTGGGATCTTGTCCCAGACCTAAAAACAAGAATGTGATTGGAACAAATGGGTCTTCCAGAATAAATTGAATGAAGAAGGTGTAGTCAAAAACAAAGCCAGATTGGTCTGTAAGGGTTACTCTCAAATAGAAGGAGTTGATTTTGAAGAAACTTTTGCTCCAATGACAAGAATTGAAGTAGTCAGATTGTTTCTTACTTTTGTTGCCTTCAAAGACTTCAAAGTATATCAGATGGATGTCAAGTCTGCCTTCCTGAATGGAGACTTGGAAGAAGAAGTATACATTGAGCAACTGGATGGATTTCAATTGTCTGATCATGGTGATATGGTCTGCAAGTTAAAGAAAGCATTGTATGGACTCAAGAAGGCCCCAAGAGCCTAGTATAAAAGACTAGATAAGCATCTTTTGAAGATTGGTTTCAACAAAGGTACTGCTGATAGTAATTTGTACTTCAAAATTGATCATGAAAATATCTTGATTGTTGAAGTATTTGTTGATGATATCATTTTTGGAGGAAGAGATAGTATGTGCAATACATTTGCAAATCAAATGAAAAGTGAATTTGAGATGTCTATGCTTGGGGAATTGAATTTCTTCTTGGGTCTGTAATCATTCAAACAAAGAAAGGAATCTTCATTTCTCAGACCAAATATGTGAAAGAATTGTTGAAGAAATTTGGGATGGAAGACTCAAAGCAAATGAGTACTCCCATGGCAACTGGATGTAAATTGAGCAAAGATGATGACTCTCCTAAGCCTGATCAGAAAAAGTACAGGTCAATGATTGGAGGATTGTTGTATCTCACTCAAACTAGACCTGACATTATGAATGTTGTTGGTCTTGTTGCTAGATTCCAAGCTGATCCTAGAGAATCTCATGTCATGGCAATCAAGAAGATTTTTAGATATCTAAAAGGGACAGTTGAGTATGGTCTATGGTATCCTAGAGATCATGATTTCTCTCTTCATGCATATACAGATGCAGATTAGGCAGGAGATGTGGATGACTGGAAGAGTACAAGTGGTGGAGAATTCTTTTTGGGGAAGAGATTGGTTTCTTGGCTAAGCAAGAAACAAGAGGCAATATCTCTGTCCACAACCGAAGCAAAATATATTGCACCAGCAGGTAGTTGCACTCAAGTTTTGTGGATGAAGCAGATGCTAAGAGACATCAAAGTGGAGTATGAAGAACCTATCACAATATTCTGTGACAATTCAAGTGCAATAAATATATCTAAGAATCTGGTGCTGCACTCAAAGACCAAACATATATCCATCAAGTTTCACTTTTTGAGAGAGCAAGTGAACAACAATGAGGTCAGATTGGAGTTTGTGCCTTCCAAGGATCAGATTGCAGATATCTTTACTAAACCTCTACCTAAGGACTCTTTTGAGTATCTCAGGGAGAAGTTAGGGGTTATTACCCCTCCAATTCTGAATTAAGGTGCACTAATGTGCATCAGTCCAGTGGATATCACAGTCATCTCTTGTGGTCCGGACTGATGATGGGGAGCTGCTACTCAGGGGGAGCAGCTGGTATGATTCTGAATTGGTGCAAGTATGTGCCCTTTGCCATTGATGTCAAAGAGGGAGAGAAGACGTGTGAAAAACAAGTGGTTGCTGATCAAAGAGGGAGCAGTAAAGGAAGAGAAGACATGTGAATGGTTGTTGTTGTTAGGGGGAGTTGCGTCAGTAAGAAAAAGTTCTTGTCTTGATGGTTAAAACAGTTTTTCACATCATATGTTGCCATCAATGACAAAAGGGGAGATTTTTGCAAGTATGGGCCTAACTGGTGTTGTCATTGATGTCAACATACTCTTGTTGCATTGATGATAAGGATTAAATGAGCTGTATGCTTAGGATATTGAGAAAATTAGTCCTATTAGGAACAGAGAAGAACAGTGAAGATAGTGAGGTAAAGATCTCAACTTAGATGAAGATAAGAGGATACACATCAAAGGGTTTGTAGATGTGTGTCTTAAGATGATCTAGTAAAGATTTCATAGGTCTGCATGAAGATCTGAAGAAGTTGTGGCCACTCAAGTAAAACTGGTTCTGGCAGATGTTCAGAGGTGATAGAGTGACACAGATAGGTCTAGTGAGATCCGGAAATGAAATATCTTGTTGTACAGATTTGGTGAAGTGTTTAGGAAGTCAATGTGAATTGACAACTCAATTGGTTCATGGTCTGGAGGTCTGCAAGCATCTATTCCATTGTGATAGTGATGACAGACTGTGTTCTTGAGGTTCCGAATGAAAGAGATAAGGATTTCAGTAAGTAGATGTAGTGTGGATGTTCTTGGTGATTCAGGAAAGCTTGTGGAGGTCTTTGTATCATGTCCATTTTGTGTTGGTGGTCTGCATTGGAGTTTGAGCTTGTAATTGAAGAATAACTTCTGGATGATGGTGTTCTTCCTAAGTCTAGCCGACCGGATGAGTTACACATCCTGTGGATGATCTTGGAGAAGTTCTGTGAAGATTGGCGTGTTCCTAAATGAAGATTGAAGTCTCAGATCTATGTGGCCAACAGTGTGCTGATCCACATGAAGTCTTTTTGTAATTAGTCATGTTGTATCTATGTATTTTCTCTGTAATGTATGCTGACTTGGATGATTATCCCTAAGTCGATGTCTTGTATAAATAAGGAGTTGTAGAGTCATTCCAAAGTGTATCTTGTGAAGATGAGAGTGTGGTAGAGATGAGAGGAGCGAAAGGCAGAGCAGAAGTATTGGGCTTAAATGGAACTGACTCAAGCATGGTGAAGATGCTAGTCTTCAGTTCAAGTATGTAATACTTATTATTCTATAGACAGTGTGTCTCCTGTTGGCAGTGAGCCTCTTGTGAGTAGTATGCTCAGGCAGTGAGCCCTAATTGGCATGTGCCATTTGGTTCTTTCTATTCTTCTAACAGAGAATACAATCTTGGGTTAGTCACCCCATGGTTTTTCCCTTAACTGGGTTTTCCATGTCAAAATCTTGGTGTCTCATGTGTTAATGTGTTTCTGCTCTTGATTTAATGCATTGTATTTCCATGATTGATTTATTATTATGCTGCTGAATTACAAAATGGATTTAAATGTTTAATTGGGAGAAAGTTTTGGACAACTGATTCACCCCCCTCTCTTAGTTGTCTATCCTAAATCTAACAAACTCATGACTGGTGATGAGATCTACTACGATGTCGATGTTAGGTAGAGGAAATTCATCCTTAAGGAAAGATTTATTGAGATCTCTAAAATCAGTGCAGCACCGAATGCCCCTAGTGACTTTGGCTACTGGTACAATATTGGATACCCATTCACGGTAGTCCATCAGGCGGATGAACCCCACATCTACGAGTTTCTTGAGCTTTGCCTTGACAAGGAGAGCTATTTGAGGATTCATCTTTCTTAGCTTTTGCTTCACTAGTTTCACATCAAGATGTACCCCAAGGTGGTGAACAACTAGGGCGGGATCTAGTCTCGGCATGTCGACATAGGTTCATGCGAAGTTATGGCTTCTCTTTTTAAAAAAGACTAAGAAATTCTCTCGTTCCTTTGTTGTGAGTGACTTTGCTCTGAATGTGATTTTTGGTGCTTCTTTTGTTCCAAGATTCATTTCCTGCAATGCTTCAATTAAGATAGGCAATCTTTCTTGATCATATAACTCAGATACTTTAGGAAGGTCTATGCTCTCATCTCCTAGCACCTCATGGAGGTTTTCACTAGGTGATACGTCCTTTATTTTAATTTTTTATTCACCTGAAAGTGCCACAAAGTGGTTTTCACTAGGGAGTGTTATTTTTATTTATATGTTTTTGTGACTAAGAGCCTGGGTTGTCTCCTCGAAGTATGTAGATGTGTTGAGTTCCATGATATAACCAACTCTGTGATCTCCAAGAGGGAAGTGATCTCTGATCCCCATCATCTCGGCTATTGCTTCATCGTTTTGTGTAACATCAAGGATGGGAGGTCCTTATTGGTCCCAATCTATAAGTTGGGGGTAAATAAGAGATAGGTCATTAGAGGTGGATGGCCTAGTGGTTAGGGTGTAGATGGTACAGATGGATGATTCAAAGAATTCAGTGAAGTCACTAAAGGAGTCTTGATGGTCTTCTTCACTAATGTTGTCAACCACAGGGAAGGCCTTAGCGACCTCACTTAAGATACATCCATCATTAGCGGGGGTAGACTCTTGTTTCCCATACCCTAACCCATGAAGATGTGGGTTTCTTGTTGCTTCGAGGGGTTCCACAATCCCCTACTCATGAAGACCTATACCACCTTGTCCTTTGTTGCCCATGTATTAGACAATTTCAAGGCCTTTGCCATAGATCTCGATTCGGATAGTAGGAGCATCTTGATTTGCTTCTTCTTCTTTGTATAAGCATGAAGATATATCTTTGAGAATATCTTGGTCAAGGAGGTGTTTCTTCTCAAAGGTGGGTGATGGATTGCACCTGATGATCACCATAGAGACTTCTTCTTCCCTAGGAGCACCAAATGTTTTAGGAAATGGCAATAGTCCCACACAAAAGGTGCCATGTAGGTCATATTCACCACATTCCATGTCGCTTAACTTGATCTTGACTTTGAGAGGAGGGGATGTTTGTGATGTTGGAGGGATTGATGTATGAGGCGGATGATGTAGGATTGGCCTGTGAGGTGGATTTCTTGGTGGCATTGTTGTAGGGGAAGAAAGTGCAGTCGTGTCCTTCCAAGAAACTACAATATTGAAAAGGATGGGGATCGGCATAGATGGTAACTTCCATGCCATTATGGGGGAATTTCAAGCATTAATGAAAGGTGGATGGAATGGCTTGCATGGTGTGAATCCATGGTCAGCCAAGAAGAATATTATAGAGAAGATAAAGATCAAGCACCTGGCATTTGGTCTCCAAGATTTTTTGTCCCACTTGAATAGGAAGTTTGATGGTGCCTTCAGACAATCTCTCAGTGTCATCATATCCTTTGATGGTTATACATTCACTATTATCCACAACTACATCGGAGTATCTCAAATGTTTTAACAATTTTAGAGTGCAAAGATTTAGTCTGGATCCACCATCTATTAAGACTCATTTTATGGTGTGCTTATGGATGCGGACTTTAATATGTAAGGCTACATTATGTAGGTCATCAGAGGTGGGGAGATATTTTTTGGAGAAAGTGAGATGGTGAGGTGAGGCGATGTGGCCTACCATGGCTTGGAATTGATCCACATTCAAATTAGTAGGGACTTGTGTCTCCATTAAGGCTTTGTTGAGGACTTCCTTATGGAGAGGGGATGTGTGGAGCAACTCAAGAATGGATATTTGTGCAGGGGTTTTCCCAAGATGATCTAGGAGGTTGTACTTGTGGGCAAAAGGTGGATTGGTAGGTGCGGATGTGGAGGGTTGATCGTTGGTGGGAGCCCCATAGATAGAAATGTGACCACAATGAGTGGTGATGGCACAATTTGGGGTCTTGGCTCTAATAGTGATAGAGTTGATGTGGTTGGAATAATCTTCTATTCGTCCCATGATGGAGTCAAAAGAAGAGGGAGGTGGTATGACATTGTATGCTTGACTAGAAGAGGATGCTTTTCCTTTATTATGATCGGGAAGAGGATCCTTATATGCTCCTAAGTTAGAATTTGATAATTGTTTCAACGGTTCATCAATGGTTATGTTACCCCTATCAATAAGGTCTTGTATGCAATGTTTTAGCCCCATGCAGTTAGATGTCTTATGTCCTTTCATGCGATAGTATTCACAAAAGGAGTTCTCATCAAACTAAGAGCGTTTGAATTGATTCTCGTCATAAGGTCTAATAGGGGGTAAGGTGATTAAATCTACCTTCACAAGATTGTTCAAAACATTTTCAATGGGCTCTCCTAAGGGTGTGAATTTTCTCGTAGGATTATTATTTTGTTTTGACGGTCCCTTGGGAACATTGACATTGTTAATTTTGGATGTGCTTGGTAGGGTTGGATTTTGTACATTTTGAATTGCTTTCACATCAGTGATGCCATTATTGAGAGTGTTCTTGTTCTTTCCCTAAATGTGAGGTTTGTCTTTTGATGGTGTGTCATTGTTCGTGTTATTGTTGTTGACCTTGTTGTTGTTGTTGTTGGTTTTGTAATCATTGTTGTAAAGTTTTATGGAGCCCTTAGCGATGAGGGCTCTTTCAATGGTGGTTCCTTTTTCGATAACCTCTTCAAAGGTTGATGCACATTGTATTTGTAGATGGAATTCCATTTCTTGATTAAGGTTGGCCACAAACATAGTGACAAGTTGTTTCTCAGGAATAGGCCAAGGGAGTTTGCTTGCTAAGCCTATCCATCTTTGCAAAAAGGTGGTGAAAGACTCTCCACTCTTTTCTTTGGTGTTGCATAGGTTGTTCCTAGATATTTCATGCTCAAAGTTATAGGAGAAATAGTTCACAAACTTCTCTGCAAGCTCATGGAATGTCTTGATGTCGGGAGGAAGATGAGCGAACCATTCGGTGGCTTGACCACCAAGGCTTCTAGGAAATAGTGTCATCAAATAAGTATCGTCATATGAGACTTCTAAGAAAGCTATGTAGAACTCCTTTCCTTTGTATTTATCAAATTTGGGCATTTCAAAATTTTTGGGAAAGGGAGGTATGTGTAATGTTCTATCAAACGGATATGGGCAAATATCCTAGAAAGAATAATGCTTTTTCTTGTTTCCATGTTGTATGTTGTCAACCTTTCAGATTAATGCTTGGACAATGCTAGATAAATCTTGTGGTGGTGGTTGTGGAACGTAGGTTTGTTGATTTTGCATTAGTTATTGGAGGAAAGGTGTGAAAGGAAGCTACGTGTGCGAAAATCACTTCCTACACTAATCTAATGAGGAGAGAAGAGTGCAAATTTGAATGTTAACAACAACAATGGAGATATTGCAGCAATACACATACGTGCACAGAAATGAGACAGAAGAGAGAGACACAAGATATACATGGGGAAAACCCTTATCAGGTGAAAAACCCCACACTCCAAAACCTGCACAATGTATTATCAAAACTGAAATGGTTTACAATACACTTGCAATGCAAGCTCTCAAGAGTCTTCAACACTCATATCTAGAGACAAACCAATAGCATAACAGTACCTATCAATCACATAATACATCTCCTCTCCAAAGCACCTGCTTATATAGAAAATACAAGGCAAAAATGGATCTATCTTGAGATGGGTGTCCAACATGGCCTCATGGCCCAAAACCCATGCCTATGGACACTTGTCCAACACTGTAGGATTTTCCTGACACTTGTCAAGTCACCCCATCCCAAAGAGGTGACCTATTCCCAAGTTGGGCAATGACAAATGCTCTTACGACTCTTACAACCGTCATAGAATCTATCATACTGACATATCTTACAGCTATAAGAGAATCTGTCATAAACAGGCTATAAATAGCATATTCTCTTACAACATGTCATAACCCTCCTTGGGGTGCCCAAAGATGCCTTCTTCCAAGATGCCTTGTGACACATGTCTTCACCTGTCATAGAACCTTCTATTTCTGACTCTTACATGTCATAGATTCTATCATAGGAATCTGTCATAACCGTTTCGGTTAAGATTCACTTACACACTAGTCAAGATGCCGACACATGATAGAAAACCTCTACCACACAAAAGGGATGCCTATCTCCACATGGAGTGTGTTGACCATCCTAGTCATCTTACAAGTGGAGTGACAACTCATCGTGCCACTTCACACTAAATTGACAAAACAGGATGTGCAATAAATTACAACATAGGCTAAGTAAATAAATTACATTACAATAATAAATGAAAGTAATTACCAAGGTTGAGACACCTTATTCCCAACATTCTCCCACTTGTCAAACACCTTGTAAGAGCCAATAGAAATATCAAGATTTAACTGCTATAGGCTGAGAGGCCATAGACTCAGAACACCATCTGAACTTCTCTGTGCCCACTAGTTTCGTCAATGCATCTCCAACATTCTCCAAGGTATCTACCTTCTCCAAATTCACCTTCCCATCCTCTACCATGTCTCGCATGAAGTGAAACTATACATCAATATCCTTTGTTCTAGCATGGAAAGTTGGATTCTTTACTAGGCAAATCACACTATGACTATCACAACAAATCGTAATATGTCCTACATTAACACCAATATCTGAACACAATTTCTTAAGACAAATGGCTTCCTTACAAGAATGAGTTGCTGCCATATACTCAAATTCTATCATGGACAAAGTAACCACAGGTTGTCGCTTACTCATCCAACTGATTGCACCACCAAACATAGTGAACACATAGGCACTGGTGGATCTCCTACTGTCAATGTCACATGCCCAATCAATATCCACGGATCCATGAATACAAACTGAATGCGGAGGTCCTGTAGAATTACCATGATAGAATATGGAATACTCAGAAGTACCCCTCAAATATCTGAACACTCGCTTAACTGCATCCCAATGTACCTATCTAGGATTAGCCATAAATCAACTAACAACTCCCACTACTTGGATAATGTCTGGTCTTGTGCAGACCATAACATACATCAAACTGCCAACAACACTAGCATAAGGTACTCTACTTGTCCTCCTCACTAGGAGATTTTGGACAATCACTAATAGACAACTTTGTTCCCAATGAAATAGGAACACAATGGTCTACAATCTGCCATGCTGAACCTATCCAACACGGTCTTCACATACTTACTCTAGCTTAGCTAAAGTTTTCTTTTAGCTCTGTCTCATCTAATTTCCATTCCCAAAATGTACCTAGCTTCCCCTAGATTTTTCATCTCAAACTGTGTTGACAACTGAGACTTCAAATCAAAAATCATATTCTTAACATTCCCAATCAACAGCATATCGTCAACATACAATGCAATAATGAGAATGTGATCATTGTCAAACTTGTAATACACACAATGATCTGATTTCAATCTCAAAAATCCAATGGACAACACAAAGGAATCAAATTTCATATACCACATCCTAGGAGACTACTTCAAACCATACAAAGACTTCTTCAACTTGCAAACCAAATTTTCTTTACCTTTCTCTATGTAATGCTCTGGCTGTGACATGTAAATCTCTTCCTTCAAATCACCATGAAGGAAAGTTGTCTTCACATCCATCTGCTCCACCTCTAAGTCATAAGCAATTGCAAGAGATAACAAGAACCGAATGGATGTCATCTTTGGAATGGGAGAGAAGATTTCACCATAAGCAATTCCCTCCACTTGTGAGTACCCCTTCGCAACCAATCTAGCCTTGTACTTTTCAACACTGTCATCTACACCGAATTTCTTCTTGAACACCCATTTGCATCCAATGAGTTTCTGTCTTTCAGGCAAAGGCACCAAGTCCCATGTTTTATTCTTTTCCAAAGAAGCCATCTCATCTTCCATGACCTCCTTCCAGGAACCTGCATCTTTAATGCCCATAGCCTCTGTCACAGTTCTAGGCTCATCAGTGTTAGTGAGTAAGGCAAAAGCACAACTAGAATCAAGTAATGAATAACCAAGCCTATCAGGTTGCTTCCTTGTTCATGTAGACCTCCTCAATGGCTGAGGTTGAGGTTCTACTTCTTCTTCTGAGATTTTAGAGCTGCTAGAGCTCTCCTCATCATCAAGTCTCACAGGGTCTATCAGTTTAGTCTTCTCACATGTAGAAGGAAACTGAACCACATCTTCTTTCTTTTGTCTATTCTAGCTGTAGAACAATGGAAGAAGGTGTTAGCTCTCTGAAGATAACACTTCTTCTATACAACACTTTTTCAGCCACAGAATCCCAAAGCTTGTATCCTTTCACACTGACACCATAGCCAATGAAAATACACTTAACAGCCTTGCTCTCCAATTTAGACCATTTCTTCCTAGGCACATGTGCATATGTCTCACAACCAAACACATGAAGATGTCTAACTAAAGGCTTCTTACCAGACTACACCTCCATAGGTGTCTTACCAACAAGAGCTGATGTAGGAGATGTGTTTACCAGGTAGCAAGCAGTGGCTACAGCTTCAGCCCAAAACTTTTGTTCGAGGCTTGCTCCACTAAGCATACTCCTAGCCTTCTCCATCAATTTCCTGTTCATCCTCTTTGCAAATCCATTTTGTTGTGGGGTATATGGAGTTGTCTTATATCTTTCAATCCCTTGCTCTTTATAGAACTTATCAAACTCTGCCGAACAAAACTCACCACCATTATTAGTTCTCAAACACTTAATCCTTTTACTAGTCTGATTTTCAGCTAAAGCTTTAAACTCTTTAAACCAACTAAAGACTTTAGTCTTGCTTCTGATAAAATAAAACCATGTTCTTCTACTGTAATCATCTATGAAAGATACAAAATATACAGATTTAGAAATCGAAGGAACATTAACAGGACCAAACACATCA
This sequence comes from Cunninghamia lanceolata, assembly GCA_027924645.1. NCBI lineage: Eukaryota > Viridiplantae > Streptophyta > Pinopsida > Cupressales > Cupressaceae > Cunninghamia > Cunninghamia lanceolata. The sequence continues at coordinate 1,272,993 of BSBN01000379.1, read as the reverse complement.
AAATGAATAAGATCCAATACACCAGAAGACTTGTGAGAACTTGAGTAAAACTGAACACAGTTTTCCTTTCCATATACACAATGTTCGCAAAAGTCAAACTTGAGATTACAATCATTTAACGCCTCAACAAGGTTTTTTATTTTTTAGGGTTCTAAGACCCTTCTCACCAATGTGGCCACATCTCAAATGCCATAACATAGTCTTTTCAATAGGAAATTTAACTTCCAAAGCATGTGCACTACCATCAGAGTGTGTTACAACAGATTTCTTCACTACTCATTCAGATGGTGGAGATGAAGTGACTGTAGCTCTTTTCTTCGAGTCAAAAGAACTATTGCACTATGTAGTGCTTACCTCTAGCTAAAACAGAGTACCCCTCCGAGTACCCTTTGCAAGCACCATGGATCCTCTAGTCATGTTGCATCCATCCTTCGAAAAGACAACCTGCACACCTACATCATTCAACATACTTACAGAAAGAAAGTTTTGTGCCAAGCTTGGGATGTACATAACCCCAGTGATCCCCTTCACTCATCCATCAGGGAATCAGATTGAGACTCTTCCACGACCAACAATCTTTAGATGAGAATCGTCACCTAGGTACACTCTTCCACCATTGAACTCTTCATACTTCGTGAACCAACTTTGATGCGAGGTCATGTGGAATGATGCACTAGAATCTATCAACCACACATCATCAGATGCATGGGTGGCTAGGGTTGCGATGAAGGCATCACCATCATCTTGTGACTTGTCAGAATCTAAATCTGGGGCATTATTTTTGTCTTTTTCTTTTCCTCTTTACATTCTTTTTGAAAATGCCCAGTTTTTCCATAGTTCCAATAGAGAGCCTTGGACTTTCTAGGAGATTTGAATCTCCCACGAGATTTGGATCTGCCCGTTTCACCTTTGGGTCTTCCATGAACAGCAAAAGCATCTTTGGCCGACTTGGTTGTCTTTCTTCGCACTTCTTTAGATAACAGTGAAGATACTACATCATCCATCTTGAAGGTGGTGGTAGTGCTTCTGATAGCCATGACAAGATGATCCCATGAATCCGGAAAAGAACCAAGCAGGGTAATAGATTGATCCTCCTCCTCCATTTTCACACCCACAGATGTCAACTATGCAACAAGCATGTTAAAAGAATTCATATGGTCTACAACTAATCCTCCATCTTTCATTTTTTGAGAAAACAACTTCTTTTTCAGAAAGAGCTTGTTCACCAAGGACTTGGCTTGATAAACAGATCCCAGCTTCTTCCAAAGATCTTTCGCAATCTTCTCCTCATGGACATTCAATAGGATAGAGTCAGCTAGACAAAGTCTTATGAGACCCTTAGCCTTCTGATCTTTGAGGTTCTAATTATCTTGTGACATTGTCATAGGTTTTGTTCCATCAATGGATTCCCATAGGTCACGATCAACAAGTAGATCTTCCATCTTGAGTTTCCACAACTTGAAATGTGTGCCATTGAACTTCTCCACCTCTACTCTTTTGGACGTGGTTGCAATCTCCTTCTTGCAACAAGATACAAAATACTCTACACAAACTCCCACTCAACCTACGATTAGCTCAAAAAAACCCTACCCAACAGCTAGAACCAAAACTGGCCAGGCTTTGATACCAACTGAAAGGAAGCTAGGTGTGCGTAAATTGCTTCCTACACTCATCTAATGAGGAGACAAGAGTGCAAATTCAAATGTTAACAACAACAATGGAGATATTGCAGCAATACACATACACACATAAATGAGATAGAAGAGAGACACACAAGATATACTTGGGGAAAACCCTTATCAGGTGAAAAACCCCAAACTCCAAAACCTGTACAATGTATTATCAAAATTGAAATGGTTTACAATACACTTGCAATGCAAGCTCTCAGGAGTCTTCAACACTCGTATTTGGAGACAAACCGGTAGCATAATAGTACCTATCAATCACATAATACATCTCCTCTCCAAAGCACCTGATTATATAGAAAATACAAGGCAAAAATGGCTCTATCTTGAGATGGGTGTCCAACATGGCCTCATGGCCCAAAACCCATGCTTATGCACACTTGTCCAACACTGTAGGATGTTACTAACCATTTTCAAGTCACCCCATCCCAAAGAGGTCTCCTATTCCCAAGTTGGGCAATGATAGATGCTCTAACGACTCTTACAACCATCATAGAATCCGTCATACTGACATATCTTACAACTGTAAGAGAATCTGTCATAAACAGGCTATAAATAGCATATTTTCTTGCAACATGTCATAACCCTCCTTGGGGTTCCCAAAGATGCCTTCTTCCAAGATGCCTTGTGACACATGTCTTTACCTATTATAGAACCTTCTATTTCTGACTCTTACATGTCATAGATTTTGTCATAGGAATCTGTCATAACCATTTCGGTCAAGATTCACTTACACACTAGTCAAGATGCTGACACATGATAGAAAACCTCTACCACATAAAAGGGATGCCTATCTCCACATGGAGTGTGTTGACCATCCTATTCATCTTACAAGTGGAGTGACAACTCATCGTGCCACTTCACACTAAATGACAAAATAGGATGTGCAACAAATTACAACATAGGCTTAGTAAATAAATTACATTACAATAATAAATGCAAGGAATTACCTTATTCCCAACAAGGTGGAATTTGATTTTGAGGTGGATTTTGGTGTTGTGAGATTTGGTTTTGGGCAATTTGATTTTGAAGAGCGATGTATTGTTGGTATGCGAGGAGTTGTTGTAGAATGTGTGGTGGGAGTTGTTTATTTTGGTTGGGGTTTTGTTGTGTGTTTTGAGAGGATGATGTGATAGGTGTTTGTGAGATGGGGTTTTGTACATACGTGAAATTGCATGATGGGTTGTTACATGGGTTAGTGTTGGATGTGTTATGGGGTGGTTGTGAGAATAAGCGGTTAATGAAAGCTATAGTGTTAGCGTTGAGTTGGGAGGCACTTGTGGAAATGCTTGGGTGTGTGGTATTGTTGGGGATGTTTAGGGCGATTTGCAGTGTAGATGTGGTGATGGTGGATGTTGATACGGTTGAGATATTAGGTGCATTGGACACATTTGTGGGGATTGTGGATGTAGTGATATTCAAGCTTGTAGGAATCGTGGATGTGGTGATATTGGGTTTATATGGACTATGGATGTGGTGACATTTGAAGTTTGGGATGTATTAAGGATAGTATGGGATGTGGATGGTTGTAGCACCATTTTTTAGGAGAAAATCAAGATATCTATTGGGGTCTGACTTTAGGACTCTATCAAGCATGTCCATGGAATTAGCGTCTTGTGTGAAATCTAGGACATCTTGATCTATGTTGTTGGTGTTGGATGGGGGTGCTTGTGGTTGGATGGGAAATAGATTTAGCATAGCATTGGTATTGAATGATGGTACTTGTTGGACTACGGGAAGATTGTTTAGGTCAGTTGGAGGCATTCCCATGCCAAAGGTATTCCTAAAAGGTTACATGTCCTTGTTTTTCTTATCTTGGGATCTTGTCACAGGAATGCAATGGTTTTGGGTGAGGATTTGGTTAGGTGGATGAAGATCAAGACCTTAAAGAATAGATTTAAATTGTTGGACCCCAAGATAGGTGGTGATGGGGATGTGATGAGAAGACGAATAGAGGTTTAGCCTTAAGAGAATGAAATCCCAAAATTCTAAACCTAATAGTGATATGGAAATGATATAGGTTCTTAGCTTTAGAGAACAAAATCTCAAAAGTTCTAAACCTAAGGATGGTATGTATGGATAATAAACCTTGGAGGTTAGGACTTCAAAGATAAATGGGTGATTTGATTTTCAAAAATTTTGGATCAAAGGAGATGGTGAGAATAGATGAAGCAATATGAATGTTTTTAGGATGAAGGTGAAAGGGGTGATGATTTGATTAAGAAGGTTATAGGATGGTTTGGATAGTAATCAACCAAGGAAGACCTTAGATGATTTTGGATGTTTTGGATGATTTGATAATGTTTGGGAGGATGTTCAAACCAAGTGGTGAGCCTAAATTGATCTAGATCTTTGGATTATGGAAAAAGATATTTCTCTTTGCTTTAGGTAGAATTATGACCTTAGGAAAAAAGAGGGTGGTTATTTTACTTGTAGGTAGACTAATGACCAACAAGAAAAATGGGATGGATGATAAGATCTAGATCTAATTTTTGCACAAAAGTTGATTTGGGATGTGGTTTTGGATGTTGATTGGAGTTTTGATTTTGGATAAAGTGGATAGGATTTTGGATAGGGTTGGAAAATGTTGGTTTTGGGATAAAATTTGGAATGGATAAAGTGAAGGTCCAAAAAGTGAAAATCAAAATGTGAAGTTAGATTGGATTATATGAAGGTGGAAAGGAGGGATTATGGTCGAGCTTATTGATTAAGGAGATGAAGGGTCCAATAGCTGAAATGATTTTTCTCTAAGGTCAAAATAGAGGTGGATGGATGAAATTTTGGGCTAAATGGTTGTGGGCTTAAGGTCAAAGGTGAATTAGGGTTTTGATGGATTTTGACAAGATGAACACGGATTATGATTAGACAAGGCTCAAAGATTCCAAAATAAGTTTTTGGACATGTGTGCAGTTTGATTTCCAGATGGTGCTAACTTCTAGGGATAAGGCACCAAAATAGTGGGTAATGGTGCTATGGATTTGATAAATGGTCCAAAATAGTGAATTAAGGCATAAAGGAAAATGGCAAAATGAATGAATTTTTAGGCGCCAAACAGAGAAGTTTTGGTGCTAAAATGAGACAGTTACTTGGATTTGGTCTAGGTTTTTGGAAAATTTTGGTAATTTTTAGATTTTGGTCTCAATTTTTTGGATTTTGAAGGTCAAATGATTGATTTGGAGGTGTCAAATGTTTCAAAGGTTCAATGATCTAAGTGGATTCAGATAATGTCAATGATAGTTTCCTTGGCAAGTAATACAAACACTCCAAACAAGAGAATACAATGGCCAAAGGTTTGATGGGAAGTACAATCATGATGTGTATGTTCAAGAAGCCCCTCAAGGCTCAAATTTCCACGGGTATAAACACACTTGAAAAACACTTGAAGACAATGCTTAATCTACCTAAGGTCAAGGTGAATGGCAATTTGTCAAGCCCACAACTTGGAATCTCTGACTCAAATGCAAATGCACTGCTTACTAAGTGTATCCATTATATTGTATTTGCAAGAGAGGATGGATAGGGGCTTCCTGCACTGGAAGGATGACACAATCACCCTTTCCTTGGAAAGCTGTGTATAGCTTATGCTAAGCTGAGGATTTCCATCTCATCTCTAGGGAGCCATATGGTGAGAATCTTGAGAGGATTATGTGTCCTCTTACCTTGAACCAACCACCACAAGGTCAAAAAAGGGTAGGCTTCTAACCAAAGGTGTTTAGTGGGGGATATTCGAGGGACTGACACATTAGGGGCATCTAGCAAGCCACTTAAGGCTTTAACTAGTCATACTAGAGTCTCATATACACAAGGTACGCCTTCGTTCAAACTAGCATTGTATGGTAAGTGTTGATAACTAAGAGGGGGGTGAATCAGTTATCCAAATTATTTCTTCTTTCTAAACTTTCTTATTAATCAATGCAGCATTAATTCAAACAAGCAAACATAACCATGAGATGGAGATACACATGACACAATATTTTTGACGTGGAAACCCTGTTAAGGGAGAAAACCACGGGGTGATTAACCCAAAGATTATTCTCTGTTAGAAGAATAAGGAATTACAAAATGGCACTTGCCAATTAGGGCTCACTGCCAGAGCACACTACTCACAAAGGAGGCACACTACCTAAAAGGAGACACACTGTCTACAAAAGAATGTTATATAATACTTGAACTGATTGGAAGCATCCACATATGCTAGAGTTTAATTCTGGTTAGGCTCAGTACACTGATCTGCTGCACTTCATCTTTCCTCTTCTCTTATGCTGCTTTCCTTTCACATACCGGACCTTTCTTACTATTTTTGCTCTGCTCTGCTTTTATTCGCATACCACATATCACCACACACTTCTCACAACTAAATCCATCCTATATATATATATATATATCCGCACAAGTGATTTCATTATCTTTCTAGTCAGCACCCAGAACAGTCAATCTTCTCACAAACTCTTGTTCTGTCGGCTGAATCCTTACACATCAAGTAATGCGGATCAAGCATATACTTGTAGAAATCATTAATCATGTTGGCCAAACATGATGCATGCCTTCATAACCTTTAACACCATTAGTAACACATCTGAAAAGTAGTCTGATGTTCTGTCAGTCAGTTCTTCCTCTGTTCACACTGTCACTCAGGAACCCGGTACTCAAGTATTCAAATCTTTTGCCTCATCTATCACCGGAGGCTAAAAACTTGGAATATATCACTCAAGGTAGTACTCTTTACTTCTCCAAATCCACACTTTACCAAGATACTTCCTCTAAGAGATCCGGACCTGTCTGTCAGACCTTGCCATATGCTCTGTTCTTGTTTACTAGACCACAACATTCTTCACTCTGACTTTCGGTAGAGACACACCATGTCCTACGGATGTGTGGGATGAACTTTGTTGCCATCAATGACAACAATCATGAATCCATATAGTGTCTCTTGCCAACAATCTCCCCCTTTGGCATTCATGGCAACACTTAGTGAAAAATGACTAAGTGTTTACACTAGGCTCCCCCTTGGCTGATGCTCTCTCTTTATATATATTTTCTGGAGCTCCCCCTTAGTTGGATTCCTCATTTTTCACTGCTCTTCACTCCCCCTTTGACATCAATGGCAAAGGGTAGGGTCCGCACACCAAAATTTTCAAAAAAATTTACTATACTTGGCCGCATAAGTATATACATATGGCATACTTACATATACTTAAGTATGTCTGCAAAAGTTGTCTTTAATTGAATAAATTTTGTAGCCCAACTTTGCTTCATTTTGTCCAAAATTGAGATATGACCGCTCAACAGGAATGCAAACGCATCTGCCCTTTTTAGATCTGTTGGATCATTTGTCTGGGCTATGATTTGAGCTTCACTTATGGCCTCATGCATGGCCTCTAACTTAGGGACAATGATCCTCCTAAGCTCACCCATCTGGTTGATCATGTTCTTCCTTTCCTTCTCAAAATTCTTTATTGCAGTTGTGATTGCAATAGTCTGACACTCTTGATTGACTATGGAGGAAGAGAGAGGATCAAAACTTTGAGACAAACTTAGTAGTTTATCCTCTTGCTCTTTTATTTTCTTCTCAAACTCTACTGTTGCTTTGGACCATGAAATACAAAATTTGTATATTTTTCCACCATCTATAAGAGCATTTTCTAAGCTCTTTATCCCTATACTCATATTTCTCCTATCATTACTTATCAAACCTTGTACCTCTGATAATCTTTTTGCAAGAAATTCCTTCTGGACCTTATCTTCTACTGACTTCTCTAGTGAATCAAAATGTGTATTGACACTGCTGACTAGAGTTTTGAGATTACCGGAAGTGGAGGCTGTGGGATCTTTCTGAACCGATGGCATAATCTTTTCAAGCACTCTGGAAGCAGCTTCTATCAACTCACAGTCTTCCATATGAGACTTTAGGAGTTTTTCATTAGCCTTAGCATTTGCAAATGAAGCTATCTTCATTATCTGTACTGGAGAAAGAGAATCAAAATTGAATGGACCTTGTAGAAGCTCTGGTTCATCAATCTCCATTGTTTCTTTGTTCAGGAATTCTTGGACAGTTTGTGCAATGTCTCTTACTGGAGACAGATGTTTCTTCTCTTCTGCAGTCTTGGAGCTGTCCTTAGGAGTTTTCTCTCCACCACTAGCAGTTGTGGTTTTCTCTGTTGAAGTCTTCTCTCCTTCTACAACCTTAGCACTATCATCTTCTTTTTCCTTCACCTCTGCTTCTTTCTCCTGTGATTTTTCTTCTCCTTTAGATCCAGAGACTGTAGGGGAAACCGGAGGGGAAATGTTAGTCTATTCGGGGCCCACCTCTTCTGACATTTTCTTAGGAGTTTCTTCGGCTACATTTGTAGTGAAGGGATCAATACCCAAGTCCTCTATGATAGGAAGATTAAATCTTTTGAAGGTTTTCTGGAGAATCTCTTCAATGTCCTTAGCTACCTTGTCGGTCTCACCAAGCATAAGTTGATTCATCCTTGCTTTGCTCCTGAATTCATCCTTGCAGTCTTTGAATACCATGTTCATTGTCTTGGGATCAATTGAAGGATATAGCTGAATAGCTATTTGTTCCTGGATCTCAAGGTCTTTTGCCATGGCATTGGTCTTTCTCATTTCCAACTCCTTCTCTAGACTCTTAGGAATTAGAGAGATAATTTCAATAAAAGCTTTATTGTAAATGTTCAAAAACTTAACTATCCCTTCCTCCAGAATCTTTTTATCTGCTTCATTATAATAATCATAGAATTCTGTTAAGGGTTGTAGGTTGCCATCCACAGTGACTACTTTTACTACATCATCTAAGGAGAGAGTAGGTTTTTCAACAAATTCCTCTTCCTTCTCTTCTCCTTGACCGGATGATTTCTTCTTCTTCTTTAGTTTCCTGATCTCCTCATCTGATTCAGTTTCCTCTTCATTCTTTTGACTTGCATAAGCCCTTGTGGCTTTTGTCTTTGATCTTTTCTCTCTTTTATCAGATGCCTGGACTTTCGGTTTTGAGCTTTTGGCTGTGACAGGTGCAGATCTTTTTGATGATCTGGTATGGGTTAAGGTTTCTACCAGAGCACTTTCCTTGCTTTTCTTTTCTGCCTCTTTCTTCTCTTCCTCAGCCCTTTCCATCCTTTTCTTGTGGGCATCAAGTGCCTCCTTTGAGATGCCAAGGCCTTGGGCAATATTTTCTACTTCTTTTCTCACCTTCCTCTTGATCTCTGGTTCTCTGAGTTCAACATGGATTTTTATACTCAGCTCCTCAAAGGTTCCAAACCTTTCTACTTTTGGATCTTTAGGCTGGCTTAGCATGTGTTGAACATGCAGCTCCACAATCTATTCATCAATTTCATACCCCATGGGCATGATCCAGACTGTCCTTGGTTCTACTGCCTCCATTAGGCACTGATCAGTCTCTACCATAAAGCAGACTGTGTCTTTGTATTTCTCAACAAGGGACTGGGGAATCCTTTCTCTTGTTTGCATCATGTTTTGAAAGTTCTTAAAGTATCCCCACAGAGCTATATTTTGTGCTTGGTTATCACCAAGTCCATGTAGATAATCTCTGATTTGGATAGCTACTGGCCTATCACTCTCCCATACCTAGCCATTAGATCTGGGAAGCTCATTCATAAAGTAGAAGAATAAGCACAAAATTAATCCACCATACTTGAATGAATTATTTTTATCTTTCTTGATTTTCTGCAGATTCTCTAAGAGTTGGTTTAGGAGAAGCTGACACAGATCATAGTCTACATCCTTTCTTTACATTTCATAAGCTGTATAGATGGCAATTCCAGGTACAGAATTTTCTCTGCTAGAATGATATATCTTATATCCAATGATCATGGAGGAAAACTTGACATCCAGATCAGTGATGTTATCTACTGTCATTGCTCTTTTGTCAAACTTAGATCTGGTAGCATCACTCACAATTTGGTTCTTTACATATTTAAGAACAGGAATCCCACCGGATGAGTGTAATCTGGTAACTGCCCTGATGGCATCCTTAGTGATCTTGAATGGTCCATTCAACCACATGAAGTTGTCATGTATTCTGCTCAGAATGTACCTAACCCATTCATCCTCCGTAAAATAGGGGAAATGTATGTATTGTGCAAAGTGCTTGTTCTGGAGGCCTATGTATTGGGGTTTGAGCTCAAATGAATCATCTAACAGTTGTTTGTGATAGATATATCTTAGTTTGAATTCCCCAAACTCTTCAACATTTGCATGTATATAAACCCTAATATCTTCGATGTGCAATACACCATGCGGAACACTGGAAAATGCACCTAGGGGATCTACCTACAAGGATTTATATGGATGTTTCTTAAATGAGGGCCGAGGTCTATCAGAGATCTTTACTATATTTGGACTAGCCATCATCAAACAATCTTACTAAAGGATATCAAGAACGATAAATACCTTTTACGCAGGTTAGGGCACACGAAGAAATCCAAATAGAGCTGTATGAAGAGTTGCCTTGATCTTTTGGGAGAAGTTGTTTACAGAGCTCCTTTTCTTTCTTCTTCACATGTGAGTGTACAAGTGTGTAAATGACAGACAAATGAACTCTTTTATTCCAAGAAGCCCTAATTTTCACCCTGCAATAATTGCGCAACCTAATTCATTCCAGTTTGCCTAGTTTTCCTTGTTCAAGGAGGAAGAAACTCATTCAGATCATTATGATTCCCTTGTGATCAATGTTAGTGATGAATCATCATATCCACTTGTCCTTCTGATCATCTTATGTATCCGCAGATCAAGCTGTATCAATTTGGATTCATACTGGGCCAATCTTGTGAGAAACCTGTTTTACAGGAAGACTTGCTTAACCAGACCAATTCTGAAGGAATTGAACCTTTTAAATTTTCTTACGGATCTCTCAGATCTTTACCTGACCTTCTTTACATGTTTCTCTAGAAACCCTTTGATCTGCAGCTTCTCATGTGCTAATTTCAGGCATCACTTAACTGGCTGGGGGAACAAGGTTTTCTTTGTGTCTCCCCCTGAGCCAGAGCTCACCTTTTAGTTTCCGGAAGGAATATCAGCACCAAAGTCTGATGTGGATCCAACCTCTACATTCTCTAAACTTTTCTTCACCCAAATCTTGTTCATCTCATTCCTAACTTCATCTGCATTCACCTTTTTTTACCCTTATCTTGATTCTGATTATGATATACCGAACCTCTTTTCTCCTAATTCTTGCTTCTACAGAATTTTGCATTATGACCAGATCTATTGCAGATTTGGCAAACAACATTTCCTTGTATATTTGATTGACATCCTCTTGATCTGCATTGATTAGCCATATGACCTAGTCTATTGCATGTAAAGCATCTACCATTGAATGATTTGTTCATTTGCATATTTATGCATTCATGAGATTTGTGACCATACCTTTTGTAGTTAAAACATTGTCCAGAGAAGAATGAGTTTGTCTAATTCATTCTCTTTCTGCACTGATTAGCTTTGTGACCAAAGTGATTGCAACTGTGGCAGTATCCATTGAAGGATGGATAAATTTGAGCATTGGGCTGTCTTACTGGAGGTCTTCTAGGCCTATTCCTTGGATTTTCTAATCAAAAATTCTTCTGACCGGATCCAGACCTTTCTCCTTTCTCATATCCCAAACCACACTTGTCATCTACCTTCTTTTGACTTTCAAGAAGAACTTCAAGTTGAGCAGAACTTATCTTGAATTTCTCTTTATATTCATTTGCTATTTGAAGATCCCTTTTGAGAGAGACAATTTGATCCTCAAGTTTTTCTTCATTATCTTTAGCATCTTCAAGATCAGATTCAAGATGTCTGATAATTCTATCCATCTGGTGGCAATCTTCTAATTTCTCCTTGAGGGATTGTCTTAGATTATCTTCAGTTTTTCTTTTCTCTTCAACTTCTTGGGTAAACTTTATAACTCCTAATTCCATTTCATGTCTTACCATAATGATTTCTTTTCATAACTTTTCACATAACTTGGTTTTCTCAGTCAGCTCTTCATTTGCATTACTTTCTTCACCTTGTCTTGCTAGTTGCTGAAGCAGCTCCTTTCTCTTTTTCATAGAGAGACTTAATTTGTCTTTTAGTTCTCTCATGAAATCATCAGCCTGTTTGAGTCTTTCCTTTAATTCATTGACTTCAGAGTTTGACTGTTCAAGATCCTCAAGGGCAGTCTTGAGTTGCTCCCTTAAACCATATGCATCCATTTGGACTCCCAGATCTTCCTCAAGCTATTAGGCTCCAGGATGTTGGGAGGAACTTAGCTCTGATACCAATTGTTGATAACTGAGAGGGGGGGTGAATCAGTTATCCAAATTATTTCTTCTTTCTAAACTTTCTTATTAATTAATGCAGCATTAATTCAAAGAAGCAAACATAACCATGAGATGGAGATACACATGACACAATATTTTTAACGTGGAAACCCTGTTAAGGGAGAAAACCACAGGGTGATTAACCCAAAGATTATTCTCTGTTAGAAGAATAAGGAATTACAAAATGGCACTTGCCAATTAGGGCTCACTGCCTGAGCACACTGCTCACAAAGGAGGCATACTGCTCACAAAGGAGGCACACTGCCTACAAGGAGACACACTGTCTACAAAAGAATGTTATACAATACTTGAACTGATTGAAAGCATCCACATATGCTGGAGTTCAGTTCCGATTAGGCTCAGTACACTGATCTACTGCACTTCATCTTTCCTCTTCTCTTATGCTGCTTTCCTTTCACATACCGGACCTTTCTTACTATTTCTGCTCTGCTCTACTTTTATTCACATACCACATATCACCACACACTTCTCACAACTAAATCCATCCTATATATATATCCGCACAAGTGATTTCATTATCTTTCTAGTCGGCACCCAAAACAGTCAATCTTCTCACAAACTCTTGTTCTGTCAGCTGAATCCTTACACATCAAGTAATGCGGATCAAGCATATACTTGTAGAAATCATTAATCATGTCGGCCAAACATGATTCATGCCTTCATAACCTTTAACACCATCAGTAACACATCCGGAAAGTAGTCTGATGTTCTGTCAGTTAGTTCTTCCTCTGTTCACACTGTCACTTAGGAACCCGGTACTCAAGTATTCATATCTTTTGCCTCATCTATCACCAGAGGCTAAAACCTTGGAATATATCACTCAAGGTAGTACTCTTTACTTCCCCAAATCCGCACTTTACCAAGATACTTCCTCTGAGAGATCCGGACCTATTTATCAGACCTTGCCATATGCTCTGTTCTTGTTTACCAGACCACAACATTCTTCACTCTGACTTCTGATAGAGACACACCATGTCCTGCAGATGTGTGGGATGAACTTTGTTGCCATCAATGACAACAATCATGAATCCATATAGTGTCTCTTGCCAACAGTAAGCACTAATACCGGTTAGACTTATCTTTTGCCTTATTCTTTTTTATATAGTGGACCAAACTAAAGTACCGGTTGAGGTCGTTCCCTTGGAGTGAGTACCTCTTTTCCCACCAAGGTAGGCCTCTCTAAGAAAATGAAAAAGGAGAGAATAGAGCCATTTCTCTTCACCCAATATCCTTATGAAGGCGAGGGGAGAGGATACTTTGATTCTATCCCTTGGGATTGACTAACATGACGTGCAAGTGCAGCAAACACTTCAAACAAAATCTAAGTTCTTTTTAAGTACCCAAATCGAAGTGTTCCTACATTTGTACAAACAAGGTTTATTTTAAATGCACCAAATCAAAATGTTTGCTAAGCTAAGCACACAAAGTTTATTTTAGTGCACCAAAGTAAATGTTTCTAAGTTAACAAAACCCTACAAGGAAATGTTAGTAGTTTTGATTTTGTTCTTTGACTGGCGTTCTTTTTCCCTGCAAGACCCTATCAAACACCTGCACATACCCCAAAGTTAGCACAAAAAATAGTGCCACAACAGATACAACAGATAGTAATGGCACCACAAATCAGGTAGATAGTGCTAAAATTGATAAAAATGGCATCAAAGTATTAATAGACAAATATTCTGACTGACAATAGAGAATAACACCAGATGGCACCACAAATAGACTGAATAGCGCCAATCCTAAGGATAGCGCAAAAATTTACAAAAATAGTATACAAAATGTCTGGAAAAGGTACTAAAGAGTGTTTTTACCTAAACTTACCCTTTTCTCTGAGCCTGATAGTGTCAAACTATGTGCGAAAGGCGCCAAAACAAGAAGTGTCCCTAAAAAGCCTTCAAAAACATGTTTAGTCTCAAAATCTTAACTTAAACAAGGTTAGTACTCTTCCCCCTACCAAGCAACATTCAAAAGACTAGAATAGAGGTGATAAATAGGGTAAAAGCAAACAAAATGAGCTAGGGTTAGATAGAAAAATTCTTGTATATACCCCTAGACAAAGTTTGACATTATAACCTCCTATTTCTTTGTGTTTACTATCAAAACAAAGAGCAAGGAAACCTAAAAGCTTGTTAAAACCTCAAAAAAAGGCATAAAAATCTAAACATAAGATTCAAGGTTAGTAATAATGTCATCCTAGGATAGCACCAAAATAGTGAAGAATGGCACCATGAAACCAGGAACATGGCGCCACTGCGAGACCAAATGGCACCAAACAGAGATCTTTTAGTGCTAAAACCTTCAAAACACATCTTTTTTCACAAAAACTCACACAAAATTAGTAGCTTGGGACCATGGAAACATAAGATTGAAGGTTAGTAATAATGTCGTCCCAGGATAGCGCCAAAATAGTAAAGAATGGCACCACAAAACCAGGAAAATGGTGCCACTGCGAGACCAAATGGCACCAAACAGAGATCTTTTAGCACTAAAACCTTCAAACAACATCTTTTTTCACAAAAACTCACACAAAATTAGTAGCTTTGGACCATGGAGGTCCCACCGGGTGTGCCAATTGAGGTCAAGGAAAACAAATGAAGTCAAAAACATAAATAAAATGCATGAAAACACAAGTTTATACCTTCAAATGATATCCTCCTCCTTGATAAGGTTGATAGAGTGCACCCTCACTCTCTTGCTTTACCCATGGCTTGCTAAATGTGAAATGCTCTCAAACTATACTACAAATCACTAAAAGCCTAGCTCTCGATGAGAGAATGATGGAGAGATTTTGGCATGATAACAATACACTAAAATTGGATGATCAAATGGCTTGGGAGAGGTGGTATTTATAGGCATTTTGGAGGGAGATTTGATACAATGGATGAGGATGAATGTGAGATGGAGGGCTTAGATTTGATCAACAATAATGGAGGGATGAGAATAAATGTGAAATTTTAATTCACATTGGGAAGAGGTGTGCATTAATGAAGTTAGATGAGATGGATTAAAAAGAAATTTTAAATTCTTTTGGGGAAGAGGTGAGGATTAGAAATAAATTTTTAATTCATTTGGGGAAGAGTTCTAATAAATGAGAAATATGACATGTTAGGTGTGTAAGAGCTCATTAATGATTTTGAGGACAAAATGTGTATAAAAAATGTTTCCATGCTTTTGGGGACATATTAGGTGTGTAAGAGAGCAGGTCGCTACAGGTCAGTTGTACAATAAATGTGTGTCCTGTTGTAGGAGCCAGTCTTTGGTTGTAGGAACTCTGTAGGTGTGGCTATAGAACCTTCCACACTTCAGATGTAGGATGTGTGTGGTGTGGCTGCAGGAACTCTATGGCATGACTTCAAGATGGTGATCTTGGATGCTACATGAAGAGTTAGTCACAAAAAGTATCTAACTGTAAAGATTAATGTAAACATACTCACATTGCATATGAAAAATAACCATTTTAACTATTCGACATCTATCAAACATTATATAATTAATATAGTGCTTTAATCAAAGTATAGTATCAAGTCTTAGCCATAATCAAATAAAAGTATCAACAAAAGATACTTGTAAACTAGTAAAGAGGAGATTAAAAGAGGTAATTATGGGGCTCATCCCACCCCCCAAATTAAAGGTTTGCTTGTCCTCAAACAAACAAGGAACTAAGAAAATCAAATACTAGGTCCTAGATTTAAGCCATAAGTGCAGTTCCCTTGAAGTCATATGGATCAACATGTCCCTCCTCCTTCAGGAAGAATCCTCTTTGAACCTCTATGTGCTCCCACCTGATATTTTCATCTCCTACCCTGTATGTGTTGCAAGTATGAGGTGAACCAGTGTTGTCATTGATGTCAACATACTCATATTGCATTGACAAGAAGGATTGGATGAGCTGTGTGCTGAGGATATTGAGAAAATTAGTCTCAATCAGGAACAGTGAAGAACAATGATGAGAAGAAGGCAAAAGTACTCAATAGGTTGAGATTCAGAGGATGTGGATTAAAGGGTTTGTAGATATGAGTCTTGAGATGATCCAGTTAAGATTTCAGAGGTCTGCATGAAGATGTGAAGAAGTTGTGATCGATCAAGTAGAACCGGTTCCGGGAGATGCTCCGGAGTGACAGAGTGTTACAAAAAGGTCCGGTGAGATCCGGAAGTGCATTGTCCTATTCTGCAGATTGGATAGAGTGTTTGGGAGGTCCTTGTAATGTGTCATCTCAATTGGTATGTGGTTTGGAGGTCCGGAAGCACCTCTGGCAGTATGACAGTGGTGATAGACTGTGTTCCTGAAGTTCCAGATGAGGAAGAGAAGAGATTCCAGTGAGTAGAGGAAGTGTGGATGTACCTGGTCATTCAGGCAGGCTTGTGAAGGTTCTTGGATCATGTTGAGGTTATGTTGTCGGTCTGCATTGGTGGTAGAGCCCAGAATTGAAGATATTCTTCCTGATGAAGTTCTTGTTCAGACTAGCTGACTAGATGAGTTGTTCATCTAGCAAATGTTCTTGTGGTGGTCGACCGGATGTATTAATCATCTTGCGAATGTCCTTACGGTTGATTGCCAACTTAGATGATTGTTCCTAAGTCGATGTCTTGTATAAATAAAGGTTTGTGAGTTCATTTCAAAGTGTGGTGTGGAGCAGATGAGAGTGGTATAGCGAAAGAGCGAAGGGCAGAGCAGAAGTATCTCGGGCTTAAATGGAACTGATCCAGACATGGTAAAGATGTCAATCTCCAGTTCAAGTTTGTGATTCTTATCACTTTGTAGACAGTGTGTCTCTTGTAGGCAGTGTGCCTCTTTGTGAGTAGTGTGCTCAGGCAGTGAGCCCTAATTGGCATGTGCCATTCATTTTTCTTATTCTTCTAACAGAGAATAATCCTTGGGTTAATCACCCCGTGGCTTTTCCCTTAATCGGGTTTTCCACATCAAAATCTTGGTATCCAATGTGTTGATGTTTATCTGCTCTTGTGTTTATTTATTATGCTTTCATGGATGGTTAATTGATATGCTATTAACTAACAAAGAAGAATCAAGTGTTTGAAGTAGAAGCAAGTTTTTGTACAACTGATTCACCCCCCCTCTCAGTTGTGTGCCCTAGATCTAACAATTGGTATCAGAGCCACGTTCCTCTAAAAGGAGCTTAACTGCTTGAGGAGATCTAGGATGTTGTCATACAAGAAGGATAGTCCAAAGTTTGATGGAACCAACTTCACTCTCTCGAAAGGTCGCATGAAATGTCATTTGGAGTGTATGGGAAAAGCATACTTGACCATGGTCTCAAAACCATATGTTCCTCCACAGGGTGGTCCGACAACTCTGAATGAAATCACAGATGCTGAAAATAATCTGCAGACCAAGGAAGCTCTTCTAAGCACATTGAATGACTTAGATCTCTCAAATGTTATTGACCTACCAACTGCATATGAGATCTGGACTAAACTGGAACTTCTGTATGAAGGAGATGAGTTTGTCAAGAGTGCAAGGTTGCAAAGTCTGAAAGGAAAATTTGAAATATTGAAGATGAGAGATGATGAAAATATCACTACCTTTATGCCAAGAGTGAATGAGCTAGTATGTGGAATCAGGAATGCTAGTGGAGTTCTGGATGAAAATGAAATTGTTTGCAAAATTCTCAGATCCCTTCCTGTTGCCTACAAAATCAAGGTGGCTGCCATTGATGAATTCAGAGCCCATACAACTGTCACAAGAGAGCAACTGGCTGGCAAACTGACTGCATTTGAAATGACTGAGTTTGGAGATGATCCCCCCAAGACTGAATCTGCATTCAAAGCCAGTGCCTATGTGAAAGGCAAACAAAGATTGGATCTGGGAGAGAACTCTTCAAGGAAGCTGTCATGGTATGAACAAGCAAGGAAAGATATGGAAGAGGAAGAAGCAGAAACAGCTCAACTTGAAGCCCTCATTCCAAAAAGACTGCCAAGAGGATCCGGTAAGTATGAAGGAAAATTACCTTTTAAATGCTTCAACTGCAATAAGATTGGTCACTTTGCCTCAAGATGTCCGGAAAGATCTACAAGGTCAGATTCTAACAGACAAAGGTTTCAAAAGAATTGTTATTATGTTCATGAAGAAGCTGATAATGAAGGAGTAACAGATGATGAATCAGAGATAGGAGACAAATCCGGAAATGAATGGGTGCTTATTGCTATCAGGGAAGAAGATCCAATATCTATCAATCATAAAGGTGAAGAAAGAGCTTTGGCTGCCCAAGTTCAAGAAAAGGATGATTGGGTTATTGACAGTGGATGCTCTCACCATATGACAGGTGACAAGAACAAGTTCTTAGAGTTGGAAAGATATGAAGGGGGAGTGGTAAAGTTTGGTGATAATTCAGCTGGTAGAATCAAATGAAGAGGAACTATATCTTTTAATGGAAGAAACAAAACTAGTAATGTGTTGTATGTTGAAGGTCTGAAGCACAATCTTCTCAGTGTTGGACAGTTGGTGGACAAAGGTTATGATCTCTAATTCAAAGATGGAAAATACAGAATCTTAGAAAGATCCGAAACAGAGATTGCATCCGGTACTCAAACTAAAGGTAATATCTTTCACTTGGTTGGTATTGATAAAAGTTGTCCGTTTGTTCAAGTTGATCAGAGCTGGTTATGGCGTAGAAGGATGTGTCATGTTAATTTTGATAACATCATTAGGATAAGCAATACTCAGGCTGTTAGAGATCTTCCAAAATTAGTAAAACCTACAAATGGTTTGTGCAAAGAATGTTAGCTAGGTAAACAGAGCAGAGTTTCATTCAAAAGCAAAGATTAGTCCTCTACTGGATTATTGGAATTAGTTCATATTGATCTATGTGGTCTAACAAGAGTCAAGAGTTTGCAAGGTGATAGATACTTCATGTTACTAATTGATGATTATTCCCAGATAATGTGGGTCACCTTTCTAAAAGAGAAGTCAGAAGCCTTTGAAAAGTTTAAGATCTTCAAAGCTATGGTAGAGAATCAAACCGGATTAAAACTGAAGTGTGTGAGGTCTGATAGAGGTGGTGAATTCACATCCGGTGAGTTCATAGACTTCTGTGAGAAGCATGGTATAAAGAGACAGTTGTCTACTCCTAGGACTCCACAGCAGAATGGACTAGTTGAGAGAAAGAACCGGACCATCCAAGAAGCTACCAGGACAATGATGTTGGAAGCAAATGTTCCTCAGGTGTTTTGGAGAGAAGCTATTAGCACTGCAGTCTACACCCTCAATCGAGTTCAAATCAGAAACAATACTGGTAAGACCCCATATGAACATTGGTTTGGCATCACTCCTACTGTGAGATATTTCAGAGTATTTGGTAGCAAGTGTTATATTAAAAGAGATGAAGACTTAAGAAAGTTTGATGCTAGAAGTGATGAAGGAATGTTCTTGGGTTACTCCACTCAAAGCAAAGCATACCAGTGTTACAATAAGAGATTGAGAAAGATGATAGAAAGTACAAATGTGAAGATTGATGAAGGAATTGAGAAGCCCTCAAGATTCTATGAATGTGATGAAGATGATCAGAATGATCCTCTGGTGCAAGAAACTCCCAAAGTTCCAAGGTATGTAACTCTAAATCACTTTGAAGATCAAATCATAGGTGACAGAAGCAAAGGGGTACAAACAAGGAGAAAAATTGCTCAAAATTTAGATGAATGTTGTCTGATTTCAAAGATTGAACCTAAGACAATAAATGAAGCATGCAATGATGAAAATTGGACAAAAGCAATGGAGGAAGAGTTGATGCAAATTGAGAAAAATCACACTTGGGATCTTGTTCCCAGACCTAGAAATAAGAATGTGATTGGAACCAAATGGGTCTTCCGGAATAAACTAAATGAAGTTGGTGAAGTAATCAGAAACAAAGCTAGATTGGTCTGCAAAGGCTACTCTCAAATAGAAGGAATTGACTTTGAAGAAACCTTTGCTCCGGTAGCAAGAATTGAAGTAGTCAGATTATTTCTTGCATATGCTACCTTCAAAGACTTCAAGGTATATCAGATGGATGTCAAGTCTACCTTCCTAAATGGTGATTTGGAAGAAGTATACATTGAACAACCGGATAGATTTCAATTGTCTGATAATGATGATATGGTCTGCAAGTTGAAGAAAGCATTGTATGGATTGAAGCAAGCCCCAAGAGCATGGTATGAAAGGTTGGATAAGCATCTTGTGTAGATTGGATTCAACAAAAGTACTGCTGACAGTAACTTATATTTCAAAATTGATCATGAAAACATTTTGATTGTTGAAGTGTTTGTGGATGATATCATTTTTGGAGGAAGAGATAGTATGTGCAAAACTTTTGCAAATTAGATGAAAAGTGAGTTTGAAATGTCTATGCTTGGTGAAATGAATTTCTTCTTGGGTCTGCAAATTACTCAAACAAAGAAAGGGATCTTCACTTCTCAGACCAAATATGTGAAAGAATTGTTGAAGAAATTCGGTATGGAAGATTCAAAGCCAATGAACACTCCTATGGCAACCGGATGTAAGTTGAGCAAAGATGATGACTCTCCAAAGGCAGATCAGACAAAGTATAGATCAATGATTGGTGGATTGTTGTATCTCACTCAGACTAGACTAGATATAATGCAGGCTGTTGGTCTTGTGGCAAGATTTTAGGCTGATCCTAGAGAATCTCATGTTATGGCAATCAAAAGAATTTTTAGGTACTTGAAAGGAATAGTTGAGTATGGTCTATGGTATCCTAGAGATCCGGATTTCTCTCTTCATGCATATATAGATGCAGATTGGGCAGGAGATGTGGATGACTGGAAGAGAACCAGTGGTGGAGCATTCTCTTTGGGAAAGAGATTGGTTTCTTGGCTAAGCAAGAAACAAGAGGCAATATCTTTGTCTACAACTGAAGCAGAATATATTGCAGCAGCAAGTAGTTGCACTCAAATTTTATGGATGAAGCAGATGTTAAGAGACATGAAAGTAGAATATGAGGAGCCTATCACAATTTTCTGTGATAATTCAAGTGCAATAAACATTTCTAAGAATCCGGTGTTGCATTCTAAGACCAAGAACATATCTATCAAGTTTCACTTTTTGAGAGAACAAGTGAACAAAGATGAAGTCAGATTGGAGTATGTACCCTCCAAGGATTAGATTGCAGATATTTTTACTAAACCTCTTCCCAAAGACTCTTTTGAGTATCTCAGGGAGAAGTTAGGGGTCATGGCCCCTCCAGTGATGAACTAGGATGCACTGATGGGCATCAGTCTGGTGGATATCACAGTCATATCTTGTGATCCAGATTGATGATGGGGAGCTGCTACTAAGGGGGAGCAGCTGGTATGATTCTGATGTGTTAGAATTGCAAGTATGAGCCCTTTGCCATTGATGTCAAAGGGGGAGAGAAGACATGTGAAAAACAAGTGGTTGATGATCCAAGGGGGAGCAGTAAAGGAAGAGAAGACATGTGAAGAGTTGTTGATAGGGGGAGCTGTGATAGAAAGGAGAAGTTCTTGTCTTGATGGGTTTTCACATCATATGTTGCCATCAATGACAAAGGGGGAGATTGGTGCAAGTATGAGGTGAACCAGTGTTGTCATTGATGTCAACATACTCATATTACATTGACAAGAAGGATTGGATGAGCTGTGTGCTGAGGATATTGAGAAAATTAGTCTCAATCAGGAATAGTGAAGAACAGTGATGAGAAGAAGGCAAAAGTACTCAATAGGTTGAGATTCAGAGGATGTGGATTAAAGTGTTTATAGATGAGTCTTGAGATGATCCAGTTAAGATTTCAGAGGTCCGCATGAAGATGTGAAGAAGTTGTGATCGATCAAGTAGAACCAGTTCCAGGAGATGCTCCAGAGTGACAGAGTGTTACAAAAAGGTCCGGTGAGATCCGGAAGTGCATTGTCTTATTCTGCGGATTGGACAGAGTGTTTGGGAGGTCCTTGTAATGTGTCATCTCGATTGGTATGTGGTTTGGAGGTCCGGAAGCACCTCTGGCAGTATGACAGTGGCGATAGACTGTGTTCCTGAAGTTCCAGATGAGGAAGAGAAGAGATTCCAGTGAGTAGAGGAAGTACGGATGTACCTGGTCATTCAGGCAGGCTTCTGAAGGTTCTTGGATCATGTTGAGGTTATGTTGTTGGTCCACATTGGTGGTAGAGCCCGGAATTGAAGATATTCTTCCGGATGAAGTTCTTATTCAGACTAGCCGACCGGATGAGTTGTTCATCTAGCGAATGTTCTTGTGGTGGCCGATCAGATGTATTAATCTTCTTGCAAATGTCCTTATGGTTGATTGCCGACTTAGATGATTGTTCCTAAGTCGATGTCTTGTATAAATAAAGGTTTGTGAGTTCATTTCAAAGTGTGGTGTGGAGCGGATGAGAGTGGTATAGCGAAAGAGCGAAGGGCAGAGCAGAAGTATCTCAGACTTAAATGGAACTGATCCAGACATGGTAAAGATGTCAATCTCTAGTTCAATTTTGTGATTCTTATCACTTTGTAGACAGTGTGTCTCTTGTAGGTAGTGTGCCTCTTTGTGAGTAGTGTGCTCAGGCAGTGAGCCCTAATTGGCATGTGCCATTCATTTTTCTTATTCTTCTAACAGAGAATAATCCTTGGGTTAATCACCCCATGGCTTTTCCCTTAACCGGGTTTTCCACGTCAAAATCTTAGTGTCTAATGTGTTGATGTTTATCTGCTCTTGTGTTTATGCATTATGCTTTCATGGATGGTTAATTGATATGCTATTAACTAACAAAGAAGAATCAAGTGTTTGAAGTAGAAGCAAGTTTTTGTACAACTGATTCACCCCCCCTCTCAGTTGTGTGCCCTAGATCTAACAGTATGGTCGCTTGCCAGTCTAGTGGGCAATAGGATACCATAGAAGAGGCAGATGGAAAGTTGGTGGCAGCGATGCTAGTCCCATTGCTCTGGATAGATTTATGTACCTGTGACCTCTGCTCACTACTGTATGAAAATTATACAAAGAATGTGGTTCTTTTTGCTTCAATTCTGTTGTTAATTCCTACCACCTAATTTTACAACTGTCAAATGCAACATTTCCTTTTTCCCTAAGTAATTCCTGATAATGCATAAATCATCCTTTGATCTCTAAGGAGCTTTGTGGCTACACTTGGAATCTTTTGCAAAATAAACCGCTAATCATCAATTTCACTAGGATCCTTCACCTTTGCTCTGATTACCAAAGCCGTTGATTTCTCTCTTTCCTAATAACTTCTCATCTGCACTCCCTTATCATAATCATTTCTAATGAAGGAAGTGAGGGCTCAAATTTGTTTATCCCCTTTATAATGAATGAGATTCTAGTACAAGTCATAGGGAACAACAAAATCATGCAAATAAAATTCACAAAGTTGATCTTGTAGTTCTGGGTAGGATGTCCTAAAAATCCAGAAAAACTTTTGTTAGTGTCTAACAAGAATGAAAGCTTACTCACAAGTTTCATAAACTGAAAAGTGAGAAATATTTTTTCTCAAAAACAAGGTGTATACTCTAGTAGGAGGTCTACATTGCATGATCTGACTAGTAAGTTCTACCATCTTCTCTATCCTCTGCTTCAATTCATCAATTTCTTTTTCTTTTCCTTTCAACTTTTCTGTAAACTTTTTCTCCATTTCCTTCTCTTTATTCCACTTCTTTTTCATTATTCTTATTTTTTTGTCCCTCCTCCATAACAAATACTCAATAGGAGGAACATTCATTTATGATGTTGCATGATGACTAGAAGAACCAACTGAAGTGCAAGGAGTGTTATGCCACAGTTACCTCAGCTAACCTGTGCAATTCACTATTGCCTTGCTCCTTTGCTCTCAATTCTACCTGCAACTACCGATTAGAAATTACTTGCTCTTCCATCCGTTTGCTTAATAAACTTATTTTTCATAGGGAATCTTGGAGTTCTCCTTCATCGTATGTTCCCATATCAATAGGGACCATCCCCTGACCTTTACTATGCTCAATGAATCTCCTACAAGGTCAAACTCTAGGGTGCTTGACAAATTTTGTTTATCTCTATAGACAAACATATCCTCTCTTTCAAAATCAGTGTCAATTTCTAATAGCACCACTTTTGGTTTTGGAATTGTAGGTTTAGTTTGTGCCCTCTTTGTTTTGAGGTGGTGTGAATGCCTAGACTTTTGAGTTGGCAGAGGTTAAATTGTTTTGCCTTTCTTTTTACTTGCTTTTGGCAAAGAAGGGGATAACTTTCATTTCTTTTTTGACCTAGCAGCAGAAAAAGGTATGTTGGTATGTGGCGACTGATCATGCAAGTACTGTACACTTGTCATGTATCCTCGCTACGGTTCAGGGGTGGGTCGGGCCCCGAGCGGGGGTTTGTGGGCGGCAACCCCTGAGAAGTAGGGGTTGCACCCCAACAAAAAAAATCCCTCTTTTTTGCCTATTCAGAGTTGGTTGTTAATTTTTTTGTTAACTGACAAAAGAAAAATGACATTGTAAAACCCTAATTCTAGAAGCTTCCAAAAGGCTTGTTATAAGCAACTGGGATGTATGTTGCAGGTGGGTTTTCAATATTGTATTGTAGCATTTGTAGCGGTATTGAGTTGTAAGGTTTGCTGGTTGTAATCGGTTTGATTTACTGGATAATAATATTAGACTCTCTGTTGGTGGATGTAGCCCGAGTTTGGGTGAACCACGTTAAAACTTGTCTCTCACTATTATTATTTTTGTGTATTTTCATTCCTCTATTTAATCTTTATTTGTATTTAATTGATATCTTTTGCATGCAATCACTAACAAGTGGTATCAGAGCAGGTTGTGTTCAATTATCATCTATAGGACGGTCTCACAGTTGGGTGGGAGTCTCACGGTTGAGTGGGAGCAATGGTGGACGACGGTAAATTGAAGGTAGATAAATTCAATGGGCAGAACTAGCAATTATGGAAGATGCAGATGGAGGATTATCTCTATCAAAAGGATTTATGGAGGCCATTGGAAGGAATAGCCAATGAACCAGCAGCAATGACTGATGAGGATTGAAATCTTCTGGACAGAAAGGCACCGGGAACCATTTGGTTGTGCCTAGCACCATCTGTGGTGTTCAATATAACAGAAGCGACGACAACAAGTGAACTAATGAAAGATTTATCTAAACTGTATGAAAGACCCTCAACCTCAAATAAGGTATTTCTCATGCAGCATTTGTTTGATCTGAAAATGATTGAAGATGGATCTGTGATAGATCATTTAAATGAGTTTAATATGATTACCAGTCAGTTAACTTCTATAAAAGTGAAATTTGATGAAGAGGTGAGGGCTCTCTTGGTTTTATGTTCTTTTCTAGAAAGTTGGAATAGCTTGATAATGGTTGTAACTCTATCTCTTGTTCAAACACTTTAAAATTTGATGATGTTGTTGGTGTTATCTTTAGCGAGGAAATGCGACGGAAAAGCTCAGGAGGGTCCACATCAGGAAGTGTTTTGAATGCAGAAAGCAGGAGCAGATCAAAGGAGAGAGGAAAAGGTTCTAGAGGTCATGGGAAGTCATGAGGAAAATCAAAGGACAAGAGGTCCCAATCCAGAGGATAGAAGGATTGTTGGTACTATGGGAAACTAGGTCATCTGAAGAAATATTGCTGGTTTTGGAAGAATAATGAAGGAGACAAACAAGAATGCAATAAGGAGGAAAATGTGGTAAGTAATAAATCTAAAGATGATGCTTTGATTCTTTCCCTAGATAATTTTAATGATTCATGGGTTTTAGATTTAGGGGCCTCATTTCATGCTATGCCCCATAGAAGTTATTTTCTTGATTATGTCCAAGAGGATTTTGGGCTGGTTTATTTGGAAGATAATGAACCCTGTCAGATTGTTGGAAAGGGAAGAATCAAGATTAAGTTGCAGAATGGGAATCATTGGCTACTACAAGAGGTAAGGCACATTCCAAGGCTGAGTAGGAATTTAATTTCAGCAGGGCAGCTTGCTGATGAAGATTGCATTGTTACATTTACTGATAAAAATTGGAAGGTTTCAAGAGGTGCCTTAATAGTAGCAAAAGGTGTGAAAGTAGGCACCTTATATCTTTGTACAGGTCATACTGTTCCTTCTACTTTAGTTGTTGTAGAGAAAAATCAAACAAGTTCAGGAACAGTTGCAACAGGTTCACAAGAAGAGACTGAAACAGTTGCTGCAGGTTCTAAGACAACACTATGGCATAACAGACTTGGGCATATGAGTGAAAAAGGTATGAAGGTACTTCATTCTAAGAAAGTTTTACCAGGTCTGAAATGTATTAATATGGATTTTTGTGAAAGTTGTGTGTATGTCAAACAAAAGAGAGTCAGTTTTCTCAAGGATGGGAAGCAAAAGAAAGATAAAAAGTTGGAGCTTGTGCATACAGATGTATGGGGACCAACTCAAGTATCTTCTCTCGATGGCTCTTGATATTATGTTACATTCATAGATGATGCAACTAAGAAGGTTTGGATTAATTTCCTTAGGCAGAAATCTGATGTATTTGAAACATTTAAGAAATGGAGAAGCTTGGTTGAGAAAGAGATAGGTAAAAGATTAAAATGTCTCAGATTTGATAATGGTGGTGAGTATTGTAGCAAATAATTTGAGGATTATTGTTCCTTTAATGGAAGTCATAGGCAGAAAATGGTTCTAGGTACTCCACAGGAGAATGGAGTGGCTAAACACATGAATAGGACAATAATGGAGCGTGCAAGGACCATGAGATTGCATGATGGCCTGCCTTTAAACATGTGGGTACAAGTTGTCAACACACTGTATATTTAATTAATAGAGGTCCTTTAGTTCCTTTGGTTGTGGTATTCCAGAGGAAGCATGGACAGGTAAGAAGATGAGTTATTCTTTTCTCAAAACCTTCGGATGTGAAGCATTTGCACAAGTAGATTCTAGAAATAGAACCAAGCTAAATGTAAAATAAAAAAGTGTACCTTCGTTGGATATGGCATCGATGAATTTGGTTATAGGCTTTGGGATTTTAAAAATCAAAAAATTGTGAAAAGCAAGGATGTTGTATTTAATGAGAAGGTGTTGTACAAAGATTAGTTGCAGCAACATGAGAAGAAAGAAAAGGATTATGTAGTGTTGGATGATACTCCAAATAATGATGTTCCAATGGTTCCTCATGCTCCGCAACAATGTAAAAAGAAATACCACAAACTCCAGTGAATGTTAAACAGTCAACAAGGCTAAGTAAAGCTCCTGAAAGGTTTTCTCCCTCTTTGTATTCTATTTTGTTAATAGATGCTGGTGAACTGGAAGGGTATGATGAAGCTATGCAGGTGGATACAAAGGTTCAGTGGGAGCTTGCAATGAAAGAAGAAATGGAATCCTTGCTGAAAAAATAGACTTGGGAATTATGTAAGTTGCCTGCAGGTAAAAAGGCTTTACCAAACAAATAGGTTTATAGGCTAAAAGAGTAAGATGGAGGTAAGAAAATATTTAAAGTCCAATTAGTTGTAAAAGGATTTGTACAGAAAAGGGCATTGATTTTGTTGAGATATTTTCTCTGGTTGTCAAGATGACTTCTATTCGTACTGTTTTAAATATTGTGGTTGCTAAAGATTTGCATTTGGAACAGCTAGATGTGAAAACTACCTTTCTCCATGGTGATTTGGAGGAGGAGATATATATGGAACAACAACAGGGATTTGAGGTCAAAGGTAAGGAGAAATTGTTGTGCAGATTGAAGAAGAGTTTATATGGTTTGAAACAAGCACATCGGCAGTGGTATTTGAAATTTGATAGTTTTATGGCTGAGTAAGGCTACAGCCGGTGTAATTATGACCATTGTGTTTATTTTAAGAGGTTGGATAATGACAGCTACATTATTTTATGTTTATATGTTGATGACATGCTTGTAGCAGGGTCTAACATGGATCACCTAAGAGAATTAAAACAATAGTTAGCACAATCTTTTGCTATGAAGGATTTGGGGGCAGCAAAACAAATCCTTGGTATGAAAATTTGCAGCAATAGGAAGAACAGACAATTGACTCTATCTCAAGTTGATTATGTTGAAAAGGTGTTGCAGAGATTCCATATGGAGAATGCAAAAGTTGTCAACACACCTTTGCCTAGTCATTTGAAACTGAATAAAGAGATGTGTCCTAAGACACAAGAGGAGGAAGAGAAAATGTCCAAGGTACCATATGCTTCAGCTATAGGAAGTTTAATGTACACCATGGTATGCGTATACGCCTAAAAATGACACGATTCAGTCTAAATAAATATTCTTAATATTTATTCCCTTCTAATTCTTCTATCAATAAATAAATAAATCAAATTTATTTATTTGATTCAGTCTTCTAAAATTAATTAAATATCAAAATATTTAATTATCTCTTCTAAAGTCAAAATTAAATAAAATCCTTTATTTAATTAAATTCTTCCAAACAATTAAATAACTCTTAATTATTTAATTAAATCAAATCATTCTTCCAAATTTAAATAAATCAAATCAAATTTATTTAAATCCTCTCAATCTCCAAAAATAAAATACAATCAAATATTTTATTACTATTCTATCATGCACAAACAATTAAATAAATTTATTTATTTAATTTGCTTTCTTATCTTCTAAATTAAATAATACCAATTATTTAATTGTTTCTTCCAATAATATCTTCTCTAAATTTAAATAAATCAAATATTTATTTAAGTTATCCATATCTTCTAAATTGGGTTATCTCTAAATATAATTCAATCTTTGTGCACATGCAATTGAATATTCTAAATATTTAATTGAGATAAAATATCTTTTCATCTTCATGCAATTTCCATTCTTCTAGTTCTATTCTCTTAACTGATTGATCTATTCTTTTAATTGATTAATCTCTTCAGTTAACTCATTCTTCTATTTCTTTAATTCCTTTCATGCAAAATATAGCAAGACACATGTCTTCTTCTTATTCGTGCACATTTCTCAACCGTTCTATACTGTTGATCTTCTTGTTCTTTCTATACCATTGATCTTCTCTTTCTCAAGTCTATAAATTGAACCCTCTTCTTCCATTTCATTCATCCAAGCTTTAAGTATTGTTACTCTGCACGAATTATAGTGTGCCTTTGGCACCAATTCCTTCATTGCTTGTGATCACACTTGTTACCATACTACTATCATTGTTGTGAAGCTCATCTTCATTACAAAGCATTATCATAGCCATTCTCCATAGACAATCTTGGAATCATAGCAAGGAAGTGCACTCTTTGAGGGCCTTATTCATACATGCAAGATCGATTGAGATAGGCAACCAATAGAAGCTATGAAACTTTGAGGTTTGGAAAGGTTTTTGAAGTTCTTTTGTTTGATTGGTCTCTTTGTTTTTGTACTTCGTTGAGTTTTGGGTATTTTGATATTGATATATTGATTATTCATGTTTACTCCAATTTTCCCTTAACAGTATGCACGAGACCGGATATTGCACATGTTGTAGAAGTCGTAAGTAGATATATGAGTCATCCCAGATTGGAGAATTAGAATGCAGTAAAATGGATTCTTAGATATTTGAGAGGTACATCTAATAAACACTTATGTTTTGGGGGCTCTAATACTGATTTAGCAGGCTTTGTGGACTCAAATTTGGCAGGAGATATTGATACTAAGTAGAGTACTACAGGTTATGTCTTTACTATAGGTGGGATAGCGGTGAGTTGGATCTCCAAGTTGCAAAAGGTGGTTTCTTTATCCACCACGGAGGCAAAGTATGTAGTTGCAACAGAGGCAAGCAAGGAGATGATATGGCTGAAATCTTTCATGGAAGAATTGGGCAAACAACAGGCTAAAAGTTTTTTATATACATATAGTCAGAGTGCCATACATCTTGCAAAAAATTTTGCCTTGCATTCAAAGACCAAACACATACAACTCAGGTATTACTCCATCTGGTCGGTGTTAGATGATAGAAAGTTAAGGCTGGAAAAGATACATACAGATGAAAATCTAGCGGATATGTTTACGAAGGCAGTGGCAAGGGAGAAACTGAGCTCCTCTTCATCTTTGGTTGGTCTTCAAGACTGAAAACCAAAAATTAGAATAGCAGAGTCCAGGGTGCTTATTTTCAGTGGGAGCTGCACACGCAGCGGTGTCATCCAGGATTAGTCTCCAAGTGGGAGATTGTTTGGTGTGGACCCTGATCAGTCTCCAAGTGGAAGATTGTTGGTATGTGGTGACTGATCATGCAAGTACTGTACACTTGTCATGTATCCTCGCCAGGGTTTGAGGGCGGAAACCCCCAAGAAAAAAATTTCCCTCTTTTTTGCCCATTCAGAGTCAGTTGTTAAATTTTTTTAACCAACAAAACAAAAATGACATTGTAAAATCCTAATTCTAGAAGCTTCCAAAAGGCTTGTTATAAGCAGCTGGAATGTATGTTATGGGTGGGATTTCGATATTGTATTGTAGCATTTGCAGCGGTATTGAGTTGCAAGGGTTGCTAGTTGTAATTGGTTTGATTTACTGGATAATAATATTGGACTCTCTGTTGGTGGATGTAGCCCGAGTTTGGGTGAACCACGTTAAAACTTGTCTCTCGCTGTTATTATTTTTGTGTATTTTCATTCCTCTGTTTAATCTTTATTTGCATTTAATTGATATCTTCTACATGCAATCCCTAACAAGGTAAAGGTTGCTCATGGACATATAGAATATCTTTAGAAAAAGGTACTTTCTCTTCACAGGTGGCTGAAATAGGTTCTAGTGGAGTTTCTGTCATAGGGGATGAAGTTTCAACTACAACAAATGGAGTCTCAGGTTCAAGAGATGAAGTTACATGCATAGGGGTTCCTACAAAATTAGGTGTAGATGTTGCATGGCTCTCTGAGGGCACTGCAGGGTTAGAGGTTGACATTGCATGCCCTTAAGAAGAGGTTGCATACTTGGCAACTGATGTTGCATTTTCTTTAGATGGTGCTTCATGAGCACGGGATGTGGACGCATGATCAATAGAAGGTGTTGCTTGTACTTCTCCCACATTTTCTCCCCTTTCTTCTTGAATCTCCTTTACTTGTTACACTCTATTTCTCTTCATCCTAAGCCTTTGGCCATGTGGCCCTACATCAGGAATTTCTCTTATATGATGCAAACCCAAAATACCTCTCATGTCACATAAGGAAACTATTTACTTAGAAATAGGTCACTCAAACCCTTTTTCACTAACAACTAATTAAGTGCATGGTGAGACAATGCAGTTGTGGTCCCTTTCTGGTATTCACTTGCCATTTTATTTAACAAATTAAATAGAAAATTTGGAACATTGACATTTCTCCCATGTCGCAAATGTTTTAACAACTTAAAATGTACAACATGAAGATAAGATTGTTTTCCTTTGCAGGTTAAGTATTTGATGATGTATGTGGCTTCTTGTGCCCACTGCGAGTTGAGTGACAAGCATCAAGTCCCCTGGGAAGTGACCTCAAGATGTTCACCATCCTCAAAAAACTCATTCCTAGTTGTCGTTACATCACCTCTTTGTAGGAAATTCTCCCCAACTATCGGCAGACCTATTACTTCTGTTACGGGTAGTCTTAAACTACAATGTGATTTGTTTTTTTAAACTTGGAATACTTAGAGTACTATGGGTTTGCTTCTAGATAATCGTAGCAAATGCAGCAATTTAAACATTAAGTTCAAATGACGTTGCATGCTCAAACATCATGTCACATGATGCTGCATGCATACGATCATCCATAGCTTCACTAGGTGTTGATGTTGGCAACTAAAGGGGTTGTACAGTATGATCTGGCTTGGCACACGTCAGTTAATGGTTGACAAATAGGCATAAATAGTAGTCGACAAGACTACTGCCACCCCCCAATTAAGTATAGGATGTGTCCTCATAGTTGACGAGGTGTGAAAAGATAGGTAGCAACAAGGTGACATGGCTTGGTTACGTGAAATGTTTAAAGCACATTATTAATTATTATTCACAATAATGTTGTATAAATAAAAATAACCATAATTCAATGCAAAATGAGTAAAAGTAGTTACAATACCTTGTACGGTGTGTTGTAATGATCTGCTGATGGTGACTGGTGATGGCAGAGAGATCGATAAGTTGGTTATCATGCCACTTATTAATGACAACTACTTATTAATCTGACAGATGTGATGGGTTTGTTACCACACATGTACAGGTGTATTAAATGCAATGGCGGTGAGATATATGGTGGGAAAATGGCAGCGTGAGGTTGCATGAAGCGGTCAAGGTATGTGGACAAGATTATGAAGGAAGTGTTGCTGCATGAATCTTGGTGTAGGAATGGATGGTACAGTTGCAAAAAAGGAGTTGGACAAGCTGCGAGATGGAATTGGCGAAATGTGTAGAAAGATAGGTAGGTGGACAGCAAACTGTGGGTGCTAATGCTGCAGGAAAGAATGTCTGTTGCTGCAGGAAAATAGGTATAGAATGCCATAGGCTATAGGAAATGATATTGCATGGTGCAATAGGTGATGCTATGTGAAAAGATTGACTGACAAAAAATGATGGAAAAGAAGGTGAGCAAGTAAACTTTGCATTATTAGGGAATAATTGACAATGCCCAAAGTGTTTTCACTATCAATTGAATTGTTTTTTTTTTGTGTGTGTGTATAGTGAGGTTATACCTGAGAGATGACAGTGCTTGACATGTAAGTCTCATTCATTTCCTAATGGTGTTTAGGTGTTATCTCCATGTGATTGTCTTGTGCGATCTGTTGCATGAATTGATCTTTGTCAGGTGGCTTTTTATAGAGCTTCAGGTGATGGCCATTGACCATTAGAGAGAATTTGACATGATCAATGGTGATTAACTTAACTGTTGGTATGTGGTGACTGATCATGCAAGTACTGTACACTCGTCATGTATCCTCTTTTTTTCCTGTTCGGAGTCGGTTGTTAATTTTTTGTTAACCGACAAAAGAAAAATGACATTGTAAAGCCCTAATTCTAGAAGCTTCCAAAAGGCTTGTTATAAGCGGCTGGGATGTATGTTGCGGGTGGGATTTTGATATTGTATTGTAGCATTTGCAGTGGTATTGAGTTGCAAGGATTGCTGGTTGTAATCAGTTTGATTTATTGGATAATAATATTGGACTCTCTATTGGTGGATGTAGCCCGAGTTTGGGTGAACCACTTTAAAACTTGTCTCTCGCTATTATTATTTTTATGTATTTTCATTCCTCTATTTAATCTTTATTTGCATTTAATTGATATCTTCTACATGCAATTCCTAACAAGTGGTATCAGAGTAGGTTGTGTTTGATTATCATCTGTAGGAAGGCCGCACGGTTGAGTGGGAACAATGGCAGACAAGGGTAAATTGAAGGTAGATAAATTCAATGGGTAGAACTATCAATTATGGAAGATGCAGATGGAGGATTATCTCTATCAGAAGGATTTATGGAGGCCATTGGAAAGAATAGCCAAGAAATTGGCAGCAATGACTGATGAGGATTGAAATCTTCTAGACAAAAAGGCATTGGGAACCATTCGGTTGTGTTTGGTACCATCTGTGGCATTTAATATAACAGAAGCGATGACAACAAGTGAACTGATGAAAGCTTTGGCTAAATTGTATGAAAAACCCTTAGCCTCAAATAAGGTATTTCTCATGAAGCATTTGTTTAATCTGAAAATGATTGAAGGTGGATGTATGACAGATCATTTAAATGAGTTTAATACAATTACTAGTCAGTTAACTTCTGTAAAAGTAAAATTTGATGAAGAGGTGAGGGCTCTCTTAGTTTTATGTTCTTTGCTAGAACGCTGGAATAGCTTGGTAATGGCTATAAGTAACTCTGTCTCTGCTTCAAACACTTTGAAATTTGCTGATGTTGTTGGTGTTATCCTTAGCGAGGAAATGTGATGGAAAAGCTCAAGAGGGTCCACATTAGCTAGTGTTTTGAATGCAGAAAGCAGGAGTAGATTAAAGGAGATAGGAAAAGGTTCTGGAGGTCATGGGAGGTCACAAGGAAAATCAAAGGACAAGAGGTCCCAATCTAGAGGATAGAAGGATTGCTGGTACTGTGGGAAACTAGGTCATTTGAAGAAATATTGCTGGTCTCAGAAGAATAAAAAAGGAGACAAACAAGAAGGCAATAAGGAGGCAAATGTGGTAAGTAATAAATCTAAAGATGATGCTTTGATTCTTTCCCTAGATAATGTTGATGATTCATGGGTTTTAGATTCAGGGGCCTCATTTCATGCTACACCCCATAGAAGTTATTTTCTTGATTATATCCAAGGGGATTTTGGGC
Source organism: Cunninghamia lanceolata (assembly GCA_027924645.1). Classification (NCBI taxonomy): domain Eukaryota; kingdom Viridiplantae; phylum Streptophyta; class Pinopsida; order Cupressales; family Cupressaceae; genus Cunninghamia; species Cunninghamia lanceolata. Next base: position 1,238,770 of record BSBN01000379.1, on the reverse strand, counting down.
TGGTTTATTTGGGAGATAACAAACCATGTCAGATTGTGGAAAGGGAAAAATCAAGATTAAGTTGCAAAATGGGAATCATTGGCTACTACAAGAGGTAAGGCACATTCAAAGGCTAAGTAGGAATTTAATTTCAGCAGGGCAGCTAGGTGATGAAGGTTGCATTGTTACATTTACTGATAAAAATTGGAAGGTTACAAGAGGTGCCTTAATAGTAGCAAAAGGTGTGAAAGTAGGCACCTTATATCTTTGTACAGGTCATATTGTTCCTTCAAATTTAGTTGTTGCAGAGAAAAATTAAACAGGTTCAGGAACAGTTGCTGCAGGTTCGCAAGAAGAGATTGAAACAGTTGATGTAGGTTCTGAGACAACACTATGGCATAATAGACTTGGGCATATGAGTGCAAAAGGTATGAAGGTACTTCATTCTAAGAAAGTTTTACCAGGCCTGAAATGTATTAATATGGATTTCTATGAAAGTTGTGTGTATGGCAAACAAAAGAGAGTCAGTTTTCTCAAGGATGGGAAGCAAAAGAAAGATGAAAAGTTGGAGCTTGTGCATATAGATGTATGGGGACCAGCTCAGGTATCTTCTCTCAGTGACTCTTGGTATTATGTTACATTCATAGATGATGCAACTAGGAAGGTTTGGATTTATTTCCTTACGTAGAAATATAATGTATTTGAAACATTTAAGAAATGGAGAAGCTTGGTTGAGAATGAGATAGGTAAAAGATTAAAATGTCTCAGATCTGATAATGGTGGTGAGTATCAGAGCAAAGAATTTAAGGATTATTGTTCCTTTAATGGAATTCATAGGTAGAAAATGATTCTAGGTACTCCACAGGAGAATGGAGTGGCTAAGCACATGAATAGGATAATAATGGAGCATGCAAGGACCATGAGATTGCATGCTGGACTGCCTTTAAACATGTGGACAGAAGTTGTCAGCACTATTGTATATTTAATTAATAGAGGTCCTTCAGTTCCTTTGGGTTGTGGTCTTCCAGAGGAAGCATGGACAAGTAAGAAGGTGAGTTATTCTTTTCTCAAAACCTTCGGATATGAAGAATTTGTGCATGTAGATTCTAAAAATAGAACCAAGCTGGATGCAAAATTAAAAAAGTGTACCTTCGTTTGATATGGCATTGATGAATTTGGTTATAGGCTTTAGGATTTTCAAAATCAAAAAATTGTGAGAAGCAGGGATGTTATATTCAATGAGAAGGTGTTGTACAAAGATCAGTTGCAGTAGCATGACAAGAAAGAAAAGGATTATGTGGTGTTGGATGATACTCTAGATAATCATGTTCCAGTGGTTTCTCATGCTCCACAATAGCAACAAGAAATACCACAAACTCCAGTGAATGTTAGACGGTCAACAAGGCTAACTAGACCTCCTGAAAGGTTTTCTCCCTCTTTGTATTCTATTTTGTTAACAGATGTTAGTGAACTGAAAGGGTATGATGAAGCTATGTAGGTGGATACAAAGGTTCAGTGGGAGCTTGCAATGAAAGAAGAAATGGACTCCTTGCTGAAAAATTAGACTTGGGAATTATGTCAGTTGCCTGCATGTAAAAAGGCTTTACCAAACAAACAGGCTTATAGGCTGAAAGAGGAAGATGAAGGTAAGAAAAGATTTAAAGCTAGGTTAGTTGTAAAAGGATTTGCATAGAAGAAAGGTATTGATTTTGATGAGATATTTTCTTCGATTGTCAAGATGACTTCTATTCGTACTGTTTTAAGTATTGTGGCTACTGAAGATTTGCATTTGGAACAGCAATCTCCATGGTGATTTGGAGGAGGAGATATATATGGAACAACCATAGGGATTTGAGGTCAAAGGTAAGGAGAAATTGGTGTGCAGATTGAAGAAGAGTTTATATGGCTTGAAACAAGCACCTTGGCAATGGTATTTGAAATTTGATAGTTTTATGGCTGAGTAAGGCTACAGCCGGTGTAATTCTAACCATTGTGTTTATTTTAAGAGGTTGGATGATGACAGCTACATTATTTTATGTTTATATGTTGATGGCATGCTTGTAGCAGGGTCTAACATGGATCACATAAGTGAGTTAAAATAGCAATTAGAACAATCATTTGCTATGAAGGATTTGGGGGCAGTAAAACAAATCCTTGGTATGAAAATTTGCAGAGATAGGAAAAATAGAAAATTGACTCTATCTCAAGCTGATTATGTTGAAAAGGTGTTGCAGAGATTCCATATGGAGAATGCAAAAGCTATCAGCACACCTTTGCCTAGTCATTTGAAATTGACTAAGGAGATGTGTCCAAAGACACAAGAGGAAGAAGACAAAATGTCAAAGGTACCATATGCTTCAGTTGTAGGAAGTTTAATGTATGCCATGGTATGCACGAGACCAGATATTGTACATGATGTAGGAGTCGTAAGTAGGTATATGAGTCATCCTAGATTGGAGCATTGGAATGCAGTAAAATAGATTCTCAGATATTTGAGAGGTACATCCAATAAACACTTATGTTTTGGGGGCTCTAATACTGATTTAGCAGGCTATGTGGACTTAGATTTGGTAGGGGATATTGATACCAAGTAGAGTACTACAGGTTATGTATTTACTGTAGGTGGGACAGCGGTGAGTTGGATTTCCAGGTTGCAAAAGGTGGTTGCTTTATCCACCGCAGAGGCAGAGTATGTAGCTGCCACAAAGGCAAGCAAGGAGATGATATGGCTGCAATATTTCATGGAAGAATTGGTCAAACAACAAGCCAACAGTTATTTGTTTACGAATAGCCATAGTGACATACATCTTGCAAAGAAATTTGCCTTGCATTCAAAGGCCAAACACATACAGTTGAGGTATCACTTCATTCGGTCGGTGTTAGATGATGGACAGTTAAGTCTAGAAAAGATACATACAGATGAAAATCCAACGGATATGTTTATGAAGGCAGTGACAAGGGAGAACTTGAGCTCCTCTTCATCTTCGGTTGGTCTTCAAGACTGAAAACTAAAAATCAAAACAACATAGTCTAGGGTGCTTATTTCTAATGGGAGTTGCACATGTAGCGATGTCATCCAGGATCAGTCTCCAAGTGGGAGATTGTTGGTATGTGGCAACTAATCATGCAAGTACTATACACTCATCATGTATCCTTGCCAGGGTTCAGGGGCGGGTTGGGCCTCAAGTGAGGGTTCAGGGGCATAGCCCCTGAAAAAAAAATTTCCCTCTTTTTTGTCCGTTTGAAGTCGGTTGTTAATTTTTTGTTAACTGACAAAAGAAAAATGACATTGTAAAACCCTAATTCTAGAAGCTTCTAAAAGGCTTGTTATAAGCGCCTGGGATGTATGTTGCGGGTGGGATTTCGATATTGTATTGTAGCATTTGTAGTGGTATTGAGTTGCAAGGATTGCTGGTTGTAATCGGTTTGATTTACTAGATAATAATATTGGACTCTCTGTTGGTGGATTTAGCCTGAGTTTGGGTGAACCACTTTAAAACTTGTCTCTCGCTGTTATTATTTATGTGTATTTTAATTCCTCTATTTAATCTTTATTTGCATTTAATTGATATCTTCTGCATGCAATTCCTAACATTAACTGCCCCATTTGAAAACACTTTAGCTATCTTGTAGAGACCTAGCCATCGGGTTTGTAGTTTCCCTTTGTGATCTTTATAGGGGAAGTCATATAGAAGTGCCCAATTAGTGGGTTGAAATGCTCTAGTCTTTATAAACTTATCATGCCACTTGATTCACTACTTTTGCACAATTTTTGTATGATGAAAAGCCTCTTTCCTAAATTCATCCAAGGCATTCATCTAAGTTATCCTTTCTTTTTGTGTCACTAAAAGATCTATTTCTAGCTCCAATGTTGTCTTGAGGGTTCGATGTTCAAATTCAATTGGTAAAACCATCGGTTTACCATATACCAACTCATAAGGTGTAAACCCTGTGGTGGTCTTCCATGTTGTTCTATAGGCCCAAACTATAAGAGTCAATGGTGGACTCAAGATGGCCCAAGAACACCTACAATCACAACAACCTTCCACAACAAGAGACAAAACAAATATGCCAAGAAATGGTGTAGAGCTTGATTTCAAACAATTGAATTGAGAATATACAATGTGACACCTCCCTTATATAGGCAAGGTGGAGTGATAGGACTTGGCCAAAAAATTAAACGTAGGCCAACATAGACACAATATTAAATGACAACTAGAGGATAAGATGCCTTCTAGATGACACCAATAATAAATGTCCTAGACACCACTAATAAATAAAGCATATAAGACAAGCTTGTAAGATGACAAGTGTCTTAATTCTATGACATGAGACAACTAGTGCAAAACTATTAAATGCACATAGAATTGTACATTATTAAATGCTCCAAAAGACACTAAGTAAACTTAAGAAGACTAGTGTGAAGAGGACCTACAAATGACTAGCTAGGTAAAATCTCATTTTACACTAACACCCCCCCTTAAGTGCAACTCAGGGAGAAGCAAACAAAACATGAATGCATGAATGAGTCTTAGCTACTAGGCCATGTTAGGTACTCATGAACAACAAATCTCAAGTGGAGAAAAGAAGAAAACCACATGGGAAAAAACTCCTCCCCAAAAGTGAGAATGCAAGAAACAATGTGATGGACTAAGTGATGGAAGGAGGACTCAAGACCCCCTAGGACTCCATCCAACACAAATATACAATCAAAGAAGTCCCCATAGGAGAGAATGTATGAGAGAAAATGGATCCCCCCCTGATTTAAGAATCTTCGGTGCCAAAGGCGGTGGCAGGAACAAGGATGCATAAAAGTGTCCAAGACCGACAAACAGCATGTCTTCCCTTCGGAAGAAACAGGTTCAGTAGTTGATGTAGAAGAAACTCCAAATCCAAATCAAGAACTGAGGAAGAATGCTTCAAAAGATGTGATGCCTCTGAAAAATGCTCAAATGTCTCCAACATTAAATGTGCAACCCCAAAAGATGCAACACTAAAACCCTGTGAAAACTGATGAAGAACAATCTTAGAAGATAATGAAGATGGGACAATAGTAGTGTTGAAACTATCATTAAAGAGGAGAGATAATGCCTCAAGTGTGTCCTCCAAATCATCAAAGTGAGACTCCACAAACAAAGTTGAAATACCTGTCAAATAGTCATCCCACAAAGCTATATCAGAAAGACTAGAAACATCCTGTTGAACTGAAGGAACAACCTTTGAAGTAGCAAGAGATGGAGGAGATAAAGGTGCAACACTAGTCTCAAGAAATCCAAAGTTCAAGTGACCAACCCCCTCTTGTGCACTACCCACACTCGATGTTAGAGTGGGTGTCTCAGAAAAACTAGTATAATTAGGAATAAAATGAGAAAAGGTATAAAGGCGAGAGTATGTATCATCTCTACCAACTACAATGACATCACCACTCTTGGCATCTCGAATGTACACTGAATCAGGTGTGAACTCAATAGTCTTTGGTGGCTCACTATGTGTAATCTGGTATAGAGAAAGGAGGTTCGTGGATAAATCAAGCATATAAAGAACATCCCTAAAACAACCATCACCTATCTCAATGTTTCCTTGGCCACAGACATCTAGATAAGATCCATTACCCATCAAAATTTTGGATGTGTCAAAATAATGTATGTTATAGAAATCTATAAAATTTTGACCCATATGATGAGATGCTCCTGAATCAAGAAACCACCCTTCACAATCACCACCTACTAAAGTAGTGAGAGCATGACCTTTTCCTTTATCCTTCTTGTTATCTTTCCCAAGTGCTAATGTGTTTTTTTCCTAAGTGTTGTTGAGATGGGGGCTCAAATGAAGAAGTTGTATTGGGCAATTTAGGTGAAGACACATCAATGTTATGTTGTTGAAGTAGTGATTATTGCTTCAATAGTTGAGACATCTCAGCAAATTTTTTCTATGACCCAATTTGTTACAATATGCATACTTTGGTTTCTTCTTCTTAGTAGATTCCTCTTTAGAAGAGTTGGGTGTTTTTTGTGATTCCTTACCTTACCCTTGATTCTTTGAGTCCTTTTGTGATGTAGAGCAAGTCAATAATATCTTCAATGCTCCAATGAACCAATCTGTAAGTTTCAAGACTATGATTATGGTTATTCTTCACTAGCCTCTCTTATGCCTAGTAGTACTCCTAATTAGGTTTTTCAACATATCTTTTGGATAAGGCCTCAAACCCACAACTCAATGACCTTTCTGAGTACCCTTTATGCCTTCATTTTACATATCAACAATTGGGTTATGGTTGTTTCAAACCAAACCTCTGATCAATTTACTGATATTGTTGCACCTAGGCCTAATTAGGCCACTTTTCCAAAGCAAGTATGTGGATTTCAACCTCCAAATCTCCAAATTCTAATTGAGGGATTTCAACACATCACAAATGGTATTATTGTGTAGGTTTCATCATTATAATCACTCACGAGTTCACTGAGTTTCAATATTTCAAGTCTAAACCCTTACAAAAGCTTTAAAATAGGAAATTCAGGCTAGGGTTTGATCAAAACCTATTTCAATTTCACACCCTACTTGCAAAACCACCAAAATCATTGAACATACATTTCATGCTTTCATTCTACCAGTTTTCAGAAGATTTCACTAGTGGGAAATGCTCATAAATTCATTTTTTTTACCCAAAACCCTAAACCCTACTTTTACCAGTTGTTTCCAATCAAATGTCAATAAAATCCTTCTACTATGATGAAAATACACCAAATAACCTACAAATGAAAATAGACTCAAAGATTCATCCAACCAAATGAATTGCAGATCAGTAATGGACTGTACGTGGCCATACAATTGATTGTTACAGTAGAAAACACAGAGAATTGACAGAAAATAGGGTTTTTCTTATTACTTGATCATTCCCATCTTCTTCAGAGAGTTTGTTCAAAGTTTACAAAGCATATTTAACCTTTTACAATCCCATCCAACTAGAAACCAATGGTTGCAACCAACTTTTGAATGCCTCGACTGTTGGGCTTCCACATTTTGCATTTTTGCATCTTTTCATGACAACATTTTTGACAATTTTGCAAAATATGATAATATGGACTCAAAGTGACCCCCTAGATGACTTCAACATTCCAAATGGTCTACAATGACCTTATTTTCTTGACAAAAGACTTAACACCAAAATTTATAAAAGAAAAAACCTTATTTACAAAACTTGCAAATTTGAACTATCATGGTGCCCCTGCACCATGCACCCGGACTGAAAAAGACCTCAAGTCCCTCTAAGGACTATGTTGCACAACTCAGGCTTGATCTCATCTTTCCTCTATTCTCCAAGTGTTCTTCCACCAAGTAGCCCCTTCCACTGGATCAAATATTGAAGAGCAGCATCATTCTTTGCACTAGTGACCTTGTTGCCACCTACACCTTGATCCATCTTCATACATTGATTTGATTTTTTCCCTCTAACCTTTCTCTCATCTAATATTGATGTTGTACCTACTCCTTGATGTACAAGCATGTCCTTACCATCTGTCCCATGAATCATCTTCTTCTTCACCTTTGATGCATGCTTAAACTCGGTCATATGCCCTTAAAACTCACCATGGATCATTCCACCTTGTTGCTTCATTCTCTTTGCCCCTAAGACCTTTATTCCATTAGGTCTACCAACCTCTATACTGATAGAATCCAACTTCCCACTAAGCTCTTTTTCTTTCAATGGACAAATCACTGTCCCTATCACAATCTCATCATGCTTTTCTAACTTAGCTTGTACTCCTACAACTAAGTCATCCTTGACCTTCTCTATTTCTATCTTTGACACCAAACCATCATCTTTCCCTTCCAACCTTGAATCATTCTTCAAACTGCCTGTCGCAGCATCTTCTTCCTTTATAGTGGCTACAAATTCATCATGTTTGTCTTCCACAAATGTCATAAACTCCTTCCCCAACATGATCACCTTAGCCACCTTGCTTTGTTCCTTCACATCTTCTTGCAATGGAGTCAATGTAAAAGTAGTTCCATCTTTCTCAATCTGATATGTAATATCTCTTCCATCATAAATGGCATGTCTATCAAACTACCATGGTCTTCCAAGTAATAAATGGCAACAATTCATTAGCAAAACATCACAAAGTATGCTATCCTTGTAACCACGAATATTAAACTCAACTAAAGTTTGTTCATTAACCAAAATGGACTGATCATCATTCAACCAAGACACTTTGTATGGTATTTCATGAGGAACCTTTTCTAACTTTAATTTGTCTACCATTTCATTTGATACCATATTGTCAGTACTTCCTGAATCTATGACTGCCTTACATACCTTTCCTTTGCACTTGCAAGTTGTCCTAAATAATGTTCTTCTTTGTGTTGATTCCTCTTCCTTGGATGCCTTCCGTAGTGTTCTTCTCATCATCAATGTTTCCCCAACTTCTGGAGCAGCAAGTTGTGATGGAGAGTTTACACTCTCACACTCTTCCTCTTGCACCAGTTGAACTCTTTTATTACCACCTTGTGAACTAGAAGTTTGTTCCTCCTTGCACTACCATGCTTGGTGTTCAAACTGATTGCATTGGTAGCATCTCCCAGAAAATGTATTGAAACCTTTGCCTTGTCCTCCAAATCTACCTCTAAAGCTTGCTCTTCCACTTCTAAATGTACCTCTTTGATCAATAACATGTTCTTTATCTTTTCTTGTTTCTTCTTGACTTTCTTGTGACTGCCTTGGAGTGGAAAAGGTGCCTCTTCCTCTAGTAGTGTTGCCTCTACCTCTAATTTGTTTTTCTTGTTTCCTCTTAAGTCTTTCTTCTGCCTTAGTAGCCAACTGAAAGCATTCCTCTACTATTCTAGGTGTAGTGAGATTCAATTCATCTTGGATGTTCAACCTCAAACCATTAAGGTACCTTGCCACCTTTTCTTCTTCATCCTCCTCATGCCTTGTCCTTATACTCAACCTATAAAACTCCTATGTATATGCTTGCACATCCATTTCCTTCTGCTTGAGGTTTTGAAGCTTTCTAAGCAATTGAATGTTGTAGTCACTTAGTAAAAACTTCTTCTTAAGTTTTGCCACCATCCTATCCCAAGATGTTATCTTGGCCTTCCCTTCCTTTCTCCTCTCAATTTGTATAAAATCCCACCAGAGCAAAGCATGCCCTTTCAACTTTGACTTTGCAATCTTCACCTTTTGGTCTTCCTGCACATCTTCACATTCAAAATGATTGTCCAATGCTCCTATCTAGTCCAGGAGCTCTTCTCCATCTAGTTTTCCTCCATACATGGGTACATTCACTTTGGTCTTGTGGCCATCTTCTCTAACTACTTTCAAGAGCTTTGCCATCCTTAGGTCTTCAGGATCTAATTCCTTTTCCACTTCATTTTCTTCTTCCCCTTCTTCTTCCTCAGAATCACTTACATCTCCTATGATTGCATCTCCTTTTTGACCTATCTCTATGGTAGTAAGTCTTGTAGCAAGTATCTCTTCCAATGCTCTCATCTCCTTAGCATGCTTCTCTTTCAACTCTCTAACTTCCCTTGCAATAGCATTTCCCTTTGGAGGCATCTTGTCTCTTCAAATTCTAACTCTCCCTTGTTTCAAACTACAACTTTTCACCTTCCATTGATCTATTTCCTATGCTCTAATACCACTATGATGCAGAGCAAGGCAATAATATCTTCAACCCTCTAATGAACCAATCTGCAAGTTTCAAGACTCTATGATTATGGTTATTCTTCACTAGCCTCCCTTATGCCCTTTAGTACTCCTAATAAGGTTTTTTCAACATATCTTTGAGATAAGGCCTCAAACCCACAACTAAATGACCTTTCTGAGTACCCTTTATGCCTTCATTTCACATATCAACAATTGGGTTATGGTTGCTTCAGACCAAACCTCTTATCAATTTATTGATGTTGTTGCACCTAAGCCTAATTAGGCCACTTTTCCAAAGCAAGTATGTGGATTTCAACCTCCAAATCTCTAAATTCTACTTGAGGGCTTTCAGCACATCACAAATGGTATGATTGTGTAGGTTTCATCATTAGAATCACTCACAAGTTCACTGAGTTTTAAGATTTCAAGTCTAAACCCTTACAAAAGCCTAAAAATAAGAAAATCAGGCTAGGGTTTGATCAAAACCCATTTCAACTTCACACCCTGCTCACAAAACCACCAAAATCATTGAACATACATTTCATGCTTTTATTCTACCAATTTTCAGAAGATTTCACTGATGAGAAATGCTCATAAGTTCATTTTGTTTACCCAAAACCCTAAACCCTACTTTTACCAGCTATTTCTAATCAAATGTCAATAAAATCCTTCTACTATGATGAAAATACACCAAATCACCTGCAAATGAAAATAGACTCAAAGATTCATCCAACCAAATGAATTACAGATCATTAATGGACTATACGTGGCCGTACAATTGATTGTTACAGCAGAAAACACAGAGAATTGACAGAAAATAGAGTTTTTCTTATTACTTAATAATTCCCATCTTCTTTAGAGAGTTTGTTTGAAGTTTACAAAGCATATTTAACCTTTTACAATCCCATCCAACTAGAAACCAATGGTTGCAACCAACTTTTGAATGCCTTGACTATTGGGCTTCCACATTTTGTATTTTTGCATCTTTTCATGACAACATTTTTGACAATTTTGCAAAATATTATAATATGGACTCAAACTGACCCCCTAGATGACTTCAACATTACAAATGGGTTACAATGACCTTATTTGCTTGACAAAAGACTTAACACCAAAATTTATCAAAAAAAAAAACCTTATTTACAAAACTTGCAAATTTAAACTATCATGGTGCCCCTGCACCATTTTTTTTCTTAAATTTTTATTTGAAGCCTTAGGATCTTTTGTACTTTGAGTTGCAATAAGAGCATGTAATTTATAATACTTCAAGGTAACCATTTGTAACAACTTGGCTTGTTCCCTAGTGAGTTGTGCAGCAAACTCATCAAGTGAAGGCATTGTGTGCCAACTACCAAGAGCATCCATAGTAGAATAGAAGGTAGAAACATACACTAAATAATCAAAACCCAATTTGGCAAGGATAGAGAGAATTAACTGTGTGTCTTCCTTTTCAATGCCACATTGCTTAAGATGGAGCCTAAGTGATTTGAACTTAGTGAAGAAATCTTGAATTTGATCAAAATCTTGAGGACTTAATGCAATTAATTCATTTTCCAATTTAAATCCTCTCATAGTATCATGCTTACCAAAGAGACTCTCCAATGTAGTCCAAACATCATTTGGTGTTGTGCAAGACTCAACATGAAACTAAACATTAGGAGAGATGCCAAGACATAATGTACCATAGGCCTCATCTTTCTTATCAAGCCATTTTCTTCTCTCAACAGCACTAATGGGTTCAAGATCTATGACAAAAGTTATCCTATGTAACCTTCGTGTATACAAGAGGTACTCCATTTCTTTCTTTCATTCATAGTAATTATATGAAGTCAAAAGAGGAATTTTATACACACCCATAATAAAAAAAAGCAAACAACAACACAACACACCTTTTACTATGCAAGAGAACCCCCTCAATTGTGTTGTGGTACTTTATACTTAGGACGTTTACAATTACCACAAGCCAAAATAGCTAATGGTCTTTGATCTTAGTGCATGCAAATGCCAAAATAGGCCTTATACTGAAAGTACAATTTGGGTACCAAATGAGATCAAATAGATCACAAATATGAGAAGTACTCAAAAAATCATGCACTTTCAAAAAATATTTCACCAAAAAATGTAATCATATGAGCCCAAACGAAGCCCCAGAAGTTCCAAAAATGGGAACTACTCAGCAACGATGATGAAAATCTGTAATTTTTTGAAAAATCAGGCACCAAAACCAAAATTTGATTGCACCACTGCAAAGCCTGTGAAATTCTAGCCCAAAACAAAACAAAAATTTTCTTGAAAAAAGGAGCAAATATGAGGAAGTTATAGGCCTGCAAAGATTGACTGTCAAAATCAAAATGCCAATGAAGAGGGGGCTTGCTGAAAATTTTTGATTAAGTTTGTGCATAATTTTTTTATTCATGTAAAAAACTAAAAGATACCCAGAATTTTTTTTAATGTGGAAAATAAAACCCAGAAAGCATTTTTTGATATAACATTCACAAGATGTGGAACTAATGAAAAAAATGCCTCCAACAATAAAAAAAAATGACATGTAGAAGTTGAATCAGCCACCTAAGACAAGCAAACACATGCTAAAATCTACAAGATTGCACCAGGATGCACCAAATTATTGACAAAATCTCTCAAAAATTTAGGAAGGAAACTACAGATCGGGCTTTGATACCATGTAAGAGTCAATGGTGGGCTCAAGAAGGCCCACTTGAACACTTGCAATCACAACAGCCTTCCACAACAAGAGACAAAACAACAATGCTAAGAAATGGTGTAGAGCTTGACTTCACACAATTGAATTGAGAATATACAATGTGACACCTCCCTTATATAGGCAGGGTAGAGTGATAGGACTTGGCCACAAAATTAAATGTAGGCCAACATAGACACAACATTAAATGACAACTAGAGGATAAGATGCCTTTTAGATGACACCAATAATAAATGTCCTAAACACCACTAATAAATAAAGTATATAAGACAAGCTTGTAAGATGACAAGTGTCTTAATGCTATGACATGAGACAACTAGTGCCAAACTATTAAATACACATAGTTGTACATTATTAAATGCTCCAAAAGACACTAAATAAACTTAAGAAGACTAGTGTGAAGAGGACCTAGAAATGACTAGCTAGGTAAAGTCACTTTTTACACTAACACAAACTACTTCAAGAAGGTGGTTTACCCAATCTTTCCTATGCAGGACTACAATTTTGGTCAGAATGGCCTCAATTTCTCTGTTGGTGACCTTGACTTATCCATTGGATTGTGGATGGTAAGGTGTAAATTTTCTATGGCAAAGTGCATATTATTTGACAAGTGTAGCAATCAACTCAAAAGTGAACTGCAGTCCTTGGTCAGTAACAATCTCCTTAGACACTCCATATCTAGTGAATATTTCCTCATAAATGAATTCTACTACCTTTTCATCTTGTCCATGTGTTAGAAGCTTAACTTCTACCCACTTTGTCAGGTAGTCAATGCAAACCAAAATGTATTCTTTGTTGTTTGACTTTGGATCAATGGGTCCTATGAAGTCTAGACCACATTTGTCAAAAGGTTCTTGCACTAACTAAGGCTGCGAGGGCATTTCATTTGTCTTAGTTGGTCTCCCCATTCTTTGACAATGGTCACATCTTTTGGTGTAGACTACTACATCCTTATACAATATTGGCCAATAATACTCAATCTTTAAAATCTTGAATGTTGTCCTCTTTGTTGCAAAGTGCCCTCCACAAGGTTCATCATGGTAGGCCTTCACAATAACATAAATCTCATCTTCTCTAATACATCTTCTAATGATGTTATCAGGTCCATTATAGAATAGGCTATTTTCTACCAGTTGTTTCTTTTCTCTTGGTGAGAAGTGAGGTAGGGTTTTTCTTGCAACCAAATAGTTAGCAATATCTACATATCAAGGAAGTTGCACAGTTAATGCAAATAATTGTTCATCTAGAAATGAGTCATCAATAATGGGTTCCTCTGCATTACATGTTAATCTAGAAAGGAAATCTACTACAACATTTTCTTTTCATGGTTTATCAATAATTGTTATATCAAATTCTTGAAGTAGCAGCAACCACCTAACCAATCTACCACTAACTATAGGTTTGTTCATTAAGTACCGAATTGTTGCATGGTCAATGTGGACAAATATAGGATAACCTGCTATATAATGCCTAAATTTATTATTTGCATAGACCACAACCAAGAGCTCTTTCTCAGTGACAATATAATTCAGCTCTGCTGCTTGGAGGTTTTTGTTGATAAAATAGATGGCATATTCTATAGAAGTATCCTTTTGTCCTAAAACAACCCCTACAACATAATCAGAGGCATTAGTGTGGATGTGGAAATGTAGTGTCCAATTTGGTCCTCTTAGCATAGGTGTAGTGACCAAGGAATCTTTTAATGATTGAAAAGCTTCTTGACATATAGGCATCCAATTGAATTTAGCATCTTTTTTAAGTAGAGTAAATAAAAGTGCAATTGTTTTACTAAAATCCTTTATAAATCTACAGTAGTAACCTGCATGGCCAAGGAAGCTTCTAACATCTTTTTTTTTTGGTGTATAGGTGGATTAGAAATGACTTGTATCTTGGTCAGGTCTACCTGAATACCCACTTGTGAGACATAATGCCCTAAAATTGTTCCCTCTTCCATCATCATATAGAATTTTCATTGTTGAGGGAAAGATTATGTTCTTGACAGGGTTGCAAGACTTTTTCTAGATTGTCTAAAGCTTCAGTGTAGCTATTACCATGAGCTATAAAGTCATCCACGTAGACTTCTAGACAGTCATGAGTAAGATTAGAGAAAATGCTAAGCACTGCTCGCTGGAAAGTGGCAGGGGCATTACACAGTCCAACTGGAAGGACTGCATAAGCATAAGTTCCCCAGGGATAGGTAAATGTTGTTTTATCCCGTTCCTCAAGTGTAATTCTAATCTGGTTATATCCACTAAAACCATCTAAGAAGTAAAAGTACTTTCCTGCTAAGGAATCTATAACCTGATCAATAAAAGGTGGTCTTTGCATGTGGCAGAGTTGAGTTATCTATAATATATGCAAACATGCCATTTTCCACCTTTCTTTGGCACTATCACCAAAGGAGAAATCCATTGGCTATCTAATATGGGGTAGACAAAGCCAGCATCCAATAGCTTCTTGAGATCTTCTTTTACAATATTTTGGACTATTGGGTTCATTCTATGTTGTGGATGTCTGACAGGTTTACAATCATCCTTGATATAAATGCGGTGTGTGCAAAGGTTTGGGTCTAATCACTTCATATCATGGTAGTCACATGCAAAGGTAGTTTTGTGAGCTTGCAGGATAGGGATCAATTCATTTTGTTTTTGTAGGGTCAATTGATTATTGATGTTTAGCATTCAACCTAGGGTAATTTCCACTTATTTCATGAGAGATTGCATGGTTGATATGTTGTAACATGACATTGTGAGGTAGCATTTATGGGGTAACAAGTGGTGAAAGGTGCTAATATTGGAATCAAGGTCAGGCGAGTGTTCCCCTGGGAAAATATTCTGCAAGAGGTAGTTTACACAAGTAAACCCTTCATTCATTAATGGGTCTACTCCATAATTTTTTTGTAGTATATGTGCAATCACATTGTCCTCATCCTCTTTGACTAATAATGGGCTTTTCTCTATCGTCATCAGTGTTTGAATGGAGCACTGGTCATTGTCTTCAAGGTCTAGCCATATAGATTGGTCAATATCAGAGAAAGGTTGGGCCAGAGGGTACAAGACTAGTTTTTTTGTGACATTACCATTGGATATGATCATGTTGCTTGACCTACAACCAATGAATGCATCTTCAGTCGCTAACCATGGTCACCCTAGGGTAAGTGGGTATCCTCCTAGCATAGCCTTTAGCTACATGACCATGAAATCAACAAGGTATTCCTAGGAATCCAGTGTAATAACCAAATCCTCTATTACTCCCTCTGGTTTCACTGTTGACCTATTTGCTAACTACATGATAGTGGGTGTTGGCCTTAAGTTCAGCAGTTGCAAGTGTGCCATTGTTTCTTTGATCATCACGTTAATGGCTGCCCCCAAATCCTAATCAATGTATTTTTGATGAGTGTACCATTAATAGGCACATCTACAACATGGCTGAAAGGGTTTGCATATTTTGGGACCACCACATGACCTAACATAATGTCAACAAGTTGTCCAATTACTTGGATACTTTGGGGGTCTTTGTGTTTCCTTCCTGGCTTTTTTATACATAGTTCTTTCATTGTCTTGTTAAAAATGGGTGTGTCCTTAATAGCTTGAAATAATGGAATCTTGATACAAACATTCTTTAATTGACCTAGAAAATCAAACTCAGTTCCAACACTTGTTTTTGTATGGCTAACCTCATAGGAAATAGGGGTCTATTAGTTTGTGTCTTTGCTTGTGGTATTAATTACTCTGGAAGGGTATGTTGGTTATTGATAGGCAAGTCAATATTACTAGCATTTTCTTCATGTGAGAGTTCGATGATGAGTGGTGAAGTTGGCCCATCTAACATTCTTCCTAAACATAATTGTACATTGCTAACTTCAACCACATAGGATGAATATTGCAGAGGTTCGTTAGAATAAGCCTATTGGATAGGCTTATTATTTGGATTAGGTGTAGGTTGAGTAGGTAGTTATGTTGCTCTAGGTGGAGTAGGTGTAGTTGTAGTAGTATTTGACATTAATGATGGTTGTTGTGGTATAATTTGTGATGGTTGTAGGTAACTTGCATTGGCATTTTTCCACTGCTTGTTTTCTTGCCATTGTTGGCACCATGGGTTTTGTGATGTCTGTCATTCCTGGCTATGATATTGTAATTTAACTTATAGAAAACAACTCCAAATTCTTCCAAATTAGGACTATAGATGTATCGAAGTGGCCTTGTTCAACCCTCCAGAAAGTATGAAAAAATTCACTAAATTTCATCCCTAGGAGCGAAAATGGTGAAAACCCTAATTCTGCAATAAATCCCTTAATTCTGATCTAACTGCACTCAAATTTGGACTATAGTAGCTTCAATATGCTCTTGAAAAATCCTTTAAAAATCTTGGAAATATTCACCAAAAAAAGTGATATATGTACTTCCTAATACAAGCTCCAAAATTAAAAAAATCTCCTTATTTCTTGCCTTCTCGGTGCCAAGATCATGATCTGATATCACTTGATAAGATCCAAACATATAATAATGGAAATAATATAATGTAGAAGATAGACCTTACACAACACAAGAGATGTTGTGGGCCAATATGCTCTAATATTCAATATATGTGGAAATAGAATAAACCCTTGAGGTAGGGTAACACCATACAATACTCCTTATGGAAGAAGCCACTCCACGCTATATCTCCAAGAGATCTCCAATACCATATCATACTCTACACATGTCCTTACAATGATAATCACCTCCTTTACATATACCTCCTCTTAATAACATAATGGAGGGGTAATCCTAATGAAGGCCTACTCAACACCTGATATAATTAATTATACAAGTTATCCATAAGACCTAATATAACTAACTTAAGGGATGTGTGCCACATGTCGGCATCTCCATCCACCTAAATATATTATAATATCATATCCCTAGGTACATAACAATAAGTGAAGGTATGAGTTTCTATTTCCACTCTATCTGAGGTTTGTAATTGAATTTGAATTAGAGCTTAATTATTGTGTTTTGGGATTCTTGTTTATTGCTTCTAAATTTAATTACATATAGAGAGTTCCATTAATATGGATGTCTACTACAAGACTGACTAGGTCTGCATACTTGGGAGTCACAACATTTCCAAGCATAATATCAACAAGTTGTCCAATAACTTAGATAGGTTGTGGGCCCTTTCACTTTCATATAGGTTTGTTAAGGCATAAATCTCTAATAGTATTAGTGTAAATGGGAACATCTTTGATGGCTTGGAATAATGGGATTTTAACACATATATGTTTTAGTTTCCCAATGAAGTCAAACTCAGGTTCTCACTCCAATTTTTGTGAGGTTAATCTATTTAGAAATGGAGGGTTATTGCCTATGGTTAAAGTCGTAGATGTGCTTGGCTTAGGGTTGGATTACTTATTCAGTTGTTGCAGGTTAGTTTTGGTGGTTGGGGCATTCACATGGAGCTCCATGATTAGTGGAGTGGTAGGGTTGGAAATTACCTTTCCTAAGCACAACTACACATCACCTACCTTAACTGTATAGGTTGGGTATTGAAACACTTCATTATTGTTAGGAAAGGTGTCTTAACCTTGCAATTACAAAAGGTTACTATTTATAGTAAGTTTGCATTTGAGCATGTATGGGTCCAAAATTTTCTCCAAAGCTATATAATTTCCAAATAAAACTTTTGGGTGAGTTTTGACCCAAGGTCATGTTTGGATGTCAAGTTATTAAAGTTTCTAGTTTTTTGAAATACCCAAAAAAGTTTCAAAGTTAATTTGGAGACATCTAGAGGTCATTTTTGGCACCAAAAGTTCCCATAAGTAACCAAGTTGGTTACAAGGGTATAGATATATTCACAAGATTTGCAACACATCAAACAGTTCATCAATCGACCTCTCAGATTAAAAGTTATAGCCTTCAGAAGTTGGGTCTCCCGTACTGGAAAATGTGAAAATGTGTTGCACATAGAAAAGAGTTGTAAGGGGGAGTTACACGTGTTGGTGTGTGTTTTGACACAACATAAGGAATCTTTGATTGGAGATAATTTGGGTACTGCTTTTTTGGGTGGTTTTATCTCATGGTTTTATAATTACCATTTGATGGTTGCATGTATTGTATCTCCTATTTATTAGATGCTTGAGATGGAGGTTGTGTGTCAGACTCTTATAGATGTTGAGTTTCCTCAGGATCTTTGGTTGGTTATACTCCTATGAAATCTTTCTCTACAATTATATTGTAATCTTGTTTATTTGTGAATAATATATTGGGCAACTTTTGGAGTGGGGTTTTTCTCCCAAAAGGGTTTTCCCCATGTAATTACTGTATTGTGGTATAATTGCTATTTATGTTTATTTCTATATAATTTTTGTAACTGTTGTAAAAGATCTTAAAAGTTTTGTATATCCCTCCTCTCAAGATTAGTGTAGGAAGTTATTCCGCTACCTTAGCTTCCTTACAAGTAGTATAAGAGCTTGATCACCTTTGGTTTCGGTTATGGGTTGTTGGGTTTTTGAACTAATCTAGTTTTGAGTGGGAGCTTGTGCAAACTTGTTGTAGGAATTTTTAGATGGCAAGAACATTAGGGAGAATAGAGGTAGAAAAATTTTCTGGTAACAATTTCAAGATATGGAAGATGAAGATGGAGGATTTATTACTTGATTGAGATTTGTGGGATGCTATTGATAACAAAGTTTCAAGGCCTACATATGCTACTTTGTTTGTTGAATATGATGTTATGGACCATAAAGCCAAGGGTCTAATCAGATTGTGCCTAACATACTCTATTTTAATCAATGTCCATGAAGAGACCTCTACAAAGAAACTATGGAATAAACTTGGTGAGATATATCAAGCCAAATATTTAGTGAACAAGATTTTCTTGATGAAGAAATTGTATTCATTGAGAATGGAAGAGGGTGGATGAATTGCAAACCACCTAGAAGCATTCAATATGTTAGTGCCTCAATTAGCATCAATTGGTGTAAAAATGGATGAGAAGGAGAGATTTTAGATCATGCTTTGTTCTTTGCCTGATTCGTGGGATTCTCTTGTTATGGCTATTGGGAGTACTTATGTTGCCTTGAAAGTTGGAGATGTTGTGGGTTCTTTCCTTTATGAAGAGATGAGGAGGATAGTATCCATCAGTGCTAAAGAATTCCTAAATTTTTTAGGAAGACCTAAAGAAAAAGGCAAGAAGAGCGAGAAGCGTGACAAATCCAAGTCCAAGGGGAGATCCAAATTTCCTAGAAAGTCCAAAGTTATTTGCTAAAGTTGCGGTAAGCCTGGACACTTTTGTAAGTGTTAGGAATTTGCAGGTCAAATAAAACCAATTCCACATAACCCAATAGGAGTATAAGATGCAGAAATAACCATAATGCAAAGATCAAATGAACAATCAACAAGATAACACAAGATATACCTTAGGAAAAACCTAACCTCCAAAAGCATCCACACTCATATGTATTATTCAGCAATAAAGATATTACAATACAATCCATGAGTCTCCATGAATACCTCTAAACCATCAAGCACCTCCATTGCATCCTCCATGTGTACAAGCATGAATCCACACATCACCTGCCATGCTTCACAATATGCATTTACAAGAGAGAGCTCAATACAATGAAATCCTCTCACACACCTCCAATCCACCTACAATGAATAAGCCAACCAACCCAAACCACTAACCATGTGCTTGATTTTATAGACCAAGCTCACACAAATACAACTTGTGGTATTGGATAAAACCATGTGCTCCAAAACCATGGGTAACACAAAACCATTGACCCACTTATCTAATGTTGGTACTACATTTTCTTCCCAACAATTAAATAATACAAATAATATCCCAATGTTACATACAACTTTTACAAGTGGCCTCTAAATAAATATCTAATGTGGTTAAACACATCAATTAAGATGCACCACAAATAAATATTTATTTTACATGAATAAAATAATACAATGTTATGCAAGGTATACAACACCTATTCCCAACATTCTCCCACTTGTTGTATACACTACATAAGGGTCAATCAATGAAATATATCATCATAGGCAAACATGAAATCACATTAATCTCCAGCATGCTCTTGTGCTCCATCAAAATACCTGCAACAAAATCAAAGTGACCACCATCTCAAGAAAGAACTCCTCTCATCCTCCAATGTGCCACCTATGGAAGAAAAGGAACATGCCAAGGTGAAGATGCACCAATCCAAGGAACACAAGCATCAAATCCAAGTGATAACATAAGGCTCCAAGCTACTATCAAAGGTAAAAAACCCACATGACTAGAAATAGCACCCACAACATATGGTAATACATCCAACCATCCATACCTCATAGGTATCAATAACATCAATAAGCTCATGCCAACAACATATCCAACCCATATACAGTAATCACAAGCTCCATGTATAAAACTTGTCAATAAAGAACACATACATCCAAGAACTCCCACTGCATCGGTAATGTCAAATCTGAAAATAGATCAAAGGCATATCAAGTCTATCAATCAACACTCAAACCAAGGTGTGACTAATCAACAAGCCAATGTAGTATCAAGAACAATCACAATGATCCACACATGCATGATAAATCACTACATACTCTCTCACAACATGTCACCATAACTCTCCCAAGTCCAACCATATGAACATGATCCTCCAGAAAGTAGCCATAAGACAAAGAGAGAAAACCTATAAATCATAATGTCCTACAAAAACCTCAAAGTGCTAAGCTGTGTCAAGTATGATCTCCTCTACAACCCTAAAAGAAAAGCCTCAACAACACCCAACCATTCAATCTCTTAAGATCAAATGAACATATGTAACATGTAACCAACATGGATGTAAGCCTCTCTAATCAAGGTGGATCAAACTCATAAACATTCCATAACCAGGAATAAGCCCAATCACATCTCCTAAACTCCTCATAATGAACATCATAAATCAAACCATATGAACAAGTAGATAACCATGCTAACATCCCTCAAATGAACCCTCTAGAACCAATAACTGTAGCTCAATATCCATATCTATGAGAAGATAAAGCATAAAGTAAAATGCATCTAAAAAGATGGGCAATACCTCATAGATTATAAATCGCTGAGTAGACCAAGAGTGGGGAATGAGAATGCTCCTCCAAGATACACCAAGCCACAATGACTCTCTCCAAGAACAATCTCCTCTAGGTCCATATCTAGGTGTAAAGCTCCTCGATCTATCTGCTGAAACCTTCAAAGAGTAACCATCTCAACAAGTGTCTTTAATATCAAGAGAACTCCAACCTCACCTAAGTCTCCAAGTATCCATGAGCACTTGTAACCGATCAATTCATGACAAACTCCAAATGCAACATAGCACCATCATGAAGTAGTCAAGCAAATGATCATGTGCTCAATACCAAGAAAACCAACAAGATCACTATCAATGCTCCTACTACACATTTGCATAACCAAGAAGCCCATCATGACATCATGATCTAACCATCTCCTCCAAGGAGATCACACACAACAGTACACACATCTTGTCTTAAGAGAACTTGTATCATGCCAAAACTCTAATCTAGAATCAAGAGCCATCTAGACACGATATCAACATCTCTAAATAAAAGATCAACATGTCAAACTGACAACTCATAAATTGACACCTCAACCAAAGACTCAAAGAAGTCCTCCATGGTAAACCAAGATGTCAACATCTCTAATCATATACAGATAACCATCTACTAACAATGGAACTCAAGATATCAAAGCACTATCACTGAAACAAGAATCATAATCCAAGAGCCTCTCCAAGACACCCACAACCACTACAGAAGATCATCCATCGCAAACGATGAATCCATATCGCTGCCAAAGCTCCCAATGAATCATGATACTAAGCTATCTATGATAACAAAGTAACCATCTCCTAAATATAGATTATCCATGGCCCCAACACAATCAAGGAATCCCTCTGTAACATCAACAACTCCCAAAAGGTTGAGTAAACCATAATCTCCAAACCAAGAAGATAAAACCATCACTATCAAAAGATCACATAAAACCATGTATCAAAGCTATCCATGAAATCATGATAATCATGCTATAAGTCCTAACAACTGACTATTGAAGCACTCTAATCATCCATCCTCTTATCCCAATGCAACATACCAATGTACAAATGACCATAGACAAGGCCAAATAACAAAGTATGCATAAACACTGAATTAATCTCGTGGATATAGATAGTCCACATCTGAGTCATCCCACTATAGCCAAATAGGTGATCAGCCTACAAAACTACATAACTCGTAGATCCAAACAAATGTAACATACAAACTCATCATCACACTAGTAATATGCAAACTGAGATATCAAAGAAGATAACCTGTAGACTCCAAGAATCAAACACCAAATCAACACTAGATTTGATTTGCCAACAAGTCCACAAATGAGTAACCATAGTCAAGGAGCTAATCAAGTATCCAAGAGATAAGAACAATCCCCTAAAAAAATACCACAACACAACCTATAATCATGAATCGAACATCATAGCCCATACTTGTTAATCGCATACATGATCATGTCGTGCCAATGCAAAAGTGTACATGCATATCCATGACACCATAATCATCATCATCGTTGTACCTGTACTCAACTCCCACTGAAACGAGACTCCAAGTCTCACACGCGTATCAACCGTGTCCTCAAACCAGAAGACAACCTATGTACCTATCTCCATCAAAGTCCAAACTCTGAAAACACCTATAAACCTATATCAAAAGCACCAAATTTGAAAACCTGCTATACCATGTTGATGGTCTCATAACAACATGCACTCCCACAAGTCTGTGCCAAAAAATCCATCCAAATGCACTCATAAACACACTCTGAATCTCAGGCTCCTACAAGTGATCAAACAAGTACCAAAATCTCTCTACACACCAAACTGAAAATCTACATGATCCAAACTATAGTACATTGCAATAGCTCTCCAACACCTATCTGAAATCAAAAATCTGATTCCGTATGCAAAAGTTATGAGCATAAAACTATACCGGAGCAATGCTTGTCTTTAAGCCTAACACAAATAGCAAAATCTAATGAGAAAACCTATACCACTGCGTAGTTCTCGAAGAGACCTTTTCGACTCCTATAAGAAGTCAAAAAATTGATACCGTATGTGAAAGTTATGCCCCCTAGAAGAAAATACCCTCCTAAGGCTAAAAGTGGACCCCTCACTAGTACAAAAAGAGAAATATATTACTAAAAAACTACTAAAAATTGCTTATAAATGACCAAACATGGTCACGTGACCATTAGTAGTTTATTGCCAGTCATTTATAACATGACCAAATTGATGACTAAATCATTTTTAGTCATTTATTGGTTGTTTTGATTGATCAATTTGGTAGTATATTTAGTCATTGATTTAGTCATTGTTTGTTGTAATCTGGTCACTTATTTAGTCATTTTTATTCACTGATATATTAGTCATTTTTTATTCACTGATATATTTAGTCATTGATTGTTGTTAACTAGTCACTTATTTAGTCATTTTTTTTCACTGATTTATGTCCATTGGTAGTGTATTTAGTCATTAATTTTAATCATCATTTGATCAATTTGGTAATATATTTAGTCATTTTTATTCACTGATCACTGATTTATGTCAATTGGTAGTATATTTAGTCAATTTAATTATTAATTGACCTCAATTAGTAGTATATTTAGTCATTTTGAAGCTTGCAATCTATGTAGATTTCCATTAGGCATTAATTGTTTGCTTCGCACATGTCTCTTTGATTATATTCATTGAATGCTCTGTAAGAGGAGTGTTGCAAGCTGAGCAATATAATCCACATTTGGACCTCATCTGCCTTGGTTTTATTTCTCCACCAACTTGAATGACTTCAATTCATTATGTTAGCTCGTGCAATCCTTGTTTTATGCAAGAGACCATGGTATCTGTGTCATTATTTCATTCTTGCCTCTTCATTTTTCTCTTGCTATGTATCTACAATGTCTATCTATCCCTGCAAGTGTCAACTTCATTTGCCTATTCAACCATGGGAACAACCAATGCACGAAAGCATCAACTCAAATTTCATGGCTAGGGCCTTCAAACTACTCGATGAAGAGCCGGTGGAGGATGCTTTGATAGATGTATGTGATACAATCCAAGGTATGTTATGCTTCGCATCTGGTATCTCATTTTCTCTCAAATGCGATGGACTTATTACATCAGGTTGATAAGGTTAAAAGGATAGCATCAATGTTTGTTCATGACTATCTAGTCCAAGATATCAAACTATTTGAAGATTTTCCTACTTATAATCTCCATGATGGCTCAGCCTTGGTAGGGGGACTCTTCCTCCATGAAGATATCATTAATAAACCTAGTTTTAACTATGTTTATCAAGTGATGATTTCAAGTTTGCAATCAGGTAACAAAGAGCTCTTTGATAATTCACTGCGGGTTCACAATTCTCCATTTGAAAGATCCAAGAAGGAAAGGATAGAGGAAGTATTCAATGCATGGAGCTTCTTGTCAAATTTCCAACCACCAGTAGTTCCCTTCACCAATGATGACACAGTCCTTTCTGCAGAGAATCCAACTGGGTGTTACATCCCCAATTTACAAATTAGACTTATCCAATAATTTGGCATGATAATCAGGAGGATTAGTCATAGTTAATTGATTTGATATTGTGGAAATATCTGATTTAACTTTTGATTATGAAGTAGAAACAGATGTTAAATAGTTTTGTAAATTAAATGATTTATGATTACGAGATTTGATAATGATGCATTGATTGTAATCTTGTGGCCTGAGTGTGACAGGAGAAACGAACATCCTTCGAAGAAGGAAGGAGAGTATCATCCTGGAGGAAGGGTTAGACGTTGTGAAAACATAAGTTGACTAGCCATCTGAGTAATCAACTCCTATGTCCTTCTAAACCATTCATAAGTTGACATGTGTCATGTCTCTTGTCTTTTGTTTCTATGTTCTTGGTTTATTCTTTTGTAGATGAAGTTGTCTCGACAAGTCGTGATGACTGGACGATGTTTTGGGAACATCATTCCTAGCTGAGAGACAATAATATTTGAAGACAAGGAGGTCTCTCTTATTGTTCTCGGGGTCATTATGTTATTCCTAGTCTTTTGACTAATGGGAATAGTCGATTTCGGGGGAGTATCACTCAACCCCGATAATTAACGTAATTAATGTGAATTCTTTTTATGAATATTATCTCTTGTGATAATCCTTTGTCAAGGATGAAACCTCTTAATAGGTTGTTAGTACCTATAATGATATTATTGTTATTTACTTATTTTGATAATTGTATTCGATGGAATATTCTTAAGTGGTTTTAGTTGATCATGAAGATCAATGAGATCTTCGAGCTCAACCATCCCATGTTGTGCAAGGATCGGGCCACCTTTTTAGGGGCACTACCGAGTGGAAAGGTAGTTGGTAGCCAAAATTGGCATGTTTGGGATCGGTTACCTTTTGTGTTAGGCTCTCCTTTTGGGAAAAAAGGACTTTAGTGAATTGGGTAGAGGTTGGTTTCTGGGGATTTTTAGAAAAGAAAGTTGGTGGCGTAATTGTTCAAGGGAGAACAGTGATAGGAGGAAGCTGTGAGCGGCGAAAAGAATTACAGACCGGGACTGCATTTGGTCTATTGCTTGACTTAGGTGAACTGGGAAACATGAATTTTCTTGTTATTGATTAGAAATCTGAGGCACGTAGCCTGCAAGGTCATGCCATGCATGTTGTCTATATTTCTTTTGATTTGTGGCTCCAGGCCAATCGGTCAAGCTATTCTTGTTTTTAAATATCATATATGCTATAGTTTGGGAGCCGTATGGCTTAACCCTTTTAAGACAACTTTGAGTTGTGTTCATGATTGAAGCCTCATGGGCTAAGCTTGTTAGACACAGTAACTATTGAAACCATGCTCAAGGTTGTGAGTCGAGCTAAAAACATATTTAACTTCTTTGAAACTATGCTCAAGGTTGTGCACCAAGCAGAGAATATATTAAACTTCTTGAAAACTTGCTCAAGGCTATGAGCCGAGCTAGGAAACTATGTAACTATTCTTGAGATTATGCTCATCCGAGCCTTGTAAAGATTATCTCTTTCTTGAATGAGCCTTGAGTCTTTTGACTCGGCCGTACTATATTGTATGATGCATTATGATAACTAGAGGTCAAAGCCACAGTGGCTGAGCATGTATTCTTTTCATATTTGTTTAACCCACATCGTATGATGACAAGGGCTGAGCCTATGAGCTCTCAAAGGGAGCTAAGAATGACTCCATGTGTTAGTTGATAATGGATAGAGTCATACGACTGTAATGATAGCCGTGTAGGTGTCAATACTTAGCATGCAGTCCCTCGACTGTATTAATAACTATGAAAGCTTTTAATATTATAAACACAGTCCATTGACTATGATGATTTTTGGGAAGGCAATTTTAAATTGGTGTGTATCTAACACCCAAACTAAACCTAGTTGGGCTTGCATGAGTAGCTGACAATGAATTACAAATAGAGTTGTTAAAACTATTGTGAATGTTATATGAACCTTTGATTATGAAGTATGATCTTTATGATCATAGTCTCTACATGAGACAGTTGGGAATAAGTTTATAAAAGAATATAGACTAGTTCTATATGTGACTGAATTATGACTTAACGAATAACGTTATGAGATATAAATTTTTTTACTTATTATGCCGAAGGCATTCCCTTTAGCATCTAAATACCTGCCTCAGCAAATCCACGGTCTAGGTTCTATTAGAAACGTGCAAGATGATTGAAGTTGTGTCCGCCGTTGGATGGATTAGTTCGTTCGTCAGCGATATTTTCCTGTGCATGCCATACAGTATTTTCCCTCTTTCCATCTTCTGTGTGTAGGGTTTCTATTTATTTATTGCAGATTTCAGTTGTTGCTTTCATTGTTTTCGGTTGCCGCATTCATTACACCTGATCTCGTCAGTTGTTCTCATGCTGGAAAAAAATCATGTCAGAAGAAGTCTCATGTCGTTTAAATGTACCCCGCTAATACCTAGTATTTCTATTTGGTTTTTCAAACCAAAAGGAAAGGAAAACTGTTGAAAACAAATAACTCATGCGAAATTTTAATATTATTATTTTTTTATATATAGTTACAACTTACATTGAGGAACAGATGGATGGCCGTGGAGCAAATCTTTTTACTTTTTAATAAAGGTATTCGCATTAGTTCTTTGTTTTTCTACCACAAAAATAAAAATTTGTTGGCTACAATTTTATTAAGAGAAACTGAATATAGTATATGATACAATAATATATAATATATTATTATATAATAATTTATAGCATTATTTTAATTTATATATATTAATATCAATATATAATATTAATATCATAATAATATAATATATAATAATAATTAATATTATAATTTATTAAAATATATTATATTAATATTAATATATTTACTCACAATAAAATAAAAAATATGTTTCAATATTCAATATAAATATATAGTTTTATATTAAATTAGTTTTTAAAAATATATTAAATAATTAACATAATATAAACTAGCACTTGTACTCAAAGGAGGTATAATGGTTACTCAAATAGGATTTTAAATATAGTTGAATGGAAGACATTGCAAAAAATATTAAACAACAAAATACTTTTTTTAAAAACTATATCTAATTTGTCTTATATGAAAAAAATGTTTATATAAAGTCAAACATAAAATTATATATAAATTGTATCTAACTTATTTATGAATATAAACCCAGGGATATTTTATGGGAAACAATTTGTTGCATTTAAGGAGGCTACACACTATCCTCCTTTGACAATGTTCTTGGAACTACTTTATACAAAAACATGGAGCAATCAACCTAAAGGCTTCCACCAGACTTCTACAATTGACATACATGTAAATAAGCTTATAGAGACAATGAAAAGATAGTAAAATGATAAGACGTGGTTATGTGATGGATGTGATTTTGACATCAATTGTATAATATCACAAAGTAATAGATTATGTCAACAAAGTTGTAGGAATGAATGGGTTGACATGTGCTTATGGCTGGCAATTGTGAGAACCTACTAAGTGACTATTTTGTGGGAACAGATGTATATGATTATGAGTAGTTTAATCATATATGGATTTGGGATGAGTCAAACTTGAATGCTATACACATGTAATAAAACTAGGGAATTTTATCTCAGGTTTCTTGAAAAAGTGATGGATGTAGCTATGCTTAGAATTAACAAGGTCGTCCTTCTTAACATGAGATAATAACTTTGATAGCACATGAATAATAACTTAGAGGGATGGAGGGAGGAAGTGGTAAAGTGAGAGGGGGAGGGAGCAAGCAGAGAGAGAGAGAGAGAGAGAGAGTACCCTCAAGAAGACTCTTGTTTCACTTAGCTCTTGGTGAATGAGGCTCACCAAGACTGAGAGGGGAGGGTAAATCTTAACTTTGATTTCCTCATATCTATCTATCAAATGGATAAGCTTTATGTAGCCATAAAGTGGAACAGAGAGAGAGATGAAACAAAGGTTGATTGGATACAATGTTATATTTGCACCCCTTTATTCTACACCACAATAAATACCCAAACGGGTAAATAGTTGTAGAGGCTTAAGGAAATGAGATCACCTTAGTTCCTAACTACTTATTATCATGGAAAAAACACTTCTAAGAAGTATAGATTTCCACCAACAAGAAAGGAAAATCTATGGGCAACCAACTGTAAATGGAGGAACTAGATACATAGGTTATCATTTAAAGATTATATTATCTTCTACTCCACTCTTTGTCTTCCTAAAAGAAACTAAATCAAAGCAATTCTTCACAACTAACAATAGGCTTCAAGGCAAAACAAGAAATATTCCAAACCACAATAATAAGGCAATTCTTAATATCTAGGGATACAAAGAATTGCACCAATGAAATAACTAGGATTTTTGATACACCATAAAGCAACAAATGAGCCAAGTATAAATAACCAACATGTCACTCATGTCAAGGCACATACAAGAGTAATAGGAGTAGAATATTTTCATTGTATAGGTTGATTGGATGAATTTTTTTGTTACTAAGTGTTGGCATTTGTTATTAATTATATATGTTATTAATAGAATTATATCCCTTCATGGGATCAATCGAAACAAAGCTTTGATATCAAATGTTGGTTTTACAATGCTTATTCCTCAATTAGGAGCAATGGAAAGTAATAAATTGTGTTGATCTAAAAAACATGTAACCTTAATTAAACATAGAAGAATAAGTGAAGGAGATAGAGAAGATAAGATGACATATACTTGGGAAAACCCTTTTGAGCAAGAAACCCACAACCAAAAGTAAACCTTGATATATTACTTCAAAACAAGATTACAATAGATTGAGAAACTCCACTAATGTTGTATCCCATTTGTTAACACTTTAGTAGCATGTATATAAGATACCATCTTTTTGTTTTGAAGTCTATTTATCTAAAAGGGATCAATATCCTTTCTTTGTTCTCTAGTACTGGAGGTGAAAAACTTGCTTCACATCATTTGGGTATATTGTATCTACAAAAAAAATGTAAAGAAAAAACTTATCCTCAAAAGCTGGGTGGAAAAACACATCAAAAGGGTAAATTGATTAAGGTGGAAGATGTGTAAAATTTGACAAAAGAAAGATTTGATCAAATGATTAATTCAATTGGAAGTTTTGATCTAAAAATAGGTGGAAGCCCCTATAATAATCTAACATGAAACAACTCTCTCTCTCTCTCTCTCTCTCTCTCTCTCTCTCTCTCTCTCTCTCTCTCTCTCTCTCTCTCTCTCTCTCTCTCTCTCTCTCTCTCTCTCTCTCTCTCTCTATATATATATATATATATATATATATATATATATATATATATACATTTTAATTTAAATTGGAATATCACTTCAATTTAAAGAATGTGGAGAACATTAGATAAGATAGACTTGTGTTCTTATTTGAAAATTAGAATTAAAATTATAAGCTCAATGAGAATGCAAAATCACTATAAGTAAACACAAGGCTAGGTACAAAAGAATAATAGTAACAAAAATTTGAATAGAAGAAACACATAAATGCTAAGAAGCTATAATGAGAAACCAATCATTATGCTGAAAGTTGGTTAATTGGTTGTGTAATTCATACTACTAATCTATATAAACAATAAAACTCATTTCAAAATAACTCACTAAATCCTATCAGTATACTTTACACTAAAAGGAAAATGTACTCAACAAAATAATTGAGAAAAGTGAATCTATTATAAAATAGTGTGATTCTCCGTCCTTTCTTTCCAAGTGGTTATGCAAACTTTCCTTTGACAAACGTGAAAGTGCAGATTCACATTCATTATCCATTTGTTTTATGTTATGAACCCTCATATGTCTTCTACCTTGAGAAGGATAAGGGCACTAAAGGATGGTGTATATGTGCCTCTAAAAAATCAAGAAAAGGACATGCATGTCCATTAAAATTAATTTAATATTTCATTAAAACTACTATCATTGGTCTAGGATTTATCAAAGGTGTAGCCACCATACCTAGGTGTCAACCTATATATCCATATATGGATAGACTCATATGCTTCCAATCTTTGAACATCATTCACTAAGGATCTACCTGTCAAATTTATATTAGAAGTCATGAAACTTTATAACATGAAGCTAATGCTACTTAAAATGTGATCAAATGGTTTGTATATTATGAACATGCATCTAACTGGTGGCACTTTCCACCTAAACTCAAAGTGATTGGATTTTTCTCAAGTGTTTTATGCCAACAATCCAAAGATGTCAATGTTGATAGGGAGCTATGTTAAACATAACATGTCATTTGCTTAAGGACCCAACAATTCACCTTTAATACCTCTTCGACGTACCCATTGCATACTATATGACACTATCTAATTTTCACAATTGAGATTAAGAAGTTTAGTAGGTAAAACTTTGAGTTTTGGAAATTGAAGGTTCAAGATATTTTAATACTAATTGTTGTACTCAATTTTCTACCATCAGAAATGGCTCAAGATGAATGGGAGAATTTAGATAGATGAGATGGATCTACTATTAGGTTATATCATTTTAATTTAGTTTTAATGAATGTTTTAGTTTAAAAATTTGTTAAGAGTTTACAGGATAAAATTATTGCATTATATCAAACTAAGTGCCTTGTAAATAAGTTATTTTTGAAAAGAAATTTGTATTCTTTAAAGATGCATGGAGGAGACTTTGTAACTAAACATTTAAATGCTTCTCATGTAGTAGTGAGTCAACTGGCTTCTATAGATGAAAAAATGGAAGAAGAGGAAAAATGTATCACTTTGATTTGTTCATTATAAGATACCATCTTTCTGTTTTGAAGCTTATTTATCTAAAAAGGATCAATATCCTTTCTTTGTTCTCTATAAATTGGGGTACAAAAGTTGGTTTGCATCGTTTGGGTGTACCATTCGATTATGTTGTATCTATAAAAAAATTGTAAATAAAACAAACTTATCCTCAAATTTTGGGTGGAAAAAAACATAAAAAGGGTAAATTGATTGAGGTGGAACACAAGGAATGGGCTAGCAATGAAGCATTCCTCTATTTTATCTAAATTTCCATGGATTGTGAATTATGTAAGCCATGCAATGCATTCAAGTGTAACTTGATAGAATAATTAAACCTTCATTTTGTACTAATCTAGACTTTAATAGATTATAAATTCCTTTTTTTTCATAGCTAGGTTCCTGCCCAAATTGAATAGGCTACCAAAAACAAGTATTGGGAATTATGGACATTATTATTATTTTGAATCTAAGTAGAAAATTTGTTTGCACAATCAACATGGGACTAATTGTAGGTATGGATGTTGACAATTGTAGACCAAACGTTCTACAATTTAGGCATCAGAAGCCTTATGGAAGGAAACGATGTCCCTGGAAGAAGTTTCATGTCATGAACAAAGCAATTCCAACCCTTTGTGAACACATAGATTTGGTTCCTTACCCACTTTAAAGTACTAGAACCACCATTCTTTCCCTATACTATCTTGGATTGTGATCAACAATCATCCATCTTAAATTGCATTTTTGCAAGGATTGAATGAAAGCCTAGAGGATGTGCAGAAAATCAAATACTATGAAACCCATCACAAGAAACCATTTCAAAAGATAAATCTCAAAGAAACTATGTCTTCTAAAGGTTTGTCTCTAGAAAATAAAGATAAATTTCATTTACCACATGTTAAGGATTAGTTGGATTTGGAGTTCCAAACCACATTGTGGATCAATTCTAGAAGCTTAAAGAGTTTGAGAATGTCCCACTATAATTTTACTTTTAATGTGTCTGTTGTATGCCAAAGGGTGTATGGGAAAACCATATCTTTATTTATGTATGATGGTGAACTAAAATTTGTGGATTCAATGTACCTTTTAGTTTCAAGTAGAGAACATGGCTACATGCATAACCTTCCTATGAATAATTATTTTTAGATTTTACCTTTCCCACCCATGACAATTGCAAAGACATTTCCTAAAACACAAAATTATTGGCCATCATGGGATTACAAAACCAAGCTTTAAAACTGTATAGACATAGTGGCAAAAAGTGTTCCATTGCATGATACACTTAGGACTATGGTCAAGCATTCTAATGGAAAACCATACATTAATGATCAAGATATGGTACTTTTACAATGTAAAAAGTCAAGATTGAAATGGGTTTGTCCAAATCATCTAGCTTCACTGGAGCTTTGTGAAATGGAAAGAGATAAAGAAAAGAGATTGACTTAGTATGGGTTGGTCCAAATCATCTAGCTCCACTAGAGTGGGAGAGAGAGATAGAGATAAGAGATATAAAGGGAAAGAGCATATGCAAATACAAACAAATCAGTCAGTCATTTCATGCCAACGATCCAAAGATAAATAGAGAAGGAGAGATAGATAATAAGATAAAGAGAGGGAGATATATAGAGAGATAAATGGGTGCTTAGTGTTAAACCACTCCTCCTGCCTTCTTTAAATATAGCATGCTTATATACATTTTCTATATTTGACAAGATACAAATTTTGGGACATTGATATTTTTTAAATACTTTTTTTCTTCTCTATAGGCATTTGTCAGTTTTCCATGACGGTTGTTCCTTAGATGAATTTTGTACACAACGGGATCCCATGACATAGAATATAGGCCATTTTTTAGGTCTCAAGATCATTCCCATATCATCTACAAATTCAAATAAATCAAAATTTTTTCCCTTAAAAATTTAATTTTAATCCATTTGAGCTCCAAATTATGCAAAGATGTGAAATTATAAAAATGAGGATCACTAGAAGTTTGATCAATCTTCGTATCTATAACATACCATGAAAGGATGCATGATGGTAGGCTAGATGACGCAGAAAAATGATGTAGGTGGTGACCATGCTTATATTTGCAAGATGTCAAATATGAGGCTTGTGATAAATAAACATACATGCTTCAAATAATATGCATAGGGGATGATAAATGAAATGCAAGTGAACCCAAGTGCAATGCATGAACAAGAATCTAGAAAGGAAATGCATAGGCACTAGACATGGAAGCTCACATATTTCAAGTAGCTACTAAGAAAAACATAAGGAACTTCAAATCGATTAAGATTGTCAAAATTAATTCACGACAATCAAAAAAACCAAAAATGATAGGGGCCATAGGGATACAAGACAATCATCATTCACTTAAAGACATATCAATTGAACTTCCACAACTATTCGGCGTACCCATTGCATACCAAGGTGTGATTTCTAGTTTATAAATTATTGGGTTGGTGAATAACCCCATGAGCTCATTTGGAAAATAAGAGTTATTGACCCTTAAGAAACTAATATATTTTTACTAAGGCAGGCTATGCCTTGAGTATCATGAAATCAACTTCATCATATGTGATGAAATGCTATCGATATGATAAACACGGGAGACCAAGACGGTCGTAAAGTTTGAATTTGAAATGAATTGAATGGAATGAGGTGACATGGAGTCACTAGTTCTACATTACAAAAGTAACCTATTTTGTTATGATTAACTTTTGATGGTAGTCGAATGTTCAAGTTTGGACAGTGATTCAAATTGATCCCACACTCATACTATAGGACATGACAGCTTATAAGTCAAGTTAGGGTGGTGGACATATGATGACGTTCATTATGTAACGTATTTGTATGAAAACTTTGGCCAAAGTAATGCATCCATCTTTGCATGCATTGTCAGTCCATAGTGATCCAGATGGCCTAGTGTCTCCAGTAGTGTCATACAAGTTAGAGTGGATCTATAGTGTGTGACTGTGAGACATGAGGAAGGACACAACACCACTTACTCAAATTGTTATCCAATTGGTTCCAATGTCTAACCTTTTTGTGAAGGGTAGGGCCTCTTCCAGTTAGGAAGATGAGTGGGAGACCGCAGGTCTGTGGTTGGAGGAAAAGCACCAGGATGATGCTCTCCTTCCCAGACATGAGACAAGCTAAGGCTTATGAAGACAGATGTCAATGGTTCCATATACAGTGTTTACATTTTGACCAGTTGGTCTATTGTAATTTAAAAATTTGACAAAGATGCCTAGAGCATATATTGTATTGATTAGTGATGGGTAATCACTAAGGATTGTAATGAATTATTAGATTGTAAGCTATGCTATATCTTTATTTGATTAACATGCTTAAATGATGGAAAAGAATATGTTTCTTTATATTCAATGTTTGAATATTGTAATCCATTCTTAATTAATGACTTGTTTAAGTTAATTCTTGAGCTTTATGGAAAGTAATGTTACACTGGGGGTTCATGGCTTTAGGGTTGTAGATTTAAATATGCACAGCATGTGAACCACTCTTTATGTTTGAAGTTTTTGGCTTCGTTGTAACTTTGGTTTCCTTTTTGGATAAAGGGCCTTTTAGATTTGTAGCTCTGTTTAGGGCTCTTAGTTAAAATGCTCTGTTATGTTATCTTTTTGGTCAGGAAGGGCCTTTTCTTTAATCTATAAAAATGCTTTTATTAATACTAATATATTATGATGCTCTAAGTATCCTTATCGATTCAAAAAAAAATGTCAACCCTGGTTCATGTGTTGTCTCAGTAAAGACCTACACCATGAAAGAATCCATTAATTATACATAAATTCCAAATTAAGTTGATGAGAAAAGATCTTTGATATCCAACTCAGAAGCCTTAACATCCAAAAATTACTAAATTGATGTTTCACAACAAGTTTCCCAACTATGACATCATCTTTACTTAAGAAACTGGATATTGATCCACTGCCATATTGGATCTCACAGGATTCTCCTTCACAAAAAACAAATGATATATATTAATTGTTTAGCAACTTCCTTAATATAACGATGTAAGCATACTAAACTAAGTGAGGTTGAGGGTTTGAAGTAGAGGACCATCTTCTTGGTATGTGCTTGACTTTGATGACTTGTATCTTGAATTAAAATAGCAAGCTAGTTTCACTATAAAATCATTGTTACAAAAATAACCACAAAATCCTCTTTAATTAAAATAATCCTTCTAGATATTTCAAGACAAGATATTTCAGTTAATTTCTAAGAAAGGTAATAATTTCACTATCCAAATAGCCATCAATCTATTTACTGTATATAATTTCCCAAAATTCAGAATTTGAACGTAGGCTGAGTATTCCAGAAACACTACTTTTTTAGTTGGATCCTAAAAATGTTGCAACTTATGTTCTTCTCTAAAACATCTGTGCAAAACCGGGCAGGTGTGGTGAGGTTCAAATAGTAAGGAGATTGATGAAAGATAGAGGAATTAAAAAGATACTTGCATGTAGTTGGATTGAAGGGCATAAAATGGTACATGCTTTTTTGTGTAGGAGACATATCACATCCACGAACATGGGAGAGCTATGCAAAATTAGAGAAATTAGCTTGGCAAATGAAGGCAATAGGGTATTTCCAGATTCAAGATTTTTACTTAATGTTGTGGAATAGAAGAAAAAAGAATCATTTATCTGCCACCATAGTGAAAAGTTAGCAATTGCATTTGGTTTGTTAAACATGGCCCCTGGTACAACCATTAGAGTTGTTAAGAACCTTCGAGTATGTTTTGATTTTCACACTGCATCTAAATTCATCTCCAAGATTGTTGTAAGAGAAATTGTTCTGAGAGATGTGAACCATTTCCATCATTTTAAACAGGGACAATGTTCTTGTGGAGAATATTGGTGATGCTAAATGAAACAATCTAAAAAATAGGCTTGCACTATAATAATGTGCACTACATCAGATATCCATTAAAAATGAAGGGACATCCATCAAAGCATAACAACAAGGATTTTTTTGTCATATGTTGTAGTTACAAGTGCCCTGCTAGACATACATGAAAATGTGGAAGCATAGACAAGGCAAGCGAATTGTTTCAAAAAATGCCTCAAAGAAATGTGCTATCATGGAATGTCGTGATTAAAGGATATGTTTAAAATGGGTTTTTTTAACAAGTCCTTAGAAAATTTTAAGAAAATGCAACCAGTGGGTGTAAAGCCCAACTCCTCAACCTTTGAAAGTGTCCTTCCTACCTGTGTGTGAATTGGAGCTTTGGATGAGGATATGAACATCCATCAAAAGCATATTTGGAAGTAGATTTTTATTAGATATTGTAGTTGCAAGTTCCACTTTGGATCACCAAAGCCTTCATAAAAATTTTTGCACAAAATTCAATAATGAAGAATTTATGCACAAATTCTCTTTTGAATCATGCCCAAAGCCTCCACCGCAACACCGCACAGTTTGTTGCTAGGCCTTGCGGTGATGCGGGAATCACCTACATCACCGCAAGGCCCAGCAATAGTGCAGTGTTACGGTGGAGGCATTGTGCATCATTCAAAAGAGAATTTGTGCATAAATTCTTCATTATTGAATTTTGTACAGATGCTTTTGTGAAGGCTTTGGTGATCCGAAGTGGAACTTGCAACATTTTTTCTTGAATAAATAGGCGAATAAGGTACACCCTCCATTCAACCAACTCTGCTATCTCCAATTGGACCTATGACAAGTGATTGAAGGAATAAATTACAAAAAATATCATCCTATCTATTTATGATGTTTTTCTAAGCATCAAAAAATTAAACAAACAAACTACAAAGCACACAAATACATCTCTTAGTTGTATAGACTAGGACAGTTCAACCACCATTATACCACTCAATGAATACTAACCAGCTCCTAAGTCATGATCCAGATGACTCCTTTGGTGCCTTGTAGGTGGTCCTGCATATGAAAGCTTTGGGTCCTAACAAAAAACCATAAAATCAAGGAGTTCAAACCAAGAATAAATAATATAGGGAAAATAACCTACAATAAAGATACCTTCATACATTTGATAAATCCAAAAATCCATGCAAATTTCCTTCCATAAATCCATCTTAGGGATCCATATTTATTTTAAAATTATTCCAGGAGTCATTCATAAGCACCCCATACCAAGTCCATGTGAAAGATATTTGTATTTTTGACCATTGATGTGTTTTTGTCTCTCACCATAGTCCCGTAGGTCACTCAAAAGGTCTTGGCAAGTGTGCAGGAACCAAGGATAACAAGGGAGCAGTTATCGCTATCCCGTAGCATGAAGAGATTGCACTTGCGGTATGCAGAGATCAGTTACAACAGCCCCGCAACGGTCTTAAAACGAAGTGGCGGATGGCGGTATAAATTTAAGTGGCATATGATACTTCATTGCAGTCCTGCGGAAGTCAAGAGAATAACTAGCGGTAATGCGATAAGGAGCAGAGGAAAATAGTACACCACACCCCCGTAGGGGCCTCAAGTGAGGCTTGCGGTATGGCGGCAAGGAGAAGAGGAAAACAGTACATCGCGCCCCCACAGCGGCCTCAAGTGAGGCTTGCGGTATGGCAGTATAAGGAGTTTAAGTTATGTAAGTGTTGAATACCGCGGCCCCATGACAATTTCAATGAAGGAGTGTGGTAGTGCAGTGAAAGTCTTCAAGTGATGTTTAGTATACCGCGGTCCCACGATGATCAAAGAAACAGTTTGTGGTACTATGGCAGGGAATAAGTCATGGTGATATAGTTGAATTTTTGAGACAATATTTCTGAAATGGAGATAGAACAAACTATGAACTTTCTTAGACACAGCCAAGCCATGACTTACACCCTCTACATGTTCCATAGAGTTGTCTTTATGGTAGAGATAAGTCAAGGGATAGTAGTTTGCAGTCATTACATTTCATGAAGGAGTGGGATTCTAAATAATTTTTGGTGTTGAGATACCCCTTCTACCAAGATAAGAATCATGTGAGGATCTACCTTAAGGTAATAAAGAGGTACAGAGCTATGCCATGACTTACACTCCCTTGACAACTAAACAAATATAATTAGAAGCAACAAAATATAAGATCATTAACCATGCTTAGACAT